>BLKR01000032.1:0-665000 GCA_011170035.1 Teleogryllus occipitalis
ATATATATATATATATATATATATATATATATATATATATATATATATGAGTCGATAGATGTCCACGCTGCTTTATGTTTTGTTTTGATTGTTGAGATTTGTTTACAATTCGTCAAGGTTTTGTTTCAGTATAATAATTGCATTGTGGCGTAGACAGTTTGCATGTATTTGCTTTTGTGGTGTATTTTGTAGAAAACATTCGGACAGTGGGTTTTGCTCGGTTGCACTGAAGTAGTGAAGTTGTTCACAGGTTATGTCGAATTCTGTATCGTTGCCCACGCGCCCCAAAAGACGCAAACGTATATTAACTGGACGCAGGAAAAGAGAAAGTCAGCGTAAGTGTCGTGTTAGTGAGGTCACTTCGTTTTCTGCTGGAGCGTTGACTATGAAATTTCAGTTCTGCTTTGTACTTCGCATGTGAGAGAAATTCTGCAAACGAGTTTACTCTGTCGCTTAAATGGGAAAATAAGTTTATCTTCGAGCAATATACCAGAAGAGATCAAGGTTGTTTATAGGAGATCATGACATCAAAAAACTTTAGAAATAACATCTGTCAGTATAATAGTGCTCTTTCTTTTGTGTCATTTGGCGCCGATATTAAATTGCCACCTGGTCATGGGCCATACGTGTTCAAAATTTTGGGAACTCCACATCACAGAATATCTTCGTTATACCCTGAAGATCCAAATAATGCAACATACATTAGCCTGGGCACAGTATTTTACATTTATCTCAGATCTCACCGTCAAATTTTGACGGGTTTTCACTAGTATGTAATGAAAAATGTTGATATTGTATTGGGACGGCGGCGATTCGCCAAGATGACAATTTTTAGAACGGTAAGCAGAAAAAAAGACAAATATCAAGTAGTATAGTGTAATCCAGATGACATCAAACGATTAAATTCCATAGAAAAGTTTAAATCCAAAGTGAAATAGTTACTTCTGCATAACTGTTTCTATACGATTAGAGACTATACTGAGCATCAAAAGGAAAGTAACATTAATTTTAACAATAATATTTAATGTATTATTTACCATTGGACTGTATAATTCTAAACAATATGTAACAAGTATTGTATCGCAGCTTCTGGGTCAATGACACCCATCTCGATCAGGTTTTTCGTCCAGTGTCCCTGACCCATTGAGCAAATGCTGAGATGGCCCCTCGTTTGGCTTCTGAACATCAATGTAACTTCATTATCTGTGCACGTCTTCTAGAATTCATTAGGAAATATAGTTATTCAAATTATCGTTTCCATGTTGTTGCGACAGGAAACATTATTTCTTGACGAAGGGCATCATGGATAAGAGCCCAAAATTTATTGCTTATTTATCCTTGAAAATAGCTTTTATTGCATGGGAGCGATTTTTTTTTAAATTCAAGTTGTACATGACTTAGTGTAGGGATCACAGAATTTTGAAAACGTGCACAGAATTCACTTCTCCCCATAGCACGTCATACACAGTTTTAACTGTTTTTTGACATAAATAAATAAATAAATAAATAAATAAATAAATTGGTTGTATAGGTTTCCAGTTTTAATTCCATAAACGTTTCTCAGTAGTAGGAATATTACTAAGAGCAAGCCTCCATACGAAGAGGCCGATGCCCATCCAGGGATTGTCACCCTTTATTTATTTATATATTTATTAGCAGGAAAACAAAAAATACGAAATTTGAATTATTATTTTAAAAATATGTAATTTAATTAATACGAAAAATTCGGCCCTACTAATTAATTAATCAATCAAGTAATCAATCAAGCAATCAATCAAGCAATCAATCAAGCAATCAATCGATCGATCGATCAAGCAAGCAATCAAGCAAGCAATCAAGCAAGCAATCAAGCAAGCAATCAAGCAAGCAATCAAGCAAGCAATCAAGCAAGCAATCAAGCAAGCAATCAAGCAAGCAATCAAGCAAGCAATCAAGCAATAAATCAAGCAATCAATCAAGCAAGACTAATTCGCTTTTTTTCTGTTTCATGTCGGCAGGCGCGCTGGTTGGTGCTAGCGCTGACCGCGTGGACGGCAGCGGCGGCGTCGGAAGCCCCAGCGGCCGCACCAGTGGCCTCCGAGCGGAGCGACGGGGGCGGCGGCGGCGGCGGGCGGGGCGTGGGCAACCACACGGCGTGGGACCGCGCGGGCTACACCAGCGTGGTGGTGCACCACGACGGCGAGGGCGACGACTCGCAGGCCGCCTCCTCCAGCGCCTCCTTCGTCAGCGGCGGCCTCACCGTGCAGGAGCCGCCCAAGGGATGGCCCTTCTCGGAGGTACGCCACGTCGCCCTTTGGTGGAGCGAGGGCGTGGGGACGGGGATGAGAACGGGTCTCTGGGAATCGTTCCCGGAACGGGTTTATGAGAACCGTTCCAGGAACGGGTCTCTGAGAACCGTTCCCGGAACGTGTCTCTGAGAAACGGGTCTGTGACAATGATGCCTGTGAACGGGTCTCTGAGAGCGGTGCTCGGGAACGGATCCACGAGAATATGTGTCAGAAAACGGGACTCTGAGAATCGTGTTCGGGAACTGGTCTCTGAGAACCAAACCCGGGAATGGGTCTCTAAGAACCATGTCGGGCACCGGGTCTCTGAGAACGGTGCCCGACAAAGGAACTCACAACGGTGCCCGGAAATGGGTCTCTGAGAACGGTGTCCGGGAACGGATCTCTGAGACCGATGTTCGGGAACGGATCTCTTAGAACAATGCTAGGGAACGGGTCTCTGAGAACGCTGCCAGGGAACGTGTCTGACAGTTATTCTGGGAACGGGTCTCTAAGAATCGTGCCCTGGAACTGATTGTTAAGATTTAACCCAGGAAAGGTTCTTTGAGAACCGTGCTCGCTACTGCATCTAGAATTTTGAGAATTGGTATTTGGGACAAAGTATAACAGAACGGCTATTGGGGAACGTAGCTCAGGGAACCATTTCTGAAAATGTACGGTTGCTAACTGGTCGTGAGAACGTGTTTCTGTCAATGATTTTTTTGGAAACAACCTTGTGGATCATTCGTAGTAATGAGTTTCCGTGAATCGTCTACAAAAAAAATCTACGAGAACGGGTCTCTGCATTGTTCATGGGAACGAGTCTCATTACTATTCCTGGCGCCGAGTCTGTTCTATTCCGTGAAAAACGGTCCCTCAGAACGAGTCTAGACGCGCAAGTAAAATTCTTTCAAATAAATGCCTGCAAAACATTCCAGGGGATGATTTCCGGCAAATGTTTACGAGTAAATTACTACAAAACATTCGGGTTCAGCAGTCTTTGAGGAATATTTCTGTAAACGAGTTTCCGCGCATCGTTTTTCGAATACAGACAGTTTCCGCAGACATTTTTAGCTCCTCGTAGTTTAATACAAGGAAATAAAAATGAAACAACAGCATGAGCAGTTAATTAAACATACTTGAAACCAATTTCCCCCATTACGGTTATAAATATTCTATACATTATTTTTCAGGTGACCATAAACTTCCCCAACAAAGGCAAAGGGTCGGGCGGGGCGAGTAAGCCGTCCGTTCCCAAGTGGCGGAAGCCCAAACCTCGCGCCCCGCCCGCGCCGCCATCAGGGCCCGGCGCACCGCAGCCCCAGACGCACCAGTACGTGCACGCCAACTTCTTCGCCCCCGCGCCGCCGCCCTCGCCAGCGCCACTACCACAGGTCACTACCACCAGGTGAGCAGCAATGGGCATAAATGAACGGGTCTCGAACGGGTGTCGATGAACGGGTCCTGATGAACGGGTCCAACGAGCGGGTCTCGACAAACGGGTCTCGACAAACGGGTCCCGACGAACGGGTCTCGACGAACGGGTTTCGACGAACGGGTCTCGACGAACTGGACTGAACGGATTCCAAACATGGATCGCATACAACCTACCATGCATATTGTACCACCCATAGCATTTGTCATGATACTTCGCAATATTTTATCGACAGCGTGTGAGACAAAGAATTGCAGTACCTGTCACTTCCAACGGATCACAATGAAGTATTAAGAATTCGAATTCGTTAAGAGTGATGGAAATGGAGCATTCATGGACGGAAATGTTCCGATATACATGTACCTACCTCTACTTTGGTGTAAATGAAATGGGAATATAAATAAAAGTAATGATTTTTATTTTATCGAGAAAGTGTTAACGCAATTCGAAAAAAATTATGTGGTTAATGTCGTTATTGTCACACACACTAACAATGCGTGGTGAGATGCCGATTGTTCTGTTCTGCAGGTACTTGTACACAGTGAATATTAATAACTACACAACGCATTGATATTGAACTTCCGTGATACATCTCCGTGTAAATAATCGTTCGTGAAAGCGACAATGCTGATCTATTAAATACTCCTACACCAGAAAAAATATTTTAGGTCAACATATTCTATCAAACACTCCTTGCTAACTTCAGTCTCAATTCCACTTAGTATAGTAGAGCTCTCGGGGTAAGAACTCGAGAAAATGTTCACAGATGGTCTTTCTCCACCATAAATATACAAAATAAAATGTAATTTTCATGAAAGATTTTTGTCATTCGTTCCCTTTATGTAGGAACCGGCTCTAGAGAATATTCCTGGCGATTTGGCGCGAAATTTGAATCAACTTGCACTAAGCGACGAACTGAAAACATTGACTGTCACGTCTCGGGTTAACGGAGAGTTGAGAGAGATCGGAGAGATGTTTTTAGTTTAGGAATATACCGGCTGCGCTTGCGCAGAACGCGACGCCCGGCTCGCGGCGATGAGTCCGAGGGACAATCTCGTGCCCCGGTCCCTAGAGCCATCCAGCATGTGTGGGATATAAAAATAAATTATTATAAATATTAAAATTGTTTTAAGAGCTTACTTCCGAATTTTCGACATTTCCTTCCCGGACATCCTGTATATTTTAGGCTTTTAAATTGACACCCACGCTATGCCACTGTTCGCAGCAGCGGGGGGGGCTATGGCACATAGTATCCGATTTCAGCCAATGAGCTTCAGACACAAGTTAACGTCACAATATTAGCGGGAATATTAAATGCAGCCAAATCTCAAAATTAATACAACGTTACAAGACATTGAAACAGATTTATGAGGCATTTCTTGTAAATATTGCATCCTGTCCACCTTCATCGCGTGACTTTTGGTTGGTTACCGTTGAAAATTGTCACTTTGTACCACTTTCAAACTGTTTCTCAACACTTCTCGCTCTCTATGCAAGATGGCGGCCAGCGTCTGGTCTGGCTTTTCAACCGAAGAGCCCGTGCTGTGGCCACGTGGTTCATGACGCAAACTCGTGGTGTGCAGAAGGAGCAAAAATCGGTGCGCCGGAGGCACCCACCCATGCGTTTCCACCATGCTCTTGATTGAGGATACGACACCGATGCCGATGTTTTCAAAACATCGATATTTTCGTAATCTCTTTCAGGCGGGGAAGGGGATCTTGCGCATCGTATCCGACATCAGTCAACGAACTTCAGGTAGCAGTTTGCGTCACAATATTAGCGGAAATTTTAAATCCAGACAGATACCAAAATTACCTTGTTACAAGACATTGATACAGATTAATGAATTATTTCTTTTAAATGTTGCATCACGTACAGCTTCTTCGCGTTACTTTGAGTTGGTTACCGCTGAAAATTGTCACTTTTATACCACTTTCAAAATGTTTCCCAGCACTTCTCGCTCTCTACACAAGATGGCGGCCAGCGTCTGGTCTGGCTTTTCAACCGCAGAGCCTGTACTGTAGCCACGTGGTTCATGATTCAAACCGGTGGTGCGCAGAAGGAGCAAAAATCGGTGCGCCGGAGGGACCCACCAATACGTTTCCACCTTGCTATTGCGCATCCTATTCGACTTCAGCCAATGAGCAAATCGGTGCGCCGGAGGGACCCACCAATACGTTTCCACCTTGCTATTGCGCATCCTATCCGACTTCAGCCAATGAGCAAATAGGTGCGCCGGAGGGACCCACCAATACGTTTCCACCTTGCTATTGCGCATCCTATCCGACTTCAGCCAATGAGCAAATCGGTGCGCCGGAGGGACCCACCAATACGTTTCCACCTTGCTATTGCGCATCCTATTCGACTTCAGCCAATGAGCAAATCGGTGCGCCGGAGGGACCCACCAATACGTTTCCACCTTGCTATTGCGCATCCTATCCGACTTCAGCCAATGAGCAAATCGGTGCGCCGGAGGGACCCACCAATACGTTTCCACCTTGCTATTGCGCATCCTATTCGACTTCAGCCAATGAGCAAATCGGTGCGCCGGAGGGACCCACCAATACGTTTCCACCTTGCTATTGCGCATCCTATCCGACTTCAGCCAATGAGCAAATCGGTGTTACGTTTCCACCTTGCTATTGCGCATCCTATCCGACTTCAGCCAATGAGCAAATCGGTGCGCCGGAGGGACCCACCAATACGTTTCCACCTTGCTATTGCGCATCCTATCCGACATCAGCCAACGAGCTTCAGGCAGCAGTTTGCGTCACAATATTAGCGGGAATTCTAAATCTAGACAGATACCAAAATTACCTCGTCTCAAGACATTGATACAGATTAATGAATTATTTCTTTTAAATGTTGCATCACGTATACCTTCATCGTGTTATTTTCGGTTGGTTACCGTTGAAAATTATCACTTTTATACCACTTTCAAAATGTTTTTCAACACTGGTCCCTCTCTGTGCAACATGGCGGTGGTGCGCGGAAGGAGCAAAAATCGGTGCGCCGGAGGGACCCACCCATGCGTTTCCGCCGTGGTGCGCAGGTACTCGTCGCCCGTGGAGACGGAGCCGCCGCCGGGCGTGTTCCAGCCCGTGCACGCCCCGCACGCCCAGCGCCCGCGCACGCCCGCGCGCGCGCAGAGGGCACGCGAGCAGCACTCGGCCGTGCACGTGGGCTACAGCATCGGCTTCGGCCCCAACTCGCCCGCGCCCGCCCACCACCACAACCAGCAGCACCAGGCGCAGGACATACAGAAGACCCGGGTGAGTACTTGACCTCGGGAGCGATTCTACTCGCAGTGGCGTCTCCTGACTCTGGACTCATACTACTCGCGCAACTTTTCTTGAACGATGACCCGACGGTGGCAGGATTTTCGACACTAGCTTTTCAGCTAGGACGAATTCAGTCGCTGTCTAGAGGAGAATTCTAGCGGCCGCCTGCTCTGATAGGTAGTTTTCCGTGGTTTCTGCGATCAACACCAGGCGAATGCCGGAGCAGCACCCTAACAAACGGGACACGGACCGCGCACGATCTTTTCTTCTCTTCCTTCTCCTATCCTCTCCCCTTACACACACGTTTACACTAACATGCACTACACTACCACGTATTCCGGGAGACTGGTCGGGAGCTTGGAGCTTGTCCCGGCTGGGGCGGTGCCCCACTGGTGGGAGAGTCCTGGTTAGGGGGAAACCCCACTAGCCGACGGTAGGTCGGTGCCGGATCTCGCCATCCAGTGGGAGAAGATCAGTGCCATCTCCCGAGAAAGAAACATGCACTACACTAACGGGACTAATGAACGAAGCAGTTGACGCGCTCGGAAACACGAAAAAATCAACCAATCAAAAAAACCAGGGTGAGTACTTGACCTCGGGAGCGATTCTACAGACAGTAGCGTGTCCTGACTCTGGACATATATTTGTTTTTGTTTTTTCTAACGAGGCATCCGAGGGTAGTGTCTCCAAGATCGAATATGGCACGGCTCTTTGCGTCTTTCTCAGTTTGTCATTTGAACTACGTAGACACAACGACATTGTCATTCGAACTGCGAAACCAGAATGCTATTATCATTCAAACTAAGTAATCACAGTGACATTATCATTGGAGTTATGTAAACAAAATGCCATTATCATTCGAACAATGTAAACAAAATGCCATTTTTATTCGAACTACGTAAACACAATACCATTATCATTCCAACTACGTAAAGAGATTGCCATTGTCATTCGATCTATGTCAATATAATTATTACATAATCATGTAAACTTCGTAAACAGAATGCCATTGTCATTTTAACTACGTAAACACAAAATACCATTATTATTCGAACTACGTAAAGAGATTGCCATTGTCATTCGATCTATGGCAACTCAATTATTACATTATCATTAAACTAAGTAAACAGAATGCCACTGTCATTTTTTACTACGCAAACACAATGTCATTTTTATTCGAACTACGTAAACAGATTGCCATTGTCATTGGAACTACGTAAACTGATTGCCCTTCTTTCACCATCAGTTATTCTCTTTCGTTCATCGATTTCGCGACGTCAGAGTCAACGTTACGATAAGGTTGAAGACCTCTCATATTGTTTTAACAATTTTCTCTGTATAGTTTTTGAGGTAGTTCTATTTTATTTCCCAATAATTACTCTTCGATACCTAACAATGTTTCTATTTTACTAAATTCCTTACATTCACAAAGGCTTAATCGTGTTTTCACTTACTGTATTTCTTATTCATAATTAAAATTTACTTAATGAAGTAATATTAAATTATTATTTACATCCACATAAACCCAATTATCTGGTATCAGTCTCCTGTATATTTTGTTTAACAGAAATCTTTTAATTTCATCGTTTAGACTTTCCCTGATCTCTACTTTTTAATATTCTCACTAAAAACCTGGAGGCAAATATATGTACGTACACTTTCTCATTGGAAATTCCATATGACTGGGCTCCACTTATACCTCCATGATTAATGTCCCAAATATATGTCTCTGCGATTCATAATAAAAATCTTATTATGAACATATGAGCAACTGGCTCATATGACTCATATAACCAATACTCTTCTCTTAACAAAATTTAATTTATTTCTACAACTTCCCAATTTTTTCATCTAAATTAGATAATACTTCACACAGCCTGAATCCACTCATACGGTACATTTGAACTTTATAGTTTCATTGCAACCATTGGGTTTTAAAAATTCAAATAAATTTACTACAATTTCTCTAAGTAATCTTCTGTTTCTGAAATGATCGTTGTGATCCTAAATTTTCTTATTAAGCATTAATAAATTTTGATATATGAATTTACATTTTCATCTTCAAGTCTTTTCTTCCAGTCCATTTCCTCACTTTTTATGTGCCTTTTCCTTATACATCAATAGCCACATAATTATTTGTCACAAATGAGTGTTACTGCGACTGATAATAACAATCTAAATATGGACATGTTAGTAACTGGAGCATTTGATACAAATAATTAATATCCTTCTCTTGATCAAATTTTATTTTTTTCATAAACCTTCTACGTTTTAACCTACGAGTTTTTAAGATTAGATATTACTTCATCTACAGTCTGATTCCGCTCAGTTTTTCATTTTCATTTATCATTTTACTACAACCTATGTGCCATTTAAATTCATATACATCAACTTGAATGTTTCCATGAGATTTTTAAGTTTCTCATATGGTTTCTGTGAATCTATCTTCTCCCATTTAATCATAAATTAATTCTGATCATCTGAATTTACATTTTCGTCTTCATGGCTTATCTTGCAATCATAGCTACATAAATTTCATATTTTTGTACTGCACTATATGCTACCTGACTAAGTCCCACAATCTAGTATAACCTTTTTGTAATTAAAATAACATGCAAATATGTCCTCACTAGCTTTATATTGCACTTTTCCCGCACGTTTCTTATAAACATACGACAAAAACCATAAAATGTGTGATGCGAAGACAGTAGGTTTTCTCCCTGTCAATAGTCGATTACGAGTAGTTCAAATTTTGAAACAGACTGCTGCAACTAAAGCTTTTGCCTAGAAATTTTGAGGAAGTGTAGTTGATTTTAACTATGCTTGTAAGAAATCTACGAGAACAAGTATCGGAAGTACAAAACAATTGGCTCGCTACAATCCAACCTTTCACATGCCCAGCCCATTACAAACGGCACCAACTCTTTCCACAGGCGTCAACGAAAAGCGCAGCGCGCGCAATCTATCCGCCATCTCCATAACTACTTGCAAATGTCGTATGAATTGTCCACTTTCGAGTTGCAGAATCTAAAATAGGACACTATATTCAACGCAACTCCCCTAAATTGTTGCACAGATGTGCAGAGGCCAGACTTACGAGGCCTTCGAATGTAGATATCAGATTATTTTACTAAGTTTTGTTATTTAACATAAAAATCAATAAAAAGTGGGCTTGCGAAATGCTGATTTTCTAAACACAAATAGTGCCTCACTTTGCTTTTGCCAACATCTAATATGTAAATATGGGTTTTGGGTTTTTTACAATTGCAAATTTACAAATAATGCGAGAAAGCATGTGCTCTTGTAGCACCAGTAGTTTTAATACTGATAGCAAAATAGTAACCCATATCCACAGTTCCACTCCTACAAGCAAAAGAAGAGTTCAACACAACATTCGCATTATGAAGCAACTTTGATTAAATTAAATTTAATACAAAGACGTGAGGGAAAAATGGATTAGTTCTTTCTTTCCCCAGATATCCGACCTACCAGTCGGCTAGCAGGGTTTTCCCTAATCAGGAATCTCCGACACGCGGAGCCACACAAAATTTGGGACAGAGGAAAAAATAAACAAAATAAATAAAATACATATTTGTAGTGTAAGGAAAGGATTTTATAATTTCTGTATATCGAAACAACTAATTATTGAAACAACCCGAATTGAAACTTTTTATTACACTGGTAACTACGGTGTTTATCACATATTTATGTAGCAGTAATTTTCATTTAGAGGAACTTGCAAAATCCGTAATATTCTTTCGCCGTAAAAAAATTGAATTTGCCAGATAATGCGATGTGATGAGATCGCTACGCTACGTCGCCATTTTCTGACATCGCACGCTACGTTGCATTGTGTATGTATCGTACATTTTTTAGGATAATCCAAATATTTCCGAATCCAATCAGACCACATCCCCAATGTTTGCTTCGAACATTTTTCATTAGTAATTTCTCTAGATCCTTTCCCAGATTTCGTGCTTCTTCCATATTTGA
Organism: Teleogryllus occipitalis; assembly: GCA_011170035.1. Classification (NCBI taxonomy): domain Eukaryota; kingdom Metazoa; phylum Arthropoda; class Insecta; order Orthoptera; family Gryllidae; genus Teleogryllus; species Teleogryllus occipitalis. The sequence continues at coordinate 10,975 of BLKR01000032.1, forward strand.
TTCTGTATTGTCCACTGTTTCTAAGTATCGTAATGCAATCTTGACCCACCTTCAATGCTTCTTGCACTAATGTGTCTCTCTTCCATAGTATGACCTCTGGACGATATTTTTTCAACCTGCCTAGTGTTGGAATTTGTGGTACTATGATGATATAGGGCATTAATTTACGGTTAGGAGGGCATTAATTTACGGTTCGTATTTCCTATAATGAAATCGGATATAGTGAACTCGGATATAGTGAACTCGGATGTAGTGAACTCGGATGTAGTGAACTCGGATGTAGTGAAATCGGATATAGTGAAATGGGATATAGTGAAATCGGATATAGTGAAATCGGATGTAGTGAACTCGGATGTAGTGAACTCGGATGTAGTGAACTCGGATATAGTGAACTCGGATGTAGTGAACTCGGATGTAGTGGACTCGGATATATTGGACTCGGATATCGTGAACTCGGATATAGTGAACACGGATATAGTGAACACGGATATAATGAGCTCGGATATAGTGAGCTCGGATATAGTGAGCTCGGATATAGTGAAATCGGATGTAGTGAACTCGGATGTAGTGAACTCAGATGTAGTGAAATCGGATGTAGTGAACTCGGATGTAGTGAACTCGGATATAGTGAACTCGGATGTAGTGGACTCGGATGTAGTGGACTCGGATATAGTGAACTCGGATGTAGTGAACTCGGATGTAGTGAAATCGGATATAGTGAAATCGGATGTAGTGAACTCGGATGTAGTGAACTCGAATGTAGTGAACTCGAATGTAGTGATCTCGGATGTAGTGAGCTCGGATATAGTGAACTCGGATATAGTGAGCTCGGATATAGTGAGCTCGGATATAGTGAGCTCGGATATAGTGAGCTCGGATATAGTGAGCTCGGATATAGTGAGCTCGGATATAGTGAGCTCGGATATAGTGAGCTCGGATATAGTGAGCTCGGATATAGTGAAATCGGATATAGTGAAATCGGATATAGTGAACTCGGATGTAGAGAATTGCATATAGTGAACTCGGATATAGTGAACTCGGATATAGTGAGCTCGGATATAGTGAACTCGGATATAGTGAACTCGGATGTAGTGGACTTGGATATAGTGGACTTGGATATAGTGGACTCGGATATAGTGGACTCGGATATAGTGTACTCGGATATAGTGAACTCGGATATAGTGAACTCGGATATAGTAAGCTCGGATATAGTGAGCTCGGATGTAGTGAACTCGGATGTAGTGAACTCGGATGTAGTGAAATCGGATATAGTGAAATCGGATATAGTGAAATCGGATATAGTGAAATCGGATATAGTGAAATCGGATATAGTGAAATCGGATATAGTGAACTCGGATATAGTGAACTCGGATGTAGTGAACTCGGATGTAGTGAACTCGGATGTAGTGAACTCGGATGTAGTGAACTCGGATGTAGTGAACTCGGATATAGTGAACTCGGATATAGTGAACTCGGATATAGTGAACTCGGATATAGTGAACTCGGATATAGTGAACTCGGATATAGTGAACTCGGATATAGTGAACTCGGATATAGTGAACTCGGATATAGTGAACTCGGATGTAGTGAACTCGGATATAGTGAACTCGGATATAGTGAACTCGGATATAGTGAACTCGGATATAGTGAACTCGGATATAGTGAACTCGGATATAGTGAACTCGGATATAGTGAACTCGGATATAGTGAACTCGGATATAGTGAACTCGGATATAGTGAACTCGGATATAGTGAACTCGGGTATAGTGAACTCGGATATAGTGAACTCGGATATAGTGAACTCGGATATAGTGAACTCGGATATAGTGAACTCGGATATAGTGAACTCGGATGTATAACTCGGATGTAGACTCGGATATAGTGACTCGGATATAGTGGACTCGGATATAGTGAGCTCGGATATAGTGAGCTCGGATATAGTGTACTCGGATATAGTGAACTCGGATATAGTGAACTCGGATATAGTAAGCTCGGATATAGTGAGCTCGGATATAGTGAGCTCGGATATAGTGAGCTCGGATATAGTGAGCTCGGATATAGTGAGCTCGGATATAGTGAGCTCGGATATAGTGAAATCGGATATAGTGAAATCGGATATAGTGAACTCGGATATAGTGAACTCGGATGTAGTGAACTCGGATGTAGTGAAATCGGATGTAGTGAAATCGGATGTAGTGAAATCGGATATAGTGAAATCGGATGTAGTGAAATCGGATGTAGTGAACTCGGATATAGTGAACTCGGATATAGTGAACTCGGATGTAGTGGACTCGGATGTAGTGGACTCGGATATAGTGGACTCGGATATCGTGAACTCGGATATAGTGAACACGGATATAGTGAACACGGATATAGTGAACACGGATATAGTGAACACGGATATAGTGAACACGGATATAGTGAGCTCGGATATAGTGAGCTCGGATATAGTGAGCTCGGATATAGTGAAATCGGATGTAGTGAACTCGGATGTAGTGAACTCAGATGTAGTGAAATCGGATGTAGTGAAATCGGATGTAGTGAACTCGGATATAGTGAACTCGGATGTAGTGAACTCGGATATAGTGAACTCGGATGTAGTGGACTCGGATGTAGTGGACTCGGATGTAGTGGACTCGGATATAGTGAACTCGGATGTAATGAACTCGGATGTAGTGAAATCGGATATAGTGAAATCGGATGTAGTGAACTCGGATGTAGTGAACTCGAATGTAGTGAACTCGAATGTAGTGATCTCGGATGTAGTGAGCTCGGATGTAGTGAGCTCGGATATAGTGAGCTCGGATATAGTGAGCTCGGATATAGTGAGCTCGGATATAGTGAGCTCGGATATAGTGAGCTCGGATATAGTGAACTTGGATATAGTGGACTCGGATATAGTGGACTCGGATATGGTGGACTCGGATATAGTGGACTCGGATATAGTGGACTCGGATATAGTGGACTCGGATATAGTGAACTCGGATATAGTGAATCCGGATATAGTGAACTCGGATATAGTGAACTCGGATATAGTGAAATCGGATATAGTGAAATCGGATATAGTGAAATCGGATATAGTGAAATCGGATATAGTGAAATCGGATATAGTGAAATCGGATATAGTGAACTCGGATATAGTGAACTCGGATATAGTGAGCTCGGATATAGTGAACTCGGATATAGTGATTTGGATATAGTGGTCTGGGATGTAGTGAACTCGGATGTAGTGAACTCGGATGTAGTGAACTCGGATGTAGTGAACTCGGATGTAGTGAACTCGGATGTAGTGAAATCGGATGTAGTGAAATCGGATGTAGTGAAATCGGATGTAGTGAAATCGGATGTAGTGAAATCGGATGTAGTGAAATCGGATGTAGTGAAATCGGATGTAGTGAAATCGGATGTAGTGAAATCGGATGTAGTGAAATCGGATGTAGTGAAATCGGATGTAGTGAAATCGGATGTAGTGACATCGGATGTAGTGAAATCGGGTGTAGTGAAATCGGGTGTAGTGAAATCGGGTGTAGTGAAATCGGGTGTAGTTAAATCGGGTGTAGTGAAATCGGGTGTAGTGAAATCGGGTGTAGTGAAATCGGGTGTAGTGAAATCGGGTGTAGTGAAATCGGATATAGTGAAATCGGATATAGTGAAATCGGATATAGTGAAATCGGATATAGTGAAATCGGATATAGTGGAATCGGATATAGTGAAGTCGGATATAGTGAAGTCGGATATAGTGAAGTCGGATATAGTGAAGTCGGATATAGTGAAGTCGGATATAGTGAAGTCGGATATAGTGAAGTCGGATATAGTGAAGTCGGATATAGTGAAGTCGGATATAGTGAAGTCGGATATAGTGAAGTCGGATATAGTGAAGTCGGATATAGTGAAGTCGGATATAGTGAAGTCGGATATAGTGAAGTCGGATATAGTGAAATCGGATATAGTGAAATCGGATATAGTGAACCCTGGGTTGTAGTGATCTTAAATCACTGGTCCCGCTTCATTTACAATAGAAATAGGCATATGAATATTCGTCTATAGTAAACCTGAGCCTCGGTTATAGTGAACTTAAATCACTGGTCCCGTTTCACTTACAATCAAATAAGCATGAGTAGATAGGTTATAGTGAACCTGAACCTCGGTTATAGTAAACTTAAGTCAGTGGTCTCGTTTCACTTTCAACACAAATAAGCATAAGCAATAACAAATAAGCACATGAAGATTCGGTTGTAGTAAACCTGAACCTCGGACATAGTAAACTTAAGTCAGAGGTCCCGTTTCACTAGCAGTACAAATAAGCATAAGTATATTCTGTTAAAGTAAACCTGAACCTTGTTTACAGTGAACTTGTCACTAGTCCCGTTTCACTTACGATGCAATAAAGCATAAGTATATTTGGTTTTACTGAACCTGAAGCTTGGGTACAGTGAACCTCGGTTATAGTGAACTTAAGACACTGGTCCCGTTTCACTTACAATACAAGTAAGCATAAGAATATTCGGTTATAGTGAACCTGAACCTCGGAGATAGTGAACCTTCTGTTACAATGAATTTAAGTCACCGGTCCCGTTTCACTTACATTACTAATAAGCTTCAGATGATTCGGTTATAAGGAACCTAAATCTCGGTTATTGTAAAGCTCGGTTATATCCGATTTCACTATATCCGATTTCACTACATCCGATTTCACTACATCCGATTTCACTACATCCGATTTCACTACATCCGATTTCACTACATCCGATTTCACTACATCCGATTTCACTACATCCGATTTCACTACATCCGATTTCACTACATCCGATTTCACTACATCCGATTTCACTACATCCGATTTCACTACATCCGATATCACTACATCCGATTTCACTATATCCGATTTCACTATATCCGAGCTCACTATATCCGAGTTCACTATATCCGAGTTCACTATATCCGAGTTCACTATATCCGAGTTCACTATATCCGAGTTCACTATATCCGAGTTCACTATATCCGAGTTCACTATATCCGAGTTCACTATATCCGAGTTCACTATATCCGAGTTCACTATATCCGAGTTCACTATATCCGTTCACTACATCCGAGTTCACTATATCCGAGTTCACTATATCCGAGTTCACTATATCCGAGTTCACTATATCCGAGTTCACTATATCCGAGTTCACTATATCCGAGTTCACTATATCCGAGTTCACTATATCCGAGTTCACTATATCCGAGTTCACTATATCCGAGTTCACTATATCCGAGTTCACTTCACTATATCCGAGTTCACTATATCCGAGTTCACTATATCCGAGTTCACTATATCCGAGCTCACTATATCCGAGTCCACTATATCCAAGTCCACTACATCCGAGTTCACTACATCCGAGTTCACTATATCCGAGTTCACTATATCCGAGTTCACTATATCCGAGTTCACTACATCCGAGTTCACTATATCCGAGTTCACTATAACCGGAGTCTACTGTGCTTATTTTATTACTCATTACCCGCTTCATCTTTTGCAGGACTCGCGCGAGTCACCGCTGCTGCTGGGCGGAGGCGGGGGCGTGGGCGGTGGCGGGGACATCGTGCGCGGGCGGCCGTCGGCGAGCGGGGAGAGCCCGCGCGTGCCCCGCATGCACGCCTTCTCTGGCGCCTCCATCCCCGCGTCCAAGGGGGGCGGGGCGCACTCGTACAGCGTGGCCAACTTCCACCAGGGCGGCACGAGCGTGTCGCACAGCGTGTCCCACGACGAGGACGACGGCCGCCCGCCGCAGCCCGCCCGCGTCGTCTCCCACCACGCCCCCGCCTCGCCCGCCGCGCGCCGCCCCAAGCCGCACAAGTGGTCCAAGGAGGTGAGAATACACATCAACGAAAGGTTTTGGATTTCGATGAAAACATCCCATGTTTATAATATGGATATTTTAAAAATTATAAATGTCCCGGTTCCCATGTGATGCACATCAATATCAGCCTCCCAAGTTGTCCAAGGAGGTGAGACTAGCAATACATCGCTACTTCGATACATCAAAAAAATGTTTTAGATTTCGATGAAAGCAACCGATGTTTATAATATGCATGTTTTAAAAATTATAAAACATTTCGAAGTAAAATGTCCCGGTTCCAATGTGATGCACGTCAATATCAGCCTCCCAAGTGGTTCAAGGAGGTGAGACTAGCAAAAATGGCTACGTAGCTACGTCGATATATCAACAAAATGTTTTAGATTTCAATGAAAACATAGACAAAAACATCGATGTTTAAAATATGATAAAATATTTGGAAGTAAAATGTCCGGGTTCTAATGTGATACATAACATGTCAATGTGATACATAACATGTCACATCATCCACCCAAGTGGTCCGAGGATGTGAGACTAGCAAAACATCGCTACTTCGATACATCAACAAAATGTTTTCGATTTCGATGAAAACATCCAATGTTTATAATATGCATGTTTTAAAAATTATAAAACATTTCGAAGTAAAATGGCTTGGTTCCAATGTGATACATAACACGTCAATATCAGCCGCCCAACTGGTCCAAGGAGGTGAGACTAGTGATGGAAAATTTTAGAGAAATATCGATACTTCGATACATCACCAAAATGAATTTGATTTCAATCAAAACATCGACGTAAAACATCGATGTTTATAATATGCATGTTTTAAAAATTATAACACAATTCGAAGTAAAATGTCTTGGTTCCAATGTCATACATAACACGTCAATATCAGCTACCCAAGTGGTCCAAGGAGTTGAGACTAGCAAAACATCGCTACGTCGGTACATCAACAAAATGTTTTAGATTTCGATGAAAACATGGACAAGAAACATCGATGTTTATAATATGGATGTTTTAAAAATGATAAAACATTTCGAAATAAAATGTCCTGGTTCCAATGTTATACATAACACGTCGATATTAGTTTAACTATTATTCAGCCTGGAATTTGACTGTCATCTTAATTTTCTAATCAATGTTTAGTGTAGTCAAATGGATGACATTAAGTGACACTGACTGACTGACTGACTGACATTGAATGACTGTCATTGGCTGACATCAATCGTCTGACACTGACTGACATTAATCGTCTGACACTGGCTGACTTTAACTCTCTGAAACTGACATTGGCTGTATGAGACTATCTGAAAATTGACACTGGCTGTCATATACGGACTAACATTGATTATCTGACCCTGGATGACAATGATTCTCCGACACTGGCTGCAATTGATTGTCACTGTGTGAAATTGACTGTCCGACATTATCAGACAATGATATTGACTCTTATACAATCTCAAACGAATACCTCCCTACATTTCAAACAACAAGTTTCTCTTAGTCACCCATTCTATGCCACTCAAATGAATCTCCTTCGTCCTTTCATGCCTCGTCTCTTCCGTGTGCGCTCGCAGGTGCCGTCGTCGTCGCCGTCGCCCTCGTCGCAGTCCACGTCATCGTCGTCGAGCGTGAGCGTGGGCGTGTCGGAGCAGAACGCGGGCGAGAGCGTGGAGGTGGGCGCGAGGCACCCGTCGCCGCTGCAGAGCGTCGTCCGCGACCACGCCCTCTTCGTGCACCACGGTGAGTCACTCCGCTCCTCTTCCGTTCATTAGAGCGCCTTTGCAAGTCGTGCATTTGAGAGGATTGTACTGCGCATGCGCCGGCATCAAATGGCGCGATTTCGATAGTCGGGACCCGTCATGCTCCCTGTTTTGTCGTCTACAACATTGATTGATTGATTTTTTTGTTTCCGGGCGCGTCAACTGCTTTGGTCATTAGTCCCGTAAGTGTAGTGCAATTTTTTTCTCGGGAGATGACAATGATCTTCTCCCGCCGGATGGCGAGATCCGGCGCTGACCTACCGACGGCTAACGGGGTTTCCCCCTAATAAGGATTCAGGTGAATGCCGGAGCAGTACCCTACCAAACAGGCCATGAACCGCGCGCGATATTTCCTACCTCTACCATGTCCTATCCTCTCCCCTTACAATCACTCGTCGGGAGACCGGTCGGGAGCATAGAGCTTATCCTGGCTGGATACCCCACTGGTGGGGGATACCTGGTTGGGGAAAAGCCCGTTAGCCGACCAAAGGTTGGCGCCGGATTGGCCATTCAGATGGGGATGATTATTTCCACCTCCATCGCAAAACCATGCACTACACGTACGGGACTAATGATCATAGTAGTTGACGCGCTCGGAATCAGTAACAATCAATCAATCAATCCATCCAGCCGGGACAAGCTCTACGCTCTCGACCGGTCTCTCGGCATGTGTGGTAGTGTAGTGCATGTTAGTGTAAGTGTGTGGGTAAGGGGAGAGGATAGGACAAGGAAGAGGAAGGAAAGATCGCGCGCGATTCGTGGCCCGTTTGTTAGGGTACTGCTCCAGCATTCGCCTGGTGTTGATGGGAGAAACCACGGAAAACTACCGATCAGAGCAGCTGACCTCTAGAATTCTCTTCCAAGCAGCGACTGAATTCAACCTAGCTATGAAGCTATTAAGCATATTTACATGATTTGTTCCGGCAAGATGATTATCGAAGTGTCCCTATGATTGATATTCGTTACCATTATTGAAATTTGCCCATTTTTCTTACAACTCGTATCACTTTGGTAAAGGTGGGAATTTAGTAATAACTGAAGTGAGTACAGATACTATATTATGACCGCTACAAACACGTTTATTTTCCCCTCAAATGATGGGTGTCAGCCGATGACAACTATACATAATATACAGATACTCAAGTATACAGAATAGCAACTATACAAAATATTGTGAAATGCGGAATTATCATGTATATATTGCTTATTTTCTGGTGAATTTTTGAATGTTTAAGAAAATAAAGTACAGTAATACGCTATGAGAAAGTGGCAAACATCTTGCTTCGTTTATTGTTTTATTTATATTTCAATACGCCATAATAATAAAATTATTAAGATATTCCCTTCAACATTTTAAGTTGAAGAAGAGATGAGTAATAATCAGGAACAGAGTACAAGAGTACTTAAAAGCGATTATATTTCTGTGCATATGGATATGTATGTATACGTGGGTGGTGGGGAAGGTGAAGAAAAGCAAGAACAACACTTGAGTCATGTGCTTTCCTCTCACAATTTAACAAAAAGGAAGTTTATTAAAAATGTTAAAGCGCATAAGTTTATTTTTGCTTTTATGAAACCAATTTGCTTGAACACACTCTAATCACAAAAAGTTACTCTACGTATTCATCTCATATTTGATTTATTGCCATCAGATTTAAGGAGGTATCTAGACAAATGAATTATTCCAATACATTTAAGATACATTTAGATTAAAGTAAGAGCAGACTATTGTTTGCAAGGAATCTCATTCATGTTTCATAGGAGTCTACTCTGGTAGCTGTCTACTCGAGAATGATGAAAAATCATTCAATTTTTATTGGGTCGTAGGCTCTGTTTTATTATCATTTAAATGCTTCAAACCGTTTCTTGCTACGTTTCTTAGTTTTTGAGTAAAAAATTTTTCGAAGCGAGTGTCATCTGTCAAGCCCTTAGTGAGTGAACCTGAGATGCATTTTTCCGAATTGGGACTTATCAGCATATTCATGCATGTCGAACATCATAAATCATAAACTATTAAAGATAATAATAATTGTGTTTGCTGCATGTAACCCACGATTTGTTCTAGTAAATGAACTAGAATAGTTAATCTGTTACTAAAAGTTTCAGTTAAATGAACTGAAATGTCCAGAATAAATGTATAAACTATTTTTTCTCAAATAACCAAATCCTGACTATTTAGTTTTCACACTGTTTTTACCATTCTAGTTCCTTCACTAGAATATTTGTGTGTGATTAATTTAAAAAAGAACTATCAAACTACTTCAATTAGTTGTAGAGTGAAGATGTTTGAAGTAAAAACCCACATTTTTGTCAATTATTTATAAAAAATAGAAAAAATATAATTATTTGATCTTGACAAGCATAAAGAAATTCAATGTACAAGGTAAAAGAAAATAGACCCAAAATTCTAGATTTTTTTCTCCAGTAGACAGCTACCTCATTTACAGTCGCTTTTTCTAACGAGATACATCACATCAAAAGAGTTGCATATTAAATACTATGTGCATCAGTCATAACTAGTGAACTTCATGACCCTCACCAGCACACACACACATTTATGTACATTACAATGTATTATTTTAGATCATATTAATACCAAAATTAAAATGCAGATATTGATTTCTAAAAGACAATATTCATACAAATTCGAAAAAAATCCTACATCCCTACGCTGCATGATTAATACATTATAAGTGCATGCTTAATACATTATACATATTACATGAAATCAAGATAGACTGATTATTCAAGCTTCTCATGGTATAAAAGAACATTTAATGTATCAATCGCTTTCTTTGGTTAAACACCGTGTTCACGAGAGTTACGAAATGAGTGAATGAATGACTTATGAAAGAATGAATGAATGAATGAAAACGAACGTGTGTGCCTGTGTGTAATATGTATTTGTGTGCGTAATTACGTCTGTTAACACCCTGAGTCAGAGATCACCATCATTCGTGAGATCAACAAAATTGATACGTGCATAACCTCAAAAGCGAAACAAAAACATTATATATCTCACCGAACTAGACGCATTGTTCCCGCGTTGAATACCAAGGAGAGGACGCAAGTTCCTTCATATTCGTACGTGCCGCACTTCAGTTTCATATTGCAATTAATTCCTAGAAAAAATTACTTAAGAAATAAGAATGAGGCAGGAATGAAATGAAAAATTAAAATAAGATTGTACATTTAGAATTACCTCTCTCAAATGCAGAGTCGTATCATTTCAGAACTCGTGGAAATGTTTACGTCCAGTTTTTAATTTTGCATGAATTCACTTGTCTTAACTCCTACACTAAAGACACATTCACATTGCTCACCACAACACACAACACTTTGCATTTGCCACAATAAATCGCTGGTGGCACAAATCATGCTTCGGTCACAGAACTTTCATAAGCGTGACGTAACCATTACGTAACCTAGCATCATTCAGTGTGGCGCCAAATTTAACTATTATTACTTAAATACTTTCATTTCCATTGACGAAACAAATGAAAGATTCGATTAAAAGTTCATTTCCCGCCATACATTTACAAGAAGAAGAAAAACAAAAACGTTTAGTGAGCAACTATTTAATGCTAAATTTAATAGCATAATTTGGCAAATATTTACTCGTGCAATAAATGAAAAACATGAACCTCACCCGCTAAGTTTCACACTCTATTTTTTGTACTCTTCATTATGAATGCATTAAGTAATTATGAGAGTTTTAATATTATGTACGAAATGTTTTTCCCACAGCTTCTTCGTTATGAGACGGGCGTTGCCAACAAGTTCATTTACGTATTTAAGATAACAGATATCCGACTATCAACGGCGTCTATTACAATAACCTAAAACAGGGAAGTCTTAATTCCAAGGCCTCACGGGGCACACCTAAAACCTTTAATATGGTTGCGGAACATATTTTCATTACTCGGGCGACCCATACCTGACTTTCTCGTATCGTTGATTTCGGGAATTTGCCCGACCGCTCTGATACGAGGAGGGAGATGGTACCATGATATCAAGGCGTACCATGCATAACGCAGTGTAACATATTAGGATAAATAGGAGATTGTATTTACAAGCAATACTTACCACAAATGCTCTTACCATCCTGTATTCATAATTCCACTTAATTTGTATACGAGTTAGAATAGAGGTCCCAGAGCTCAAAATATCGTGCACAGTTTGCACTTCTATCCAAAGTAAGTCACATAGTTTTAAACTGTTTTTTGAAGTAAAATAAAAAATTAATAAAATGAATAAAAATGGTGCAATACTCCTGGACCATTTGTTTAACTTTTAACTTTTTCGTCTGTAATCAAAATTTCATAATTCATTTAACACATATACATTTTATGTATTCTAGTTCTCTTGTATTCACTAGCACTTTATATTTTTACAATTATTTACTTCAAAAAACTACTGTGGTCCCGGGTTCGATTACCGGTCGAGACAAAAATAGAATTGTAGCTTCCCTTTAAAATCGTCCCAGTTTCTGTAGCTGTGTGACGAAGAAAAGCTCAAGCAGGCGGATATTGCTAGTTACAGCGAGGAGAATACGTCATGTTCGCCTCATGTCCCCCTTACCCCCAAGTATGAGAATTTAACTAGACCCAGGCATTGGGGATACCGGTACGTGGCCGGCGAAGTCGGGCTATCAACCCAGTAACGCCAAATACATACACCATGTACATATACCAAAAAAAAAAAAAAAAAAAAAAAAAAAAATTGAAAAAGCGAATGTCATGTAACGATTGATCTTGGCGTTTACGTAAAAAATCAGTTTCTGGGGTGATGAAATCCATATCCATCTAGCAAAACAAACCTTAATAATGCCGATCTGATAGCCGAGATCGTTAAGGCAGTAGTGCAGTAGCGATCTTGAACCAGACGATCGAGGGTTAGAAACCCGCCTCGGACATGGATGTTTGTGTGTCTTTGTGATGTCCATACGTGTTCTCCATTCAGTTTCCCCTACGATTTAAAAATCAAAGTGGTCACTATATGACCTCGATGTTTTCTCCGACCAACACCAGGCGAATGCCGGAGCAGTACCCTACCAAACGGGCCACGGACCGCGCGCGATCTGTCCTTCCTCTTCCTTGTCCTATCCTCACCCTTCACACACACACACACACACACACACACTTACCCTAACATGCACTAAACTATCACATATTCCGGGAGACCGGCCGGGAGCTTAGAGCTTTTCCCGGCTGGGGCGGTGCCCCGCTGGTGGTAGAGTCCTGGTGAGAGGGAAACCCCACTAGCCAACGGTAGGTCGGCGCCGGATCTCGCCATCCAGCGGGGGAAGATCACCGCCATCTCCCAAAAAACCATGCACTACATTAAGCGGACTAATGACCAAAGCAGTTGACGAGCCCGGAAACACGAAAAAAAAAAATCAATCAATAAATCAACCTAGATAGCATCGTAGGCTTTCACGGTTGGAGTCAATATGAGTGAAAGTTTCCGGGCTAGTAGACCGTGGTCCAGTTGGCATTGAAGGGCCAAACGTTTCGTCCACGTCTGCGGTGGACATCTTCAGTGGCGGCAGCGTCGTGGGGGTAGTCTCCGGGTCGGCGGCTGGCTAGCGACTGACTTTCACCCAATCAACCTAGGTGTTAAAAAGCGACCTAAAAAAACTTTAATAACCTGTTGAGCCGACCTGGGTGGTCGAGGTGGCTAAGAGCGAGTACCGACTCAGCGCTTCGGTCCGAAGGGTCGTGAGTTCGAGTCCCGCCTTGGGCATGGCTGTTTGTCCCTTGACTTTGTATGTGTTGTCGCGGAGGCCCTCGCGTTCTGCTGACCCCAGATCAGAGGAGCCCGCAAGTGTTTGTCTAGTGTATGGTCGAATATGCGTCCCTTCGGGACGTAAAGGGCAACCGGCTGTCGGCTGGATAAAAGCCCTAGGGAAACAAAATAACCTGTTGTGAACATTCGTTGCATTGTCTTCCCCACAGGGAACTCCGACTCGTCCCACAACACCGTCCGACCGTCGTCCATCGTTCGCCACCCACACGGTGGCTCCACCACAGTGGTGCACCATGGCACCGGCCACGTGTCGCACCAGCCGCACCAGCAGCACTCCCTGCACCAGAGCCAGCAGAACGGCGTGGGAGGGGGGTCGGTGGGCCAGCTGTCCACTGGAAGCGTGCTCACCTCGCTCACCCCGTACCCGCTCATGGGCTTCGGCGGCGGCCTGGGCGGCGAGAGCACCTCGCCCAAGGCCTACCTGGGTGAGTGCCACGTTCTGCTTCTGTCAAAAGGTCTGCCCGTTTGTGCATGTCATTGGACTTCGTCGTTTGTTCTGATTGAAGTGGAGGGGAGTTCCTTGAACTCCGTTATATCCGATTTGCATATCCGATTTGCACGCTTTTTTTGGACGAACGATTTGGAATGCATTCACAGTTTGGCATCCAGCTCCCCAAAATCGACTGTACGCATGTGCGTGTTTGCAAAACCTCCCGAAATTGTTCGTCAAAAGGAAGTGTCTAAATAGTCTAATGATCTCTTCCCTTTCCTCCTTCTGCTTTTGTTTCTTCTTCTTCTCCATTTTCTTTTTCTACTTCGTTTTTCTTCATTTTTCATTTCTCCCTAATCCTCTTGTTTAATATCACCTTTTACTTCATATTCCATTCACTTTTGTTATCATCTCTTCCTTCTTCATCTTCCTCATTCATGATTTCTGAATTTGTTTTACAGTTTCTTTTTTAAACACAGCCTTCTTTTACCTTATAATTTTCTTTATAATCTCATTTCTTCTCTACCTTCTCCTTTTTTATCATCACTTTTCATGTTTTACAGTTCCCCCATTTTCAGCGGTTTTCTTTCTTTCATCGCCCTTTCTTCTTAATCCTTCTTACTTCTTCATGTTCTTATTCTATATTTCCTCATTTGGTTCTTCTTCCCTTTCACCTTATTTTTCACCCCGTACCCGCTCATGGGCTTCGGCGGCGGCCTGGGCGGCGAGAGCACCTCGCCCAAGGCCTACCTGGGTGAGTGCCACGTTCTGTTTGTGTCAAAAGGTCTGCCCGTTTGTGCATTTCATTGGACTTCGTCGTCTGTTCCGATTGAAGTGGAGGGGAGTTCCTTGAACTCCGTTATATCCGATTTGCACGCTTTCTTTAGACGGACGAAGCTCCACAGAATCGACTGTACGCATGCCCGTGTTTGCAAAACCTCCCGAAATTGTTCGTCAAAAGGAAGCGTTTAAATAGGGTCTAATGTTCTCTTCACTTTCCTCCTCCTCCTTCTTCTTCTTCTTCTTCTCTTTCTACTTCGGTTTTCATCTTCTCATTTCTCCCTAATCTTCTTGTTTATCATCACCTTTTTTTAGTAGGAGTAAGAGCGAGAGACGGAAAGAGCGGGAGTAAGAGCAAGAGCCAGATAAAGCAGGAGTAAGAGCGAGAGACAGATAGAGCGGGAGTAAGAGCGATAGACGGAAAGAGCGGGAGTAAGAGCGAGAGACAGAGCGGGAGACAGATAGAACGGGAGTAAGAGCGAGAGACAGAGCGTGAGTAAGAGCGATAAACGGAAAGAGTGGGAGTAAGAGCGAGAGACAGAGCGGGAGTAAGAGCGATAGGTGGAAAGATCGGGAGTAAGAGCGAGAGACAGGTAGAGCGGGAGTAAGAGCGATAGACGGAAAGAGCGGGAGTAAGAGCGAGAGACAGATAGAGCGGGAGACAGATAGAACGGGAGTAAGAGCGAGAGACAGAGCGTGAGTAAGAGCGATAAACGGAAAGAGTGGGAGTAAGAGCGAGAGACAGAGCGGGAGTAAGAGCGATAGGTGGAAAGAGCGGGAGTAAGAGCGAGAGACAGGTAGAGCGGGAGTAAGAGCGATAGACGGAAAGAGCGGGAGTAAGAGCGAGAGACAGATAGAGCGGGAGACAGATAGAACGGGAGTAAGAGCGAGAGACAGAGCGGGAGTAAGAGCGATAAACGGAAAGAGTGGGAGTAAGAGCGAGAGACAGAGCGGGAGTAAGAGCGATAGACGGAAAGAGTGGGAGTAAGTGCGAGAGACGGATAGAGCGGGAGTAACAGCGAGAGACAGATAGAGTGGGAGTAAGAGCGAGAGACAAATAGATCGGGAGTAAGAGCAATAGACGGAAAGAGTAAGAGTAAGAGCGAGAGACGCAAAGAGCGGGAGTAAGAGTGATAGACGGAATGAGCGGGAGTGAGACAGCAAGATAAGAAGTGTGTGTGAGAGAGAAAAAGAGGCGCACAGCGCGTGCGCGTGCAATAGAGAGACACACACAGAGCCAGAACGCGCGCGCGTGTGCGCAGCGACGCTGTCGGGCGCGGGCGGCGGCGGCGGGGACGTGCCGGCGCTGGTCATCCCCATGTCGCACCTGCAGTCGCTGGCATCGGGCCCGTTGCCTGTGGTGAGCACGGGCGCCAGCCTGCAGCCCATCACCACCCTGGCGCCGCTAGCGGGCGCGCTGCCCACCGTCGCCGCGCCCATGGCCGTCTTCCAGGTGAGCCACGCCCACCACCACCATCCCCATCACAGCTCGTCCCATAAACAAACCCTTTTTCACAGCCACTGATGTCTACAGGTGTCTTGGAATAAATGTTACAAACTTCTAGGGCGCGAAAAATCGAAGATGATTACATCTTGCCAAAGAACATAAATTGGAAATTTCATAACAAAGATATACTCATGACATCTGATCTCATAGACCTTTGATTGATTCGTAATTCAAGACCGGAGAGGAGTGGTAGTGTAGTAAGTGTTAGTATAAGTGTGTGTAAGTGAGGGGTGGAGATAGGACAAGGTAGAGGATGGTTTGTGGGCTGTTTTTAAGGCAATGGTTTGACGTGTTAGACATCGCCCCAGTCGGGACAAGTTCCAAGTCCCCGACCGGTCTCCCAGTATATGTGGTAGAATAGTGCATGTTAGTGTGTGTGTAAGGGGAGAGGATAGGACAAGGAAGACGAAGGACAGATCGCGTCCGGTCCGTGGCGCGTTTGTTAGGATACTGCTCCAGCATTCGTCTGGTGGTGATCGGAAAAACCACGGAAAACTACC
Organism: Teleogryllus occipitalis; assembly: GCA_011170035.1. Taxonomy (NCBI): domain Eukaryota; kingdom Metazoa; phylum Arthropoda; class Insecta; order Orthoptera; family Gryllidae; genus Teleogryllus; species Teleogryllus occipitalis. Next base: position 27,603 of record BLKR01000032.1, read on the forward strand.
GATCAAAGCAGCCGGCCTCTGGAATTCTCCTCCAGACAGCGACTGAATTTAATCTAACCCTCTAGCTAGTGTCGAAAATGCTGCCACCGTGGAGACTTAAACCATTAAACTTCCTGATTAGAGGCACTGAAGTGACAGCAATTGATACCGTGAGCCATCGACGCCATTTTTAATACTCCATTGGTATTGTGTCGTCATGGAGAAGAACACACAGACATTTACAAGTATGTACAAGTTTATTTACACGTATGTACAATAACTAAATTCTGCTCCGAATCTACACACTTGTGAGTATTTCCTTGTGGATACCCCACATAGCTAGAGAGGCCCCGCCTCCTCTGACGCTTCTCCCGCGCCACTACCGTGACCTCGTCACCCGTGCACTAGGCACGACACGCTCCAGCCTGAGAGTAAAGTTTTGCGCATCGCGCGAGGTTTCCAGGAAAAAAAACGTGTGAGCTTGTCGGCTCGATTTTATACCTAGAGTGTAGCTGTCACGTGACCGTCCTTGGTGTAGGACGGAGGCTCGCGTCTACCACGTGACCTTCCAGGTTAAGCTGGCGTCCACTTGGTCTAAATATATCCCAACGCCGTGGCGCCGAGGCTAGTCAGCCCGCAGGTATGCGATACTTCCGCTCCTCCTCCCACCCACGGCCGCCAACGTGACGCTACAGTATCATCATTCTATCAAATTTCCCACGTTATGTTTATTGGAGAAAAGTGATTACCTACATGCCCTAGAAGATTGTAACATTTATTCTGCACCACCTGCGTTAATACCTTGCATATGCGAGTGTGTTTGTGTGTGTGTGGCTGCGTGCAGGGCCACTCACTGCCCATGGCGACGCTGGCCACGGGCTTCAAGTCGTTCATGCCGCCCATCTCCACCGCCCCGCCCCCCGCCCCGCAACCGCCCCCGCCCTCGCCGCAGAAGGGCAAGGGCCAGGGCCAGGGTCAGGGCCAGGGCGGTCGCCACCATCACCACCATCACCATGGCCAGCACCACCACGGCCAGCACCATGGCGGCGGCGGCGGAGGAGGACAGCAAGGGCAGCAGAATAACCAGCAGGCGCAGGTAGGGATCTGCACGACGCGCACTTGTTCCGACCAGAAACCTGTCCCTGATTAGAAGCTATGCATAAAATCCTACCTAACTGTGAATAGTATGATTTTTTGGGGTGGCTGACTACGAATTAGATGTCAAAATTGGAAAATCCAAAATGGCTGATCCAATATGGCTGGTCAAATATTTAAAAATAAATCCGATTTACGTGAAACTTGTGTATTTAAACATTTAAGAAGTTGTTGTGTATGAATTTCATGCCAAAATTGGAAAATTCAAAACGGCGGGTGCAATAATTAAGAATTAAGAATTTTAAGAGTTGCTGATTACAAGTTTGACGTCAAAATTGAAAAATTCAAAATCACAGATCCATAAGGTGGATAGAATATTTGAAAATTTAGCGGGTTTGCCTGAAAATCTGCAAAAATATAGTTCAAAACGATTTTAACAGCATTAAAGACACATTAAAATATTTATGCAAAGCGCGTGTTAAATTAAATTACCTTTTATTTAATATTTCATTATATTATAAATATCATCATTATATATAATTGTATTTATTACGTAATAAAATACTAAACGATACATAATATTTTATATGGATACTTATAATAAATTACTTTTTGCTCTGTGTATGACTGGTTGTTGTGAAATCATGAACGCCAGATACCCTTGAAAATAGTTTTTATTGCATCGGAGCGAATACTTTTGTTACCAATCCTTGCAAAAAAACTCTCATTTTTGTGCATTCAAAATTCAAGTAGTATATGGCTTAGGATAGGGATCACAGAATTTTGAAAACGTGCACAGAATTCACTTCTCCCCAAAGAACATTTTCTCCCCATAGCATGTTACACAGTTTTTGACGTAAAATAAATAAACAAATAAATAAATAAATAGATATAGCTATCAAAGGTAAACGAAACACCATACGAAATATAGCCGGGCCCGGGGACGCCGTATGGAGACAGGCCAGTTACGCACTCCAGTAGTTGAATGATGATAAAACAAAAAGGGGCAAAGAAGTGCAACTATAGTTTGGTATACTAATAGAGAACACTTGGAACTGTATGGCGTCGTGTTTTGCTTTTCTTTCCTTTTTCACTTTTTCCTCCATTTTACCTTATTTCCCCTTCTTCGTTTTAGTGGTCTCTACTTACTTTTGTTCTCCACTCTTCTTAGTTCTCTTCTACTCACCCTTTACACATTTTCTCTCATTTTTTCCGTTCGTTTTTCTATTTCTTCTTTTCCCTTCTTTCGCCGTCTTTGCTTTTTACATTTTCTTCTTCCATTTTATACTTTCCCTTTCTCCTTCCTTCTCTTTTGCTTTCTTCTCAACTCCAATTTATAGTACTGCTTTCCTTTTCACGTTACTTAGTCTTTTCTCTTCCCTTTTCTCATGTACAATCTCCTACTTCCCTGTTCACTTTCTCTTATTCCATTTTAACCTTCTCGTTTTCCTCCTTTCATCTTCTTCTTTCCCTTTCCTTTTAATATTTTCGTCTTCCATCTCCCCTTTCTTCTTTGCACTTCACAACCTCCCGTGATAAAACATTTGTGCTATTCTTATCAGACCATAGCAGTTGTCGCATCCGGAAACCCTAAAAATCAACCATGAATCAATGCTCGCCTCCTTGCCTTTCTCAATTACCACCACTATCCCCAACTCGTCTCAAACACTTTCCCTTCCACAGCAACCTTCACCACCACCACCATTATCACCACAATAACAGCCACTAACCACTGACAAACCATTCTTGTGTTCCAGTACACGCGCCAAGTCCTCAACCAGATCCAGAGCCACAGCCTGGGCAACAACGGCGGAGGTCCGCACAGCCTCAACAACCACAACAACCTCAACAATCTCAACAACCTCAACAACCTCAACAACCTCAACAACCTCAACAACCTCAACAACCACAACAGCCACAACAACCACAACAACCTGAACAACCTCAACAACCTCAACCTCAACAACCTCAACAGCAACTCGGGCGTGAGCGGGTCTTCTCTGGAGGGCTTCCGCCTCAACAACGTGGTGCCCTACATGCAGCAGCATCTGCACCGGACGCGCAACCAGCTCAACGCGCAGCAAAGGCCTTCCAGCAGCATCCGCCTGCCACCGCTGTACAACATGAAGGTGAACGCCACGCGCGCCAAACCCACCCAGCGGTTGAAGGAAAGGGAGAAGCGCGTGGTCAAGCAGATAGTGGTAAAGAAGGAGAGGCAATAGGCGAGGAACCAGCCCAAGCGCTTCTATTAAAGATACTTCCCACGATTCATTAAAGACTGGTAAAGGAAGGGGGTGAAATCGATAGTGGTAAAGAAGGAGAGGCAATAGGCGAGGAACCAGTCCAACCACTTTTATTAAAGATACTTCCCACGATTCATTAAAGACTGGTAAAGGAAGGGGGTGAAATCGATAGTGGTAAAGAAGGAGAGGCAGTAGGCGAGGAACCAGCCCAACCACTTCTATTAAAGATACTTCCCACGATTCATTAAAGACTGGTAAAGAAAAGGAGTGAAATCGATAGTGGTAAAGAAGGAGAGGCAGTAGGCAAGAAACCAGCCCAACCACTTCTATTAAAGATAGTTCCCACAATAAATTAAAGAATGTTAAAGAAAGGGGGTGAAATCGATAGAGATAAAGAAGGTGAAGCGACAAAAGAGCCTAAATATAATTCCTATAATAGATAGTTCCCACGATTAATTAAAGATGGTTGAAGGAAAGGGAAATAGGATAGTGAAACAGATAGTGGTAAAGGAGAGGCAGTAGGCGAGGAACCAGCCCACCCACTTCTATTACAGATAGTTCCCACGATTCATTAAAGACTGGTAAATGAAGGGGGTGAAATCGATAGTGATAAAGGAGAGGCGACAAAACAGCTCAAATATCGTATCATTCCTAGTATAGGTAGTTCCTAAGATTAATTAAAGATGGTTAAAGGAAAGGGAAAATAGGATGATGAAACAGATTGTGATTAATATCGGGAGGCAGTACGTGAGAATCCAACCCAAACATTCTATTTTAGGAAGTTCCCACGGTGCATTTAAGACGATTAAAGGAAATGGAGAAGAGGGTGGTCAAAATAAGATAGTAATAAGGAAGAAGAGGCAGTAAGCAAGAAACCATCTCAACAACTTCTATTACAGATAGCTTCCATGAATCATTAAAGATAATCAAATATTTTTAACATTAAAAATAAATAATTAGATATTGATAATTAAAGATAATAAAATATTTTGGAAAATGAACAACTGTTAGATAGAAAATAGAAAAATGATTCTTGGCCTGATGCAGCCGCATCTTTAAGTTTACAAATGTCTGGAGATAAAACAAACATTTTTTCAAATAATTACAATAATCATGCTTAGATGATTACATAAATTCGTACATGTTTCATTGTATCTACGCAGCACAAGAAAATGCAAGAGCTTACCTTTAGTCAATGAATTTTTTAAAAACTTAGTAAAATATTTTTTTTAAATATATATATAAAGGTTAACTCTCACATTTTCTTGTCCCACATTGACAAATATTTTTAATGAATTTATTTAACCATATAATCATTGTCATTGTAATTCTTTGAACAATTGTTTCTTTGTTTTATTTCTAGACATTTGTGAATCTAAAGATGTGACGGCGGGAGGCCATGGAACGTTCTATTTTGTATCTGACAACTGTGCATTTTGAAAAAGCTAACAGTTAAAAAAATATTTTGTTTATCTTAAATATTAATTGTGAGAACTATATGTAATAGTAACATTAATCAATCAGTGTGCTATCTTTAGTAGATAGTTATTTATCTTACAACTGTTAAACTTTCAAAAACTAAGATTAGGAAAAAAATAGTCCCGTCCAGGAAGCGTTTTTGTTTGCATAGGGCGATCACATGATGGATAACCTCTTCTAACTATGAAATGATTAACAGTTGCATACCAGTACCATTTAGGTACCTGAAAAACCCCAAGAGGGGTGGTGTCATTGGCGGCCTCAGACTATTGCAATATTTCTAAATTGCAATATTTCGGAAGGAAAAGTTCAATATTTAAGAACTATTGCTACATGAATTTAGAAATATATTACATTTTCTGAATAATTTCTGAAACATATCATTATAATAATAAAAGGCGAAATCTGAAATTCTGAAATCATCTCCAGCGTTTTGTTCCCATTAACTCGCAAATATTTAGATAGATATGAACTTCTAACAGTCGGACATTTAAATAATGGACGAGAGACAGTTTTGGAAATGATATAAAGCAATAGGGTATAATCGTGGGCGATGTGATAGTATTTCCTGTACGTCTCACAAGTTTTTTGTTCAAATATATTCTGTATATTTAAATATTGAAATACGCCAAACAGAGACGGATATGAAAACGACGCAAAAAAAGAAAGACTGCAAGACAGGAATCGATTTTTCCTTCCCGTCAGGATTGCTTGAAGAATATTTAGACCGAATGTCATTCTTAATAATTGAAAGTATTAATACACGTAACACACACAAATAAAAGAGTTGTGAAATAGTGATGGAAAATTGAAAGCTTCAATCAATTAGTCAGAGTGTATATAGATCAACGTAATAGTTTTTATATTGTGGGCGAGTTACATTTGATTTTTAACTAACCTGAACACCAATTTATATGAGCTCCTAAGTAAAAACATTTGATTCGTTCTTTCTAGCCAGGCCACTCGACAGTCTTTACATTTGAATATTTTAATCAAATTATTATAAGTAAATATCAATTATTTTATGTCATAAATGATTCAATGATTCTATATACAAAATTATTGTTTCCTAGTCGCGAACTGCTGAAATATAAGACTTAAATATAATCGGAGATGAATTATATAGTGGTGTAAGTCGTTATCTGCCAATATTTTTATTATTTCTATTTAAATAAAACGTGCATTATTTTTGTACTGAGATAGATCTTCCTATAACTAAGAAGACTGATATTACGCACATTGTCAAATTCTAATTTATTCTATCATTTTGCAATGAGGAATTTGTTAACCAATATAGAAGTATATTTGAAGAAAAAGTAAAAAAAAATATTTTTTTAGAAAATAAAATTTTGATATCAATGAATGTTTTCATTCATTTTTATTCATTCAAAATCCAATTTATCCACATTCCTCCACGACCCCTAATTTAATAGTTTTAATGTTATGATGGAGGAATATCAAAAACAAAATAAAGCACAATACGTGTAATTTGTTTGTATTTTTCATGACTTCTGACTCCAACTTTTCAAATAAATTCCGCAAAATAGCGCCTTTCTAATTCCACTAGCCAAAAAAATTGCTACTAATCTCAAAAACATAACAAGTGGAATTTCTCTGTTTCTTCACCTTTGTATTTCAAAAATTCACTTGGTAAATGATATATTTACTTTCCCTTGTCAAGCTAGTGGCTTTAAGAACTAACACAAACGTAATACAAAATAATCACATTAATGACACTGTAATAAACGTCAACTTTTCATGTTGAATAGCTACTTCCAAAGTTTTGAATGAACACTAAAGATGTCACATTCATTGGCTTCATGACTGTTTTCAGACAGAAATCTTAACGTAACCCGACTTACACCACTATCTATGCACATACGCACGACTAGGAATGAAATAAAGAGAAGAATAACATAATGCTAATGTTTCTTCTTCTTGAAACAGTTTATAATCGAGCCTAGTCCTGAGGTTTCATATTCTCTATTTAACCATTTCTTTTGTAGCCTTTTTCACAATTCTGGTCACGTGTGAAACTGTTAGCTAGCCTCATTCCAAACCGTGCCATCTAGGGTCCAATTAAGTTACTACTTGGGCCTCTTTTAAATTTTTTCAGGTGGAAATTATTTATATTGCTTATGATGTGTTTTGATCAAAATATGATGAGTTTTATTACAAGTATTGGTTTCATTTAATACAGCGTCGTTGCCTGTAGATAAAAAAGAAAAGAACAATTCACATAAAACTGAACATTTAGAATACATTTTGAAAATATTAGTAATATCTTGTCTTAGCACAATATAGTGCTACACTAAGGGAAAATATGAAACTCCTGTTACATACTAATAGTTTATTTTTATTCAATTCGTTGACCTCAGAAAAGAGAGCATATTATGCTAATGGCATTTGAAGATCAATGACACCAAAATAACAATTCAATGGACATTTTGTTCAAAACACAATGGTAGATTTTATGATTATATGTGAAGTCAATTCTACTAGACAGATCTCTAAGACATTAATATTCCCAGCTTTATGTCCCAACCTTGCCAGCCTGATTTATATTCATTTAATTTTGTTTTGAATCGCAATAACAATCAGAATCGTTGCAAAGAGCTTACAAAACACACCGTATTTTATACAGTAGAAATTCCAATTTAATGTAAAAGATTATTCTACAAATCTTGCTGATTTACATTTTTTTCAAGTCTTTTAGTGATATTTTCCGATCCCATTGTTTTGTTTCTAATAAAAAACACAAACGGTCGTACAATCAGAGAAGTAATTGAATTACTTCTGACGACAGTTCATTTATTAAAAACACTTGTAATACCCGTGAAAAATTCCGTAATCTCCGATGAAATAATTAATGCATGAAAACAATCATTACTACATGCAGTGGATGTGTTTTTTATTTCTTATAAGATAGGATATCTTATAAGAAAGTGTTCTTTAAATTGTCTCCATCAAATTTCTCCGAGAAACACTCTCATAAACAATTCGTGTTTTAATTTGAAGAGAAACACTTGAAGTTGAGCATGGCCAAACTGGGGTTCTTTTAACCGCACATTCACTTGTCAAAAGATTGACCATACCAAACCAAGAGAGCCCCCAGTCGAATTACATTTAGGAAATCCTACCTGATATATTTTGCGAATCATCCATTTTCCAACCTATTAATCACCCGCCCCCTAAGCCCAAACTCAAACCAAATCCCCAAATTGCTCATCATCAAAATTACCGAACTGAGCTGTTTTATTTGGTTCCAATAGCTTCAAATTATGAGGGCTGCGGGTACAGATTGGGAGGTTTTTAATTTTTTATTGCTTGTAGAGAAACCCATTTCGAAAACTTTGCCCAAACCCCATTTTGTATTCTGCTTCAGTTTCTGAATGACACAATCTCGGCAATGCAGAAAATTGTGTAATAAAATTTTCAATTCTAGTTCTGAGGAGTTTCGATTCACATGTTCACGATTATAATAAATAATCACGAAGTCTTACAATAAATAATAAATAACAAGAATCTAATAAGTACATACAATAATTAGAAGTGAACGGTGATGCAAGTCAAAATTTGGAAATGCAAGAAATTGTGTAATAGAACTTTCAATACTAGTTCTGAGGAGTTTCGATTCACATGTTCACGATTATCTGTCTTATAATAAATAATAAGAATCTAAAAAGTACCTACTCCAAATAATTAGAAGTGTAGGGTGATGCAAGTCAAAATTTGGAAATGAAGGGGTCAACATTACCTAACATTTAAGTTAGAGGGAGAGGCAATCCAAGAAAGTCCAAATATTCACCATCCTAATGTAAACTAGTTATTTATTCTTTAAACAATGTCGGTATTCTTAGATATCATGGCTCTTGACCTTCGACGCTGATTTAGAACATTGTATTTTCAGGATGTAAACAACAACAACAACAACAACGATGGAAGTGGAAACGGTGGAGACAACGGCGGGAAACATCCAGGTATGGTGTTACCCACAAACCTCAACGGCCTGCAGGGCCTGCAGACTTTACAAGGACTGAATTCAGGGCTCAACACCGGACTAAACTCCGCTCTCGGCCACGCCATCCTCGTCAATGGTGGACTGCAAAGTAAGTTGAAGCATCATGCAAAAACACGGGCGAGCACCGATGTTTGCTTGTTCTCTGTAGTACCAGATACGTCACAAACCACCTGACAATAGCACGGGCACTTCGTTTGTAAAGCCAGACCAGATACTGGTCACTATGCTGCATGGCAAGCGAGAAGACTTGAGAAACATTTTGAAAGCCGTTGAAAGTGATAAATTTCAACGATAAGCAACCAAATATATGGAAGATGAACACAAAACTCGAAGCAATCGAAACTACGAAGACGTAATTGAAATAAAAGATGACATTTTTCTGAAAAATGTTTCAAATAACTGTTTCAATGTCTTATAACAATGTATTAATTTCGATATCTGGCTGCATTTAAAATTCCTACTAATATTTTGACGCAAACTGGTGCATGAAGCTGAGTCGGGTAGGCTGCGGAATACCTCACCCATGTTTTTTTCATCATGGTTGAACCGTCATAGATGGCGCAGGGGCTAGCAACAGCGCCCAAATATTCTGGTTTGTCTCATCTAGAGCCCTATCTTGGCCCTACTCCGTGTGACAGATGTAGAGATACGAATCAAAATGTAGAACTATGTAAAATTAAAGTAACAGAGGCAGAATTTTTCGTATCCTATGATAGAATTAAAGTAACTTTTTTGATTTTTAAGTTAATTTTATTTCAGCGTTTAGCAACATGTTTACTCACGCCCAATCTCAGAACTTAAACACTGTAACACGCCGTTCAGGAGTCCTCAGCTAAATCCATTATGAAAGATGATCTAGTATTTTTACTTTCAACCATGCAATATGACGCATTAATTTTTTTTTTTTTTTTTTTGAGTTTTAACTTAGGATAATAAATAGGCCATTATGAGTTTCTGAACAAGCACTCAGTTATCTCTAAATGTTTATTTCATTATGATAAGTTAGATCTTTAAAGTTTTACGTCTGGCATTGGAATGTATGTTGCATCGCGGATGGAAACCAATGGAGATAAAATGGCGATTTTTGCGTGTTTCAGTGAGCAACGGCATGAGCCTGCAAGGCCTGGGCGGGCTGCAGGGCCTGCAGGGTCCGCTCACCCTGCAGACGCCGCTCAACCTGCCTGCAGGGGGCGGCGGCGCGGGAGGCCAGACCGCCGGCTCAACCCTCAAGGGCGTCGCGGCGCTACCGGTGAGCGACATCGTGCTCAACAAACACATACAGCTACAAATGCCTTTCTGGTTCTGGAAGAACACCGGAGGAGACACACTAACACAAGGGCCACGGACCGCCCGCGATCTTTCCTTCCCATTCCTTGTCTTTACTCTCCCCTACACTTATATTTACACGCGGTACACTACCACACATGCCGGGAGGCCGGTCGGGAGGTTTGAGCTGGTCTAGGCTGGGGCGGTGCACCGCTGGTGGGCGATACCTGGTTGGGAAAATACGACGGTAGGTCGGCGCCGGATTTCGCGATCCAGCGGACGAAGATCACAGCCACTTTCCGATGAAAACATGCATTACACTTACGGGACTTATGACCTCGGTAGTTGACTCGCTCAGAATCACTAATCAATCATCACTGGTTCAGTGCATCAACTGATGTCACTGCAACGCCTCTGACCGGGAGGTCCTAAGTTCGAGTCCAGACGGCGGCAGGATTTTCAACACTACCTTATCAGCTAGGTCGAATACAGTCGCTGTCTGGAGGAGAATTCTAGCGGCCGGCTGCTCTGATCGGTAGTTTTACGTGGTTTTCCCGATCAACACCAGGCGAATGCCGGAGCAGTACCCTAACAAACGTGCTATGGACCGCGTGGGATCTTTCTTTCCTCTTCCTTGTCCTACCCTTTCCCCTTACAACAGACATACACTAACATGCACTACACTATCACATATGCCGGGAGACCGGCTGGGAATTTGTCCGGGCTGGGGCGGTTCCCCGCTGGTGGGCGATACCTGGCTGGGGAAAATACGGCTTGTCGACGGTAGGTCAGCGCCGGATCTCGTCATCAAGTGGGAAAAGATCACCGCCACCTACCGATGAAAAAACATGCACTACACTTGCGGGACTAATGACCTCTTTAGTTGATGCGCCCGCAATCACTAACAATGAATCAATCAATCAAATGTACTTATAATTGAAAACCCTTAGTGTTTCGCGTATAACGATTATTGTTGTGCCCCAGTTGTCGGCGGGCTCCGGCGGCGGTGGAGCCAATCAGCTGCCGGTGATTACGCTGAGCGACTACCTCAAGATGAGCGGCGGCAGCGGCGCGCTGGGCCCGCACACCTTCGCCGGGCCGCCCGCGCAGGACTTCTCCCAGGAGGCCTTGCGCCAGCTGCTCCGCCAGCAGGGGGCCACGCTGTCCGCCGCCTCCATGCCGGTAAGTCCAACATTAGAGGACACGGGTTTCTTCTTGAATATAAGAGGATGTCACTCTGGGTGACACTCGGTATTCGCTGGATGACCGGATGTGTTCGTGTTTGTCGGTGTTCATCTATGTTCGTATGTGTTCGTGTGAGTTCTGAGTTCAGCAGGGGATCTAACTAGCGGCCGCCTCCATGCCAGTAAGTCAAACATTGGAGAATACAGGTTTCTTCTTGAATATAAAGGGATGTTATTCTGTGTGTACTCGGTATTTGCTGGACTATCGGATATGATCGTGTTTGTTTGTGAATGTTCGTTTATGTTCGTATGTATTCATGTGAGTTCTGAGTACAGCGAGGGATCTAACTCACGGCCCCCGCCATGCTAGTAAGTCGAACATCGGGGGACACAGGTTTCTTCTTGAATATAAAGGGATGTTACTCAATGTGTACGTCAGTATTCGCTGGATGATCGGATGTGTTCCTGTTTGTTTGAGCGTTCGTTTATGTTCGTATGTGTTCGTGGGCGTTCTGAGTACAGCGAGGGATCTAACCCACGGCTCCCACCATGCCTGTGGACTAAATATTAGAGAAGAGATTTCTACTCGGAGGAAAGAGAAGTCACTCTGTGTGTACGTCGGTATTCGCTACGTGATGGAAAATGTTCGTGCTTGTTTGTCTATGTTCGTATGTGTTTGGTTTATTCTAAGTAGAGAGTCCAATTCGCGGCCGTCACCATGCCGGTAAGTTAAACATTGGAGTTGTTAAGTTTCATCTTGGATGTAAAAGGATGTGTGCGTTAGTATTCGCTCGATGATCGGATATGTTCGTGTTTGTTAGTGTTCGTCTATGTTCGTATGTGTTTGTGGATGTTTTTAGTACAGCAGGTCGTCCAATTCGCCATGCCAGTTGAGTTAAAATTTGGAGTAGTTTATTCCTGAATGTAAAAGGATGTCATTCAGTGTGTACGTCAGTATTCGCTGGGAGATTGAGTTTGCTCTTGTTTTCATCCATGTTCGTAAGTGTTCATGTGTGTTCATGTATGTTCTCTGACTACATAAGGGGGTCTAACTTGCGGCCGCCAACCATGCGGCGAGTTAAACATTTGAGGACAGATTTATACTTGGCTGTAAAGGCTTATACTCATACGCTGCACTTTCATCGGGAAAGAATTACCAATTTTGGTCACCACACTGCGACCTTCGTCAGGGCTAAACGCGCACACGTTCGTATGAATATGTGTGTATGTGTACAAAGGATGTTACTGGCACTCCACACATTCACAGGGAAAGAATGTCATTTTCGCTCGCCACACTACGTCCTTCTTCAGGGCTAAACGCGATCTCATTTGTCTGCGCAGGCGTCGGGCAGCGTGCTGTCAGGCGGCGGAGCGCTGCGCGGCGGCACAGTGATGAACCACGCCGACATGCAGCGAGCGCTGGCCAACTACAACAGCATGCTGTCCATGGCGCTCTTCAGCACCCCGCGCACGCCGCACCATCACCAGCAGCAGCAGCACCAACAACAACTGCATCACCACCAGCAGCAGCAGCAGGGCGCCGCGTCGGGCTTCGTTGTAGACCTGAAGCCCCCGCCGCCTCGCGGGCAGCATTGACCTCACCCTCGCTCGCCACGAGGACGTTTAGTAAAACTGAGACCACAATGTGAACGTAACAAAGAACTAAGCCTAGGCATTACATAATCGCGAACGTAACGTAAACGTAGCGTAAACGTAGCGTAAACGTAGCGTAAACGTAGCGTAAACGTAGCGTAAACGTAGCGTAAACGTAGCGTAAACGTAGCGTAAACGTAACGTAAACGTAACGTAAACGTAACGTAAACGTAACGTAAACGTAACGTAAACGTAACGTAAACGTAACGTAAACGTAACGTAAACGTAACGTAAACGTAACGTAAACGTAACGTAAACGTAACGTCAACGTAACGTCAACGTAACGTCAACGTAACGGCGACGTAACGTCGACGTAACGGCAACGTAACGTCAACATAACGTCAACGTAACGTCAACGTAACGTCAACGTAACGTCAACGTAACGTCAACGTAACGTCAACGTAACGTCAACGTAACGTCAACGTAACGTCAACGTAACGTCAACGTAACGTCAACGTAACGTCAACGTAACGTCAACGTAACGTAAACGTAACGTAAACGTAACGTAAACGTACGTCAGCATAATGAAAAATATAGATAAACGTGTCGTTTTATCTAAGTTACTCTTAACGTTTGCGAAGGGTAAACATAACGCAAAAGTAACTTCAACGAGCAACGAAAATCAACTCAGCCGTATCTTTTATCATTAATATGATTGCAATTTTTTTCAACATTTAGAATTGTGTAACGATACTTAAATTTCAAAGAGCTTCATTTGATTGACATTAGTGGATCAAAGATGATGATTTGAGAGGGTAATACTTAGTTTTTATGTTATAGACGATTTATGTTAATGTATAGTTACACTTTACGTTCTCATTGTGAGAAGAGATGTAAGAAACATCCATAAAATCTTAATATCCGGCAAGAAACAAAATGGGTCCTCTTCATACAAGGGTCGAAACTCGAGAAAGTCGGGTTTAAAGACGGTTCTGGTCACGTCACGACACCTCACGACATATCACGATACGATACGACACGACATGCACCTCGGAGGAGATGTTGGGCGCTAGCACGTCAGTGTTTTCTTAGTATTGTGCGTCCTAGACGAAGAAATACAATGCGACCCCGCCGTTACAGAGCAACTAACTGGCAGTTGGAAGTTTATCTATATTCTTTGACTGATTCAGAATTTTCTCCCAACACCACCCTATTAGAAAAAAGTAAAAAAATGAGAAATAGCCTTACTCTGACTTGAAGTGTTGGTTCGCCATTCGTTCATTTTCTTTGATTGTTCCATGATTCAAGTAAAATCGTAGATCAGTGATCGATGTCACCAGAACATATTCGTGGCACAGGTAGCAAGGCGAAATAACCCCTCCAAGCAGTTTATCACTTCGCCACAAGAGAGCAGTAGGTCGTCGAAGTCGCCCTGAATTCTTTTACGCTTTACACATGAAATACGATTAGGCAGGATTAAACACATTTGAGAACTTTTGTTGTTATTTTTATTTATATTTTACTTTTATTTTTCTATGCATATCCTCTCATTTACATACAATTCCACCAAGTGGATAAAATCAGGTTCTAGAGACTCCAAGGAACATTTTCATAAACTATTTCTCAAATTTTCAATACTTAATTGAACCCTGTGCTTCTTTTTTAATAATTTCATTAGTGAAAATACGTATTCACAGACAAATGTGCTACCATAAATTTATATAATCTAGCAGCATTATTTATTAAGTTTGGAAATTTTGATTTATCGATCACCTTGTCCAGTCCATTCCACTGTCTTCTGCGGGCATGGTTATTACTGATAGTTACCTTTCTCGACGCTAGTTGCGCTGGTAAGCTCGTAGCATGCCTCGGTTCCAAGAAGCTGCTACTACTAGTAGACCTTGATATCACTCTCGTAGATCTTATATAAATATTACGTAGCCGCCGATGGCTGATAAAATCCCTAACGAACGGCGGCTGTTTAGAGCTACTTTTCAGACGTCAGTTTGATTCCATTACGTCGAAAAAACAGTATAGTATTTTGAAAAAATGCAAAACGTTTCGTATTTTAAACTTGCATATTTATTTATTTATTTTCAACGCTTATTTTTTAACATCATGAACATTTAACATGATAAATAGTACAAGGAAATACGATAATCTTTTTTTTTTTGAAAAAGGTATAAACTTGTTATTATGTGATTTGTTATTAATGAATGGATCTTTTATATAATCTCTGCGTGGGGTATATCAGTAATTTGAACAATGATAGTGTCCTTTGTAATATTTATTTCTATAAACAACTGAAACGTTTGTCCAAACATTGTTGTCCCTCTCCACAATGTATATTTTAGAATATAAAAAATTGTTATAATTGATTTCAGATTGAAATTTTTCTCAAAAATTTTGTTTCATAGCAGTGTGATATCATCTCAACCTACAGGATCGATTTCACTTAATCTAAGAATTATATATTATATACAGACTCAAAAAAGTTAAATACGTTAAGTTGCTAACAACTGATGACCAAACATATCCCAAGAAATTTCTAATAAACCATCTAAATGGAAGAGACAATTCGCTTTTAACTGAAAAGAAATGAATAAGAAAAAAAATTCTAAATTAGTATCAGATGAAAAGTGCACGATACACTGTTTAGTTGTTAGTTGCGTTCACCACTCCTTGATTTTAATTAATTGCCCTCTACCTCCCTAAACACAGATACTATTACCGAATATCAATATGGCATACCCCAAATCATTGTGGTAACCAGAGAGAACGAAATCATTCACTTTGGGTGCTTTTGTGTTTGCACTTCGATTTTCGTTATACTCACATCGTTTTTCGGAGTACATATACCTCGCATAATGTGACCCTAATAATATGATCGCCAATTCACATTCCAAACAACCAAGTAACATTACATTTTTCATTAACGTTAGTGTCGAGTAGAAGACAAAATGTGGAAGCAAACGAGTCGAGAAGTCATCAGAAACATATCTGAATATGGCAGATTGAGACGAACTTCAACAGATAGGTTCTGTCAATGACAAGAGGTGAAAAAGTAAAATTGTATAGTATAAGAGCGAAGAAAATCAATTCCTTTCGAAAGTCCATAAAATTATGTCTCTAAATGTTATCTTGAGACTTCCAATAAGGGTTGAACTTAAATCTCTCCCTGGTCTCTTGTAAAAGTCCTTTCTGATTTAGGGTCCACACGAGTTATGTCAATTCTTTTAGAACTTCTTGACTGCATGGTTAGAAAATGCTCAATAAAATAACTTCTTCTCCTAACGTCACCAACTGCAAGCCGCGTACTTACACTGTTCCACATCTCCTTCGAAGTATGGACTTTATTTTGTATTGTTAAGTTTTGTATACTTGTAAATATGTTCACCCACACACTTTTGTTAATAAAAGCAATAGTTGCAAAAGATGTTTTGGTTTTTTGAAACCCCTAATTTTCCATATTAATATCCAACCGACAGCTTTCGAAACTTCAAACGTATGAGGGTCAATACACAATTTGTTGTGCACTTCATCGCTAACATATCTGTGATCTATGTGTCTTTCAATATCATTTGTGTATTGACGTATTCTAGAGAGAACGTCTATGCCATGTAAAAACACCACTAGTTTTTCAATATCAGCGCGTCCAACACATTGATTGATTGATTAGTGTTTCCGTGTGCGAAACAAACAAGTCTCGTATTGCATGGGTTGGGGTAGAATTCACGGCAACTATTTTTGCTCTAAAAGAAATGTTACCGGATCACACAATTTCATTTGCAGCGTGAAAGAAACGATGCAGTAGGGTGTGGTCACATGAACAGAAGGCTGTGTGAGTGTGTCTCTTATATATAGCGCAGAGAGCATTGCGAAATCAGTTGTCTGACTGCCACTGTGTGAGATGAATGTAACCGTTTCAAGCAGCGCTCCTACACCAATATAGTCATTCTTCATGGGAGAAATGTCCAAGAACAGGGAATTGGTGGAAGGTGTTGAGAATAATGCCTTTCCATTCCGGACAGTCGCCAGATGGGCAGAAAAGTTTCTGTTTCCTCTACCACGTTGTCAAAATCTATGTTCTGATATCGAAAAATCAATTGACGGCAAGTACAAGGGAAAATAAAAAATAAACCCAAAATTCTAGATTTTTTTCTCAGATAGACAGCAACCTTAACACGGAGTTGCGCTACCGTATGGTACGTATGCCGTGGCCACACTACAACTGTGTATTTCTTTCTCTAACTCGTCCGTCGCGCCCCTGGGCGAATCGCTCCGCGAGGAAGGCGGTGCCCGCCAGCGCCAATCCGCCGCACAGCGCCACCAGCGGCTCCAAGATGGCGGACAGCCCCAGCGCCTGCGGGGGGTCGGAGGGCACCACTTCTTGGACCACCATCCTTATGAGCTTTCTGGGGCACATACGCACAGTTATTATTATTATTATTATTATTATTATTATTATTATTATTATTAATATTATTATTATTATTATACATTTGCACACATTTTACAACATATACACACATTTTGGTGCCTTAGATGTTAAACTTTTTCTTGGGTATTTCGATGTCACTGATTTTTAAAAAATGCATTAGTTTTGCCCTATCAGCTCTAGTTTTGTAAATACAGGATTATCGTCATAATATATATGACAACATAATAGGAGAAGCTCCAAGCTCCCGACTCCTCGAATGTGGTAGTGTAGTGTATCAAAGTGTGAGTGTAAGTTGGGTGTGAGGTTAGGACAAGGAAGAGGAAGAAAATATTGCGCGCAGTCCGTGTCCCGTTTGTTAGGGTACTGCTCCGGTATTCGCCTGGAATTGATCGGAGAAACCACTAAAAGTTACCGATCAGAGCAGCCGGCCGCTAGAATTCTTCTCCAGACAGCGACTGAATTCAACCTAGGTAAATAACCAGAGTCGAATATCCTGCTACCGTCTGCGCTCGAACCTCAGTACATCCCGAGAACAGAGGCACTGAAGTAACATCAGTTGATGCCCTGAGTCACCTCTCTCGGTATCTCTATTATTAAACATCGACTACTGTTGGCACTTCTTCTTCTGTCGCACTACGGCCCTTTAAGTTTAGCCTTGGCGTCTCGAACAATCCATGCCCATTCACTTAATTTTCTTCGAGTTTCTGAACAGTATTTTTTTCTGGAGAAGGGTTGTTAGCCCATTGTCCAACCCCCAACCTGGAGGACCGGGATTTTGTACAGGGTTTACTCCCCCGCGTTTTTCAGCTACCGCCAGCTACAAAGAAATGGAAGAAGATAAGGGGGGGGACAGTGAAGAATATGGTTAGAATAGAAGAGTAAGATAGAAATGACTCCCTAGCCCTCGCAACCTAATAGCGTCGGGGTCGGAAACACAAGAGTTGGCTGATACGAAGATTAGCGTACAGTATAGAAAACAGAAGTGTGCCACAAGTAAGTGGAAGCAATGACACACGAAGTTAGTGGGGATGACAGGATGTTTAGGGGAGGGACAGCGGACAGCTGCTCCGATTAGTCGCCTTCTACAACAGGGGGAGGTCCCGTGGTGCTATTCTACTAAAACCCCCGACACCACACGGGGTATTGTTGGCACTTAGGCGGCCAAAATTAATTCAATTTGTGCGCCTTGCTTTGAAATCTATCATTTTCAACAATTCCTAATTGCTAATTAACAGCAAAAAGCATGCATTTTAAACGTCCCGCGTCGGACTTATAATATTTTTTCTCCAAAAACGGCGCGTTTGCTTCCAGAGAGAAAGACAGAGACATCTTTCGCATGAAAATGTTTGAAAGGACAAACAGTTGATGAGTTGAACTGCTTTCATAGATGCTCGCGAGATCGCGCCAGATACTGCAGCTACTGTCGTGTGTCAACATGCCGAGAATTAAACGTCTTTCCAAATGAAGGCGCGAGAGTCGCATTATTTAAAAAGAAGAAGGTCGAACACAGTTTCGCGGTGACTCGCCTCGTGCGAGTAAAACCCCGTAAAGATACACGTATATATGCTACAGACTATCAATTTAATTATGTAGGGTTGGTATTGCAACCTCAGCTGAGAGCCATTGGTGCGCAAAAGCGCTCCCATATATTTCGAAGAAAGACGACTATATATTCATATAACGCCACGAGGGGTAATTGTTGGAGAATTTTTCAGCCGTGCGTTTACGCAAAAGATCGCCTCGTCAGGAGAAAGCCGTAGTAATTCACATTTTGGCGGCATTGAAGAAATTAAATTTTGACGAGTGGTAGCAGTGTGTGTTTTGGGCGCGTAAGAGCTGGTAGTGAGCTGAAATTGTATGTCGAACGAATAATAACAGAAAACAGTCTTGTGTTCATATAGAGTCGTAGGCTTCCGTGGCCGGAGTCATTGAATTCTTGGCTGTTCTTCAGAGCTATACTGCTGCTTCTTCACAGCCACAACAAGATGAAGTCGTAGGCTTCCGTGGCCAGAGTCATGTAAATGATCTTGGCTGTCCAGGTGACGCCGCGTCGAAGGTTGTGTTGCCGACGTTTCGACCATCTTATCGTGGTCTTCCTCAACACTGCCCTGAGGAAGACCACGATAAGATGGTCGAAACGTCGGCAACACAGCCTTCGACGCGGCGTCACCTGGACAGCCAAGATCATTTACGCCACAACAAGATGGCCGAAACGTCAGCTCCATCGACCATGACGCGGCTAATCCCGGACAGCCAAGAATGCAATCTTCTGTTCGTCTAAGGAAACATTGACAACAAGGTAACATTGACAAACTTCTTCCATTATCAACAATTCTCACGCTGAGATAAACTAATTGTTCTCAAATAATTGCCTTTCAGAATTTTCCCTTGTGGCGAGCTAGGAAGAGGTAGCCACGCTTTGAGGGATTCTGTTGCTCTTCCAAACAATTTACACAGCTATTTTCAGCGTCAACAACTATCTTTGCCAGTGTATGTGTGTTTAAATGTGTGAGTATTGAATTGAATTGAATTTGCCTTATTTTACGTGGCGAGACTCAGGCCATGAGGCCTGCTCTTCCGTCTAACCACGCAAATTTCGTTACACTCCTTTCACCAATCATGGGAGAAAGAAGGTATTACTTGGGCGACGAAACAGGCGATTTGAATTTAGCTCAGAGGCATCATTTAGGCTTGAGAATCTTTTACATGCAGTAAATGTACTAACATGGGACAGCCGGCTTTACTTCCCCTCCGAAGGAAGGCGTACGAAGGATTTTTTCGCCCTTAAAAACCCACGGCTTCGATCGGGTTCGAACCCGCAAACTTGGGTATAGCAGTCCGATACGCTAACCGCTACACCATCGCCGCCGTAAACACCATCGCCGCCGTAATGGTTGAGTGCAGGTGAGAGTATATGATTGTGGGTTAGTGTAAGACAATGCGTTTGAGGGAGCGTGTGTTTGAGGTTGCATGTGTGTGTGTGTGTGTGTGTATACGTACCGCTCGTAATGCCGGAAGAGACCCGCTTGCACGGCCAGCTGTATCAAGGCACTGAGCCTCTCCCTGTGGCGCCAGCTGAGTCGCACGGGACAGGTCACGTAGATCGGCGCCAAAATGGGCTGCGGCACCTCGTACAGCAGATTGCGACCGGAGATCCTGTCCACGAACTCGGGAAGGCGACTGTCTCTGCGGAACAGCGACTCGGACATCACGAATCCGACATGTGGGGCCCCGGCCTCCACATCCTGTCCTTCATCCGCGGCCTGCTTAGAGTAGCCTCTGTTCAGTTTGTACGCTAGCTCTCCCAGTAAGCCTAGAAATGGAACAGTCATTTATGCACCAAGTGTTATGTGCAGACAGATCCAACAGCAAGTGAATCAACAACAAAAGTTTATTATTCACTTTTTTTTCCCTAGGGCTTTTATCCGACCAACAGCCGGTTACTCTTTACGTCCTGATGGGACACATATTCTGTTGCGGCGATATATGAGGATTCATATCGCGCGCCAAATCGGCAGCGCGGGACGGAGGCTACCGAAGGCAGCAGGCCTACAAACCGGCGCGAGGGCCGGCCAATAGGACGTGAGCGGCCGGCAGGCGGATCAGCAGCCCCGAGGCGAGGCTACGGCGCGGCGTGCTTTTTAACCGGCCGCGCCGGCCAGAGGAACAGGCAGTTCTGAAGTGCGATCCAGTAGTGACTCAGTGTATGGTGTATCTTGTGCGAACTCGGCTAAGTTAACTTGTTTTCTCTCTCCTGGTATTTTGGACGACCGTGCGCGTATCTTGGGACTTCATCTGGATTTTGGACACTGTGGCTTTGTACAACGAACTACTCTCCTGGATTTTGGCAGCTGTATCTCTACTGTAAAAAGATTGATCAATAAATTGTTATTGTTGACTCGTGTCTTTTTGGTGTACATAACATATTTGACCATACACTAGACCAACACACTTGCGGGCTCCTCTGATCTGGGGTCAGCAGAACGCGAGGCCCTCCGCGACAACACATACAAAGTCAAGGGACAAACAACCATGCCCAAGGCGGGACTCGAACCCGCGACCCTTCGGACCGAAGCGCTGAGTCGGTACTCGCTCTTAGCCACCTCGGCCATCCAGGTCGGTATTATTCACTTCTTACAAGCCAAATTCGAAATCGTGCAGACTGATTGATTTTTTCGTGTTTCCGGGCGCGTCAACGGCTTCGGTCATTATTCCCGTAAGTGTAGTGCATGCGGGTTCTCGGGAGATGGCTGTGATCTTTCCCCGCTGGATGGCGAGATCCGGCGCCAACCTATCGTCAGCTAGTGGGGTTTCCCCCTAACCAGGACTCTCCCACCAGCGGGGCACCGCCCCAGCCGGGACAAGCTCTACGCTCCCGACCAATCTCCCAGAATATGTGGTAGTGTAGGGCATGTTAGTGTAAGTGTGTGTGCAAGGGGAGAGGATAGGACAAGGAAGAAGAAGGTGAGATCGCGCGCGGTCCATGGCCCGTTTGGTAAGGTACTGCTCCGGCATTTGCCTGGTGTTGATCGGAGAAATCTAGGAAAACTACCGATTAGAGCAGTCGGCCGATAGAATTCTTCTTCAGACAGCGACTGAATTCTACCTAGCTGAAAAGCTAGGACCTCCCGGTCAGAGGCGCTGCAGTGACATCAGTTGATGCACTGAGCTACCGCTCCCGGTTGCAGACAAATTGGTGCCCACAAATCCACCAATAAGTAAAACAACAACAAAAGTTTATTATTCATTTCTTACAAACCAAATTCCAAATCTTACCAATACAATGCTCACAACCGTGTACACTAGAAGATGTCCAATAAAACAAGCACGGTTGTCATCGCCAGATTAACAAGAACAATCCAAATTAACCAAACCAATTAACCAAACAATCCAAAAGTGTTTTAAGTTTTCAAAATTGCCTTCATTTCATGCAAAATTAGGCAAAAATCTCGATCTTCAATATTGTAGTTATTGAAAGACATCGAAAAAGTTCAACATTTTGCAATTTTAGGTAGCTCAGAGAAAATTGTTACTGCGCCTTTTTGTAAACGTTCTTTTTTTAGGCTAAGAAAAAACTGATTAACTATGGGCATTTTTGAGAAGCTTTAGAAAGTGTTCCTGAGGCTTCATGTAAGTACTCCTACAATCAAAATATCCGTTTCTAATTCAGTAGACCGCGACATCAAGGAGATTCATTGGGGAATATCAATTTCGGTGACAATGCTTACTGTTTAGCCTCAAGCGAATTTCAAAGGACGGACTGACGAACGGACAAATGAACGGACGGACAGACCGCTCGACACGCAAATGGACAGACGAACAGACAAATGGACAGAGATGCGGACAGGCTGACAGACAAACAGACAGATGAACTGACAGACAGACGAACGGACAGATGGACTGACAGATGGACAGACTGACGGACATATTGACAGACGGACAGGGAGACAGACCGACGTTTTACTGCAACAAATTGATAGTTATTAAGGACACACAAAACTTACAATATATCTATGCAACAAGATAGAAATGTACTACATATAAGAAGAAGATTTATTAATTTTTAGATATTAGGGTCCGAGAAAATAAGTTTTTTGTCAAAAAAAATTCTGCTTCAGCATTACAATGCTTTCCCTATAGTACGTAGGTAGCTCGCGAGAAAATACATTAACGGTGTTTGTTACAGGGCGTACAGATTTTCTCATTCTAGTTAGTTTTCTTATCTCTCCCGTCTGAGCTAAAGCAAGAATAAAGGAATGAATGAAAGGAAGAATGTATGAAAGATGGAACAAAAGAAATAAAGGAAGAAGGAAAGAATGAAATGAAAAGAAAGGAAAGAAAAAAAGTGAATGATGAATGGATGAAGTAATGATGAATGAATAAAAGAAAGAAAGGAAAGAAGAGAAGGAAGAAAGGAAGGGAGAAAGGAAGAAAGGAAAAAAGGGAGAAAGTAAGATAAGAAGAATGGAAGAGAGGAAGATAGGAAGAAAGGAGGAAAGGGAGAAAGGAAGGAAGAAAGGAAGAAAGGAAGAAAGAAAGGAAGAAATGAAGGAAGAAAGGAAGGAAGGAAGAAAGGAAAGAAGGAAGAAAGGAAGAAAGGAAGGAAGGAAGAAAGAAAGGAAGGAAGAAAGGAAGAAAGGAAAAAAGGGAAAAAGTAAGATAAGAAGAATGGAAGAAAGGAAGATAGGAAGAAAGGAGGAAAGGGAGAAAGGAAGGAAGGAAGAAAGGAGGGAAGGAAGGAAGGAAGAAAGGAAGGAAGGATGAAAAGAAAGAAGTTAGAAAGGAAGAAAAGAAGAAAGTAAGAAAGGAAGAAAAGAAGAAAAGAAGAAAGGAAGAAAGGAAGAAAAGAAGAAAGGAAGAAAGGACAAAGGAAGAAAGGAAGAAAGGAAGGAAGGAAGAAAGGAAGAAAGGAAGAAAGGAAGAAAGGAAGGAAGGAAAAAAGGGAAAAAGTAAGATAAGAAGAATTGAAGATAGGAAGAAAGGAGGCAAGGGAGAAAGGAAGGAAGAAAGGAAGGAAGGAAGGAAGGAGGAAAGGAAGGAAGGAAGAAAGAAAGGAAGGAAGAAAAGAAAGAAAAGAAAGACGGAAATAAAGAATGAAAGAAATAAAAATGAATGAATGAAGTAATGAATGAAAGAGAGAGAAGTACCCTCGTCTTCCTCGTGGCCCGCCTGCGTGGAGCGAAACAGCGCCGTGCGGTCGTACACCGTGGTGAGCCGGGCCAGCGCCTGCGCCAGCGTCTGCGGCTGGGGCGGCTCCCAGCTCACCGCCCGGAAGCTCGCGAGCGCGGCACACAGCATCACCGCGCACCAGCTCAGCGCCAGGGCGAGGCCGCTGCTCACCAAGCGACGTCGCGACTCCTGGTGGCCAAAAGGAGAACTTAAAGCCACGAAGCGCACAGCCTGAGTTATAGAGCGATTTTCCTAAGGATGAGCCAAAGTGACAGCTAGTGCTGGTAACATAACTGAAGGTTCTGTGGTCGTTGTGCCCTTGAGCGCAATGGACTCCTTTCCTGCATTTGTTCGTTTGCAGTTGGCTAACTTGTAAATGGCTTCAACGCTTCCTTTCGTGACGCCCTCGTCCGACAAAAATATAATGCGCCGCGAGAAATAATTGAAATTAGGAAGTGAAGTGTTATGTGCTCTTCTGTAAAAATTCTTTCTTCCTTTATGTATTACATTGAGTTTACTTTTTGTGAGATAAATATGTTTATTTTAAAACCGAGACTTGAATGCGAGATGCATACCGGTGCACGTGGTTCCGGCCTTTGTGCTGTTGTGTGGCGAGCTGTGATTGAGAGCTTTCTATTTACATTCGTTGCAGTTTTCTTTTACTGGTTGTGAGAGCATGTTAAGAGATTTTCCACGTATGTAATTAAATTTAATTATTTCCCGGACTTGCGTACGTGCATATATATCATCGAAACTCTTAGACTTCTGGATAGGGATGTCTTCTCAGAAGCCATAACCAAACACTTTACTATGAGGCGTGGCTGAACAGCTGTCGCGGCGGAGGGTGACTTCTCTGAAATACATGTGATGTTCACTTGTTTTCGCGAACTGTCACTTTGGCTCATCCTTAGGAAATTCGTTCTAAATAGAGATATTACTAGGGGCAGATTTTGATGACCTAAAACATCGCCAAAAATTATCAATAAAATGCTCTTAAAATGTTTTTAAAATGCATTAAATACAAAGAAAAATGACGTAAAAATGTGATCAAAACCAGTTCGGATTAATAACGCAAGCTGTTGAATATGTTACTGATGTAATCGTGTCTTCTTCAATTCATTTAAGCGAACTTAGCTTTCAAACCTTTGGTTTGGACTGTTCTTTACCAGGAAATCTCTGACTTTAGTTATCACGAAATCGGCTGATCCAACAATGGCGCAAATCGGCGTCACAGAACTCTCATATTACATTCTTATAACGGCTGACATTACAAGTTCTGAGCTAAGAAATCGAATAGGCTGCTCAGAAATTCTGTGGAGAACATTTGTTGCTTTGAGTAAATATTATTTGAAGCAAATACCATTAAAATGATATTAAAATCGATGACATAAGTGAAAACTGCATTAAAATTACTGGGAAAGGTAAAAAATGACTTATTAGTCGAAATCGACCAAAGGGGGGAAGAAAAGACATAAAAGTGGGTCATTTCCTTTTGTCTTAACATAAAATTAATTTCTATACTACCGGTAGCGATAGCTCAGTGCATCAACTGATGTCACTGCAGCGCCTCTAACCGGGAGGTCCTAGGTTCCCACTCCCCACGGCGGCAGGATTTTCGACACTAGCTTTTAAGCTAGGTCGACTTCAGCTGCTGTCTGGAGGAGATTTCTAGCGGCCGGCTGCTGTGATCGGTAGTTTTAGGTGGTTTCTCCGATCAACACCAGGCGAATGCCGGAGCAGTACCCTACCAAACGGGCCACGGACCGCGCGCGATCTGTCCTTCCTATTCCTTGTCCTATCCTCTCCCATTACACACACACACTAACATGCACTACACTACCACATATTCCGGGAGACCGGTCGGGAGCTTAGAGCTTGTCCCGACTGGGGCGGTGCCCCGTTGGTAAGAGAGTCCTGGTTAGGGGGAAACCCCACTAACCGACGGTAGGTCGGCGTCGGATCTCGCCATCCAGCGGGGGAAGATCACCGCCATCTCGCGAGAAAAACATGCACTACACGAACGGGACTAATGACCGAAGCAGTTGACGCGCCCGAAAAAAAAATCAATCAATCAATCAATCAATCAATCAATCAATTTCTATACTACAGAACATTTTTCAAAAATGAAAAAAAAAAGACATTTCATTAAAATCGCCACCCCTATATATTACTATTAGAGGGGACCGCTTTGACACCTACTGTTTGAAATGATTAAAGGCGTTGTCATTGTCAACAATACTATTTATTTAAATAAGAGCAGCTTTCGATGTCTTAGCCATCACCATCAGTTTTCTGATACAAGAAAAATATAAACAAAATTAGAACTAACATAGTTACATAATTTAAAAAGATCTTAAGAAATTGAAGGGTAAGAATTAAATGCCTTCAATCATTTCAATTATGTAAATGTCAACTATAACTCACCACTAAACCAACAACCTACTGTTTGGCCCCTGCTGGCAAGATCAATGCAAATTGCGTTCATGCGCTGATTTTGTCAGTGCGTTCCTTTACAGTTAGCTCATTTCTAAATGGCTTCATCCCCTTCTCTTGCAATGCCATCGCCCTGCATGACATTCATTTGCTTTCCAACCTGTGAAAGTACTCCCTTCTTAGATTGATTGATCGATTGATTTTTTCGTGTTTCCGGGCGCGTCAACTGCTTCGGTCATTATTCCCGTTACTGTAGTGCATTTTTTCTCGGGAGTTGGCGGTGATCTTCCCCCGCTGGATGGCGAGATCCGGCGCCGACCTACCATCGGCTAGTGGGGTTTCCCCCTAACCAGGACTCTCCCACCAGCGGGGCACCGCCCCAGCCGAGACAAGCTCTACGCTCCCGACCGGTCTCCCGGAATATGTGGTAGTGTAGTGCATTTTAGTGTGTGTGTGTGTGTGTGTAAGAGGAGAGGAGAGGGCAAGAAAGAGAAAGGATAGATCGCGTGCGGTTCGTGGCCCGATTGGTAGGGTACTGCTCCGGCATTCTCCTGGTGTTGATCGGAGAAACCACCAATCAGAGCTGGCGGGCGCTAGAATTCTCCTCCAGACAGCGACTGAATTCGACCTAGCTGAAAAGTGTGTCGAAAATCCTGCCGCCGTCAGGACTCGAACCTAGGACCTCCCGGTCAGAGGCGTTACAGTGACATCAGTTGATGCACTGAGCTACCGCTACAGGCTGCCTTCTCAGAGAAACGCCTCTATATCTGAGTTCCAACGATACCGTTGCATCTGCGCCTACTCTAGTCCGGATAGATTGAATGATTATTTTGTTTCCGGGCGTCTCAACTAATAAGGTATTTGATCCCATAAGTGTAGTGCATGTTTACCTCGGTAGGTGGCTGAGATCTTCCCCGCTGGATAAGGCGCCGACCTACAAGTCGTCTTCCGAGGTTTTCCCCAACCAGGACTCTCCCACCAGCGGGGCACCGCCCCAGCCGGGGCAAGCTCTGAGCTCCCGACCGGTCTCCCGGAATATGTGATAGTGTAGTGCACGTTAGGGTGTGTGTGTAAGGGGTGAAGATATATCAAGGAAGAGGAAGAAAAGATCGTGCAGGGTTCATGTATGTTTCTTAGGATACTGCTGCGGCATTCGCCTGGTGTTGATCGGAGAAACCACGGAAAACTACCAATCGGACCCGCCTGCTGCTAGAATTTTCCTCCAGACAGCGACTGAATTCGACCTAACTGACGAGCTAGTGTCGAAAATCCTTCCGCCGTCGGGACTCGATCCCTAGGACCTACCGATCAGAAGCACTACAGTTGAGTGAGGAGAGGTAAAAAGAGGCAGTGCAAAAAACTTGTCATATAAATGTATACTTTCTATCGCGTGTACCTGGCCGAAACCGCTGGTGAGGAAGGTTGCAACTGGGCCCTGGTGCGTACCCGTGGCTCCAGCAGCTAGGCGAGTAATCACCCACACAATCACAAAGGCTGCAACCAGCGCCCACGACCCCGGACGCAAGCAGTGGGCGATGGTGAGTCTTCTGGGTGGCTCTCGCCTCACCACCATCACCAGGTTGTCTCGCGCCACAGGGTACAGCCCGTCACGACAATCCACCAGGCAGTACGCCTCCACGGCCAGTACGTCGTAGTACGGCTTCCATCTGTTATCGACGTTGGGCTTGTACATGACGCAGCGTACCTGTGATGGTAATGACGGTGAAGATATTACAATAAAGGACCTAAAACTCGAAACTGAAAAGGAATCATCGGGTCATGGATTAGATCCACATTTCAAAATGAACGTAACAATATCTTTGTTTAAAATTAGCTAGATTTTTATCTTAATTGCTGTTCATTTGTTGTAATAGCCTCCATCTGTTGTCGACGTTGGGCTTGTACATGACGCAGCGTACCTGTGATGGTAATGACGAAGATATTACAGTAGACGACCTAAAACTCGAAACTGAAAAGGAATCATCGAGTCATGGATTAGATCCACATTTCAAAATGAAAGTAACAATATCTTTGTTTTAGATTAGCTAGGTTATCAACTTAATTGTTGTTCATTTGTCGTCATAATAGAACCTCCAGCTGTTGTCGTGGTCGGGCTGGTACATGACGCAGCATACTTGGGATGGGGAATGACAGCAAAGTTATAACAATAAAGAACCAAAATTCGAAACAGAAGAGGAAAAATCATAGTCATTGATTAAATCCATATTTTGAATTGAAAGGAAAATAGAGTTGTTGTAGATTTGCAAGATTATTTTATTTAATTGCTGTTTATTTGTCGCAGTAGGACCTCTGGTTGTCGGATTGGGCTGGTACATGACGCAGTCTACCTGGGATGAGTAGTAACGGCGAAGATATTAGACTAGAGAACTTAAGACTTGAAACTGAAGAGGAAAAAACATCAAGTCATTGATTAAATCCATATTTCGAGATGAAAGGAACAATAAAATTGTTGTAGATTTTATATAGTTTAACTTAATTGCTGTTCATTTGTCGTAGTATGTCCTCCAGTTGTTATCACGGTTGGGCTGGTACATGACGCAGCAGTTTTTAGTATTGCCCAGTGGCAATCTTAAGAGCAGAGCGATAACTTCTAGGTCGCCTCCGATTTTTAACTTGTGTTCAGCATATATCAAGAATGGGAACCAAAGAATACTATATTCAGTAGTACTATACTACTATAGTACGTTTCTGGTGGGGCACATTCGGCTGGTCCTGTGCACCTATTTTACTCCTTTTATGCAGCACTAGTTTGCGACACGAACCACGTGACTACAGCACGAACACTTTCTTTGAAGAGCCACACCAGTCTCGGGCCGCCATGTTGGGGAGCGAGAAGTGTTGAGAAAGATATTGAAAGTCAAAAAGTGGTAATTTTCAACGGTTACCAACCAAAACTCACACAATGAAGGTGTACAAGATTTAATATTTAAAGGAAATGCTTCAAATATCTGTTTCAATGACTTGTAACAAGGTGTTAATTTTGGTACCTGGCTACATTTAAAATTACCACGAGTATGATGACGCAAACTGGTACTTGAAGCTCATTGGCTAAAGTCAGATACGATCGCAATAGCACACCCATGTCTTTACACCATGGTTGGGCTGTGCAAAATATCCCTAATATAGATTCCGACCTTTCGTGATCCATTGAGCAAATGCTGAGATGGCCCCTTGTTTTGCTTCTGGACATACATGTAACTTCATTATCTGTGCACGTCTTCTAAAATTCATTGGGAAATACAGTTATTCAAATTATCGTTTCCATGTTGTCGAGGCAGGAAGTATTATTCCTTGACGAAGGACATCATGGATAAGAGCCCAAAATGTATTGCTTATTTATCCTTGAAAATAGATTTTATTACATGGGAGAGTTCTTTTTTTTTTTCAAAATTCAAGTAGTATAAATTATGACTTAGTGTAGGGATCACAGAATTTTGAAAATGTGCACAGAATTCACTTCTCCCCATAGCACGTCATACGCAGTTTTAACTTTTTTTGACGTACAATAAATAAATAAATAAATAAATAAATAAATAAATAAATAAATAAATAAATAAATAAATAGATAAATAAATAAATAAATAAATAAATAAATAAATAAATAAATAAATAAATAAATAAATAAATAAATAAATAAATAAATAAATAAATAAATAAATAAATAAATAAATAAATAAATAAATAAATAAATAAATAAGTAAATAAATAAATAAATAAATAAATAAATAAATAAATAATAGCATACCGGGCCCAGGCGCAGCGCTGCCTGCAGCAGGAGGTAGGTGGTAGGAGTGTCCAGAAAGCGCGTGTAGCAAGGCCCGCCCGACAGGGTGGCCAACCGCACGACGGTGCGTCGAGGGCGGCGCCGCGGGTGGGCGGTGGCAGCGGTGGCGGCGGTGGGGGCGGCAGGTAGAGGACGCGCGCCCGTCCTCCTTCCACGAGGCAGCAGACACGAGCGGCCGGAGCAGGACGCGGTTGGCGACAGCTGTGTCGCCTCTGCCTCAGCTGCGCACACACGCTCAGGTGGCTCAGGGCATCAACGGATGTCACTGCAGCGCCTCTGACTGGGGGGTCCTGGGGTTCGTCTCCCCACGGTGGCAGCATTTTCTATATTAACTCTACCGGGAGATGTGGCTCAGGGCATCAACTGATGTCGCTGCAGTGCCTCTGACCGGGAGGTCCTAGGTTTGAGTCCTGACGGCGGCATGATTTTCGACACTAGCTTTTCAGCTAGGTCGGATTCAGTCGCTGTCTGGAGGAGAATTCTAGCGGCCGGCTGGTCTGCTGCGCTGCTCCAGCCAGGACCGGTCTCCTGGCATGTGTGGTAGTGTAGTGCATGTTAGTGAAAGTGTGTGTGTGTGAAAGGGGAGAGGATAGGACAAGGAAGAGGAAGAAAAGATCGCGCGCGATCCTTGGCCCGTTTGGTAGGGTACTGCTCCGGCATTCGCCTAATGTTGATCGGAGAAACCACGGAAAACTACCGATCAGAGCAGCCGAACGCTAGAATTCTCCTCCAGACAGCGACTGAATTCGACCTAGCTGAAAAGCTAGTGCCACTGCCGGGACTCGAACCTAGGACCTTCCGGTCAGAGGGACTGAAGTGACATTAGTTTGTGCTCTGAGCTTTTTCTCCGGTGGTATTGATTGGAGAATTCACGGAAAACTTCAGATCCGGGAAGCCGGCCGCTAGAATTCTCTCCAGATAGCAACTGCCTTCGATCTAGCTTCATAGCGACTAGCGAAGGACCGACTCTGTTGAGACTCAAACAGAATGACCTCCAGGTCTGAGTTACTTCAGACAGTGGCAAGGCTGGCTCTGATCTAAATCCAGCCGATGGAAAACAAGAAGAGGACGATAGTAACGAGACGAGGACAAGAATAATTGACGAAAGAAAAGATAAATAATGAGGAAATGAAGGTTGGAAAAGCAATATAATAAGAAACTGATAAATGATGGGGACAAAATAAAAGAGAAAGGTAATGACAAAAAGAACGTGGATGAGAGGAAGATGCAAAGGAAAGAAGAGAATAAGAAGTAAACAGAGAAAGAGTAGAACGGAGAAAGGAGGAGAAAGTCATAATGAACGAAGATGTGAAAAATCAAAAGCAGGAGGAGAATTAGATAAACGAGGTTTAGAATGAAGGGGACAGGTAAAAGAAGAGAAGGACGACAGCAAGGAGATAATGAAGACAGTCATGACGGAATAGAATAAAAAAAAGAGTAAGCGAAGAAGAAGCAGATAGAGAACGATGAGAACCGATAAAGGAGGAGTTGTTAAGCCAATCGTGAATGTTTGATCTCAAAGAGTTAAATCCAATACATTCTTTTAAATGCGAGGTATTAATTTCTCCCGATTTATATAAGGAGAGACTATGTTGAATATCAAAACTGATAATAATACTTTTTGCATTGTCATTCACACAAATCTACCGTTTTCCTAGTATTCATATTTCATTCAAACTAAACCTACTTTTATAGTATTCTAAAATACAACATACGTAAAACTACTCCACGTTTAGTTTCCTATTCGATCGAGATCGTAACCACTTTTGTCTTGATCCATTGTGTGGTTTGGTTTGGTTTGGTTTTATCGTGTTTCCGGGCGCGTCAACTGCTTCGGTCATTAGTCCCGTTAGTGTAGTGCATGTTTTTTCTCGGGAGATGGCGGTGATCTTCCCCCGCTGGATGGCGAGATCCGGCGCCGACCTACCGTCGGCTAGTAGGGTTTCCCCCTAACCAGGACTATCCCACCAACGGGGCACCGCCCCAGCCGAGACAAGCTCTAAGCTCCCGACCGGTCTCCCGGAATATGTGGTAGTGTAGTGCATGTTAGTGTAAGTGTGTGTGTGTGTGTAAGGGGATAGGATAGGACAAGGAAGAGGAAAGACAGATCGCGCGCGGTCCGTGGCCCGTTTGTTAGGGTACTGCTCCGGCATTCGCCTGGTGTTGATCGGAGAAACCACGGAAAACTACCGATCACAGCAGCCGGCCGCTAGAATTCTCCTCCAGACAGCGACTGAATTCGACCTAGCTGAAAAGTTAGTGTCGAAAACCCTGCCGCCATCAGGACTCGAACCTAGGACCTCCCGGTTAGAAGCGCTGCAGTGACATCAGTTGATGCACTGAGCTACCGCTACCGGTGATTGCTAGAAAGTTCCTTGTTTTATTTCTTGAGAGCAAATATAATCCTCAGTTCTCCTCCTTGAACAAACTAACTTCTCTGAGACTCCTCTGGTAACAATTTTACACTTCCCTCTATCATCAACTGACTCCCTCGTTTCCTGAGGCATTTCCAAGAAAACTGTCCAGACTTCCTTCAACCCCTCACCCACCGCCCCAGAATAGTAGTTGACGCAATTAGTTTATAATGTTAAGCTTTATTGCATGAGCACAAGTTTTGAAAACGAGCGATGTTAGAAGCAAGTTTTCAAGTTTGTACGAATGCAATAAAGAACATTATAGACGCGTTGTATACGCTCTTTTTGTGTAACAGCATTACAAATTTATAAGAGAATTAAACTTAGTTTTGCGAAACGACTTTCTTGTGGCGTCTAGAGGATTTGACATCTGTGAGAGAAAACGGTGGCCGGCTGTTCCATTTACCGCTAGCTCCCCCAGGATTCTCTCGCTGCGATTGGCTGAACGTGTGATGACACAATCATTCGTGCCGTAAAATGCTAATACATCTTTTGTGCCGTAAAATGCTAATACGTCATCATTCGTGCCGTAAAATGCTAATACGTCATCATTTGTGCCGTAAAATGCTCTATTACGAACGATTTCTTGCAACAGTCGTTTATAATAGGGCGTTTACAATATACAAAAACATTTATATTCCGTTTCAAACTTCCCTCTGTGCACTGTTTATATTGCTTAAAAAAGTACTTATTTTAGATTAACGTTCATCATTTGTATTATTTTTTATTATATTTTAATTGTTTCATTTATTTTTTGCATGCTTGAACTGATGATGACGCCAAAGCCACGAAAAGCCGGTTCTCTTAATAAATTTCAGATCACAAAGATGACTTCCATTATTTCTTCATTGAATTCTATCGTTACTACATCAACACTCAAACAATTTCTACTAATATAACTCATCCAACTCTCCAGCCTCAAACGTCACGAAGAGATTTTGTTTACAGTTTTTACGTTAATGAAAGAACAGAAAATGAAACGATGTTGCATCTTCACTTACTCGTCAATGATGTCAAGGCCGGTGAGCCTATGGCTAACAAAACTGTCATGTCCGCCATTACAAGAAATCCAAGAAGCACTGTGCTTGAGAATGACATCTTGTACACTCTCAGCTCTATAGACCAGTTCTCGATTCGAGCGGAGCGGTGATGTTGCTGCACTAAGACAAATAAAAAATGAATTAATTATAAATACAATAAGACATTTTATACTCGATCAATCTCACCAAATTAAGTTATCATATTTTTTCAGGACTGATGTGAGTATTAAATTTTCATGAATTAAGTAAAATGTTTGTATCATTTATTGATGTTATCAAAGGTTTTTGTGTTTAAAAGAGTGTTTAGACTTTTTAACTCGAATATTACTATTTTATTACTGCCTCGGCAGTACAGCCCTGAAGAGGACCGCGATATGTCGGTCGAAATGATCATGACTCTGGCCGCGGAAGCCTACGATACCAAAATGAGTACATTTTCACGAGTTCTAGAACCCATAACCCACCCTTTTACTATAAGCAGTTGACTGATAAATTAGGGTACCAAAAATGCTTGGATAGCAACATCTGAAAATACATTTTCACTCCAGAGTTACAGAAAACTTATTTTCATCGGCAAACAATCTGAAGACTTACATTTATAGAATTGTTAACATAATACTGCTCCCCACTTGCCAACTCTACCAACAAAAAGAAAAGCTCAACAAAACATGCGCGTAGTGAAACTGTATTTAAGTCGTACGAATAATGAACGAATGGAAACCTTTCTCAGAAAATACAAAGCGTTTTCAGACTACCAAATGGATTTAGAAAATCAGAATCTACAGATACAGACATATTTTATTTTCTTGAGGATATCGTTTCATTCATGGATAATTCCCCCAACCCCCACGTAAATAGATTTATCTGGCTAACTTTGCCATTTCCGGTTCTTTTCCGACACGTAGCGGCTAAAGTAATACGGTAGTTGCCAACCTGTCGTGGAAATCTGATTTTTATGCAAAAGATGTACAATATATGTAAACATAGCAGAAGGGTGTCAGATAAATAATAAAAGGGAAAACGTAATAAGAGGAGAGCAATAACCACCCCCAAAATACACTATCCAACAAAACATTTAATAAAACAACGACCAATGATTGATTGCTTCTCAACTGCAAACTGCTCTATGATTTTTCAAACTCACGTACTATAATGTAGTTGTATCGTTATGACTAGAGTCCGGATTTGTATGCTAATACATTTTTTATTAATTGTTACTTGGAAAATGATAACATATCTTTATGAATCTTCCCATTTACAGCATTCCTAACGAATTTTATTTTGCATTTTTTGGAATATTTTACGGTTACTGTATATTTTTGCATATTCATCGCAATTTTTTCAT
This sequence comes from Teleogryllus occipitalis, assembly GCA_011170035.1. Lineage (NCBI taxonomy): Eukaryota > Metazoa > Arthropoda > Insecta > Orthoptera > Gryllidae > Teleogryllus > Teleogryllus occipitalis. The sequence goes on from BLKR01000032.1 coordinate 62,610, forward strand.
CATACTGCTGATTATGGAAATTATTCTAAAAGTGACTAAATAAACTAGTAACAGAAATACCGATAGTTCACGAAATTAAAATTAAAAATGAAGCTAATTGCGAAATCCATTATTTTTCATAATGCATTTCACATTATGATCTGTATTGGTACTTCTCATTCGAGATTTACAAATTTTCAAAGAAAAATGCTACTTAAAATTGTACGTTGATCCAAACATGCTTAACATTCCAGCAACATTCCGGTGCCGTTTCCGAAAATGTTTTTGAGGGACGTTATCGTAAAATTCTAATAAATATTTCTTTTGTTTGAAATGTTTCCCTTAATTCAGTGTCACAATGCAAATCAGTCATTTCTAATTGAAAATCTCAAGCGACAAAGTCTACATCAAGAGAAAAAGGCGTAGCAAATATATTAAATTCTAATTGTAAATCAAACAAATCCTTAAATCGGGTTTCAAATTCCGAACGCAAAGTTTTAAATAAATTTACACTCTCTCCAAATGTCGATGTTTTGCGAATGTTTGACACTGAAGTTAATTTTGAGAAGAATGATGGATTCTTATTTCCCAAAGTGAAAGTTTTAAAATAAATAAAATTAACCTCTTTCATATTGTGTTATTTTACTGCTAAAACAACATAGGAAAATCAAAATGTATCCAAAACTTAGTTCGTGATACGCAATGTTTTTCATAGCACTGCTCTGGGGCGGTGCTCCGCTGGTGGGAGAGTCCTGGTTAGGGGGAAACCCCACTAATCGACGGTAGGTCGGCGCCGGATCTCGCCATCCAGCGAGGAAAGATCACCGCCATCTCCCGAGAAAAAACAAGCACTACACTAACGGGATTAATGACCAAAGCAGTTGACGTGCCCGGAAACACGAAAAAATCAATCAATCAATCAATCATAGCACTGCTCACTTCCTTACGTTCTCCTTCCGGCAACTTGACATATTCAACGTCTTGATAACCGTATAACGTCGTTGCAAATTAAACTTCTTGTGATAAAGCACTGTTTTGCAAACCAAACATTTGGTTTGCTGCTGCAATCTGCGAAAAGATACTTTTCTTCCCATTCTGCATTGAAAATCGTCGGTGTGTACGCTTCGCCTTGTGAAGTGCTGGCATCGACTCCCTTTTTCCCGCGACTGGAGTTATCGGGACACCGTCAGAGGTTATCGCAAGCCGCGCGACGCGGAGCCTCCGTTGTCGCGCTCTCGGTAGCCAACACGGCCCCGCGCTCTCCAATCGCAGCCCTGGTTGATTGATTGATTTTTTCGTGTTTCCGGGTGCGTCAACTGCTTAGGTCATTAGTCCCGTGAGTGTAGTGTATGTTTTTTTCGCGGGAGATGGCGGTGATCTTCCCCCGCTGGATGGCGAGATCCGGCGCCGACCTACCGTCGGCTAGTGGGGTTTCCCCCTAACCAGGACTCTCCCACCAGCGGGGCACCGCCCCAGCCGAGACAAACTCTAAGCTCCCGGAATATGTGATAGTGTAGTGCATGTTAGTGTAGGTGTGTGTGTGTAAGGGGAGAGGATAGGACAAGGAAGAGGAAGGACAGATCGCACGCGGTCCGTGGCCCGTTTGGGAGGGTACTGCTCCGGCATTCGCCTGATGTTGATCGGAGAAACCACGGAAAACTACCGATCAGAGCAGCCGGTCGCTAGAATTCTCCTCCAGACAGCAGCTGAATTCGACCTAGCTGAAAAGCTAGTGTCGAAAATCCTGCCGCCGTCAGGACTCGAACCTAGGACCTCCCGGTTAGAGACGCTGCAGTGACATCAGTTGATGCACTGAGCTACCGCTACCGGTTTGAGCAGCCCTGGTCTATGGTCTACCTGCGCGGAGGAACGTCAGAAGTGGAAGGTCATTTCGTAATCTAATGCAATTAATATTACTAGAAAGTGCAATCTCTTACCCATTTGATCAGTGCCAATAAGGAAAATCGAAATTGTTACGGTCGGTAAGAGTTCATTTTAAAAAAGTGATAATAAGTTAAGCTGAAATGATAATAACATATAATAATAATAATAAGAAGAAGAAGAACAACAACAACAACAAGAACAACAACAATAAAAATAATAGTCGGTCCGGATATCCAAGATCGCCAAGGCAGTAGTGCCGTGGCCAGAGAGTACTAGTGCCGTGGCTATTTCGGTCGGAAGGATCGCGGGTTCGAGTCCGCCCCGGGCATGGGTGTACTTGTGTATGTCCGTATGTGTGTGTCGTCCTTTCATCCTTCATTATCACCATCATTCTATCTCCAATCCCCTCAAGACTAACAATTTTGGGGGGATAAAAATCGGATTCAGCCTAACGCTGATCTCCTGATACATGCACTTGCCAAGGAGCGGAATGTTCATATAGATATTAGTGGAAATGCCAGGCCTTCTCTCGCGTCTATAATCGTCTCGAAACATGCGAATAATAAAGTGGCAATGAAATTGCGTGAAAATGAAAGTGAAAATGAAATTGCGCATTGATATGCCGTGAAAAACAATTGAAAGAAACGTGTCAACAAACAGAAAAAGAAATAAATCTACCTACAATCTGCAGTTACTGAAGGCGCCGAATACATGGACACCGCAGAGCCTACTGAGAATCAGTTTATTGTCCGATGTAATAAGATGACCTTGAGCCAATGTTTGTTAGTCGTAGTCATGGAGCAGCAATACTCTTATATGTGAACTGTACAGCGTTTTCTGACACGTGGCAGTCCTCCTATTAGGCGAAAGGACGAGAGGTGTTAGGCAAGAGTATGACGTAAGAACATATAAGCGATGCGACATGTTGCGCGTGATACATAATTGATGGGATGTAATGAACCAACGACCCGATTAAATAACGTATGAATGTATGTTTGTATAGTCTGATTAAAATGTCCATGAAATTGACAGCTACTCAACTACTGAGTTTCAAAGGAGGGTGGATCTGTTATTCAAATGGAAGTTTCAATTTTTGATGTCGCAACAGAGTTGTCAAAGCTCAATGGAGAACATGAACTCGTTAAACACGAAAATGAAATACGTCCTTCAAAGTGCCAATAATTCTGAAAATATGGTTAATTTTAGAGCCATATAAAAATAATGAACTTTCTAATTATTATTGCAAGGACCTTCAGTACTTCAGGTGTACTACTTTTTTTAAAATTTATTTTACGTCAAAAAACAGTTAAACCTGCGTATGACTTGCTATGGGGAAAAGTGAATTGTGTGCACATTTTCAAAATTCTGTGATCCCTACACTAAGTCATATACTACTTAAATTTGAAAAAAAATCCCTCCCATGTAATAAAATCTATTTTCAAGGATAAATAAGCAATAAATTTTGGCTTTTATCCATGTTGTCCTTCACCCTTCACCCTTAATATTGAAGTTAGAGATTTCCTGTTTTAAGCACTCTATTTTCAAATATTAGATCTCCAATACATTTCATGTTCACATGTTTCAAAATGTTTGTTGTTTAGTATTTCGAGTTGTTGTTTGTATTTTTGGGTAATGGCTTAAGTGTTAGAAGGATGGAAGAAAGTACTGTATACCGTTCCAAAAATGCGAGAAAGGATGTGCTGTTGGGGCACCACCAGGAACTTTATCGCAGTCTACTACGCGAGATAGAGAAAATTATACAATGCTGCCGTGAAAAATGGCGATGTTCCGACACAAAAACTCATTTTGTTTGTTCCTGATATCAACAACGACAAAAATATTTGCTCTTATATATAAAATTACTTCATTTAATGTAGTACTGTGAAGTCAGAATACACGTTTTGTGGGTTCTTGATACTAAGTTAATGCGTATCTCATTTTTTAAAAGAGACAATATTTTCAAAATATGAATGGACGAGTAATGAACACCGCCATGTTATAAAATTGCCAGGGTGGTAGAATATAAAATGCCACTTATTACACGAGAAAAATATTTATTTAAAAAATAAAATAGATGAGATATAGAAAGAAATACCTAATTATATAAATAATAAATAATATAAATTATATAAATATAATAAATAATAATTAACTAATGACTAGCCAATTGCAATTTACCTTCGAAGACTTTTAGGAAAATAAACAAATGAATGTATGGGTGAGCTGAAGAAGAAACGCTATTAGACTCGTCTCGCGTACGTTTGAAGAAAGTTCCCTGACGTTAAACAGCCGCCGAGAACCATGAACCAATAAGAAAGCGTGCTGGATTAAACAACGCGTAGAGTGTTTCGGGAATGGAACTTGAAGGACAGATCAAGGCTGCAGTGATGGGAATCGCTTTGTGAGGCTGTTGTTTTTTGTTGTTTTTTTTTCGTTTTTTTTTTTTCGTTTTTTTTTCTCGTTCTTTTATTTTTTGAGAAGCTAGCATCGTGTGGGTAGTAACACGTTTACAGAGGGAAGAAGTGGGGGAAATTTTCGAATCAATTACAAGCGAACTCCAAAGTTGTGCGTCAAAACCGGTTAAGAACCGCGTGCGATCCTTCCTTCCCCATTTTGTACCCACTCCCATTCGCAGCATTGGATGATGGGGGATCTTCCCCATCCCCAACAACTAAAGAGGCAAGAGGCACATTTGAGATAAAACGTATCTTACGCAATGCATTTAGCAACGGGCCACACCACTTGAGAAGAAGAGATATTTTCTTTCCCATGCTGACCTCACATTCTACCTTATGTTCGGGTTAATCCTCCATCCCCTAACTCTGTTTCCCCATCCCCCAAGACCCTCTCGCAACAATGTTCAAAGCCTTTACTCGGCATTAAACAAGAATAATCCTCCTTGAAATTATCATAAGCAGTTTGTCATGGAGTAATTCTCCTTGAAGTATCCATTTTGCCTTATATCCTTATCGGCCAGAAGCTCGACGCCTTTAGTGTTCGGGGTTCCCAAACGGTCACATCCAAAGACTTCAGTGTCTTGAACTTCTTAACCTCTGTGACTTCAAGGAGCATGGTTAAATAGTTCGGGTATCGACGCCTGCCAAATTTTAAATCTGTCTGAGAGTGGTTTGTTTATAGTCTATAGGTATGATAATAGCTTTGAGATTGGTAATCTCACCAATTTAATATTTTGCAAATTGGTTTATAATAACTTGAAAGTGATTAAAATAGATTCCTTGCAAGAATCTACATTACATTCATATTCACCACAAAAGATAAACAATTGCCAGATACATTTTCCCAATTGTTCGTAACTAATATATTTTGTATTTGGTTTAATAGTTGATTATTTACATGGCCCTCGAAAGACTTTCAATGACTGTTAGTTTTGTTGTTTTTTGATAGGGAGAAAGAAGCCTCTTGAGAGAAATTTGGTAGTATACTTCTTTTCAAATGAACACAATCACAAATGAAATAATAAAATAATATTGGAATTTGGTTTGGTGTGAACAGTGAATTTGTAACATGAGCCTGTGTGAATCTTACTGGAGGTATAGGAAACAGAATAAAAATGTGGTTTTCATGAATAATCAAGTGATAAAAAAGTAAACGTATTGATGATTAAATAAAAGTGTTGTTGAGACTGATAAAGGTACTATTGTTCCAACTGATTGTGCTTGAAAATATATATTTTTAGTAAATAGTGTTCTTTTCACAAACAAGAATAATATACTGAAACTTGCAAAGAAATTTCAAAAATGGAATGAGAGTAGTCCTATATAAATAGTGGAGTGAAAATGTTAAAGGACCTGGCATTTGAGTTACTTACAAGTTCAGAAAAAGATTCAAAATGTTGTTACGACTTTTAATTTTGGCAAAAGATTGCTGTCAGATTATATAAATGATATTTTAGTAAGTAATGAAATGAATAATTAAAATACTAGACTACTGTTCAGAATGGTATGAATAAAGTTGTAAAGTTGTAATTGTTGAAATGTTAGCTGCAGGCTAATTAAAATTAATAAATATTTTTAAATATTGTAATATTTTATACTTGTGTAGAAGTTTCATCTTTAGATAAATAAGTATTTTCTCTGTTAAGTATTTTCCAATTGTCTTTCATAATACCCTGCATTATATTACTGGTTATGACTGGGGTTAACTAAACTGAATTTGCAACATTTGCAACACTGAATTGCAACATTTTTTAAATCAAGTGCAAAACTATATCCAAATAATTGTTTTTGCTCTATTGTTTATCAAAGTGAAACAAAACATTTTGAATTTTGAAGTGGGTGTGTAGAACGCTGGGTAATTTCTACACAATTTTTTCTCAGTTACATATTGTAACATTAAAATATATATTACTATTTATAGGTATGTGTGCAATGTCTTAACTGATTTTAATTGCACTAATTATTTTATAATTGAAAATATTTTAATTTACATTGGTTATTTATCACTGAGTTAGTTTGGCCTTTATCTCATCTTCATGGTAATTGTCGTGTTTCTTTTATTTCAATATTTTCCTTTAATATTATATGATTTAATTTAATTTAATCATAACATTTTTATTTAATATTAATAATAATTATAATTTTATTGTTGCATGTAACTGTTGAAATGCAAATTTAAATATTGATATGACGTAAAAGTGAGACTTTCTTGTATTTAAATATATTTCAGAACAACAATTCACAAACTGTTCTGTGAGGTATGTGTAAGTATTCTTGATGTGGTTTTAGATATTTTCAAATCACAATATACCAAAGGGATTCTACAGTTCCCTATTAGACTTCAATGAAATTACAAAAATATACTGAAGGCTACTTCTCAAACACTTATCACTTACAATGACAGCACCTAGAAAGTTTTCTACAGGATATTTGAACATTTGACATGATTGAACATTTGAAATTCATTTTATAACTGATTCTTCTAAAACTTTATGGTATCATTTGTTTCAAAACAGCACTATTAAAGATAGAATGTAAAGAAATTCCCTGAAGCAGTAAGCTGAAAATATTTGTCATATTGCCCTACAAAAAGTACTGGTATTTTTGTGTACCAATGAACATACATATTACATTGAATAATGAGGTAGATATTAGATGGTGCCTCTCTACTTACCTCTACAGGAAGGAGTTTGTATGATCCTTTTCATCTAATATTAATTTTTTGAATATATAAATCAAGATTATTCAATTTTGCAGCCATAATATAGTAGTAAATGTGCTTACCAGTTCACTTGTACCTTTATTTCCCTTTTCCTTAAGATGAAAGCAGAATTAACATATATACATACTATTAATTCTCCAGGGCAATATGGTACTTAAGCCAGTGTTAAAATTCAACAATTTGTGCTGAGTATAATATCTGAAGCAAGCAAGCAAGACCAAACATTGAGGTTCTCTAATACTACTGAACACATGTACTGAACATGAATTTAGAATGTAAAACAGAAATGAATTTAGAATGATGTAATTAAAAGGTTTAACAGGAAGTTGGAGAAGAAACCCATATCCATAATCACTCAAGTGATAAATATTCAGCCAAATAGGAATGACTTCAATGCATATGGAATGTGCATGAATAATCAGAGAAAGACAAAATTATGTTACATTGTCTCAGAACTAATAAAAAACAAATTTTCAAATCAACAAGAATGGGATCCTGTTGGAGTGGAAAGGAAACTCATCTGCAGTAACAGAACTATCCCAGAATGAGAATTGACAAGTAGTAGTTCGCTCTTCTAGCAGAATGAGGAAACAGCCTCAAAGGTTGGTAGATTTTTTTAATAGATGAACATGGCTCAGGTAATTTTGTAGGTAAATCAGACAAATTAAAAATAATTCACCAAAATGTTCAAGTTTATGAAATAAGAAAATATACTTTGATGTTATGCTTCATGATGGATCATTTAACTTAGATGTTGGCTTAAAGAAATAGAATTTGAGTTCTGACACTTAAAAAACTATTCCCCTAAAGCAAAATTTTGTCTTAAAAACAAACACATTGGTGGATTTTGCACATATGTAAATTCAAGAATCAACTCATATACTTTACAATACATATACTTTTTTTCAAAAATGTATTATCGAAGAACATTTTGAAGCCTGTATGGTAAAATTAATGAACTGTAGCATAATTATTATTTGAATTTATAGAACACCAAATAATAATAATATAGACATATATTTTTAGAGAATTTACAAACTATTTAATAAATTATTACAATGGAAGAAAAACATATTATTATGAGTGATTTAAATATTTATTTCTTAAATAAAAGTGAGTGTTACAAGTTGCAGACAATATTAAACACATATGTATTACAAGATATAATCAAAGTTCCAACAAGAGTGAGAGGCATTAAGCTGTTGGGCTTTGATCAAATTCTACTATGTCCAAATACCACAAGTACACTCAGAACAAGTATGTAAAAAGTAAGAAAGGATCAAACAATGGATAATAAAGGTATGCCATGAACAGAACTTAAACTACTTTAATTGTCTATTACGTAAAGGATTGTGGAAATCTGTTTACAATCATTTCATCAGTCAATGAATCATACAATGAATTTATTAACATCTTCCACTATTATTACAATGTAGCCATGCCTCAAAAAAGAGTAAAAATTAACAGAGAGGAAAAGATCATACCATATACAAGAATATGGTAAGCAACTAAGAATTATCAGTAAAATTATGAAAGAAGGAAATGTAACCAAAGCATTTAAAATTTACTATAATTGTTACAAAAAAACTAAATAAAAGTGATTAGGGAAATTAAAAAGTTACATAAAAAAATGCACATTGTTCTCAAATAATAAAATAAATGTATGGTGGGATATTACAAATGAATAGGGAAGGATAGGAAAAAAATAAGAAATATACCTATAAACACTAATAGGGTTGGCATAAAGGATCCTAAAAGAGTAACAGATCCTTTTAACATTTACTGCTCCAATATCGCTTCAAATATTTTCAGCACAAATGTATTAGGCAACATTAACACTAATCGGAAGCTCAAAAGTGTAGAAAATCTTAATGCCAATTCATTGTTTATAACGCCAACAAATGAATCAGAAGTGATAGCAATTATAAAAGAATTGAGTAACATGAAATCCATAGGTGTAAACAAGACCTCAGTTTACTAGGTAAAAAATGTCACAAAAATGTAGTATGCATTAACCCACATTATTAACTCATCATTTTAAACTGGAAACTTTCTTTATCATTTAAAAATGACCAAAGCTCAACTGATGTATAAGAAGGGGTTAGAAACAGAAATGGGAAATTATGGACCAGTTTCACTTTTATCATATTTTTCAAAAAGCATAATGTATGTTAATGTACGATAGACTTTCTTCATTTTTAAGGACACATAAACTAATAACCAACAATCAAACGTGTAAAGTACATAGTTTCTGGAAGGGTAAATATACAACCACTGCTATAATGGATTTCGTAGAAAATGTGTACTAGTCAGACGATAGGAAACATACCAGTTATTCGTAGATCTTTCTAATGCATTCGGTCTAAAGTTGTATCGCTCTCAAAAAAAAAAAAAAAAAAAAAAAAAAAAAAAAAAAAAAAAATCATGGCGGACGTACCTGGTGAAGTCTCGGAGGCTTCCCTCAACCTGCGGCAGCTGAGATTTCCCCTCTCGGCTATCGGCTATAAGTACGCGCGTAGACGACAAGGAGAGGCGACTGCGAGACGCAGCAATACGCCACTCGTCATCACTGCCCTCACTGTCAGAAGAGGATCTCGCATTCCCAGGATTGTCCTAAGAAATGGCGAATTCATCACTGTGGTGGTCCATCACATTATCTGAATTATTATGTCGTCTCTATTCCCTGCACATGCTCGCAGCACTTCTTCCATTGTTCAACGCTAAATCCACAAACAAGTTCTATTGGCTTTAGATCTGGATGGTACTACGGTGAAAGACTGAGAGGAATGTGGCTATCTATGTACAATGAGTATTTGATCAACGACGTATTATCGATTTTCAATATAAGTACTTTGCATTATTTGGAACAATTGGGCTTTCGTAAATGATGTATCAAAAGCAACTCTACGATTATTTTGCTGCTCTGCTATATCTTTCTTCAAAAAAGAAGTTTGGTTTTCTGTCAATTTCAGTACAATGGTACTTTGCGTCGTTCATTATTACAACAGAGGCAAGGGGCAACCTTATAAGAAACTCTTTCAGCTTGTCCTCTCCGCGGTCTACCCGACACACCTGCCGATGATGAAGCCAAAAAGCACAATCGCGAACAAAATTCGGCCATAACAGCAGAAACTGTATAAAACACACTGTTACTGCTCACTACCCACGGCAAAACTGGACTAGATACCAAAAACTTCGATTGGAGACCGAAAACTTCAAGACACGGCTTTTTTCCTGTTGATCGTTTTGACAATACTATAGAAATACGTAAGCTGCCTTTTGTCTGGTCCTTCTCGCTCATGAATTTGTTATCGCTAAACTAGCAGTGATGAACTATAGTGCGACCCGCAAGAGAAAGACACACAGAGAGCTATGTTGTGACAAAGAACGGGCGGGTAGGGGAATACTATTAGTAGCTTTGAAGAGGAGGCCACATTCGGACATACGCAGCGGAAGATTTTTTAATTTTTTTTATTTTTGACTCTACTACAGCAATAGTTGGTCATGGTATTAGATCAAATGGAGGTAATTGGAAGACGAGAGGTTGCCCATGATTGGTTTCAATCATGTACTAACCGTAAAAAATCGGTAATCGTCCTTACTTATGAAAAACCCATGACAAATTTCTAATCTTCTCTCACAAGTAAACCAGTTATCTTATGGTGATCCACATGGTTCTGTTTATGGGTCAGTATTTTTTCTTATATTTATCAATGATTTGGGTTATTATATTAATAAAGGAAAAGCAACATTTTTTGCTGATGACACAAATATATTCTTATCAGGTTCTAATGCAAACGACGTTCAAATTAAAATTAATGTCACTATGAACGAATTAGGGAAATGGTTTGTCAGAAATAGTCTAGAAAGAAAGAAAACTACTGTAATTTCTTGTCAATAATCTCAAAATAGCAATCTTTACACCACTAAAGGTTCAAAACGAAGACCACTTGGGCTATACGTATTTTCACGTAAGAAAAGACACTAAAAATTCAACATGGCGGAGTTTTGGTATTGCCAACCTCATCGAAATGAAACTCGAAAGTGCATTGAGGACACAGACGCGGCGTGTTTAAATGTACGTAGTGTCCTTAAAAATTGCAGATTTGCTGAGATCATTTTATTAATGTTGTTTTACTACTTATAAATCGCAACGGGCATACGGTACCATAATTTAATTTATAATTTATTTATGAAAATAATTTTTTCAAAGTGTTCATAATCTTCTTTAAACTGAAGAATATATGAAATAGTAGATTATTATTTCATAATAAAACTAATATAAATAACATAATCAGAGGGTTTATGGAATAATAATGAAATTAAGTGCATGGCTCAAAATAATTTTTATTTTCAAGCAATACATTGTGTAATGAAATAAAATGATACACCACTGAACTAGAAATATCTGTATCATAATGATTTTATACATATAACATCAACACATGACTGTGATAAGAATATATTGAAGGAATGAACATATTCATTGAAGTGAAATGACAACTGTTTGAAATTTAGTGAAAATTGAATGAACTGGATACATGTATTCATTCAACTGAAAGGTTCAGTAAAGGATAAACTTATGCATCACGTTTGCGTATGTTTATGCATGGATACGTTTTAACAACAAATTGCGAGGTGCAGTCATTAAAATTTCTTAAACTATGGTCCATTACAATTATATTCACATATATTATTGTATTTTACGAACTTTTAGTGCCGAATTGCCTGGGCATATAAACGTACATTTCATTCTTGCATGTATCTTAAGCGATGGGGAGAAAACCACGGAAAATAAAAAAAGGAAGAATGCTACCTTCATATATATAAAATAAATTAAATATAATATTAAATTAATCCTAAATGGGATTTTGCAAAAAGTATCATTAAAAATAAGCATCTGGAAATTTGGGTAACCCTACAAATTAATTGTAATATTAGCCTGTAAATTTTAATATATTGGTATTCTCCCAATCAGGATGATGATTGAGAGCCAATTTCGAGCATGTGTACAGAAACCTATGTCAAAATAATGGAGGTCTAGAATTTTGCAATATTGACAAATAATTCCAGTAACCCTGTAACAGATCAAACTAAATGCAGAAATTGAGTTTTTAACATTTATTTTCCAATTTATTTGCTCATTCAAAAATAATATTTATTTATCCTAGTTACCTCAAGCACCTGGCCCAGTTACTCCCATTTTAAAAATATTTTGGGGGTAACTGGGTCATCTACTCAAGCTTATAACTTGAAAAAGAACAGGTGCTGGCAGTAACACTTCAGATTTTTATAATGCTTCTAATACATGCTCAATTTACTATAGTATTGATAACACTTGCAGCAAACCTATTGATATTTCATAAACTCAAGATGACACCTCGTTGTTATGGGCACCTTTCACTACAAAATTCAAAAAGTTCATACGCGAAAACCACAACACTCAGACACATGAGGCACATTGTTGAAGGAAGACAACATTGTCCTTTAATGCTGCCCATTGCTTCAAGTGAAATTTGTCACAAGTTTTCCGGAAAAAACCTATGGCCCATTTACCCCCTGCGCCCAGTTACCCCAACTTACCTTACTGTTTAATATTATAGTTCTTATTATATTATGCTGTATTATATAAAAATGACTTGTCCCATGTCTTATGTTATGACCAGTTGGATTAAATAATCTCATCTAATCTAATCTATAGTACCAAAAATCACATGAGTACTTTCAAAATAAAAAGATTGAAAGGGTTGAAGAGAATAACAATGAGTCAATTTGACTCAAAACTCAGTAAACTACATTTAAAGATTCATTATTAGTTATCTGATTTTATTACCCTTTCAATCACACTGCCCCATATGACTCTCTGAGACTTGTATTGAACATTTTAAGAAATTATTTTCTGCAAGATTTATTTATTATTTTACATTCATTATTTATTTAAATGATATGTTAGGGGTTGTTCTCTAATGCAACAATATCTTTTACTGCCCATCGGAAGCCAAGCTGATGAAATGAAGCAAAGTGATAATCGCATTCATTCATTCAATTTTGAATACTATCAGATTATTTATATTGGCTCACAGTATTTTCTTTATCATTGTCAGAACTATTGATTTTCATACCATGTTCAACTGTAACTTTTTTAATGCTCACATGTTTTTTCATTCCATCAAACTATCATGCTTTATATGGTGCACTATGACTGACAATATTGACTGTTTAAAAAATAGGAAGTAAAATTCTAAAATTAACCCATTTGAGTCCATTATTCCTAAAATTGCACAGTCAATTTCAATAAATTATGGTGGGCATAAATGGGTTAAGTAAAATTTATTGGCGTTCATTGTCAAATAGTCATGGTTGAATTTTTTGATGCATTGGTACATAAGTACCTGAGTAAGTAATCTTCCAAAATCATAGTGCAATTTGTTGAAGCTCATACTGATACACCAGTAATCTATCATTGTCAAATTTGTTGATGCAAAGAATCAATTGTGTTGACCAAATCCAAATTGCAATAAAAAAACTTATTTTGCAAGTATTAAATAAAATATACACTTGTGTGTGGGAGTGATTGTGTTTCACCCTCCTATTCACCTACTATGTAGGTGTGTAAAAATTCACATACTCTTTCAAGAAAAGAATTGTTTTTGTAAAAACTATGTGAATGTATCAACAAATCTACACTAGGCCTATTTAACTTTATCTATCTATCTAACTGAATAAATAAACTTACATCTATCTAACTTATTTAATTTATTTTAGACTGCTGTGCATCTAAATCTTACTTTAAAAATGATAAAAGCAACCTAATACATTTTATCTAAATTTTGCATGGGTAAAATGAAATGCATTTTTTTCTTCTTCTTTTCTTTTTGCCCATGTCAGAAATTAAAATAATGCCATATGAGAAAGTATTTGAAGAAAAATTTGATTTTGTTATGTCTGAAAATAAAACATTGTGACAGGAAAGGTAATGTTTATATTTTTGTACATGTTTATGCATTGTTCTTACATATTATGAAAAATTTATATAAGCAAATGCCATGAATGTGATTTCTTCCAGCCTCTCTTCATTAGGTTTGTAATCTTTCCTTTCTCTTGCCAGTTTATTTATGAATCTGTAGTTTTGATCAAAATTGATTTACTTAATGGTAAGAACATTCATGCAATATAGAAGTTTAATATATATAAAAGTTTGCAATATAGAAGTATATTATAAATACAACACACATCATAGAAATTTTATTTATCTGATGTCAGTATCAACAGCTAACTACAAGAAATCCACATATAAAACATGTAATTTACAACGCAGTGCCATATGCCAGTAGAAAATTAAAATAGATACGTTTAAGTGCCAAATAAAATATTTTCTGCTGCATCAATTTTTCTGTAGAATTAAAGAATTACTGACCTCAAAAAGAAAAGTAACACTTATTTTTAACAATGATTTATGATGGACTTTGGAAACTGATTAACATTGTTACTGAATAATATTAAAAAGACTAATTATGCTTGTAGCAACTAAAATACTTCAGCTGCTTCTGAGTTAATGACTCCATCTTCATAATCTTTTTGTCCATTTTCCCTGATCAATTAGTAAATGCTGATGCCCCCTTGCATTGCTTCTGGATATAAATGCAAATTAACTATGAGTACATTTTATTGTGCTCTCCCTTTGCTAGTTGGGGTAGGAGTAGAGATGGGGAAAGGGTTGCTAATTTGGTAGCAATACTAAAAATTCAGACCTAGACTTTGATTACCGATGGAATTAAATTTTCTATACATCAGGAGTTAAAATGTCTAGTTTTCAAATGTAACCCAAGCTTGAGCTCCAGAATCCCTTCCTCACCTTAATAGTAAATATGTTTTGTATACTTCTCCCCTATACTCACATAAAGTTTTGACTGTTCTTTGACAATAATGAATCACATAAATTAAATCAAATTATATTACATTTTCCAAAAATTAACATTTTACAAGAGATTTCTGCTCTTACAAAGCACTGTACAGTGCAATATAAGTACAGCGAAATGAAGGGTCCTATTTTGGTATCATTTTCTAGAATTTAAGAATTTATTAGTATGTAATTTTTTGTTTTGTTATTAATAAATATCATATTTATGAAACCATCAAAATTTTTCTGTGGATCACCAATTTTCATTGATAACAAATATTGCAGATACAACTTCATTAATGGGGGGGGGGGGGGGCTTACGCACACTGACTAGCTCCTTCGGACAACATGACACAGTAATAATTATAGGGGGGCAGAACAACATAAATCATGGCAGTAAATTTAACATGGAAGAACATCTACAAACACTTCTAGAGACTGCCAGTCACACTAATGTCATGACTACTCTGCCCTCCTGGCACAACAACATTTCCACAAACAACGAAATTAAAATGGCAAATAAACATCTAAAACATCACTTGAGAGAGACACCAATTACACTACTTGATCTTGACAGTCTCTCAAGAAATTTATTTACTAAACATGTTCTCCACCTCAATCAGGTAGGCAAACAGAAACTTGGTGCCACAACAAGTGTTGAGCTCTTTTTCATCCTCACTGCCACTTACTTCACACTCGCTTATCCTATACACACCTACCTCCTCACTACCATCTCCATCTACACCTACCCCCTACCACCACTTCCATTTCATGATCCTATCCCAACGGCCACACCTGTCACTCTCACACCTGCACCTGCTTCTGCTCAAACCTCCTCTCCTACTCCAAATCCTCATCCAAAGTACAACTTTCATTGCAACCGCAGACCACCTCCTGCCTATGACCTGTAGCAACTACACTTAATACGAAAGCCCACAATACATAAAAACAAGTATCTGTATGTACTACATCAAAATGTTCAATCTTTAAGAAACAAGCTCACAGATTTAGAAATATTACTCGAACAAGATCTACAACACCTAACAATATTATGCTTTAGTGAACATTGGCTAACTCAACAACAACTAGACAGCACACACATTCCAGGTTTCACCCTAGCTAGTGGGTCATGTATGCAAATAGGTAAATCACATCACGATTATGGTGGTACTTGCATATTTATTAAAAATAATATTCATTATGTGTCATTTACAGAATACTCCTCTCTCTTAAAAGATAAAGACTTTGAAATATCTATTGTAGATTTACCAAAACAAAGAATATGGATTTTATGTATGTACCACAGCCCTGCAGGAAACACAAATGTTTTCTTAAAAAAACTTGAAATTGTTCTTGTTAAACTTAAAAGACGCAAAAATTTTAAAATTATATTATGCTGTAATTTCAACATAAACTGTTTGTCAAAATCAAAGGAAAAGGAACTATTCAAAAATTTACTTAAATCTTTCAATTTACAAACTATTATCAATCAACCTACCAGAATAAAAAAAAAAAAAAAAGCAGTACTGCCATTGATCAAATAATAATAGATACAAATGATTGCAACTATTCAGTTGTTAAATATAACACAGGCTTTAGTGACCACACACCACAAATTCTCAAACTCAAAATGGACACAAAAATTATTATGGAAACACTTAGAGAGAAACCCGAAACTTCTCTCAGGAAAACATAGACAAATTTAACTCTCTAATAAGTTCATAAAACCGGGAGGAGGTACACAAAGCAACAGACATGAATACTAAATTCAACTACATAACAACTACATTCTTAAACATATTCCAAAGTTATTTCAACACTGTTTTCCCATAGACACTGAAGAAAATAACAAGAAAAAACCACAAATTATGGATAACAAAAGGAATCAAAACATCATGTGAAAGGAAACGAAACATGCATGAAACCATCCTTCAGCACAAATGTAGTTCTGATTTCATTGCTTATTACAAAACATATAAAATATTTTAAAGAAAGTAATTAAACAGCCCAAACTCTTAATTAATAATCAATACATTGCCAAAGCACAAAACAAAACAAAAGCAATGTGGAGCATTGTGAAAAATAATCTAAAAACAGAAACACTAAAAACATTGAACTTAACTACAAAAACATTGTTTTGCACAACCCACAGGAAATAGCAAACACATTCAATAGATATTTCTCAGAAATTGGAGAAAAGTTAATTAATGCAATTCTTTAAATAATATAAATATACAGTCAAATATACACACTTTACCAAATGCAAACCCCATATATATCTCTGACACATCACCTGCAGAAATACAGAAAATCATAAATCAAATTAAAAACAAATTCTCTACCGGACTGGATAATATCCCTGACACCCTCATTAAACATTCGGTAACAAATATAATAGAACCACTCACTCACATTTGTAAGCACTCCTTAATGACAGGTAGCTTCCCAGAAATTCTCAATAAAGCAAAAGTTAAGCCACTATTAAAAAAAGGCAACACCCATGATCTCATGAATTACAGACCAATATCCTTACTATCTGGATTTTCAAATATTCTAGAAAAGCTTTTTAATAGATAGACTCAAAAATTTTCTCAATTCAAATGGCATATTGACAGAGGCTCAACATGGATTTTGAATTGGTAGATCTACAGACACTGCAATCTTCAGCTTTCTAAATGACATACTAGTTGCTCTAGATCAGAAAGAAATCCCCCATCTGCATATTTCTAGATTTGTCAAAAGCATTTAAAATTATTGATCATCACATACTGTTATCCAAACTTGAAACTTCGAGAATTAGAGGTATTGCACATCAATGAGTAAAATCTTACCTTTCAAATTGTTATCAAGTTCTCACAATCAAGCATGTTAGAGATAAAAACATTTCAAGCCATTTTTCCCAAACTAGAATAATGAATTATGGAGTGCCACAAGGATCAATCCTATGGCCTCTACTGTTTCTCTTGTACATCAACGACATGCCCCAGACTCTACAAAAGAACAAAATGGTCCTATTTGCAGATGACACTAACATTATTTTTAAAGCAAATACCCTATAAACTTTACAAAAAGAAGCAGAAACAGTTCTAGTGGCACTAGTAAAATGGTCTCAGAAAAATAAACTCATCATAAACACCAGTAAAACTGTCTTCCTAAACTTTCAGAATTCACTCTATAAAGAAAAGTTTCCAACACAATTGATGATAAAACACATGCCTGTAAAAATAGCCCAAAGAGCAGCATATCCACACAGGTCCAAATATTTTTTATTTAATTCAACAGAATTGACCCTCATTCACGTAGTTATTGGTTAGTTTTTTGAGCTAAAATGGAAATTCCCCAACACCCCTTCACAATTTTATTACAAGCTGTTCTTTTTAATTTTCATTATCCATAAAGAATGTAGAACATAGTTATTTTTTAACCCTGCATATTTTTTAAGGAAATATATAATTTCACAAAGTTGGGCATCAGAGTAAATTAGCTTTCATGATTTTGAAAACAGTATTGTTATTTCAGTGGTACTATTTTGATGAGAGATACAAAATAATATTAGTAGTTAGATATGTTTTGAGTAAAGTGGACAAATTCTAAATATTAATTGAAGGCAAGTCTCCTCCCAATACGTGTGGGATGATTGATATCTGAATTGATGTGGCGGTGCAACTTGTATACTCTCTGGACAGAGTAAGTGAGGTGGTAGACATGGGAGGGTGTGAGCAGTGAAGGAAAGGTCAGTAGGCAGATGTGAGCAAGATGCATGTTGTGAGGTGACATTCATACCATTGTCTATATTTCATATATTTATTACTAGTCTTCTATAATTATGTTTACCTTCAGTTGTAAAAAAAAAAAATGGTTTGAAACTGTATGTTTCTCTTAATAAATCTGATCCCACATATATATTAGGAAAATAAAAACCGCTTTCTTTGCAGGGATTAGTAGATTATTAAATTTCTATTTATATATCCAATATTTTTGTACAACTTTCGTAATAGTTGAATAATCCCACTTTGATATTTCTTTTTTTCATAACGAATAGAAATATTTAATAAGAAATAGAATGTGGCCACTGAATTTTACAACTGAATTTAATACAAACAACCTCAATATTTTTATAAATAAATAAAAAAAATATAGAGATATACTCAGGGTTTTTGATGGCAATTAAGTAATATTTTTCTTTATGGGAAGAGGTAAATTATTAGTTCCTCATCATCATCATCATAAACTGCAGGTTGCTAGGCCTGTTCCTGTTGCCCGGAAGATTAGGAAGCTTACACCTCCAGGTGTTCCTGTTCTAGCCAATTTTTTTGTGGTCTTCCCACATCCCTTCATCCTTTTGGTTTGTACTTCAACACTGCTTTTGGGAATCATTCTTGTTTCATTCTGTTAATGGGAGAGAGCCATTTCATCTGTCCAACCTTTATTTCTTCTTATATTTATTGCCTTTAGCCTGTTCTGATGTCTTTATTTCTTTGCCTATCCTTTAGGGTCACTCCTGCAAGATGACATAATAATGTAATTCGCATTGCCTCTAGTCTTTATTGCTCACTACTTTTCATTGTCCAGACTTCCGAACCAAACGCAAGAGTAGGTTTAGATACCATATTGTGGATTCTTATGGTTTGGTCTCTTTGGTCATATCTCTTCCAAAGTATCTTTTAATTATTCTATTCATCCTGTTGTATTTATGAAGTTTGTTTTCCATGTCTTCTGAACTTAGTGCGATAAGGTTGCCCAAAAAAATTGAATTTAGATCCTTGTTATATTATTTACCACATTAATTCACACTCTACTCTGTCATATGCTTTCTCAAAGTGTATGAATAATTGGTAAGTCGGTAGATTCACTTTGTTTTGTCTGTCCAGGATTGTAATGTAAATATTACTTCTTTTGTTCTCCTTTCTCTTCTGAATGCATTCTGTTCTTCTCCCAGTAAGTTTTCATTGTATTAATTCATTCTATTACTTAGTATGTTGGCAAAAAGTTTTGATACTTTGGGTGGGACTCTTTGGGGCCTGTGATGTCTCTCTCTATTGATTTCACAAATTTCGCCAGTCATCTTTGTTGGAATATGTATACATTTATATTACACAACCGCCATCTATGATATTACTTTCAAACTATTGTGTATGTATATAAGCGAGTGCATGATGTTCCTTTCCCCCATTTTATTCTAGTTTTTTGTAAACTGTGATGTCTGATGATGTAGTCCAAACTCGTCAATAAACTCGTGTGTGTGTGTGTGTGTACAAGTATTCTTATTTTATTTAACAATCTTGTTTAATTTGCCTTTTTAATCTTCTTGTTTCTGCTCTCCATCTCTTATATTCTATAGTGTGTGGCTGCAGATATTTCTGGTATGTTTTTATCTTCCTCCTTATTAGTTCCTGAAAAATAATATTATTGGCAAAATGAAATATTGTGGCCACATAATGATCTTTAAATTTGACATGGTATATTCTAAGGGTTGTCAATACAACAGAATCCACTGACATTCTAGAACTTCCCATAATTATGTACATAGTATATATTTTTGGCTATCCAGGAGATGATGCATCAAAGGTGCTGTTGCAACTGCAGCTGTGGAGGATTATGGCTTTATTAAATGCGCCACATTTTACTTATAATGATCATCATGAGAGAATAAGAATTTAATTGTGATAAGTGACCTTTACAATAAACTATATTTCCTCCTCCCATGTTGCAAAATTGGAAAGATACAACATAAATTAAACAGGTATTCATGAATTTAAAATATAACAAGAGAATAAAATGTTGCAAATATATAATGAGAAATGATGTAATTCAAAATTTAAGAAACATCTTTAAACCCTTTTCTACAGTCATGTCACTATTTTCCCAAAGTGTTGTTTGGAATGAATTACCTTGAATTCATTTACTTTGTTTTGCTCCTGTCATTTAAGTAGCAAAAAATAATAAGTGATATGTTTTCTGAGGAGAAATTCCTTTTCTTGCACTACATACCAGTTACAGTGAATAAAGGCAAAACGCTACATAAAATTAACACAATCAATTACAACACAATACATAAAATCAAAATCAAAAAGAAACTTACTATGTGGAAACTTACAAAGATAACTTAAAATAATATATTAGAATAAACTTTGTATCATAAGTATATTGTGAAACTGGATAGTTGATCACTGACTTGATGTAAATAATGCGTTATTTGAATCTACCTATTGATCAAAATCATGAGAGGTATGAGAGGTAAATTTACAAAAATAACAATTTTTTCCCCAATTTCTCTTGAAGTCGAAATTTTTGGAGAAGGCAATCCCTAAATTTTAATCCAGCAACCTAAAGCACATAGAACCATTCAGGAAAAAGATTCTGCATTTTTTTCCGGGGCAGGATACTATTTGACTGGACTTCTTGATAGTGCCTACTATACCTACCCTGGCGAAAATCTGTGTTGTGGTGGACTGTAAAGCAGCTGTGCACCACGAAATTTTCACTTTGCGCACTGCTCCTGTCCATACTACACAGTAGTCCACATCTCTTGTACGTCCTGCACACACCCGCTTCTCCTGTATTGCGGCACGTGCCTGACACTCAATATACACTTCAACGTCCCAAACATTTCCCTGTACATTCGTACATTTAAGGGCTGTTAAAATAGCCTGCATGCCGTACAAGTTGTTTACACATTCATTTCAAGCACACGTTAATTTCTTTACGTACATCACGTAACTTGTACTTTACGAAGTAATATATGTGTGAGACACGCAACGAGATCTGAGAACAAATATGTTTTAGTTAAAGTGACAGTGGTGAATGTTATGATAAAAGGTCGTGATGATATATCGTCTTGAATTAATGCTGTAGTAATGAGGACGCAAACAAGGTTTGGTTAGTAGCAGTGAGTTCCCGCCCTTTTAGAAGATTGCAGTAAAGCTACATATTAAATAGCATCATTTCAATTCGAATTTCTTGCTGGATGTGTGTCCCATCTAATGTCAACTCTTGAAATTACCAATCGCAACCATGTTTAATGGTAAACAAACACTTTTCGTATCGTTATTAATGGATTGGTGTCCCGTAAAGAGTTTACGCATGAAATGATCCTAACACAGTCGTGTTTAATGGTAAGCAAACACGTTTCTTTAATTGTGGTTAAATTTAATACATTATACGTATTAATAACAGTACATTTATTGTTTTAGGGATAACCACAAAAAACATTAGAGTTACCTTCCCTAAAGTATCGAGTGGTCTTATGATTATTGGTGTAATAGAAAGGAAAACTGAAAATACAGTGTAATTTGGCCTAGGATATTAAAATGCCTGGTGTTTCCAAATTGACCACACTATGAAGATTCTTAAGTTCCACCAGTTCATAGGCAGTGATTCGGTCAATTTCCAAAATTACGTGTGTATTTCAATGAATAAACAACAACAAAACACAAACGCGCGCGCATACGCACACCCACACGCACATGCACACGCGCGCCCACACACACGCACACGCGCGCGCGCACACAAACATTTCCGTCGCACGATTACGTAACTTTCTCTTCATACGAAGAATTCGTAAGGCGAGAAAGTAAAAACGTACATCACAGTTTACGTACCTACAACAACTACATAAAAACAGCAAATGTAACAACAACTAGATTGGAGAAGAGAACGTTAAGCTAGTTGACTTATGGAACAACATAAAATATTTAACGTGAATAAATTAAATGTTTTACATGTAAAATGATACTGTATAATCAGTTATGTTTACCGGTTGTAAAAGTTTGCTATGGCAAAACTGTGTCAGAAGTGACAATCCCCCCTCCCAAATATTGATATATGTTTTATCTTTCTCTCTCATACCTAACCTTACTTTTTGTGGGAAACAATATTTTCATGACTTTCACGACAAACTAATCCTAAACAGAGAAAAAACAATCACAATACCCTTCCACAACTCCCATTCAACACTACAATATTCACCAAATTGAACATTAGAAGGAAACAGTATCACACTAGCACAGAAAACCAAATTTCTCAAAATAACCATTCAATCCAACCTCAAATGGAACTCACACCTAGAAGATATTAATTCAAAATTATGCAAATTTAATTATTCTCTTATAGTAATAATAATAATAATAATAATAATAATAATAATAATAATAATAATAATAATAATAATAATAATAATAATAAATAAGAATACAAAAGAGAATCATTCAAACAATAACAAATACAGAAAGAACGGAGTCCTGGGGACCTCAATGCAAAAAAACTTTATATACTTCCCCTGCCTTGTATATTTATTTATGAAGTCACCATTTTTTTAAAGAAAAATCTAGTAAACAACAACAACACATCTTAAATTTAACTCAAGCTTACACCCCTATAACACAAGACGAGCATGTAACCTTCATCAACCAATATGCACAAGCACATTATACCAAGAGGGTATATTCTCTTTGGGTATACAATTCTTCAACAAATTACCAATATATCTGAGAAACATGACAGGTTCACACAACTTCAAGAATAAACTCAAACACTTCCTTTGGCAAAATTTTTTTTATAGCGTTCTGGAATACCAAAATGTGCAATGTGATTTCAGATGCTGTAGTCGGACTAGGTGTAGAAATAGAAAAAACTAGGCCATAACCTGCTTTTTCCTCCTCAACATTTCAAGATTTAAACAAGGAATATACTAATACTGTGAAATTATATGTAATTGTTACCATAATTGTTATCATGTACTGTTGTTATTACTATTATTATTATTATTATTATTATTATTATTATTATTATTATTATTATTATTATTATTATTATTATTATTATTATTATTATTATTACTAATTTGTCAGCTTCTAATATTTTATCCGTAATATGTTCAGTACCTTCCATTTTCAAATATTTCATAGAAAGAAAAAAAAACAAACAATGCAAGGCCCACTATTTTTCAAAAGCAATACTAATACATGCTTCATAAAATGCATGCTTTGGGTGGAAAAGATGTGCTTCAATTTCTTAAAATTTGAATTAGTCGTAAATATTTGAATTATTCGTAAATGGAAATTAAAAAATATTGAAAGTAACATGTATAAAGGGGTATAATGTGCACTCATGGTGTATAAGAAAATTCGCTCCTGTCATTGCTCATTTTCTTGAACATACTATTCACGCAATTATACTCTACTTAAAACACTCATTAATTACTATAAACTCGTGATTTTCTCAAAATTAAAATTTAAAATAATTTCCCTTGATTCTATTAAGAAACCAAGATATATTGAGTTATTATGACTAGTATAAATGTTAATTAGTTTGTACTATATACATGGAATATGTTACTACAGGTTTCCAAATGGAGGTTTTCTCTATTTTTTTAAACTCAAGTATTTTACTTCACTTTAGCTAATTTTTCATATTTTTGGGATGAATGCCACAAATTACAACACATTACTAATTAACATTCTTGCAATATGCAAATAAAATATATAATCAGGTGCTAATTTTTATACCAATATGATTAATGTTTTCTATTGTGTATGAAGATAATTTTTTTATTAAGAATTATATTATTGTTCTTCATTATTTGAATTTTAAATTTCATGTTAATTGATGTTATTAGCATATTACATTCACAACCACATTTCTAAAAGACATTCAGCTCTCACTGATTTGTCTGATTGTTCTTCAATATCTTTTGTGTGAAGTATTTCTTTCAACCAAAGTCAAAATTTATTTAGGTAGGTTTGCACACATTCAGTTATGTGAAAATATTGCCAGTTCACAGCATATCTGAACTTTGCCTGTGCACAGCAAACTGCATAGTATGTTTCTAATTTTGTTAAAAATACTACACATGTAATAGTCAAACTTAGATGAGAGATAATAGTAACTTATATAGAGAGATCATAGTTATTAAAAAAACAACATGATTATTTTTCGTTGGAGGTTTTCCTCCCCCTACAATGGCTTAAAAACGTTTTTATTTTGTTTAAGTATATTTTTTCGCAGTTAGAAGTTCTTTTTTTTTTCTCTAAAATAAAGTTGTATTTTCACAATAACCAAGTTGTGTCCGATAGAGGACTGGGCAAAGAGGACCAGGAGAGACACATTAAGCTTTTTTGGATGCCCTACTGTTCCCCAAAATCAGGAATATAACATTATAGCACCCTCGGAACAAAGAGGACAAAAGTAGGTTTCTGATTAGATGCAAATAAAAGTTAAATAATTATTTCAGGTCAAGGTTACAGCTTTCACCCTTCGTTAAATTTAACAATTCACACATCTTAATTTTTCCTGTCCTTCTCAGATGTTTCACTTGAAAACAAATGTAGATTTTTACAGTAATATAAATAACCCATTAAACGTTTTCCAAATTGAAGAAACCCCTGTCCATCAGGTTCTAGTTGAAGCTTTGAAATTTTAAAAAAACATTCTTTAAAATTTGAGGATAATTTATATGAAGCCCTCCAGTCATTTTCAAAATTTTCTAAAAAACGGCTGCCTTTTGGGGTATTCTTTTGTATTTTGAAAATGTACACAAATGTATTTTTTTAAAATGTCTCTTAGGCCGTTACTATTTCCAATTTGTAAACACTACGGCATTTGTGAGTTAAAGTGTTTCAAATGATTTTACACAAAGTTTTTCGAAAACTAAAAAAAAAAAATTCTGTGAAAAAGAGTTCCAAATTTCTCATTTACAGCAACGCTTAAACACCATTTTCTTAAAAACGGCTCCAAATTTTTCAATGAAAATTTTCATTTATGACAATGTTTTACTCTTCTTTAATATTATTGAAGTAATAATTCGGTTCTTCTATTAGGAACCCGAAAAATTGAGAAAATGTCAAAAAATGTACTTTGAGTGGCGATAGATGGCACTTGGCAAGAGGATGGGGCAAGATCGTAAAGTCAGTCCACATCAAGGAAATTAGGAAACTTTACTACGAGAAAGTCTGTGCTATTCTGAGGCACCACTTTATTTTATTACAATATTAGTGCCAGTCATGATCGTTATCCCAAAACAATATTCTGGAGCAGTCGCGAATCGTGGTTTTGTATATGGGGAATGCTGTAAATGCATTACATTACATTGCATTGCATTTCTATACAAAATCTCTTTCGATCACGAAGACCACAGTCCTGTATGCTTCGCGCTTCTGATAAAGGCTTACGGAAGTAGCGCTCCTACCGCATAGAAGGAAAACTGATGAGCAATGCTACTCGCTGAGTTGCATAGTAGCGCAATCTGGTGAGCACACCCTTCTTCGGACCCTAGGCACCATCGTTGAAGGCTGCCTGGCTCCAGCCTTCGTCCGCCGGTAAGCCTGTGCAGTGAATGAATGACGTCACGCCTCGTCGTTTTACACAGGCCTTATGGCGGAATGAAGTGGGAGCCTAACGCTTCCTAACTTCCCTGTCACAGCTTCGAAAGCGTTACCGACGACGGTTATCGAACTCATAAACAAACGTTTTGATATGATTGTTAAATAATACAACTCATAAAGCCATTTTTAATCTATAAATATATTTATAAATGTATTTTTAAATTTCTTTTAGGGAGCGATTTCTATAGGAGAGGCTCTGCCTTACAGCCTTTAATGACGAGCCGCGCCTGTTCTGGAAGGAGATTCCGAAGACGAAGATGTTCCAGGAGTCTGCCTGTTGCATGACGACGTTCAGCCCCTCGCGGGGATGCTACGAAGCAACCTGCGGAGTCCTTGGGATTTGAAGCAACCACCATCATCCCCGACCTTTTTTTTTAAGATAGATAGATAGGTAGATAGATAGATAGATAGATAGATAGATAGATAGAAAGGAAGAAAGAAAGAAAGAAAGGTAGATAGATAGATAGATAGATAGATTATAGATAGATAGATAGATAGATAGATAGATAGATTTTTACGATGCAGAAATCAAGTCTTTAAGAATTATCGCATATAATAAAATCTATTGAAAATTCGTTATTTTCTGATTAAACATCCCACGATTCTTTCATCATAATACTTTATTCGAGATTTTAATACTTTTGAACCCTCTATGAAGCTGCTAATCTTAATCGATAAAAATTCATCATTTTAATTCCAATTCAAATCTTTATTCACAAACAAAGAAACGAAAATCAAACTGAATTGCTTTCTAAAAATAGAGACTTCATTGGTAGTACTGATAGCATTAAATTAAGAATGTAAACTTATCGTTTCCATTATAGCACTGGCTCTCGACAAAGCAATAAAAATCATCTGAAAATGGGTACTTAATGAAGAAAAACAAAAGACCATCACACCCAAGGGCAAGAGAGTGTCACTGTTGCCTCCTGCGTCCACGAAGCAGCACCTTACAACGAAATGGAGTCAATTTTAGTAGTTTTTGTGAGCGCGACAATTCTCGCCGTCCTTAACTTTCAAGTGGAGGGATGTATTTTCTTTTGCGACCGTAGTGCAGGTATTTAGAAAAGATATGGAACCATTTTAACTTTCGACGGATATTCTGAGGAATTCCATGACTATAAAGCTAGGGCAATGAAGATATAAAATATGTACAAAATGTAATATATTAAATTATGTTTGACCAATATCTCATCCTGACTTACTGTACACACACATATTATATATATATATATATATATATATATATATATATATATATATATATATATCGACATTGTGAAACATTAATTAAAACGATATTTAAATAAGATAATCAAACCCCTAATTCTAGCTCCAAAATGACTTCAATTTAAAGTTAAGATAAGAACGTTCATTTCCAATATGTTGGTAGGTTTGTAGCGCATTTTATTGAATTTTCTGTCTTTAATTTGTTTTTATTTCTTATATTTCTTTTGCAGATTCGATCTTTTGCATGCCTAAAACGGAAAGGCAATAGATACTTTGTGTAGCAGATCTTAAAAAAATCTAATCTTAAGCTAGTAAAAACCACTCATATTTGTTAGATCTGATACTTGGGTATCGTATCTTGCAAATATGAGTGGTTTTCATTTGCATAATATTTCATGGATGTACATGTGTATGTAGCACTGCGTTTCCAAATAAAATGACTTAGTTGTCTTGGTTCCATTTTGAAATGCTATTCAATAGCCTTTCCCAGCGCACCACTTCGTCTTCATTCATAATAGGAGGGTCGGGGAAGGAGTCGTGGTAACTTTTTTTTCTGAAAGAAACTTCATCAGAACACACAATATTATTTATCGCATGAAAAAAACTGCTGTACTAATGTGTGTTCACAACAGCCGATGGCTTTGTGAGTGTCTATGAGCACGGAGAGTTTCGTGAAATCAGTTGCCTGATTGCAGCTGTGCGAGATGAATGTAACCGTTTGAAGCAGCGCTTCTCCATCAATACAGCCGTTCTCCATGCAAGAAATGCCAGAGAATGTTACAAGGAATTGGTGGAAGATCCTGAAAATAAAGTCAACACCGGACAGTCGCGAGTTTCTGCGAGAACAAATAGCAACAAGTGATCCGCAACGTATGTGACAACTAGGGCCCGGATTTTAATGACAAGTCATATATTTTTTATGAACCTTCGGGTGAATTCTAAAACAATTTATGCACGAATCCAAGTATTGTCGATCAGGAAAACGTATTTGTATTGTGCATATAAAGTCATATTTACAGAGATATTAGTGAAAGGTCATATGTGGGCCAAATTCTGCCATAAAGGCATATATTTGTCATATTTTTAAGGACCGTTGTTTGTAAAAGGTCATATTTTGGCCAGATTTTGCCCCAAATGCATCCATAGGTCATATTTTTAAGAACACAAGAATAAAAGGCTTGAAAATGTGTCTCGCATGACAATGTATCAGGTGATATTGTCACAAATAAACTCAAAAATTATACTACAAAAGATTATTTGGAAGAGAAGGATTATTTCAAACAAGAAGTATGCAGTAGTCAAGGAAGTCGTTTGGTTTGATGGGTTTTATTGTATTGTACTTGATTTGGTTTACAGACACAAGCAATTTTTTAAAATGCTAGTTAGTTCCAAAGACTGCAAGCTGTACTCACAATCTATTCTTGAGAGAATTTTGTATTTGTTAATAAAATATAAAATTATAAATAAATATAAATAAAAAATTAACAGGGTTTTTAAAAAATAAACTAGTATTACGTCATATTTTATTTCTTTAGGTAATATGTATGTAGGTTTTAGGTCATAAATGCTTGCATATTTCGCTGATTGTTAGGTCATTAAAATCCGGGCCCTTGTGACAACCTATGAATGTGCAAACGTATGTGGCACATGCGGGAACCGAGCATCTGCCTAATCGAGACTTCACTAGAACCAGTATGTAATGCTTTTGGAATATTGTTAACTCGTGTATGCCAAAATGATTTGGAACATGAAACCGATACTGTCATTCCAAATACTTCAATAAATATGAGCAGTGTCTGATTTGATTTATGTGCGCTCTAGGCTGTCCATTGTTTTAGCGCCCTTCTAATTGGATTTTTTAAATCATTAAAGCTATTTATAATATTTTATACAAAATATTGTTGCACGATATTTGTAACCGATGCAAATATTGTGATAGTAAAAATAATTGATTATACGCATACATATGAATAATTCTCACCACGATATTGATTTCATAAATACCCGATATTTTTGTATTCATTTTATCTGTACATGTCAATTGGTAAATTTGATTAGTTAACACTTTCTTTTGTTATAAATGCGGAAAGAAAAATGTCTATAAGAACATTCTAAAGCGCGTCTTATGGAATTTTGAATCCGCTGAAATTTGTTCTCCCAAAAATTTGCGCGCCCTGAGGTGGTAGCCTAACTAGCATATTCGGAAATCTGGCACTGAATACGAGAAACACAAGTTCATGCACTTTATTCATCACTGTCTGACGTGTATTTTCATGCTATTTCTCCCCTTTGTGCGAAGCAAGTTGTTTGTTGTTGTTTTGTGCAGTGTTTCCTAACTCGTTCATCCTTGGGTATACCAAGTTACACGAAAATGAATACAGAAAAATACTTTATAAAATTTTAGTAATTTCTTAAAAAAATTTGTTATTATCGCGCTTAGTACTGATTATGGGAAAGAAGTCAGGCTACTCCTAGATGGCGGTGCTTTTGCCGCCCATAAGCCCTTAGAACGCTCACCTGCTTCAATGTTCGCAACATACAGGAGGAAGCGAAACGAAATGAGGATGAAGCTTTATGTTCAAGAATGACAAGTTGTATGCTAGTGTAACGATCACCTATTAGACATACGATAGAAATAATTCCATATGGTGAAGAAGAGAATTTAATGTATTTACGTCTCAACTGTCTCCTCGACCCTTCTGAACATCATAATCAAAAACAACTATTGTGCGAGTCCTGAAAGCAGTGCTGTGTTAAAGCTCAGGGTACCAGTGTTCAAGGGCTCCTGATAATTCTTTAAAAAAGCTTTTTTTACAACTAGCTGATGTACCCGGCGTTGCTCGGGTTTATAGTAAATTATTAGACAGGGAGAGGAATTCCATTGTTTAATACCCTGCGGTGGGGCCTACTATCTCATCTGTTGAATCCCTTCTCCGCCCTGCTCCTCCCTGCCATGCTCTGCACGGCCACGCTTCGATAGCCCTGTCTTCTCTTCACCCCCATTGGGAAATTTCCGGTCTACCTCGCTCACTTTTTCACAAAAAATTATATTTTTTTATTGGGGTTCCAGCTCCTAAACTTTCTTCGCTTTATAACTAAAACAATAAACAATTTTAAAATACAGAATAAAATAATTGTAGACTAACGTATATTTTGTGTTTTTTTTGTGGAGTTTCATGTATTACTTCCAATACTGTCAATAAATTGTCACATTGTAAAACATACTCTTTTTTATATTTTGTCTACTCTTGTATTAATAAACAAATATTTGAAATTGGTCTGACAAATTGTGATCTTCAAGAGACTTACCGTTTTAAGCCATGTTTAACATGCCAGAGTTCTTGCATAGAGACGCTAAAAGACAGATATGGAATATGAATGTAATGTCAAAACGTAATTGACGAATCAGAATCATAAAAGTAAATGAAAGTATCAATATCGAACGTAATTGCCAGTATTTATAATTATTTTGAAGACGACAAATATATATATATATATATATATATATATATATATATATATATATATATATATATATATATATATATATATATATAAGTTTAAGCTACATGTACAATAAAACTTATTTGCTTTTACGTAAATCAAATAATCATAATATTGAAACATGAGAACAATACTGATTCATCAACATGTACATTATGTGTACACACTAAATTGACAATGTTCTGAACAAAACCATATTAGCTTCATTAATTGATCTGAAGTGCTACATATATAGGATCTTGAAATGTGAATAATAGAAACCAATCCATGCGTTGGGAGCAATTGCAATGCAAAATAATAGCAGTCTCAATATGTAAGTGATCATTGCTTAATTACATACTACAGCACTAATCTTCTGCACATAATGAAGAAAAAAAATCAACTGGGGGAAACCAAAACATACAAACATTGTACATTTTACCAATTTGAACATGAGAACCGTGTAAATAGTCAAATTGTGAGTGCTATTGAAAAGCTACACTACTGCGTAGAGAATTATTTACATTTGCATCCCTCCATGCAGTATTATTTTCAATAGTGCGAGTGAGTACTTCAGCAAGTCGCACTTATCTTAATAGCCTATTCAAAACGTTTATATACTGTCCATGGTGGATTTCCACCATGATACTGATTTCCACCATGATACTGTCCATCTATTCGCACTTATATAGTCTGTTTTGACAACTTGACACTCGCATTGTTTCAAGCAATTCAATGTTTACAAATTTCTGTAAAAGAAGAGGTTGTTTAGAATGTATACGATATCTATATGTAACACATTGTAGATTACTGTATATTCTGTACTATATATTATTGTACATTGCATTGTCTCAACCTACCTCAATTTTTGTACAAATTAAAACTCCAATGTTTTCTAGCCACTTTGTACATAATGCATGTACCTTGTCTTCTTTACCAGTTTAGTTGCCAATTTCTTCCAAATATTCCACCAATGTTCAGAACTAACAAATCACCACCGTTCACACAGGGACATTACATAACCTTATTCAAAGTCCAATGAATCTCGTAATAATTCTGGACATTGATGAAATCAGTAGTAGATCTCAGACGCCATCCTCTGGTGGCGCACAGGTTAACTATTGACATTGATGCACTCTTGAATCTGTGATGTAAAGCTATGCCAAAAGGGTCGAGAAAAGTATTTATTTTGTAAATATATTATGGTTTATGGTTGTAAATCATAGCCTATAGCACTCAAGACCTTTTAAGGATGCTAGCACAAAACTTTCATCGGCATTGGTGCGGTAGATTCAGAGATTACCGCGTTGTAGGACAACGCACTTCTGTCTTTATATATTAGTATATAGAAGATATAGATATAGAAGATATAGATATAGATTAACACAATAATAATATTAGCAATAAAAATAACAATAATAATCAAGTAATAACTGTTATAATAAGCCTAACTTACTAAATCAATAAAGTTTACAAATACCATTTGTTACTTTATTTTTAAATCTTTGAAAATCCTAGAGGAAAGGGTTTCTAGTTTGTCGCAGGTAACTTATTCCAGTCCGTTATTATTCTATTTGTAAATGAAAATTTTCCAAAGCCTGTTCTCTGTGACTTAAACACAATTTTGTGCTTGTGATCCCCCTTACTAAGGAACGAAAGTCTACCCTGTCGGATGTAGACTCCTTATTCGGATGTAGAACCTTCCGATTATTATCTCTTCTCTCCTTAAAGGGGCTAATGAGTGAAACAAAAATCAATTGACGATTAAGGGTAGAAAGAAATCGTGAAGTGGAGTAAGGCGTTGGCAGTACACCTCTTCGACATCGAATTCAATAGTTTAATTTCGTATCTCTCTAAATGCATTAAAAGAAATGGTGACTGTTCGTCGAAAAGTAATTGGCATAATAGTTATTTATGTATCAAGGGCGTTACGTAGTTGTTTTTGCCCCGAGGGCGACTTCCAAACCCGAGGGCCTTTGACCCGAGTCGCCTGTCGCCTGAGGGGCAAACACATCAAGTAACGCCCGTGGTGCATACAAAACTTTATGGTTTACTAGATCGTTGCTGAATTAAACAAGAATTCAAAACATTTTATAAATTTTCTTACGTCTACAGTGAAAAGATGCATTGTAAACGTCATTTGTCAAAACGGCGTCAGATAAACAAAACATTGTACTAATCGCGCAAATTTTCTTGAACGATAGATTGAAAAATGAGGGTGGGGTGGGAATATTAAAGTCGACCACTAGAGTATTTACAGTAATGACAACCTCTGGAAAATCGAAGTCAAACCTGCTACGTGTGCGGCAGGTCATCGCTCTGGGTAGGCAACAGCAGGGACAGTAGATACAAGTTTTAGGAACCACCCTTGAAGGGCCTGGACCTGCCTCAGACATTTCTTTAGACAATGGTAATAAAGCTCAATAGAAATTCTCGACTATGAAAACAACTAGCTCTGACTAGCTTCTGTTTGGCGCCAACCTAGTTTTAATGCTTGGAATGTTGTCATCAGTGCTCGCTGCGAGCTTTTGCCTTCAACTGTTTATTGCTCAAGGGATGGGGAAACAAGGTCATCGTTCAAGAAAAATTGCGCGAGTAGTATATCCATTTACTATGCTCACACTTTTTCTTGATACCCGAGCCCCCTAGTCCTCTCTCAGCCCGGCACAGCACGGCCCGGTAGAAAACACCAGCTCCCCTCGGAACGTCACGGCTCAGTTTGCAGTGCTGCCTACCTTCTTCGTTACTTGTCATTGCTATCTAGCTCAAGACACGCTATTACCTCAGTCTAATAATTGTGCTATTACGCTCAGTTTTCCGCCGTTGAAGTTGACAGCACTGCACTGCTGTGACGTAGACAGAAACCTCCTCTCCCCGCACCCCCCGCTGTGGAGTATCAAGAAAAAGTGCGCGACTAGTACTATTGCATATTTGTTATTGAACTGATTTGTTTGTATAAAATGAAAGAATATTGTGAAGTTCCTGCGGAAATTCTCGCAAAAGCTACTACAACTACGGACAGTGATTTTCAGTAAAACTTCGAAAAATATGTGAAAATGTTTATTCGAAAGTTATATAAGTGTAAATTGCGTTGATAAAACGCTACTTTTAGATTCTTTGCTTCTGTTGCCAAGAGGATTTTAAAATATGTTATACCAACAAAAAATAACATTTCTAGGAAGTTAGCTGATGTGTCTTATACATCTTATTACTACGAGTAGTACTGCTACTCAAGAAGCACGTACTATGTCTTTGAAAAAGGTAACACGTAACAGTGATATATGAGTGACTGTTAGCAATTGTATATTCACGGGAACATTCCAAATTTCAAATTTCATATCAATTAAGCAAAATAAGGTTTCTATCAAGTTATTTTCCTTATTTGAGTATTATTCAGTTTATTTATTGTATTTAATTGCATCGTAACTTAATTAAATCGAATTCATAAAAATGTTGTATGTGTTGTGTTGGTATTAGAGCGGGCCATAAAGTATTCAAAAGGCCCTCAAACAAATCCTTGTACGTTTTTAGCAAAAATAAATATCGTTACAAAACTAAGAACTTTTACTTTCTGGATGTACTTGAAACTGCATACAGAAAAAGCAAAGTTGTAACGAATTGTTTCACAAAATGCTATTTCATGAATTATTACGATGCAGAAATCATGTCTTTAAGAATAATGGCATATAATAAAATCTATTAAAAATTCGTTATTTTCTGATTAAACATCCTACGATTCTTTAATCATAATACTTTATTCGAGATTTTAATACTTTTGAACCATTTATGAAGCTGCCAATCTTAATTGAGAAAAAGTTATCATTTTAATTCCAATGCAAATTTTTATTCACAGACAAAGAAACGAAAATCAAACTGAATTGTATTCTAAAAATAGAGACTTCATTGGTAATACTGACAGCATTAAATTAAGAATGTAAACTTATCGTTTCCATTATAGCACTGGCTCACGACAAAACAATAAAAATCATCTGAAAATGGGTACTTAATGAAGAAAAACAAAAGACCATCACACCCAAGGGCAAGAGAGTGTCACTGTTGGCTCCTGCGTCCACGAAGCAGCGTCTTACAAGGAAAATGGAGTCGATTTTATTAGTTTTTGTGTGCGTGACAATTCTCGCCGTCCTTAACTTCCAAGTGGAGGGATGTGTTTTGGATTGCGAGTTCGAATATTTTGCAGGTATTTAGAATAGATATCGAACCATTTTATCTTCCGACGGATATTCTGAGGAATTCCATGACTATATAAATTAAGGAATGAAATAATATTCTACAATGAAGATTATAAATAATAATATGTACAAAATGTAATATACAAAATTATGTTCGGCCAATATCTCATCATGACTTACTTGACACACACACACGCACGCACACGCGCGCACACGCGTACACGCACGCACGCACACACACACATTGTGTGTGAACATATATATAGTGAAACATTAATTGAAACGATTTTTAAATAAGATAATCAAACGCCTAATTCTCGCCCCAAAACGACTTCAATTTAAAATTAAGATAAGAACCTTCATTTCCAATATGTAGGCAGGTTTGAAGCGCATTTCATTGAATTTTCAGTTTTTAATTCGTTTTTATTTCTTATATGTCTTTTGCAGATGAGTTGGTTTGCGGTTCTAGAAGGAAAAGGCAATAGATACGTTGTGTATCAGATCTTCAAAAAATCTAATCTTATGCTAGTGAAAACCACTCATATTTGTTAGATCTGATACTTGGGTATCGTATCTTGGAAATATGAGTGGTTTTCACTTGCATAATATTTCATGGATGTACATGTGTATGTAACACTGCGTTTCCAAATAAAATGGCATAGTTGTCTTGGTTCCATTTTGAAATGCTATTCAAAAGCCTTTCCCAGCGCACCACTGTCCTTATTCATTATATGAGGGTCGAGAAAGAAGTCGTGGTAACTTTTTTTTTTCTGAAAGAAATTTTATCAGAACACAAAATTTCATTTATGACTTAAAAAAACTGCTATACTAAAGTGTGTTCACAACAGCATATGGCTTTGTGAGTGTCTAAGAGCACGGAGAGTTTCGTGAAATCAGTTGCCTGGTTGCAGCTGTGCGAGATGAATGTAACCGTTTGAAGCAGCGCTTCTCCACCAATACATCCGTTCTCCATGCAAGAAATGTCCGAGAATATTACAAGGAATTGGTGGAAGATCCTGAAAATAATGTCAACACCGGACATCGTGAGTTTCTGCGAGAACAAATAGCAACAAGTGATCCGCAACGTATGTGACAACTAGGGCCCGGATTTTTATGACAAGTCATACATTTTTTCTGACCTTTGGGTGAATTTTAAAACAATTTATGCACGAATCCAGGTATTGTCAATCAGAAAAACGTATTTTTATTGTGCATATAAAGTCATATTTACAGAGTTTTGAGTGAAAGGTCGTGTGTGGGCCAAATTCTGCCATAGAGGCATATACTTGTCTTACTTTTAAGGACCGTTTTTAGTAAAAGGTCATATTTTGGCCAGATTTTGCCCCAATTGCATACATATGTCATATTTTTAAGAACACGAGAATAAAAGGCTTGCAAATGTGTCTCGCATGACAACGTATCAGGTAATATTGCCAGAAATAAACTCAAAAATTATACTACAAAGGATTATTTGAAAGAGGAGGATTATTTTAAACAAAAAGTATGCAGTAGTAAAGGAAGTCGTTTGGTGTGATGCAGTAGTAAAGGGAGTGGTTTGGTGATTTTATTGTACTGTACTTGATTTAGTTTACAGACAAACAATTTTTTAAAATGCTAGTTAGTTCCAAAGACTGCAAGTATGTACCGTACTCACAATCTATTCTTGTGTGAATTTTATATTTGCTGTACCTAAAAAATTAACAGGAATGAAAAAAAATTGTATTACGTCATATTTTATTTTTTCGGTCATATTTATGTAGGTTTAGGTCATAAATGCTTGCATATTTCGCTGATTTTTAGGTAATTAAAATCCGGGCCCTAGTGACAACCTATGAATGTGCAAACCTACGTGGCACATGCGGGAACCGAGCATCTGCCTAATCGAGACTTCACTAGAACGAATATGTAATACTTTTGGAATATTGTTAACACGTGTATGCCAAAATGATTTGGAACATGAAACCAGTACTATCATATCAAATACTTCAATAAATATGAGCAGTGTCTGACTTTGAGTTATGTGCGCCCTAGGCTGTCCATTATTTTGGCGTCCTTCTAATTGGATTTTCTAAATCATTAAAGCTATTTATAATATTTTATATAAAATATTGTTGCACGATATTTGTAACCGATGCAAATATTGTGGTAGTATAAATATTTGATTATACGCATACAGATGAATAATTCTCACCACGATATCGATTTCATAAATACCCGATATTTTTTATTGATTTTATCTGTACATGTCAATGGATAAATTTGATTAATTAGCACTTTCTTTTGTTATAAATATGAAAAGAAAATTTTCTATAAAAACATTCTAAAGGTCGCCTTATGAAATTTTGAATCCGCTGAATTTTGTTCTCCCCCAACATTTGCGCGCCCCAGGCTGCAGCCTAGCCAGCTTCTTCGGTAATCTGGCACTGAATACGAGAAACACATGAAACGTTTGGTGTGCACTTAATTCATGACTGTCTGACGTATATTTTCTTGCTATTTCTCCCCTTAGTGCGCAGCAGGTTTTTTTGGTGATGTTGTTGTTTTGTGCACGATAACTTGTTCTTAACTCGATCATCCTTGGGAATACCAAGTTACACGAAAATGAATACAGAAAAATACTTTATAAAATTTTAGTATTTCTTAAGAAAATTTGTTATTATCGCGCTTAGTACTGATTAGAGGAAGGAAGTGAAGCTTAGCCTAGATGGGGCTGCCTTTACCGCCCATAAGCCCTTACAACGCGCACCTGCTTCAATGTTCGCAACATACAGGAGGAAGCGACACGAAATAAGGATGAAGCTTGAGGTTCAAGAATGACAAGTTGTATGCTAGTGTAACGATCACCTATTAGACATATGATAGAAATAATTCCATATGGTGAAGAATAGAATTTAATGTATTTACGTCTCAACTGTCTCCTCGACCCT
Organism: Teleogryllus occipitalis; assembly: GCA_011170035.1. Taxonomy (NCBI): domain Eukaryota; kingdom Metazoa; phylum Arthropoda; class Insecta; order Orthoptera; family Gryllidae; genus Teleogryllus; species Teleogryllus occipitalis. The sequence continues at coordinate 100,762 of BLKR01000032.1, forward strand.
TCCGAACATCATAATCAAAAACAACTATTGTGCGAGTCCTGAAAGCAGTGCTGTGTTAACGCACATTGTACCAATGTTCAAGGGCTCCTGATAATTCTTTAAAAAAGCTTTATTTACAATAATACTAAATTTTTCAAAAAATTAAATAAAAACGTATAAAAGTTGATGTATGATTAAACAATACGCAAAACTTCACATAACGGATTGATGTGTCGCCCATAAACTGGAAAACTTCATAAAAGTGGTATTTTTATTTATTAGGAATTAAGACCATAAATCGTTGTTTCCTCCCCGAACACTCTGTATATGAAATTTGACGCCCGCAAAACAAATTGCAAAATAAATTGCAAATTCGAAGCAAAAATAATTTGTTTTAATTAATTGCTACTTGCTTGGCATTTCATATCAAGATTGTTAATAAATAGTTTAAGGGATAATCATTCTCATGGCTAAGCCAATCCACTTTCATTTGATGTTCAATTCAGAACATGCCTAAATTAAAATTTTATAGAAGTTGTTGTAAGGTTGTAATAGTTTAGTAGGATTTGAGAAGTTGGGTTTTAGGAGGATTGACAATATATTTCTGGTATCATGAAATCCAGCAGGGGAGTTTGTATATTTGGCCTGGTTAGTATGTGTTGGTGGCAGGTAGGTCAAGTCGGTTATCGTAGAAATTTTTTTAATGATTTTAGTATGTAGTCGTGGGGAAGTTCGATTTTTAGCTCTCTGTGTAATTGTTGGTTACTAATGAACTACAGGGCTTTGCACTTTTTTCTTAGATATTTATTTTGTAATATTTTTAATTTGTTAATGTGGCAGTGTCCTCTTTTTGCTCATGCAAAAAAAATTCTTTTACACGGGAACGAACATTCCTGGTTAAATTTTGTCAATAATGTTCGTAGCTATCATTTATTTTAAATTCACCTAATGTTAGTAAAGGTCTGGGGGGATATATTTTAGAGCTCAAGCAATGAGCGTATGAATATCACCCTCTCGCTTTCGTGTTTAAAGAACATTAAAGAGAAAGAACAAATGCTACTTTTAATTGTGTTAATTTTGTCTTACGCTTGTGATGAAACGGTTAGGTATGAAGCATTAGCTCACACACTTCGAAAGACAGGAAGAAGTGTCCAATGGTAATATTAAACTCACAAAATAAAAATGTTAACATACGTTCAGGATGTGATTCAAGGATCATGTTTAAACTGGAATGAACAAAATTGTTAAATTTTATACTTTTCTGAACTGATTTATTTTTGTAAAAAATCTTAAATGTATACATGTAATTTCAATACATTGAATTTAACATATGTTTAATTTCACAAAAATCTGTAATTATCACAACCATACATTATGCCATACGTATTGGCAATGTTTATGTACAAACATTCATTTTGCTCAGGAAAACAATACACCTTTGTATCTGAGCCAAATTCGATATTCTTCATTTCACAATAGGACTGTACATTTTAAATTGCTCTGCAATATTACAAAAAATTCCATTTTTATTTGAGGGCTCGGTGATATTCGGTTCAATCTCTTGCCCAAGTTCGGAAAATTAAATTCATTTGTCAGACATAATAAGAAGAAATATCTGGATTTCTTCATGTATTTGACGAATTAACTAACATATTATCAAAGATGTTATTAACTCAAAGGTTGAATTATTTTTTGAGAAGGAGATGTTCATTGCTTTCAGCTTACGACGGAAATGAATTAATTACATAAATGAGGGAAGATTTTACATTATAAGAATTTCTGAATAAACGTCTACAGTTTATTCGAGCATAATAATGATGTAATTATGTAATTAAGTACAATTCATCATTTCAAATTCGAAAATCAATTGGCACTCTCTTGTATCTCATCAATGTATCCTCATTCAGCAATATTGATTCATTGAAAACCCTGTCAAATAATCTTTGAATGCCTAAATGAAATTTAAATAAGAAATTCATCATTTCCGTATTTTCATACTATATCTGAATTCTACTATACCTGAATACTGAACCTGTTTCTAGGTGTCCAGAAATAGAGGAAGATCAGACAAAATGTTGACGTACACATCAAAGGAGGTACATTTCCAATCCTTTTTGTTCTTTATTAAATCATTCGCGTTTGCGAAGTTAACTCTTGAAAGATAGTAGTTTCTCAATCAACGTTAAATGTAACAGTACATTTTCTTACTTTTTGAAAAGAAGTCAATAACTCAGCGAGTAGTGGAAGTATATTATTCATGAGAAAAAACTGAGTTTTCTCGTAAATCTTATTAAAAATATATGAATTATGAAGTTATTTTTAAAGCAAATTCTGATAACCATGCATATCATTAGCCCTATCTCACTACCAAATGACATTAAATAGATGGCATTTAATTGGTTTTACCCATATAACACGTATCCCGAGACAAAAATTGGCTCACAAATTCTGTTTTCGAGATAAATACAATCATACGTCGTTTCCAGACGGATTAATTGATTGTTTCCCGGCACGTCAGTGGCTATTGTCACTTGTTCCGTCAATAAATAGAATGCAATATCTCGAAGAAAATAAAATAAAGAAAAAAAAATGCTGTTTGCATCCTTCGCCTCAGCCATGTAAGCTACCTGGAGAGCTCCCGAAATGTGTAGCAGTGTAAGGCTTGTAAGTGTAAATTGGTGTTTTATCATCGGATTTGCGAAATAGGCTGAAATTAAAGCACCTTTAATATCATTTGGCAATGAAGTAATATTTACGCAGTTACCAAATTTATTACATGAACTGCAACTTTTAAGAATGAAACTTAAAATTATATAATTTTTGTAGTAAGTAACGTAATGGTCATGAACGTCATTAGAAAGATATATGACAAATAACAGACGTGGCTGTGGTTTGTAACCCGTGGCGATAGTCGGAATGTTTAACCGACCGCGTCCGTTATTTGTTATACCGACCATGTGATATTCAATGCATTTCGTAATACCCATTCAAGCAAGGAAAAAATCATAAAATTAAGTACATTAAAAAAATAGAATGACGCCTTCGTCGTCTTTAGCTACAACTAATTTTGTTTCCATTGTTTTATCGGAGGGCGGTATATAAATCTTAAGGGGGCCCGCTTGTAGAGACTTTCTTTCTTTTTCTTTCTTTTTCTTTCTATCTTTCTTTATTTCTTTCTCTGGTTCCAGTAAGTCGATATAGTATAACAATATTACGAAAAATATATTGCCATCACTATGTGTTGTCATCACTCATATTGCCATCACTATGTATTTATATTAATTAAATAAATAATTTATAACATCTTTGACCTGCCTTTCAGTTTATGAGAGTAAATATTACTCACACATCTTCCAATATCACCATGCTATCGAACTGCACCCATCATCATTGGTTACAGTGGCCACACTTACGGGTTCAGAGGTAGAAATAGGATTACGTATGAAAGGATAAAAATATGACGGTTATTTGGAAACAATCTCTTTTTTCTATTTTAGGAGACTTTTTAACAAACATATTCTTACAGCTAATTGAAGGAGTCATAAAAATGTCTAAGCGTATGCTATGATGAATAATAGGCAATTATACCATGTGTTCATTATGGAATATATGGCACAACGAGGCTAAGTCATCAATCCTAGTTATTTCCAGGCTTTTTCGGGGCAAAAATCATCATTGATGGTGTGAATGGGTGTTAAATGACTCCAATGTCACTGAGGTTTGATTTATTAATGTCAACCCCTATATTTTTATGACGTGTAATATTAAAGATGTGCTAAATAAAAATTACCTCTCATCCAAAAATCATAATATTCTCGAAGTTTAGCTCAATTAAAAAAATAGCTACGTAAAGTAAATGTTTGATAGGTTAATACCATGATTGTGACAATGTGGATCAGTCTGGTTAAAACATATTTTTTTAATATTTAAGCATGATATTCGCGTTTTGGGGAAGTGGTCATCCCATCAAGGCACGATAGCCACGGACGATTGGCTTAATTCTCACGGTATTCAAATTTACAAGAAAACTGCCTGGACTTTTCTTTTAACACATCATCTATACTACTTGCTTTAATCCAGATATGAGGTATGTATTAAGTAGTGAAAACAATATTAGCAAATCGAATTTGAAAAGATCTATATATTTAAAAAAATAAGGTTTTCTGCCATGGCTTCGTTTAGAGCTTCTACTGAACCGATTGTAGTATTTTTTCTTTTAAACGAAAGAATGTGATACCTAGATGTGTTATCATATATTGTTTGTGTTGATTCACCCACATTTATGGTGTAAATTAATTCATTAAATCATTCTTTAATAGTACGTTCATCAAAAGTCAATTGTTTTTTTCCAAAGAGCGGCTGCTTCATTGTGGCGCTGCTTGATGCTTTATTTTGATTGTTGAGATTTGTTTACAGTTTCCCAAGGTTTTGTTTCAGTGCAATAATTGCATTGTGGTGTTGACAGTTTGCATGCATTTTCGTTTGTGATGTATTTTGTAGAGAACATTCGGACAGTGAGTTTTGGCTCGGTTGTACTAAAGTAGTGAAGTTGTTCACAGGTTATGTCGAATTTCGAATCCTTGCCCACGTGCCTCAAAAGACGCAAATGTACATTAACTGGACGCAGGGAAAGAGAAAGTCAGCGCAGGTGTCGTGATAGTGAGGTCATTTCGTTTTCTGTTGGGTAGTTGTCTATGAAATTTCAGTTTTGTTCTGATTTGTACTTCCCATGTGAGAGAAATTCTGCAAACCAGTTTACTTTGTGTTGCTTAAATGGGAAAATAAAGTTTACCTTTGCGCAATATGTCAGAATAAATCAAAGAGTTGCTTACAGGAGATGATGACACATCAAAAAACTTTAGAAATAATAACTGTCAGTATAATAGTGCTCTTTCGTTTGTGTAATTTGGTGCCGATATTACATTGCCACCTGGTCATGGGCCATACGTGTTCAAAATTTTGGGAACTACACATCACAGAATATTTTCGTTGTACCCAGAAGATCCAAACAATGCAACGTATTGTGAACATTAATCTGGGCACAGTATTTTACATTTATCTCAGATCTCACCGTCAAATTTTGACGGGTTCTCACTAGTAATACTATCATATATGAAATGGATGAAAACATCGTTTCCAAAAGGAATGCGAACGAGTCGAAATAATTATGGTTGCACGATTCAGAAAAAATAGAACGCGAAAAAACACGAATGGGAGTAGGCCGTGAAAGACGGTTGTTAGGCGTGTAAATAGGGCGGTATCTTTGTAAACTGCAAAGATGAACTAATTGGTGGCTGAAAATAAGGAGTTGGGGAAAACAAAGCAAACTTCAAACTGATACATTTAACCAGTACTACGAGAAATACGGGGCGAGGCAAAATGATAACGTTGAAATTTACAAAATATCATTTATAGACCTACATTTGATGCCTTGTGTATGTCAATATTTAAAAGTCCCATTCAAATGCTTTAGTGCCTTCGATAGGTTCTCATTGCAGTATATAGTAGTCGTATCTAAATATCTAATGTCCAGCGTATGTCAATGTCTCATTCAAGACCGTAGTGTTCTCATTAGGTTCGTACGTAAACTCATTAGTGAGTGTACAAAGAACAGTATGTGAATACACAAATATGCGAATATACAAAAAAGCACACGACTATGAACTGGCAATCAAGATGAGAAAACGTTGGGTAAAGGAAATATGTGTGCAATACTACAATAGTAAAATTTGTAAAGTAAAATGTTAATAAATGTTTATCCTTTTGCACAAAACTATACATTCTAAATTATTGATTTCTATCACACCAATTATATTTGCAATTGAATAATTAAGTTTAATAAGAATTTCAACGTTTATAAAATAGCAACTTACATTGAAAATTTGACACTTCAAATTTTGCACTCCCCAGATATTTCCTTGAATTGTGTGTGGGTATATGTGATCATGAACAAAATGTAGCCAAATATAATAGTAAAATTGTATGTAACATTTTTAGAAAAAAATATTACTTTTGGAAAAATCGTAATTGAAAGATCTGATGGTTTAACCCCTTTATTGCTCCATATGGCGATTAGAATTTCCACAATGGCAGATGCTAACATATCCATGGAATGATCACCTGTACATGCATTTTATCACCATAGCATATTTAAGATTTGGTTTATGGGCATTCGGCATATAGTTAAGAGAATGCGTTGTTTAGCAAGTGATTTCCTTAATAGATTGAATACAATTATTAACAATAAATATTAATTTTACCATGTTTCACAGAATCGAATTTTATTCAGTTGCACAAGAACAAATGCTATTTACATTACACTTCATTAAAAAATTTTTCAAATCTTGACAATTAATTGCTATGTTCCCTCTCCTTGAGTTGTGTAGGCCATTTTCTTGAATATAAAATCTACTCATTAAAATTTGAGCAGGAAATTAACAAATACCAGCATATTATATAAATTAGTAATGAATATCATATATAGATTTCTTGCACAGATACCGTTTAAACTTCACAAAATAACTATAGAAGAAGTGTACAGAATCTTGATAATTTTCGAGCTGGTATATTGCGTGGATGTCTCGTCTTAATAAAAGAACGATTAAAGAAATAAATTTGACGAAGTTCCTGATAAACTTTACAACGTACTGACGAGCAACTAATAACTTACAATATACGTACAATTCTATTCTCGTGACTGGAAGCTGTCTTGTCGAATGAAGAGTTAATTAAATGTACTCCCGTACTTAAAATTGTAACTTTTATTTATTATTTAATAATAGAATCTACATTGAATTTAATATTTGTAATGGTAGCATTTATATGGTAATATTTACTGATATTTCTTGCTATCATACTTTAACAAAAACGCTGGCTGCTTTTATTTAAAATTCAGCTTGGTATAGTAGAACAGTGGGATAGGGATTACAGACCTTAAAAATCGTTTACATGCCATTACACCACCATACATCTGATGTTTCTATTATTTTTGACGTGAAGTAAATAAATTAACAAATAAATTCTGGTACGTTGTTCGCGGTTGCATCGGGCCTAACAGTTTGACTTTCAACAGCCGAAAGTTCGCGTGACCAGTTCCGGAGGAAACCGGGGAAATTTGGAAAGGCGGAAAATAAGTGTGTCCTGTCGCACTTGTGTCATGCAAAAATAAAATAAATGAAAAAAAAACTGGCTGGTATCCTGCATGAAATCTCTTCGGTACTACTTCATCCGAACAAGTTCTAGTATGTTGGTTGTTAGTGATTCCGGGCGCGTCAACTATCGAGCTCATTAGTTCCGTAAGCGAAGTGCATGCTTTTTCAGCGAGAGGGGGCTGCAATTTTCCCCCGCCGGATGGGGAGATCCGGCGCCGACCTACCGTTGGCTATCAGGCTTTCCCTCAACCAGGTATCTCCCACCAATGGGGCACCGCCCCAGCCGGGACAAGCTCTAAGCTCCCGAAACTGTGGGAATGATGATTTGGTGTTGTTGACGTTCTTATGAGAAGAAATAAAAGAGGTCATCTTCGGCAACATATTAGCTTAATTAAGATAGCCGGCTTTCGACGGCTTTGCCGTCATCGTCAGTCTCGCTGCTTTCGGCAAAAGTCGGTCGACTGTGCCGTCGCAAGCCGGCAAACCCGTCGAAAGCCGGCTATCTTAATAAAGCTAATATGTTGACGAAGATGACCTCTTTTATTTCTTCTTTAAGCTCCCGAATAGTCTTCCGACATGTGTGGTAGTGTAGTGTATGTTAGGTTAAGTGTGTATGCATGCGGTGAGGATAAGACAAGGAAGAGGAAGCAAAGATCGCGCGCGGTCCGTGGCCCATTTGTTAGGGTACCGCTCCGGCATTCGCCTGGTGTTTTTTCGGAGAAACCACGGAAAACTACCGATCAGAGCAGCCTGCCGCTAGAATTCTCCTCCAGACAGCGACTGAATTCGACCTAGCTGTGTAGCTAGCGTAGAAAATTCTGCCACCGTCGGGACTCGAACTTAGGATTTCCCGGCCAGAGGGACTGCAGTGACATCACTAAGCTACCTCTCCACAAGTTCTCGTATTCTACCGAGGTTGTCCGGGGGTTCTTTATTAACGACGTGTGATGTGGGAAATAGTGAGCCCCTGCCAGAGGTAACTACTACTCCCGCAACTTTTCTTGAACGATGAATTGAAGAAATGTGAGCAGAGTGGGAGTATTAGTTGCAAAGTCGGTCACTAGAGTATTTACAGTAATGCCAACCTCTGGAAAATCAAAGTCAACCTGCTACGTGTGCGGCCAGATCATCGCTCTGGGTAGGCAACAGCAGGGACACTAGATAGGAGTTTTAGGTGCCTCTCTTGAAGGACCTGGACCTGCCTCAGCCATTTCTTTAGATAATGATAATAAAGCTCAACAGAAGTTCTCGACTATGAAAGCAACTAGCTTCTGTTTCGCGCCAACGAAGTTTTAATGCTTGGAATGTTGTCATCAGTGCTCGCTGCAAGCTTTTGCCTTCAACTGTTTATTGCTCAAGGAATGGGGAAGCAAGGTCATCGTTCAAGAAAAGTTGCGCGAGTAGTAGGCGTTCCTGCTTCATTGACTAATTATTAGTGTTTACGGGATCATCTACTGCTAAGGTCACTAGCCCTGAAAGTGTTGTAGATTCTTTTATCGAGGAAGGCGCCAGTCCCATTGGATGGTGAGTTCCCGTGCCGACCTACCCGTCTCGAGAGCTTTTCCCAGCCAGGTATCTCTCACCAGCGGGGCACCACCCCATTCAGGAAAAGTTCTAAGCCCCCGATGGGACTCCCAAACTTTCCTGTGGAAAGAGAGATGAGATGCAGGTTCAGTTTTGCAAATTTGTCCCTTTAAATGATCTACCCTCTCTCCGGTTCAATTCCGATCAAAATTTGTAGATTTTTAAAGCCAATAAGCTGTATCCCTTCCTTCGGAAGGGTACACGAAATGTAGGTTCAATTTTGCACACTTATGATGACTGTGTACAAGATTTACCCAACAACACTGAGTAACGTTTTTTTCTTCAAAGTGGTGGGAATATTCAACTGAATATCTTCGTTTGCTACTAGAGGGCACTGTATGGAATCTGACTGCCAAACACCTTTGGCGATAATTTGCATTGCAGTGTTCTTGCAGAAGTTATATCCTGAGAGATAAAGTGACCATAGACTACTTAACAATATGGGAGGTATTTAAAATTAAAACTCCTCCTGAACATGATAATTATATTACTGAATTATTACTGTTCATTGCTAAGACCGTAATTTGTGAAAGTGAAAATGCAAATGAAACGAACCTAGATTGGTAATATTGTGCGTGTTAAAAAGAGGAAATGTAGACTAACTACTCAATATTATTAATTCGAGTATTCGAGTTATTCAACCAAAATTTTCTTGTCGAGGATTAGTTTGTCAAACTAAGGAAAATCTGTATACCGAAACTGTTGCATATATTCGGTTTAAATTGCATGCCAGTTCTGGCCTTTCAATAAGTCGCAATTTCGATAAATCGGCATTTTAAAAAAAATTGGTATCTCTAATCCTATACATCATAAAATATACAATATCGTAGTAAGTTGGCAGTGACCGATATAAAAAAAGTTGATAATGCGAGGATAAATCAACGTCATGAACTGCGTAACATACTACACATAGAGGGAACATAGCTTGTACAACGTTAGAAAAAAGGAATATTTTCTTTAAACTTTTAGTAGTTGGTAATATAAGTACACTTGTTGAATACATAAAGAGGAAGAGAAAAGTGGCAGGAATATACAGAGTGTTAAAATAAGGGCAAGAAACTTCGAGGGCTAAAAGTTTTTCTGATAAAAAATGTTTATCTCGGATTAAAACGACACTGGTTCTCGTAATTCCCTGTGTCCTTTGTAATAAATGTGGAATTAACTACTTAATGCTTAATTTGATTAATTAAATAATTTGTCCACTAAGTGATGCCCATGAAGTAACTCCTTTCTTCTAACAACCTGTAGTGACAGCATACCAGTATATAATACGAATGCTAGGTATTAATGGACACATACTGCATGTATAATGTTTTCATTACAAGCAAACTGTGATTGCATAGCACTTTTTATCAGATACTGCAACGGTAAAGAAGTAGAAATATTAAACGTGAATCTCAAAAATTGTCAATACTTTATAGTAATAATTTACAATAATTGAAGTAGGAATGTTCATAATATTTGATTTGTCGCACTTTACAATATTAAATAACGCCTCTCCAAATAATAAAGTTCTGCTGAGTTGGGTACACAGATCTTGCAGATTTAAAAAAATTACTGAAAAATACGTCTCCGAAATCTATACTCAAATGTAGTAATTGTCGGTTTAAAACAAGAAGAGATTTGACGAATTTTCCATTACATTACCAGCCGTTAGGAACTTTGCAATTTATTCGATACTTGCAGGATCGATTCTATTGTTTAGATATTACAGTATCGATATTAAATCGATATCTGTGGAAGGTATTAAGATAAAATTTTGATTTTGTACAGGGTGGTTTAGATTGCAAAATTGTATTTTCAGAATAAAAAAATATTAGGTCTATTGGTAAAGAAACTATATTACTGATGATATACAGATACTAGCTTTATGAATCGATTATTCTAATCAGGTTTTCTTTTTTATTCTGACAATTCATATGGCAACTCGGTAGTATTGTCTTCTAAAACAATCAACATATTTAAGTACAACATATTTAATTAACAATCAACACTCAACATATTTAAATAAATGAAATTTAAAGGAAATAAAGCGATTTATTACAAAAAGTATCTGTAATCCGCACGAAATACATCGAAAAACTTTTGTAAAATTAAAATGCATTTATTTTTTAACCAGAAATTGTTTATCGACATCAATCGTTGTTGGAAATATTAATAGCTAAAGTTCCAAACTATCGCATTATGACTATTTTCTTGTTTATAGTGGGAATCGCAAATCATAATCGCCGGTGTCGTTAGCTGAATTCGTTTACAAGGCTCCGTGAAGTTACGGAGGTTAAGCGAATTCAAGACTCGCGGGTTCCTGGTTGGGTGACCGGCTGGGAACACGACACTGGAACCGGACTGGTGACCGGATAGGAATCCAGGGATCCAACGGCCTCGAGCTCCTGGCCGAAGAGATAAACGGCACTGACTGACTGCGACGTGACGAGACTTGACAAAGAAAGTAAAAGAGAATTTCTTCTCGCAAGGGCTCAACGACCAACAGGAGTTTAAGAAGCGCGTTGCGGCAACACCGTAACAATTTTTTTAAAAAATGAGTGAAGAATTGCAACGTGCCTACCAGCAGGTAAAATCAGTTTTTGGCTTCTGTGCTATAATTGTTTCCTCAGACATCGTCAATATCTTCCTGTTTAAACCTGGCAATATCCGTCACAGCCAGCGTCCTTATCACAACACACTTAATGGCATTCTGCTGGCTTTACACTGTCAGATTGCGATTGTAAATGTACTGGCCAATTTCTTAACTCCACCGCTGTCAACTTTGTTAGTTATACGCAGTTTTTATTGTTTTTAAAGTAAAATAAATAAATGAAATAATTAAATCAATAAAATAAATAAATACGCAATTAGTGAGAACGACTCTTTCTTGCAGCGTAAACGACTCTTTCTTGTAGCGAGAACGATATTATCTCGTACCGAGAACAACCGTTTTGGGAAGTAGTGATAGCGCTTCCTAGAGATAGATTCTTTTTCCGGCAAGCGCTGAAAAGATTGTGCAATACAGCATTAGAGAAATCTTTTGACACGATCGTGACAAACGTCACAAGGGCAATCATGAATTTTTTTTTTTGCATTTTGTAATTTGTAATTTATGTATGTATTTATTTTATATAGTTTGTATTTTATGTATGTATTTTGAAGTATGTGTTGTATTCTGTAGTACGTTTTTCATGAGTTAAAACATGCACAAATTTTGGGTCCGTGAAACATTTTTAAGGAGAGTCTACAGTATTTTGTCTCGTGGTTAAAAAATAACTATTTTGAGAGAAAATGGAATTCATGAAGATCGCGCAGAAATTAAATGATAGAAAGTAAACGTTCTCCCGAAGGTAACACGAAATGATTATAAAAATTGCTTTTAGTGTGAAATGGCAGTCGTTTTTTGCTTCTTCTGAAGGAGATGTGGCAAGAAAATATACTAATTTAAAAACTTCATTATTTGAGCAGAGTAATAAAACTAATATTAATAATAATAATAATAATAATAATAATAATAATGGCGAGTGTCAGAAGTTAAAACTATCTTATTGTACTGTCAGCAACTGGTGTTATACCAAAAACTCTCTGCAGATCGGTGGAATAACACGGTTTGGAGAAGAGCATTATCATTGGCCTCCAGAAGTCGGTTATAATCAGTACCTGCTCACTAGTCAAAAGATTCATGGGAGGATATGTTGGGTTTTGAAAGTTCATTTTTGAAATTGTATTTATTATTACACGTGAAGACTGTTATTTTATGTTTGTGTTAGAATGCCTTAATTTATTTTGTAGATTTTAAATATGTCAGTGCTACCATGCTTTGATATTGTATCTGTGTGGTATCCATGTGAAACCAAAAACTTTGAGAGTAAATAAAATAATAATAATAATAATAATAATAATAATAATAATAATAATAATAATAATAGTCAATATTTTGAAGAAAAAAAGAAAAATTGACCGAGTTACTTGCTTAACGTCTTGCATTTCTGGGGAGAATTCGCCAATAATAATAATAATAATAATAATAATAATAATAATAATAATAATAATAATAATAATAATAATAATAATAATAATAATAGTCAATAAGACACAATTTCGAGAAAGATTTCCTTAGACCACATTGCGAACGAAATTCGCATTGAAATTATTCACAACACTTCCATGTTGCGCAACATTCTGGGAGGAGGGTGACCTAACAATACAAACAAAATTGCAATTCAGCAATTTTACACAAAACATGGGTCGTGTAACGTGAATTACGATTGGCGCGCCACCACCGTGTTTCGGCACCAATTTACAGAGTAACATTGCTGCGGCTGGTAAAACGGACTAGAGCAAATGGTTGCTTCAGCTTACGCTTGTCGTTGTGAAGGCACCGCAAGTAGTTGCTGCAACTACTTGCAGCAATCACTTGCCAGTGTAAAGCCAGCATTAGTCTCCCTAATATCCAGATAATGTCGAAAACCCGTCAGCGATCGAAGACATTAACTCCATCGACGACATCTGCAAGGTCACATCACCACTGCATCATCGCCAATGTGAACAAGACGACGTTCAGTTTCGTTGATGTCACTATTTCATGACCACCATTACTTCAATTGATTGCCATATAGAAGATACGCATCCCAAAATCTGAAAGACATTTCTTTATGAAGACATCTGTGTTACGCTTTGGTGTAGATATCAATAAGTACTATACTTTCCCAAAGTAATGAATTACCAGTCGTGTGGTTTTTACTAAAATAGTTTTGACATACAATATATGTAAAACCAGAATAGTTTACTAGCCTCCTCATCATGTTTTCCCGGTGCAATATATTTTTCCTATGCATTAAATATAGCAGATCATAATAGTCGAGTACTTTTTTTCAGTCCCTTATCGTTTTTTCTCTTAACCCTTATACCGCCTATATAAGTATATGTTGTCTACATACGGCGGATACATACATATCCGAAATCAAGGTAATTCCTCCGAAAAGTTCATCTACATTCGACGTCAACAACAGAAGTACAATGGAGTCCATACAGCTCTGACTTTTTAACACTAGAACGCCCAGACCTTGCATTTACCGAGAGTACCCGCGAGCCGTCATTTTGACGGCTCTAGTATTTAATGAGCTATTTCTGGATTTAGGGGAATTTATACACACAAATAAATATACGTACTACAGTTCACATTTTTATCGATTGATTACAGTAATTAGGAGAATATATGCAATTGACATCAAAGTAATTACGAGAATTATGGGTGCTCACTCGTGTGTTACCTTTCGTCTTAAGACAACAGTCCCGACAGCGTTTCATTCCATCACCGACTTGTAACATCGAGACTTCAGATACGATGAACCCTAACCATTTGTTGCACTAATATTTGGTGAAAAAAGAGCGTCCATGGTTTCTAGAAAGAGAGATGGGATATAAACAAAACAATTAGACAGAGCGCACAGTTAAGCAGCTGCTGGGAAGCAGTCAATTGGACGGCTGTCGGGCGTTTAAGATAAATTGATCGATGTAACAATTTCGGGTGGAAGAAAATATTTTAGAAATATTTACGTATACTTTAAATTATAAATACATTTAAAGTCAAGTAATCATAATGGGCTTGTGTTAATTTTAATAAAGATAACACTACTTGAATGTGTAGTAGCCGTAAAAATGATGGCGTCGGTCGTTCTAGTTTTAACGGTTCTTCTTGAAAATAAATATTGCACCACTTTTTATCTAAATCCCTAGAAAATACTCCAGTGTAATAGTGTCCTTTTCACTACGGTTTCTATTTCACTTTTAAAATCTCTTTAAAAGATTTCTGAACACATCCGCTCTGTGGGGTATTAGTGAAAGGAATTTCGCACTATTGATAACACTTATGTGATTATACACATCCGTTTAAGACACTTTGGAGTGGATTCTAAGCTCAATTAAAATTCTGCATTTCATTTTCTATTGAAGAGAACCTAATTTTGTAGAATGTTTCCCAGTCGTTTTATTAACACTTACCCAATTCTTTTTCTGTTGAATAGTTTATCGCTACGTTGCCTAGTGGTTCTTTTCGCGGGAAAAATGTAGTAGCCACAATACAGAGGAGCATTTGCATTGTATTGCATAATTTTTTCAAAACATTAATCGAACACCAGATTTGTATGCCATATTCCCTCTATTTTGATTCATTGTCTAAATACATATAGTTCCATAGAAAACAGGTATGTAACATCTCTTAATTCAATTATGACGACCTTATTTTAAATAAGAAAGGTGCCATAATCCTGGCAGTAATATTGTCATATATAAGTAGCCAGTTGATTTCTTCCAAAAATTTTAAGAATCTAAACATTTCTATTAATATGAAACAATCAAAATTTTAAATAATTGCAAGTTTGATTTTAAATAGTTCTAAAACCTACAATTTTGAAATTTTAATTCTGTTAAAATTTCATTTTTGTAATTCATCGCAAAAAGTTTTGTCTAAATAACAATATATACCCAAAACCGTAGCACGTTTAAGCCTGCTCGGAACCACATTATTAAATGAGCTAAAAGTATCTTGATGTTCATAATTATGAAATTTTACGGAATATATTGCGTTAAGTTTTATGTCAAAAAAAGTTTTCAAATTTGAGCAAAGAAAATTAGGAACATTGATTCCTGACCATAATAAAGTGTATCCTTTTTCCATTTTTTAATGATATTGGAATATAAAATTTACATAGACAAAAATAATACAACGAGCACATAGTTGTAACCCGTTGATGCACAAATGAAACCTAAGATGCGTTATTTGGTGTCCTGATTTCAGGTCAGGTTCTAGTGAAAGTGACTCGATTTCTACATTTTCTTTCAGGTATGTGTACCAGAATGTACAGATGAAGTGAACGATTTAATGAGCGATAACACGCACATTTTCCATATTTTGACCCTTTTTACCACAACTGAACCTGTCAGGTGGTCTTCAGAATGTATTAAAGTTCCTGCAGAATGCACTTCTGAATATTTTGAACGATCCATGAATGCATGGATTGAAGTATTCTTGTCTTCACTGGGAGACACCGCGCCCTAGGTATCATTGCCAACGTCTCGGTCATCACACCGCGACCTTCCTCAGGGCGAAATGCGTGGAGATGGACTGTACAAGGGTTTAAAAGGTTTGAGGTTCCCCCCCCCCACCCGGTTGGTAGGATCAGCTAATGCAGAGAAAATATCGGCCAATGAAACAACAGTATCCCTGGGTCGTGGTTTGCGGTTTTCCTTTCCCTGTTATTTCCGCTTCAAAGAGAATAATTAATCCCTTAATTATATCGACAAAATATCGTGTAGTCTCTTACCACTATGAATATTGGTGTAATCAGTTTCCGGACTACAATTTTTGATTCTGAGCAAGCTAGGTTTTTTTATTTCTTCCAGGCGCGAACGAGATGCAAATTTTATGTGCTGTAACAGACAGTAGCATTGGATATAAGTGAAGAGTGAGTTTGGGAAGATAAGTTTTGGATTGATTGATGTTTCCATTAGGTTCCGTTAGGGTAGTGAATGTTTTTCCTGGAAGTGAATGTGTTTGACGTGGCAACCAATATGTCAGTTTGCGCAATTTCCTTCTCCAGATACCTAAGGAAGCTGAGCATTGTTCTAGGCGGGACAAGCTCTAAGGTCTCAACACTTTCCGACTTTCGTAGTAGTGTTGAGCATGTAAGTGTGTGTAAGTAAGGGGTGAGGATAGGACAAGGAAGGACAGATTCCACAGTTCGTGGCCTATTTGTTAGGATACTGCTCCGGCATTTGCCTGGTGTTGATCGAAGAAACCACGGAAAATTAACGATCAGAGCATCCGACCTCTAGAATTCTTCTCCACACAGCGACTGAATTCAACCTAGCTATATAGCTTGTATTGAATATCCGCCACCGACGGGACTCGAACCCTAGGACCTTGCGGTCAGAGCCGCTGCTAAGTCAGCGGCAATACTGGCTCTGAGTTAGACCCAGCCGGTGCTATGTTTTGGATGAGTCAGTTTCCTAGGAACGGAGGTCGATCTCAGGACACTCGAAGCAAGAACGACTGACGTTATCACCCCTCCTCACTCAACGCAAGTCTGGCGCGTGTCTTGGTAAACGCGGAATATTTTGTTCTTGTAATGTGCGTGCAGAAAAACAGAAAAGAGATTTCTGGTAAACCAAGTTTTCAACAAAAAATTAATTCCCCCAAACTTTCTCAGAAAAAAGTCTACAAGATATTTCACGGTATAATTATTGGACACTGAATATCTCCTTTCACGCAAGGAAAACGACATGAAACGTATAGATTCATCTGTAATCAAGACATGGAGTACGTCGGTTATGCATTAATACTGACGCGGTCAGTAAACTTCGAACCCACCTTAAACAAACATTCGTTTCCTCCGAGTTTTGTTGGTCCCACGGTTTCGGAGACGTGCAGGGAAGTGGTGGTAGCGAAGGCGTCGGCGGCGACGGCATCGACGACGATGACGATGACAACGACGACAGCGCCGAATTCGGTCGACCGAATCACCGACTGCTGCCAATGCCCTCGGGCACCACAAAAGCAGATAGATAGATGAACGAGGCGCCGAATGGCTCCGTTGCATTCCGAATCTCGCCGAAGGAAGCCGACGACCGCCGATGCCGACCGAAGCGGAGGACGGGGGCGTCGACAGGTACCGATACGCGCCGAACAAATCCGAATCCAGCCGAAAGTAGCCGAATCCCGCCGTGACCCTCTGAATGTACACCAAGCGAACAAAGGATCCGTCGGCAGGGACACGAACCTTTCCGAAGATAGCCGAATCCTGCCGATACCCTCTCAACCCGATGAAACGGCCGATAGAGTCGTTAGGAGGATTCCGAGCCTTCTGGAAGACGGTCGTGTACTGTCGACATTCCCTCACCCCGCCCGAAGTGGACGAGAGATATACTGCCAAGGTTCCGAACGTTTCCGAAGTTTGCCGAATCCTGCCGACACCCACTCAACCCACACAAGCAGGCGAGAGAGGCGTTTAGAGGGCCTCGAATCTTTCCCGAAGATGGGCGAAATCCGGCGACACCCTCTCAACCGGACCCAAGCTGTCAAGAGAATCGTCAGCAAAACCTCGACCACTTCGGAAGACGGCCAAATTCTACCGACACCCCCTTCAAACCGGTCAAGCGGGCTAGACGAGTTGTCGACAGGACACCAAACCTTTCCAAAGACGGCCGAATTCTACCGACACTCCTTTCAAACCGCTCAAGCGGGATAGGCGAGTTGTCGACAGGGCACCAAACCTTCCCGAAGACGGCCGAATTCTACCGACACCCCCTTCAAGCGGGCTAGACGAGTTGTCGACAGGGCACCAAACCTTTCCGAATACGTCCGAATCCTGCCGACGCCCGTCCGAGACCACCTCGGATCGACTTTACGTGGGCGAGTCCGGCGGCGGGAAGGGCGGTGGAGGTGGCGGTGGCGGCGGTGGCGGCGGCGCTGGCGGCCCGTGCGGAAAAAGCGCTGCGTACGACGGTGGACTTTCTGCAGCTGCGGCGGCAGCGGCTGCAGCTGCGGCGGCGGCTGAGGCTGAAGCGGCCGCACCGCCGGCAGTGAACGGAACGGGCTCGGACGTTGGCAGCGGCGGTGGGGCTGGAGGCGCCATCTGCCACACACAACAACAACAAAATTATCAAAAGCCACAAAAAGGACAAAAGGCGTAAGCCAGCAGTATGGCTGTTGACATTGTGGGGTACTAGATGTTTCAATAGTTCACCAAAACTTGCACACTCAATCCTTTGGAGTCAGGCCGTACGTTTGGCTTATTTCTTTTGATCTTGTGGTGGAGGAGCTGGAGGTGCTAAGTGAAACCAAACAGCAACAAAGTTATCAAAAGCCAAAGTATAAAAGGCAAATGCCAATAGTACGGCCTGACTCCGCGAGATATTAGATGTTTCAAATGTTTTCCTAAACACAGACTGTCTTTAGAAGTCTCGAAGTTTGGTTTACGTTTTCTTCTCTTTGTTGATGGAAGAGCTGGAGGGGCCAGCTGCCAGAAACAACAACAAAATTATTAAAAGCCACAAAAATTACAAAAAAGTAAGCCAATAGTAGAACTGTTGACATTGTGGGGTACTACATGTATCAATAGTTCACCAAAACTTCTACGCTCAATCCTTGAAACTCAGGCCGTACGTTTGGTTTATTCCTTTTACTTTCTCGTATACACACGTACGTACGGGAGTAATATACGTAGTATAGAGAAAGTTATGTAATGCTGCAGAAAATCGACTTCGAGATTTCAATGGAAATACACGTTTTGGGGTCTCCTGAAAGCGAAAAAGTGTTTTTTTTTTCAAAACATCCGTCCGTCGGTCTGTCTGTCCGTCTATGAACACTCGTAGCGCCTAAACAACACGTACGATCTTGTTCAAATTGAAGAAACTCCTGTCTATCTGGCTTTAGTTTAGGCTTTGAAATTTTGATAAACATTGTTTAATATTAGAGGGTACTTTCAATGAAGATCCCCGAACATTCTCAAGCTGGAGGTGCTACGAGCAACCAAACAGCAACAAAGTTATTAAAAACGAAAGTACAAAAAGTGAATGCCAAAAGTATGGCCTGACTTCGCGAGATATTAGATGTTTCAAATGTTTTCCGAAATACACACAAACACTGTCTGCAAAAGTCTGGCCGTACTTTTTGTTTACGTTTTTTTCTCTGTCAATTGATGAGTTGGAGGCAAAGTTATCAAGAGCCAAAGTATGGCCTGCCTACATGGGATACTAAATGTTTCAATTGTTTTCTAAAACACCCCCGCTGTTTTTGGAAGTCAGGTCGTACTTTAGTCTTAAATTTTTTGTACTTCAGCGATGGAAGTGCTTAAGGCGCCAGCTGCCACAAACAAGGAAAATATTCTATGCTTGTGGAATACGTGCGATAAAATGGCATGAGAATAATTTTACTTGTCTGGATATTTATTTATCTTATTTTTAGATAGGAAAAGAAATGCATTCTGTATACAGATACCCTCTCCCTCGTCTGGTCTGTCGTAGTTTGCTGTAGACTGCTGTGGCCTGCTCTGCCCTAGGCTGCCCTAGTCTGGCTTGGCCTGCTCTTCCTTGCCACTGTCCTCACTGCCTTACCTGGCCCTGATACTACCCGCCTTACCGCCACGTTGGGCGTGATGTCGATATTTCGCGGGGAAAACCCTTATTATTAGTATATATAACACATACTCCAAATTTATACTACATGTTCAAACATAGGGGACCTCCAGCTTTCCGAAACCTTATTTGCAGAGATTGACTGAGTAGTTCACCCCGAAAAGAATGTTAACATAAACACCTATATATATATATATATATATATATATATATATATATATATATATATATATATACATATATATATATATATAATGCAAAATTTCACGATGTACGAATAAATGATTGCCCATGTTGAGATGGCCACTTGTTTTGTTTCAGAACAAATGTTACTTCATTATCCGTGCTCATTTTCTAGAGTTCAGTACGAAATATATTCCTTGTTATTCAAAATACCGTTTCCTATGTTCTCGCGCCAGGAAGTAGATTCTTTCACAAAAGGCACGCTGAGGGATAATAACCAAAATCTGTAGCTAATTTGCCTTTGCATATTATTTTTTACTGTACGGGAGCGAATATTAACCAATTCTTACCTAAAACGCTTGTTTCTACTTTATTCATAACCCAACTTGTTTATGAGTCAGGTTAGAGATCGCAGAATTCCAGGAAATGTGCACAGAATACTCTTCTTGCCATCGTACGTTACACATCTTTTAACTGGTTTTGACTATAAATACATACGACGTACATACATACATAAATGAGGCCTAGACGCATTGTAGAACCCAAACTACAAGCTTCCTTCTGACAATCGATTTCGATGTTTTAGCAAACGTACATACCCTAAGCCGCTTCCGAAGTCCCAGATACCGGGTGTCTCACTTAAAATCGGCCCCGTTGAAGTGTGCTCTGTTCTTTGATTTTGGGTGGACAGCGAATTCCAGAGACTGGACTAGGAATCGTTACATTATAAACTTGTAACATTACATTATAAACTTGTGCATAATATATAATTTCTCGTTCCTTAAACATTACATTACAAATTAGTTGCATAATATACTATTTCTCGATCTTTAAACATTACATTATAAACTAGTCGCATAATATACTATTTCTCGTTCTTTAAACATTACGTTATAAAGTAGTCGCATAATATATAATTTCTCATTGTTTTAACATTACATTATAAACTTGTGCATAATATATAATTTCTCGTTCCTTAAACATTACATTACAAACTAGTTGCATAATACACTATTTCTCATTCTTACAACCCACAATTCTTGGCGTTGGCTCACCTGCGTGGAGGGGCTTACGGGTCGCGCAGCCGTTGCTGTGCGTTTTCAAACCATGTATTCGTGCAATAAAACATTATTTATAATCATTTCGCATAATATACTATTTCTCATTCTTTAAACCTTTCATTATAATCTAGTTGCATAATATACTATTTCTCGTTCTTTAAGCATTACATTATAATCTAGTTGCATAATATACTATTTCTCGTTCCTTAAACATTACGTTATAAACTAGTCGCATAATATATAATTTATCGTTCTTTTAACATTACATTATAAACATGTGCATAATATATAATTTCTCGTTTCTTGAACATTACGTTATAAACTAGTTGCATAATATGCTATTTCTCGTTCTTTAAACATTACATTATAAACTAGTTGCATAATATACTATTTCTCGTTCTTTAAACATTACATTATAATATAGTTGCGTAATACACTATTTCTCGTTCCTTAAACATTACGTTATAAACTAGTTGCATAATATACTATTTCTCGTTCCATAAAAATTACATTATAAACTAGTTGCGTAATATACTTGTTGACGTTGGCGTTGGCGTTGGCTTACCTGCGTGGCGGGGCTGACGGGCCGCGCAGCCGCGGAGGCGGCCGAGGCGGGCGTGAGGGAGTCGGCGGAGGCGGTGCCCGTGGGGGCGGCGGCGGCGGAGGCGGGGCGCAGGGCGGGGTGCGTGGGCGAGTAGTGGGCGCGGTAGAGCGCCTGGTTGGCCGCGCGGGTGGCCGCCCGGCTCGCCGCCCGTCCGGCGTGCAGCGGGCGCAGGCGCACGGTGAGCGACGCGCTGGCGCACAGCGACCGGCAGAAGCGCGTCACGAAGCAGCGCGACAGTTGCGCGCGGCCTGGCACAGACAACACGACGAGTGGAAAGTGCTGGCCGGCCAACGAGTGGATAGTGCTGGTCAAGCCAATGAATGAAAAGTGCTCGTCAAGCCAATGAATGGAAAGTGCTGGTGAGCTAACGAGTGGAAAGTGCCGGCAAGCCAACGATGGAAAGTGCTAGCAAGCCGAGTGGAGAGTGCTGGTTAGCCAACGAGTGGAAAGTGCTGGCAAGCCAACGAGTGGAAAGTGCCGCCAAGCCAACGAGTAGAAAGTGCTGGCAAGCCAACAAGTGGAAAGTGCTAGTAAACCGAGTGGAAAGTGCTGGTTAGCCAACGAGTGGAAAGTGCTGGCAAGCCAACGAGTGGAAAGTGCTGTGAGCCAACGAGTGGAAAGTGCTGGCAAGCCAACGAGTGGAAAGTGCTGGCAAGCCAACGAGTGGAAAGTGCTGGCAAGCCAACGAGTGGAAAGTGCTGTGAGCCAACGAGTGGAAACTGCTGGCAAGCCAACGAGTGGAAAGTGCTGGGCAGGCCAACCAATGGAAAGTGCTGTCAAGCCAACCAATAGAAAATGCTGGGCAAGCCAACCAGTGGAAAGTGCTGTCAAGCCAACGAAGGGAAATTGCTGGCAAGCCAAAGTGTGGAAAGTGCTGGCAAACCAGCGAGTGGAAAGTGCTGGGCAAGCCAACCAATGGAAAGTGCTAGCCAGTCAACGAGTGGAAAGTGCTGGGCAGTGAACCAACCAATGGAAAGTGCTGGCTAGCCAACGAGTAGAATGTGCTGGAAAACCAACCAACCACTGGAAAGTGCTGGCCAGCCAACGAGTGGAAAGTGCTGGAATGCCAACGAGGGGAAAGTGCTGGAAAGCCAACGAATGGAAAGTGCTGGTAAGCGAACGAATGGAAAATGCCGTCAAGCTAGCGGAAGTAAAGTGCTGGCAAGCCAGTTGATGTAGTGTGCTGTCAAGCCAGCGGAAGTAAAGTGCTGTCAAGTCAGCGGAAGAAAAGTGTTGTCAAGCTACCGGAAATAAAGTGCTGACAAGGCATGACACGTGAAGTTCTGTGAGGTCAAGTGAAGTAGAATGCTGTAAAGGAACGAACAGAGAAGTGCTGTAAGACTAAGTGAAGTATAATGCTGTCAAGTCACGTAAAATTAAATGAAGTCGGGTGAAGTGACTGCCATAGCGCGAACAAGCCAACAGAAGTAAAGAGTAGTCAAGATAAGGCGAATATGATACTCTCAAGGCAGTTGAAGCGAAGTCCTGTCAGACCAAGTGAGTGTACTGCAGTCAAGACAAGTACAGTCAAGTCAAGTGCAGTCAAGACAAGTGCAGTGTTGTGAAGACTAGTGAAGTGCTGTCAAGTCCAGTGAAGAGAGTGCTGTCAAAAGTATGACGTATGACCAAGCCAAGTGCAGTTTAATGCTGTCACGCCAAGTGAAATTCTCTCAAGCAAATGAAAATGAACTGGTGGCAAACCAATTGATAAAGAGTGCTTTCAAGTGAAGCAAAGTATTCTTAAGCCATGAGAAGAAGGTGCTGTAAATTCAAATGAATGAAAGTGTTGTAAAGCCAAGTTAAGGAAAGTGCTGTCAAAACAAGTGAAGGATAGTGCTGTCGAGCCCAGTGATGTACAGTTCTGTTAAGACAAGTGAAGTACAGTTCTTAGTTTCCTTTCTGTTAAGCAAAGTCATGTTTAGGGACGAGAAGTACAGTTCTAACAATAATCCAATTGTTAATGCCAAACTTCACATGGCTTGCAGTGATTCATGCACAATCCCAGTTTTGTAAAGTGGTGAAGATGATCAAGTAAAGCTTTCTGATGGGCAGTCAAAGTTGGCAAGTCCACGGTTGAGATTACAAGGCAAGAGAAGAGAAAGCCGACAAGTCGAGTCAAGACATGGATAACCGGGTCAAGATCTGGCAAGTCATGTGAAGAAGTGACAAGTCCAGGGAAGAGGTAGCCAGTCAAGAGAGAGGTAGCCAGTCAAGAGAAGAAGTGGCCATTCAAGGGAAGAGGTAGCCAGTCAAGGGAATCAGTCAAGGGAAGAGGTAGTCAGTCAAGGGAAGAGGTGGCCAGTCAAGGGAAGAGGTAGCCAGTCAAGGGAATCAGTCAAGGGAAGAGGTAGTCAGTCAAGGGAAGAGGTGGCCAGTCAAGGGAAGAGGTGGCCAGTCAAGGGAAGAGGTGGTCAGTCAAGGGAAGAGGTGGCCAGTCAAAGGAAAAGGTGGCCAGCCAAGGGAAGAGGTGGCCAGTCAAGGGAAGAGGTGTCCAGCCAAGGGAAGAGGTGGCCAGTCAAGGGAAGAGGTGTTCAGCCAAGGGAAGAGGTGGTCAGTCAAGGGAAGAGGTGGCCAGCCAAGGGAAGAGGTAGCCAGTCAAGGGAAGAGGTGGCCAGTCAAGGGAAGAGGTGTCCAGCCAAGGGAAGAGGTGGCCAGTCAAGGGAAGAGGTAGCCAGTCAAGGGAAGAGGTGGCCAGTCAAGGGAAGAGGTGTCAGCAAGGGAAGAGGTGGCCAGTCAAGGGAAGAGGTGGTCAGTCAAGGGAAGAGGTGGCCAGTCAAAGGAAAAGGTGGCCAGCCAAGGGAAGAGGTGGCCAGTCAAGGGAAGAGGTGTCCAGCCAAGGGAAGAGGTGGCCAGTCAAGGGAAGAGGTGTTCAGCCAAGGGAAGAGGTGGTCAGTCAAGGGAAGAGGTGGCCAGCCAAGGGAAGAGGTAGCCAGTCAAGGGAAGAGGTGGCCAGTCA
The DNA here is from genome assembly GCA_011170035.1 of Teleogryllus occipitalis. Lineage (NCBI taxonomy): Eukaryota > Metazoa > Arthropoda > Insecta > Orthoptera > Gryllidae > Teleogryllus > Teleogryllus occipitalis. The sequence goes on from BLKR01000032.1 coordinate 125,401, forward strand.
AGGGAAGAGGTGTCCAGCCAAGGGAAGAGGTGGCCAGTCAAGGGAAGAGGTAGCCAGTCAAGGGAAGAGGTGGCCAGTCAAGGGAAGAGGTGTCCAGCCAAGGGAAGAGGTGGCCAGTCAAGGGAAGAGGTGGTCAGTCAAGGGAAGAGGTGGCCAGTCCAAAGGGAAGAGGTGGCCAGCCAAGGGATGAGGTGGCCAGTCAAGGGAAGAGGTGGCCAGCCAAGGGAAGAGGTGGCCAGTCAAGGGAAGAGGTGGCCAGTCAAGGGAAGAGATGGCCAGTCAAGGGAAGAGGTGGCCAGCCAAGGGAAGAGGTGGCCAGTCAAGGGAAGAGGTAGCCAGTCAAGGGAAGAGGTGGCCAGTCAAGGGAAGAGGTGTCCAGCCAAGGGAAGAGGTGGCCAGTCAAGGGAAGAGGTGGTCAGTCAAGGGAAGAGGTGGCCAGTCAAGGGAAGAGGTGGCCAGTCATGGAAGAGGTGGCCAGCCAAGGGAAGAGGTGGCCAGTCAAGGGAAGCAGGTAGCCAGTCAAGGGAAGAGGTAGCCAGTCAAGGGAACAGGTGGCCAGCTTAAGGGAAGAGTAGCCAGTCAAGGGAAGAGGTGGCCAGTCAAGGGAAGAGGTAAACCAGTCAAGGGAACAGGTGGCCAGTCGCTGGAAGAGTTAGGCAGTCAAGGGAAGAGAGGTGGCCAGTCAAGGGAAGAGGTAGCCAGTCAAGGGAAACAGGTGGCCAGTCAAGGGAAGAGGTAGCCAGTCAAGGAAAGAGGTGGCCAGTCAAGAGAAGAGGTGGCTAGCCAAGGAAGAGATGGCAGAGCCAGTCATGTGAAGAAGTGACAAGTCCAGGGAAGAGGTAGCCAGTCAAGAGAGAGGTAGCCAGTCAAGAGAAGAAGTGGCCATTCAAGGGAAGAGGTAGCCAGTCAAGGGAATCAGTCAAGGGAAGAGGTAGTCAGTCAAGGGAAGAGGTGGCCAGTCAAGGGAAGAGGTAGCCAGTCAAGGGAATCAGTCAAGGGAAGAGGTAGTCAGTCAAGGGAAGAGGTGGCCAGTCAAGGGAAGAGGTGGCCAGTCAAGGGAAGAGGTGGTCAGTCAAGGGAAGAGGTGGCCAGTCAAAGGAAAAGGTGGCCAGCCAAGGGAAGAGGTGGCCAGTCAAGGGAAGAGGTGTCCAGCCAAGGGAAGAGGTGGCCAGTCAAGGGAAGAGGTGTTCAGCCAAGGGAAGAGGTGGTCAGTCAAGGGAAGAGGTGGCCAGCCAAGGGAAGAGGTAGCCAGTCAAGGGAAGAGGTGGCCAGTCAAGGGAAGAGGTGTCCAGCCAAGGGAAGAGGTGGCCAGTCAAGGGAAGAGGTAGCCAGTCAAGGGAATCAGTCAAGGGAAGAGGTGTCAGTCAAGGGAAGAGGTGGCCAGTCAAGGGAAGAGGTGGTCAAGGGAATCAGTCAAGGGAAGAGGTAGTCAGTCAAGGAAGAGGTGGCCAGTCAAGGGAAGAGGTGGCCAGTCAAGGGAAGAGGTGGCCAGTCAAGGGAAGAGGTGGCCAGCCAAGGGATGAGGTGGCCAGTCAAGGGAAGAGGTAAGAAATTTAAGTGATGATGTGACACGTCGAATGAAGAGATGATGTGTTAAGCCAATTCATGTGATCATTCCTGCGATCTGAAGGGAAGTGAATTGTTATTATCATTCACATGTGAATGATCTTGGCTTTCCGAGTGACGCCACATCGAAGGCTGTGTTGCCGACGTTTCGACCATCTTTTCGTGGTCTTTCTCAGAGCTGGTCTGTCTGAGGAAGACCACGAAAAGATGGTCGAAACGTCGGCAACACAGCCTTCGACGCGGCGTCACCCGGACAGCCAAGATCATTCACATGACTCCGTCCGCGGAAGCCTACGACTATCTTTCACATGTGCTCGCATCATCAACGCCTCTTGAATAGCACGGGTCACTTCACTCACCCAGGTTAGCTCCGAGCAGCAGGACGAACACGCCCTCCGCCGGGCTGAACTTGTGGTCGGCCACGCAACCGCTCACCGTCACTACGAGGTCGGCCATCAGCAGCAACGGCAACATCACAGACAGCTTCAGCCACAGCTCGGCCGAACGCAACCGCTCCTGCAACACACTCACTATGAAGGCGCACACATACGATGGGCTCTACGGACACTAAATTTAGTCACGATAAAAGCTTTAAAACCTAAGATCTTAAGGGTTAATAGACAGTGAAAGTGAAATTGAATAGAAAGTGAAAAGTAAAATTGTAAATGTTGCAATCGGAATTGAAAACAAAAGACTGCAAGTGAATGGACTATTTCAATTAGAATAATACCTACCGTCCCTCTTCCTCCCTTCATTACGAAACTAATCGCCAGATAACGCCACAAATAATACTTATTTACCTTACAAGTGGCTAAAAGAGTCCATTATGTGCATGTTAGATGATTTTGCATATGCTAAGTAACGCGAGTATAATAGTTAAAGTTCACATAGCACATCAGTTATCCACGTGTAATGTACCTTTTTAACACCTGCTGAACATTTGTACAAATGTGTACTGAACATTTGTACACATTTGTATATTTGAACAACATTTGTACACGTACTTTCGTACACGCGTACTTTCATACGTGTACTTCCGTTCAGTCGGACACGTGTACAGTCGGACACGTGTACAGTCGGACACGTGTACAGTCGGACACGTGTACAGTCGGACACGTGCACAGTCGGACACGTGCACAGTCGGACACGTGCACAGTCGGACACGTGCACAGTCGGACACGTGCACAGTCGGACACGTGCACAGTCGGACACATGCATTATACGTGTTCATTAGGACACGTGTTCATTAGGATACGTATTCATTAGGTCGCGTGTTCATTGGGACACGTGTTCATTTGGACACGTGTTCATTTGGACACGTGTCCATTAGGACACGTGTTCATTAGGACACGTGTTCATTAGGACACGTGTTCATTAGGACACGTGTTCATTAGGACACGTGTTCATTAGGACACGTGTTCATTAGGACACGTGTTCATTTGGACACGTGTTCATTAGGACACGTGTTCATTAGGACACGTGTTCATTAGGACACGTGTTCATTAGGACACGTGTTCATTAGGACACGTGTTCATTCGGACACGTGTTCATTAGGACACGTGTTCATTAGGACACGTGTTCATTAGGACACGTGTTCATTAGGACACGTGTTCATTAGGACACGTGTTCATTAGGACACGTGTTCATTTGGACACGTGTTCATTAGGACACGTGTTCATTAGGACACGTGTTCATTAGGACACGTGTTCATTAGGACACGTGTTCATTAGGACACGTGTTCATTCGGACACGTGTTCATTAGGACACGTGTTCATTAGGACACGTGTTCATTCGGACACGTGTTCATTAGGACACGTGTTCATTAGGACACGGGTTCATTAGGACACGGGTTCATTAGGACACGGGTTCATTAGGACACGGGTTCATTAGGACACGGGTTCATTAAGACACGGGTTCATTAAGACACGTCTACTTTTGGGCACTTTTACATTTGAACATTAAGACATGCGTCGATGTGGGCACGTGTACACTCAAGCGCTTATGCATTTGTGACCTTGTGTGCGGCGCAGAGCAGCAGCGCGGGCACGGGCGTCTGCAGCAGGAAGAGCCACGCCATGAAGGCCTGCACCTGCCAGCGCGGGGGCAGGTGCGCGGCGGCGAAGGGGTCGTGCGCGCCCGCCAGCTCCCCGCGCCGCCCCTCCTCCGCCGCCAGCAGCAGCCGCGCCCACATCACCACCGCCGTCACCTGCGCACGCGCCAACAAATACGAGGCTCCATTGCATCAGTAGAGAAAAGGTATATATCCATCCAGGTTAAGCTCTTTTGCATGAGTAAAGTAGGCCTGTGTAATTGCACACAGGCCGATGTGCCCCTCAGGGAAGGTTTATGCACAATGTTAAGATTCATCGCATCAGTATAGGAAAGGTATATCCATACAGGTATGCATAATATTAAGCTCTATTGCATGAGAAAATAAAGGTAAAGATATCCAAATCCATCCAGGTATGCATAATGTTAAGATGTATTGATTGATTGATATTTTCGTGTTTCCGGGCGCGTCAACTGCTTCGGTCATGAGTCCCGTTAGTGTAGTGCATGTTTTTTTCTCGGGAGATGGCGGTGATCTTTCCCCGGTGGATGGTGAGATCCGGCGCCGACCTACCGTCGGCTAGTGGGGTTTCCCCCTAACCAGGACTCTCCCACCAGCGGGGCACCGCCCCAGCCGGGACAAGCTCTAAGCTCCCGACCGGTCTCCCGGAATATGTGGTAGTGTAGTGCATGTTAGTGTAAGGGGAGAGAATACGACAAGGAAGAGGAAGGAAAAATTGCGCGCGGTCCGTGGCCCGTTTCGTAGGGTACTGCTCCGGCATTCGCCTGGTGTTGATCGGAGAAACCACGGAAAACTACCGATCAGAGCAGCCGGCCGCTAGAATTCTCCTCCAGAGAGCGACTGAATTCGACCTAGCTGAAAAGCTAGTGTCGAAAATTCTGCCGCCGTCAGGACTTGAACCTAGGAACTCCCGGCCAGAGGCGCTGCAGTGACATCAGTTGATGGACTGAACTACCGCTCCCGGTTTCAGATGTATTGCATGATTAAAGTAAGCCTGTGTAATTGCACCCAGGCCGATGTAGCCCACTGGGATGGTGAAGGTGGGACTCCCCCTATCCCTCGCCGTCGGAACAAGGAGGTTGTGTGGCGAGCTCAACGCTCCGGCCACCTTTACCCCCAGGACAGATTCTGGTACTCACTTGGAAAGGACGCTGAGTCAGGCTCAGAACCATCCTGAATGGAAATCGCGAGATAATTAGCGCGATGGTCGGGCAGCTTATGTCGGGATTCGAACCTGGGTCTTTCAGCTGAGAAAGCCAATGCCCTGTCCTACCACTGAGCCTTCGCAGCTCCTTTATTGCATGAGTACATGTTTTGAAAACGAGCGACGTTAGGATAGAGTTTTCAGATTTTTACGAATGCAATAAAGCAACAATTGGTACGTGTTGCATACGCTATTTTTTGTATAACATTATTATAAATTTATAAGAGAATCGAACATAATTTTCCGAAACAACTTTGTTGTGACGTCTCTGGTATTTACATCTATGCAAGAAAACGGTTGTCGCTTGTTCCGTTTACCGCAATCTCCCCACGATTCCCTCACTGTGATTGGCTGAATGTGTGATGACGCAATCATGTGTACCGCAAATGCTAATATGTCATCAATTGTGTCGTAAAAGGACCTTTATGAACGATTTCTTGCAACTGAAAAGGTCGTTTATAATGATGGTATTCATAAAATTATATTATGAACTTGGTACGACATTCCGACAACATATAAAACTTTGTACGAGTGTATCAACTCGTAAGAAAGACAGAATTGAGTAATGTCGTATCGATTGTTATGGAGACAAGTTTGTGAAAGACTGGCTCGAGTTCGTAAGAAATGGATGCCTGGATGTAGGTCAAAATATTTTAAGTGATATTCTGGCTTAAATATCCAAAGAATGGCGTCTTCAAGAGATATTAAGATTGGCAACAACTTGGGAGAGGTGTTTAAGAACATTAATCGGTGGTTCTAGTTTACAGAACAAGAAACCCGCGGAGGCGGAGCAGGTAATAGTTTGTCGATTGATTTTTATAGAAAAACTGACGAACAATATATTTTCTTTTTGTTGGAACTTAGTGGGCTTTTTTAATTACCCCAAGACAGAGGCGAACGTACTGTGATATCGGGTAAGTGGAAAACAGCAGCGGCTGAATTTATTGGAGATACAACAATGGCGGGCACCTACGTCGGAATACATTGTTGCGGGACGTAAGTCACGAGATACGTTACAGAACTGCAGTATCAAATAACTGTAGTAATAGTAAAACCTAATGGGTACTAGAACAAAACGTAAAATATGAATAATCTATGTAAGTAATTGTAACAAACAAAATATACAAGCACCGGTACGCAAAAACGGGAATGACTTGAAACGGAGCGATCGACATTTCATCACTTCTAAAAATAACAAAAGCCAAACAGTAGCAAATTACTCTAAAATAAAAAATAATTTTAAAAAAATTTTAAAAAATGGACGGATAGACAGACGGACGTTTTGAAAAAAAACAACACTTTTTTGGTATTAGGGGACCCCAAAACCTATATTTCCGTTGAAATCTCGAAATCGATTTTCCGCGACATTACATAACTTATATTACTCCGTATATACGTATGTATACGAGAAAGTAAAATAAACAGAGCTGTAATTTTATTGTGAACAATGTATTCGGCCAACTGAAAATCATTCAACGTCGAACTCAAATCCTATAACCCACCGATCAAAGACACAAACATTTGTCAACCTGAGGTTTTATTAGGTAGTGTAATTTCGTATCACATGTATTTTATGCATTAAAATTAAACAAATCCCATATCATTTGTCATTGCATTCGATACGGAGCTCGATAAACATAACTTGTCTGGATCCAGAGGATTGAAGTTTCGAGGAAAATATAAAAACAGGTAAACGACACTATATGCTCTCTTGTGGAAGGAAATATGAGAAGAAATTACGAAAGGAAATTATGGGAGGGAAACATTTAAAAGCTGATAAAGATCAAGATATTATAAACCAATTAAAATTGACATCTAATTAATTAGTAATTAAGCAAATTAGATTCCTTAAAATTAGATAACAAAATATTGCATGTACCACGGGTGTTAACTAGCTCTTTATGATCGAGCGGAGACAAAACGCCAGGTCTCTGGTCCGCGCTTCAAGTGGCGATGACGTGTGTGCTCGAGAATGACGTCAAACGTCAAATTCCTGCCACGGTAGGATGACGTCAGACAGTACAAAAGGACGCTAATTGGAAACTTTAAAGGGATGTTTCCTCCCCTTCCCAGTATGATTTTCCCCAGATCGTATTACTAGGCGTTGGCAAGGCGTTAAAGTCGTCACATGCATCGGGAGCGGTGGCTCAGTGCATCAACTGATGCCACTGACCGGGACCGGCTGCTCTGATCGGTAGTTTTCCGTGGTTTCTCCGAACGACACCAGGCGAATGCCAGAGCAGTACCCTAACAAACGGGCCACGGACCGCGCGCGATCTTTCCTTCCTCTTCCTTGTCCTATCCTCTCCCCTTATACACACACTTACACTAACATGCACTACACTACCAAATAATTCGGGAGACCGGTCGGGAGCTTCGAGCTTGTCCCGGCTGGGGCGGTACCCCGCTGGTGGGAGAGTCCTGGTTAGGGGAAACCCCACTAGCCAACGGTAGGTCGGCGCCGGATCTCGCCATCCCGCGGGGGAAGATCACAACCACCTCCCGATACAAAAACATGCACTACACTTACGGGACTTACGACCTCGTTAGTTGACGCGCCAGGAATCACTAACAATCAATCGTTTCATGCAAAAATTGTGAAATGTGTCTATGGTTTCATTAGAAACCAAGAAACTCGGGAAAATCTACAAAGCGACAGTGTCTAATTTAATTGAAAAATGCAAAAATCTAATTGTGTAATTTCGCCTATCCTCTTACTGCGCTTACCAATTACATTTCAATCCTCAGTGCGTCACTACTTGCGACAGCATGGCTCAATAGAAGCGACCGCCAGCAAATTGCGTGCTGTGTCATGAGGCAGAGGTTTTTTTTATATTCTTGATATGCAAAGAAAGGTTGTACTGTATTTATACTACACTATGTTAATGCAAAATTATTGTAGTCTCTTTTTGATTAAATATTTATTTACCTCAGTGTTATGCTCTTATACGAGAATATTTCATTTGTTGTTGATGGAATAATCAAGGTTTGAGTGCGTGTCAACATGCAAGCGTTTAAGTGCGTGATTGACACCTGTGTCGAATAATCGTAAGATCCTGGAGACAGCGCAAAAACTATTGGGGCTGAAACAGCACATACTTTCTCGCTTGAACTTTCTGGCAAAATTACGCAAGAAGTACTCAAATTTTCGAAAAATTGTACATGACCTTATTCCAAAATTTATCTTTAAGGAACAGATTTCATTAAGAGAAAAAAGTCTATCTTTAATATTTTTATCGTAGGAAGTCTCCTAAAAAATTTTGAATTTTTGAAAAAATAGCGTTTTCAACGAACATGAGACCTGTATCAATCTCCAAAACGTTCTTTGTACTTTTCAACAAAAACTTTAATCATTATTTCTTTTTCAATTTTTGAAAATTCAGGCAGTTCAGAGAAAAGGCAAGAGATACAGACGTCAAGGGAAGACAAACACTTGGCGAGGCGACCGACGGCAAGGCGAACGACGGCAAGGCGACCGACGGCAAGGCGCCGACGGCAAGCCCACCGACAGCAAGGCGACCGACGGAAAGGCGACCGACAGCAAGGCGACCGACGGCAGGGCGCCGACGGCAAGGCGGCCGACGGCAAGGCGACCGACGGCAAGGCGCCGACGGCAAGGCGACTGACAGCAAGGCGACCGACGGCAAGGCGCCAACGGCAAGGCGAACGACGGCAAGGCGCCGACGGCAACGCGACCGACGGCAAGGCGCCGACGGCAAGGCGACCGACGGCAAGGCGCCGACGGCAAGGCGGCCGACGAAAAGGCGCCGACGGCAAGGCGACCGACGGCAAGGCGCCGACGGCAAGGCGACCGACAGCAAGGCGACCGACGGAAAGGTGACCGACAGCAAGGCGGCCGACGGCAAGGCGGCCGACGGCAAGGCGGCCGACCGCAAGGCGGCCGACGGCAAGGCGGCCGACGGCATGGCGACCGACGGCAAGGCGAACGACGGCAAGGCGCCGAAGGCAAGGCGACCAACAGCAAGGCGACCGACGGCAAGGCGACCGACGGCAAAGCGACCGACGGCAAGGCGCCGACGGCAAGGCGCCGACAGCAAGAAGACCGACAGCAAGGCGACCGACGGCAAGGCGACCGACAGCAAGGCGACCGACGGAAAGGCGACCGACAGCAAGGCGGCCGACGGCAAGGCGCCGACGGCAAGGCGACCGACGGCAAGGCGACCGACAGCAAGGCGACCGAGGGCAAGGCGCCGACGGCAAGGCGACCGACGGCAAGGCGCCGACGGAGAGGCGACCGACAGCAAGGCGACCGGCGGAAAGGCGACCGACAGCAAGGCGGCCGACGGCAAGGCGGCCGACGGCAAGGCGGCCGACGGCAAGGCGCCGAAGGCAAGGCGACCAACAGCAAGGCGACCGACGGCAAGGCGACCGACGGCAAAGCGACCGACGGCAAGGCGTCGACGGCAAGGCGCCGACAGCAACAAGACCGACAGCAAGGCGACCGACGGAAAGGCGACCGACAGCAAGGCGACCGACGGCAAGGCGCCGACGGCAAGGCGACCGACGGCAAGGCGACCGACAGCAAGGCGACCGAGGGCAAGGCGCCGACGGCAAGGCGACCGACGGCAAGGCGCCAACGGCAAGGCGACCGAAAGCAAGGCGACCGACGGAAAGGCGACCGACAGCAAGGCGGCCGACAGCAAGGCGGCCGACGGCAAGGCGGCCGACGGCAAGGCGGCCGACGGCAAGGCGGCCGACGGCAAGGCGACCGACGGCATGGCGACCGACGGCAAGGCGACCGACGGCAAGGCGCTGAAGGCAAGGCGACCAACAGCAAGGCGACCGACGGCAACGCGACCGACGGCAAAGCGACCAACGGCAAGGCGCCGACGGCAAGGCGCCGACAGCAAGAAGACCGACAGCAAGGCGACCGACGCAAAGGCGACCGACAGCAAGGCGACCGACGGCAAGGCGCCGACGGCAAGGCGACCGACGGCAAGGCGACCGACCGGAAGGCGACCGAGGGCAAGGCGCCGTCGGCAAGGCGACCGACGGCAAGGCGCCGACGGCAAGGCGACCGACAGCAAGGCGGCCGACGGAAAGGCGACCGACAGCAAGGCGGCCAACGGCAAGGCGGCCGACGGCAAGGCGGCCGACGGCAAGGCGGCCGACGGCAAGGCGGCCGACGGCATGGCGACCGACGGCAAGGCGACCGACGGCAAGGCGCCGAAGGCAAGGCGACCAACAGCAAGGCGACCGACGGCAAGGCGACCGACGGCAAAGCGACCGACGGCAAGGCGCCGACGGCAAGGCGCCGACAGCAAGAAGACCGACAGCAAGGCGACCGACGGCAAGGCGACCGACAGCAAGGCGACCGACGGAAAGGCGACCGACAGCAAGGCGGCCGACGGCAAGGCGCCGACGGCAAGGCGACCGACGGCAAGGCGACCGACAGCAAGGCGACCGAGGGCAAGGCGCCGACGGCAAGGCGACCGACGGCAAGGCGACCGAGGGCAAGGCGCCGACTGCAAGGCGACCGACGGCAAGGCGCTGACGGCATGGCGACCGACGACAAGGCGCCGACGGCAAGGCGACTGACAGCAAGGTGACCGGCGGAAAGGCGACCGGCGGGTAGAAAAAATTAACGTCTCAAAACAATATCTCATTTATACGCGTGATTTTTTCGAGACAGCTTTTCTTGCCCCATTATGCCTATTCTTCTCTCTGTCCCTCTCTTTCTTTCTCTCTCTCTCTCTCTCTCTCTCTCTCTCTCTCTCTCTCTCTCTCTCTCTCTCTCCAACTAGTACTCTCCATCTCTCTCCACCGTGCTCTTTCTATTCCACTCTTTTGTTGTTGTTTTTCTTCGACTCCTTCACTTTCACTCTTTCACTTTCTTTCACTCTCCCGCTATTTCACTTTCTTATCTTCTACCACTATTTCACTTCCTTTTTCTCTCCCACTTTTATTCTCTCCCTCTCCCTCTTTCACTCTTTCTCTCTCACCCTCACCAACTCATTCTGTCTACCCTCCAACTTTTCTCCCTTAACTCTCTCACCCTATCTCTCTTTCTCCTTCTCCCTCTCATTATCTCTCCCCCTCCTCCTACTCTCTCTCCATTCCCTCTCTTTCCCTCTCTCTCTTTCACTCTTTCTCTCCCACCCTCACCAACTCATTCTGTCTACCCTCCAACTTTTTCTCCCTTCACTCTCTCATCCTATCTCTCTTTCTCCCCCTCCTCCCACTCTCTCTCCATTCCCTCTCTCCGTCCCTCTCCTCTCCCACTCCGTTTCTCCAGAGAGCGCGTCCTGGATGAGGCGGCGCGCCAAGGCAGCCTGGGCGCCATACAGTCCGGGGCCTCGCCCCGCCCCGCCCCCATCTCGCCCCCGCCGCCCCCCTGGCGACGGGCGTGCGAGTGCGGGCGGCGCGGGCGGCGCTGCGCTGCGCCTGGTCGATGAAGGCCGCAAGGGCGAGGTCAGTTCCAAGGCCGCCCCCCTCCCCTTCTCTCCCCCCCCTGCGTGGCACGCTCACGCGCCCGCCCACCCCACCCACCGCACACGCTCCAAGGCGAAAATCACTACCACGTTAAATATTATTATTATTATTATTATTATTATTATTATTATTATTATTATTATTATTAATATATTTTATACCTATTTTTGGTAGTAGAACAGTTTATATTTGTATTTCTATTTATATTATTAATATTACACAGATTCAGTAACCCACGTGAAATAAATCCCTCTTAACCGTAATGCAAACATTTAATTTTTTTGCTGTTTATTTTATTTATTATGCTGGTGGTGGTGGTGGTGGTGGTGGTGGTGGTAGTGGTAGTAGTAGTGATAGTATTAGTGGTAGCAGTAGTAGTAGAGGTGGTGATGATAGTGGTGGTGGTGGTGGAGGTGGTGATGGTGGTGGTGGTGGTGGTGGTGGTGGTGATAGTAGTGGTGACAGTAGTACAAGTGGTGGTAGTAATGGCAATGGTACTGGTAGTGTTTAAGTTGGCGGCGGTGGCGGTGGTAAAACAAGTACTAGTAGTAAAACAAGTACTAGTAGTAAAACAAACAGAAGTAATATCTACTACTAGGACCACCACCTCCTCATCCGGATGATATATATCTTCTTGGTTACAACGTTGTGACTATGATACAAAAAAGTGTCAGTCCGTCTGTTGAAAGTCCAAGCGCCTGAAGAGAGACTTGCAAGAATCACGTTACGGTATGTGTTTTTAATTCGTACAATCTTTCACTCCGAGCCTGACACTATATGATGCCTTTCCCCAGAATATTATGCTATATCGTATAAGGGAATGAACATTCGAATATATACTGCTGAATATATGTATCAACCTTCGCGAAGGCCGTCTGAAGTTGAAAGAATTTAGTGTAACTTAATGAACGTTATTTAGTGTTCAGTTCATCTATAAGAGCACTCTCCATTTAAAGTTCGACTGAATTGTGAGACAAAGTTAAATATCTTGATGTTGAGGCTGCGAATACAGCTTCAGTATTTTGATAGAGCTTCTGCAGATGTTTGTGCTGAAACAAAACTGCTATAGTCTTTTAATGCTTTAACACGAGGGAAAGTTCTGAAAATGACAAGTATTTAAGAACTATTAGTATACATCAGCGTAAAAATCATTGAGTATTGAAGAAATTGTCAGTGTTACCTGTCTAGTCGAATAGGAAAACAGTGCATCAGCTAATGTCAGTGCAGTGCCTCTGACCGGGAGATCCTATATTCGAGTCTCGACGGTGGCAGGATTTTCGACACTAGCTTGCCAGCTAGGTCAAATTCAATCGCTGCCCGAAGGAGAATTCTAGCGGCGTGCTTCTCTGATCGATAGTTTTGCGTGGCTTCTCCGATCAACACCAGGCGAATGCCAAAGCAGTACTCTAAAAGTCGGGCCACGGACCGCACGTGATCTTTCCTTCCTCTTCCTTTTCCTATCCTCACCCCATACTCACACACACTAACATGCACTACACTCCCACACATGCCGGGAGACCGGTCGGGGACTTAGAACTTGTCGCGGCTGAGACGGTGCCCCGCTGGTGGGAGATACCTGGTTGGAGAAAAGCCCGCTAGTTGACGGTAGGTCGGCACCGAATCTCGCATTCAGGGGAGGAAGATCACCGCTATCTCCCGATGAAAAACACTTACGGGACTAATGACCTCAGTTGTTGACGCACTCGAAATTACTATTCAATCAATCAATCGATAAGGAAATCGTTTTTACTTCTGATTTTTCTCTCGAAATTCGTGCGTATGAGCTAAGATTACGCGCCAACCATGCTGAAATCTCAGTCGCGACACCAACCTTTCACTAGTGAATTGACTGTCTGTGAACTCGATTCAGTGCTCGATTCAGTGCTCGATACAGTGCAGTGCAGTGCAGTGCAGTGCAAAGCTACATTAATTAGCTATGTAATAATAATAATAATAATAATAATAATAATAATAATAATAATAATTGTTTTTATTATCATCGGAAGTATTATTTAAATCTTTGGAAAACAGTGAAAACATTATCCTTAGGGATTAAAGATTCTTTTTTCTAATTTCATAAAATATCCTTTGAGGAAATACTTATCCGTTCATTTGAAAACCAAACAAATCTTCATGTATTTCATGTATGAAAAATATGAACATTAATACAGACACTAAATGTAACTTTGCACTTCAAGAATGTAGTATTGATGAAGTTGATAATGAATACAGTGTAAATTTTTGATTTTGTTTACTTCGGCAGAACAAATAAAAAAATACTGTGGGTCACCACAAATAGAAAAAATAAAATAATGTAATAATTTATGAAGATGTAACATGGTATAACACAATAGAAACACAGTAAACAAAATTTATAACATTTCGGATATTTTTTGTTTTCAATAAAATATCTAACCATGACCAAAAATGTCGAAAATGTGGATAGAAAAATAATGTTTCTAAACATAACCACAAAATGTCTTCAATAATTATGAACTAATTATATTTAATTAATGAGTAGAACAGACACTATTAAAGAAAAACAATATTAATGAATGTGCAAACTACAACAGAATAATTCTGATTTTTACATTATAAAAGAAATGTGAAACTTCGATTTGAAAATATCAAGTACTTAAAAAATAAGATTTGAAACAATGTCAAACATGGGTTATTAAAAATATATAAGCTACTAATATTGCAACATGTAAATCGCAATAATAATGAAAATATGTTCTATTTAAAACTGATAATTTTCAATCTCCCAAGATATTTTCCTCTTAGAAAATTCAATCAGCTACTGCTATTTCTACAGAACTAAACCAGAATTGTCTCAACACAGGTATTTGGATTTTAAAGGTAGATATCGAAGAAATATGCATGATACATTATACAATTTAAATAGGTTTGAAAAGGTTAGGAAGTAAGTGGTTCTATATTTCTTCACATTCAAAATATTTTACTTAGTGCTTTAGGGTCTCAGGATGCATAGAATGTACTCACCAAGTGTTCAATATTCTCGACCACTTTGTTCTTTCCAATAGGATTTTCTTCCGGAGATTTAACAAAAATATATCAGAACCAGCACTTAAACTCACGCACATGACAAAAACATGTTCAATTCCATCAATCCATCAATCAATCTATCCCTTACAGAATCTAATCCACCAAAACCTAAAGCCGGGAGTTCAGGTTATGAATCATGATAACAATTCCTGAACTGAATTCCGGTTCAGGAACCGAAACGCCCAGCGTAAATATTAGGAATCACATCCGGTCACGGTATAAGAAATCGGATGCAACCTGGGCCGGTTCAGAATCCTCCGATGATCCGTGATGTACTTACATAATCTGAGATCGACGGAGTAAGAAATCTCTTAACGTGGTTCAATCTATCCATTATCGAGTTGAACCACACTTCGAATTCATAATCATGTAACCGGGAGCGGTGGCTCAGTGCATTAACTGATGTCACTGCAATTTCTCTGACCGGAAGGTTCTAGGTTCGAGTCCCGATGGCGGCAGTATTTTCGACACCAGCTTATCAGATAGGTCGAATTCTGGTCGCTATTTAGAGGAGGATTCTAGCGGCCGACTGCTCTGATCGGTAGTTTTCCGTATTTTCTTCGATCAACACCAGGCGAATGCCGTAGCAGTACTCTAACGAACATTACTTCCTATTCCTTGCCCTATCTCCATCCCTTACACCAACACTTACACTAATATGCCCTACACCTAACCACTCATGCCGAGAGACCGGCCGTGTCTCATTGAATTAATTGAGACACGGAATTTTATTGAATTAATTGCGGTGTACACATGCGTTAAACCAAGGAGCCACTACAAGACAGTAACTACTTTTAACATTGTTACAATTATTTTAAATTATCAATTGTATGAACAGACGTTATAAAAAATTAAAATACTTATAATATAATTCTACTAAAAATTTAAAAAAATAGATTGTCAATTTAGAGTGCTTGCAGAGTTTTCCCTCCTCAGGTATTACTCCCCGTCGGGACACCGCCCCAGCTGGGAAAAACACTAAGGTCCCAATTGTTCTCGTGTGTGTGTTTGTGTGTGTGTGTGTGTGTGTGTGTGTGTGTGTGTGTGTGTGTGTGTGTGTGTGTGTGTGAGAGCTCGGATGACGAGGGGGATATCACTCGCAGTTCGTAACTCGTTTGTTGAGCTTTTGCTCCGGCCTTTGCTTGTTTTGTTTTCCTAGGGCTTTTATCCAGCTGACATCCGGTTACTCTTTGCGCCCTTATATGACGCATACTCCAACATACACTAGATACAAACACACTTCCGGGCTCCTCTGATCTGGGGTCAAATGGTCTCATGAACGCGAGGTTCTCCGCGACAACACATACATGAGAGGCAAAGAACAAACAACCATGCTCAAGACGGGACTCGAATCCGCGACCCATCGGAACGAAGCGCTGAGTCGGTACATGCTCTTAGCCACCTCGGCCATCCTGGTTGGTTCTTCGCTTGTTACTGATCGGAAGAACCACGTAAAAATGCCGAGCAGGGCTGCCAGTCACTAGAATTCCCCCCAACCAGTGACTGAATTTTATATTGCTTTGTAGCTAATGTTGAAAAACCGCCATCGTTGGGACTTGAGTCCTCGAAACTTTCGGTAGAGAAGGTACAGAAGAAATGGCGATGCAGCTTCTGAGATATTCTAGCCTGTCCCTCATTACGTTAAACTGAAGTATGCATATTTTCATATTATGATTTTCTACGCTTATTTAAATTAAAATAAAAGTTAACGTAAAAAATTAAATCAGCCCAATTTAATTGGCATTTATTATTAACATTATTAATAACAAACGTTATATGAATACTTACAACTCAAAACAAAAGTTACATTCTTGATACTCTTTTCAAAAGTTTAAAATAGGCATTGGCGTAAAATTGCAAAGTATAGACATTTGCTATACGGAAAGCAGTTGCATACAAATAATTATTTTTGTAAATTTTTAGAGTCTAAAAACTGCAAAAATCATTACTATTTGGGAGAGAAATGTAGTATCTTCGGTGAAAATGAATATTTAGGAAAGTCTCAGGAACAGTAAGACAATTCTCATTTATGAACGATATTTTATCCAGCTGTTATCAAGAACAAAGAACTCAATTAAACACAAATCCATACAAGGCAATTGGAGAGCGAGTTTTCCTCTTGGTTTAAACTCTCTTGGTTGGCAATGGTAAGTCATTATCAAGATACAATCGTATTGTTAACAGTCGCAATGACAAATTCAACAAAAATCCACTCAAACATCGTGGTCGGAAATATCCCATGATTGGCAATCAACCAGATTGGCGACAGTGGGGTCAAATGAAGATGTCACTAGCAGTAAAGAAACTAATTGATCTCAAAACCACTCAAGGGAATTGGTCGACAATTCGACCATGGAGAAGGATTACCACGGTAAAATCGTATTGTCATCTGTGACAAAAAAGGAATTTAACTAGAATCCAAACAAATATCATAGTTGGGATCAATCCATTAGCGGCACTCATGATGGTATCCAAACCAAGTATATCTAGCAGCAAAGAAATCAATAAACATAATAAATCCCCTCATGGGAATCGAAGGCAAGACTCTCCCATTGTAAGAACGTCAACAGCGGTGATTAATAAGAGAGGCTGAACATTAGTTTTATCAGTCGTAATGTAAGGAATTGAATTCAAACTCACACAGGTAGTTATATTGATCTTTAAGCCAACTGTTAACCAGATGTGCCCAGAGAATACAAAAGGCCTGTGTAAATAGATCTGTAGGGGACTGTTTACTAAAAAGTTTCCTCAATAATTGTTTAAACTAGTTAAAAAATACTTTAAACTAAATTTAAACTACAAATAAATATTTTTCTTCGATTTTTTTAAGGAAAGAAATTGTATACACTTTTTCAAGATTTCACTTACGTAGGAGTCTCAAACAAGTTTGCCCCAGACCCCCCCCGTGGGTGCCACTGCTTTTAACAACAGCAAATAAACCACTTGAACATAAAGTTACTCAAGGTAGGAGAACACTCACCAACCCTAGAACGGTGAAGAATTTTTGAGGTTTAATCGCAGTGCCTTCGACTGTCAAGCAAAGATTTGAATTCAAATTCACTTAGGTAAATACTTATGCAGGAAGTCCACATGTTATGCATTTACGAATTTGGCAGAGAAAGATAATCGAGGTTTATTGCAATGTCTTAAGCCGCAGCGCCAATAATTAAGATCAAATGCACTCAGTTAAACTCATAATTAGGAACTCTCCACCGCCTACACTCGCCATATCGGTGAAAAGATTGAAATTCAAGTGCCATCAGTAGCGAAACACTGAATATAACACAAATTAACTCATAGGATTTCACTGCGACTTCAGTTCGGCAAATATAGAAGTGGAGAAGTTTGTCAATAGGAACGTTTAATCTTCAGTTTGGCAATACAGAAGTTTAATCGCAATGTCATTTGTAAAACACGATTAAACTCAAATTCACTCAAGAGAGTTAAGTGCCACTATCCAATGAGGCAACGGAGGATTATCAAGGTTCAAGTGAGGATGTAAACTCCACTCAAGGAAGTGGGGCTTCGGACACGCATCAAGTCGGCAAAGTGGAAGGATTATGGAGGCTTAATCGGTGTCATCAACCTTAAAGTAAGTTCTTAAACTAACTTACGGCCGGGTTTAGCTCAAGGTCAGCATTGCCACTAACACTGCAATGACATTCAGCGTGACGTCCTAGGGAGGATTTTTCACTTTAGCTACAGAGCTAGATCGAATTCAGCCGCTTTTGGAGGAAAATTTTAGCAAACGGTTACTCTGATTGGTAGTTTCTTAAATAATACTGGGCGGATGCTGGAAGAGCACACTAACACACGAGCTGTGGACCGTGCGGTATCTTTCCTTCCTCTTCATTGTCCTATCCTCTCCCCTCACACAAACATACATTACACTACCCCCAATGTCGGGAGTTTAGAACTTATCTCGACTGAGTTTGTAGTGGCCCTCAGGGGGAGATCACATGCACTCATTACCTTGACAACCGAAAAGAATTATGGAGGAAGGATTATAGAGGTTTATGTGCCACCACCCGCAAGCAAGAAATGGAATTCAAATTCACTGCTGTAAAGTAATCGGCAGGCATTCCCCAAGCCAGACACTCACCAAGTTGGCGACGGAAAAGGATTATTGAGGCTTAACCATCAGTTTCATCACCCGCAAAGCAGGTATCTGAATTCAAATACATTGTTTTAATTTCATCGGCAAGCACTCCCCACACCATGAACTCACAAGATCATCAACAAAAAAGGATTTTCAAGATTTACCCTGAAGTGTCATCATGCGCAAGGCAAGAATCTGAATTCAAATCCACTGCTGTAAACTAATCGGGAGGGAGTTCTTGCCTGGCACTCACAAGATTGACAACGGAAAAGGATTATCGAGGTTTTACCTTCAGTGTGATCACCCGTAAAACTAGGATCAGAATTGAAATTCACTGTTGTAAATTGATCGGCAAGCACTTCCCGCATCATGCACTCACCAAGTCGGTAACAAAATTGAATTATTGAGGTTCTACCTTCAGTGCCATACCCTCGAAGCAAGTAATTGAATTGAAATTCATTATTGCAAAAACATCTGCCAGCACTCCCCATACCATGCACTCACCTGATCGGCGACAAAAAAGCATTATCAAGGTTTTCCCTGAAGTGTCATCAACCGCAAAGCAAGGATCTGAATTGAAATTCACTGGTTTAAATTCATCGGCAAGCACTTCCCACTGCATGCACTCACTAGGTCGGCGACAAAAAAGGATTATCAAGGTTTACTCTGAAGTGTCATCACTCGCAAAGCAATGATCTGCATTCAAATTCACTGGTTTGAATTCATCGACAAGCACTACCTCCATGCACTCACCAGGTCGGCGACTAGAAAAGGATTATTCAGGTTTATCTTTTCAAATTCACTGGTTTAAATTCATCGACAAGCACTCCCTCCATGCACTCACCAGGTAGGCGACTAGGAAAGAATTATTCAGGTTTATCTTTAAGTGTCATCCCCCGCAAAGTAAGGATCTGCATTCGAATTCACTGTTGTAAATTCATCGCCAATTATTCCCCGCACCATGCGCTCACTAGGTCGGCGACAAAAAAACATTATCAAGGTTTACCCTGAAGTGTCATCACCCGCAAAGCAAGGATCTGCATTCAAATTCACTGGTGTAAATTCATCTCTAAGCACTCCCACCATGCACTCACCAGGTCGACGACAAAGAAAGGATTATCTAAGTTTATCTTTACGTGTCATCACCCGCAAAGTAAGCATCTGCATTCAGATTCACTGACAAGCACTCCCTCCATGCACTCATCACGTCGGTGACAAAGAAAGGATTATCCAGGTTTATCTTTACGTGTCATCACCCGCAAAGCAAGGATCTGCATTCGAATTCACTGTTATAAATTCATCGCCAATTACTCCCCGCATAATACACTCACTAGGTCGGTGACAAAAAAGCATTATCAAAGTTTTCCCTGCAGTATCATCACCCGCAAAGCAAGGATCTGCATTCAAATCCACTGTTGTAAATACATCTGCAATCACTCCCCATACCATGCACTCACCTGATCGGCAACAAAAAAGCATTATCAAGGTATTCCCTAAATTGTCATCACCCGCAAAGCAAGGATCTGCATTCAGATTCACTGGCATGCACTCGCCAGATCGGTGACAAATAAAGTATTATGAAGGTATTCCCTAAAGTGTCATCACCCGCAAAGCAAGGCTCTGCATTCGAATTCACGGGCGTCGTGCGGCGGCGGGCACTCACCAGGTCGGCGACGGCCACCAGGGCGGCGCACGCTCGCGGGCTGAACTCGTCCTGCAGGCGCCGGCGGCGCGCGTTGGGCGCAGCCATGCCATCACTGGCGACGCTCGCCGCCGCCCCCGCACACGCCACGGCCCCGCCGCCGCCGCCGCCGCCGCCCGGGTCGATGCGCGCGCGCGGGCGCATGCGGCAGGCGCCGGCGCCGGCGGGGGCGACGAGGGGCGGCGGTGGCGGCGGCGGCGGCGGAGGAGACGGAGGCCGGCGGAGGTGGGTGTGACTATGGGTGGAGATGGTGGTGGATGGTGACGGAGGTTATGATGGAGGAGCTTTTGGAGAGGATGGAAATGGTGGAGGAGACAGCGGAGAAGACGGAGAAGGAGGCGGAGGAGGCGGCGGAGAAGACGACGAAGGAGACGGAGGAGACGATGAAGGAGACGGTGGAGGGGGATGTGGCTATGGGTGGAGATGATGGTGGATGGTGACGGAGGTTATGATGGAGGAGCTTTTGGAGAGGATGGAAATGGCGGAGGAGACAGCGGAGAAGACGGTGAACGAGGCGGAGGAAGCGGCGAAAAAGACGGCGATGGAGACGTCAGAGGAGAGGCGGAGGAGACGGTAAAGGAGACGGCGGAGGGGGATGTGACTATGCGTGGAGGTGGCGGTTGATGTGGTGATGTAGCAGCGGTGGTGGCGACAGAGGTGACAATGACGGCGCTTTTGGAGACGGTGGAGGAGACGGCAAAGGAGACAGCGGTGAGCAGAGTAGGAGGTGAAGAAGGATGCGGCTTTGGAGACAGCGGAGGAACAGGCAGTGGAGGAGTTGGATGTGGAGACAGTGGAGGAGGTAGAGGCGGTGATTGAAATGGCGGCGGGGAAGCGGATGCGGCGGAGATGGTGGTGGAGATAGAAACCGAGGAGGTGGAAGTTGCCGAGATGGAGGTGGTGGTGGTGGAGGCGTCGGTGATGATGGTGTCGGGAGAAGTGGAGGCGGTGGAGGTGGATGGGGAGGAAATGGAGGCGGTGGAAACGGACACGGTCGAGGTGGAGATGGAAGCCGCTGAGGGTGGAGGGGCGGGGATGGAGGCGGTGGAGATGGAGACTGTGAAGGTGGAGGGGGTGGAGGTGGAGGGAGTGGAGGTGGAGGGGGTGGAGGTGGAGGCGATGGAGGTATGGGGCAAAAATCGAGGCGGTGGATGTGGAATGGGTGGAGATGGAGGCGGTGGAGATGGATACTGTGAAGGTGGAGGGGGTGGAGGTGGAGGGGATGGAGGTGGAGGGGATGGAGGTGGAGGGGGTGGAGGTGGAGGGGGTGTAGGTGGAGGGGGTGTAGGTGGAGGGGGTGGAGGTGGAGGGGGTGGAGGTGGAGGGGGTGGAGGTGGAGGGGGTGGAGGTGGAGGGGATGGAGGTGGAGGGGGTGGAGGTGGAGGAGGTGGAGGTGGAGGGGGGGGGGGGGGGGGTGGAGGTGGAGGCGGTGGAGGTGGAAGCGGAGGAGGCGGTGTGGACGTCGATGTGGGCGAGATGGCGACGAGGCGTCTAGTGGCACCCAACCCCGCCGCTGCGCCGCCCTGCCGCAACAGACGCTAGCGGTTCCAAGTCTCCCTGTCCCCCCCCCCCTCTCGCCATTTTCCCCTCCACCTCTGGGCCCTACTTCTCTGTTACTTATGGCCATTGCTCGTGTCAACCTTGTCCTCACCGCCACCAGTTCCCCTTACCCCAACCTCATCGTCACCCCGTCCCCCGTCACCATGTTACCCTGATCACACCGTCACTCTGCCCTCACCGTAGCTCTCATTGTAGTACCCAACGTTAGTTAGTTAATGCTTTATTTTACGTAACGGGACTCGGGCCATCGGGTCCGCTCTTCCGTCTGACCACACAAATTTCTTTACACTCCTTTCACTATCTAGCGGAGAAAGAGGTATTATCTTGGGCGAGGAAACAGGGAGATTTGAATTTAGCTCAGAGGCTTGTTTTCGGCTTGAGACTCTGACGTGCAGAAAATCTACTACATGGGACAGCCAGCTTTACTTTCCCTCCGAAGGAAAGCGTACGAAGGATTTTTCGCCCTTGAAAAAATACGGTTTCGATCGGGTGTGATCCCGCAAACTTGGGTTCCACATTGTCCTCACAGTAGTTACCATCCTATCGTTCGTCTCTTTCTCCCCGTCCCAACTCATGTCCCCCTCCCCAACACCCCTGTTTTAGCCTAGATTCAGTTCCCACCGACGTCGCTCCGTTCATATCACCACCTTTTTTTCATTCCCACTACCCCCTCGGCTCCCTCACTCTCCTGTCTCCTCTCCCTCACTTGTTTCTGTCACTCTCATCTCTCCTCGATCTCTCCCCAGTCGCCCTCACCTTCGCCCTTCCCATCATTCGTTATTGTCGATAGTCGCTACTGCCCTACAGCAACACTAGCGCATGAATTGGGCTATATTTTGGGTACGGAATAGTTAGAGTCAGTGGGAACTGTTCGGGAGGTGGTATAGTGTTATCTCTTGGTGTTTTGGAGATAGGTGAAAAATTGGTGTGGGGAAATGAAAGAGGTTGAGTTGATGGGCACTGTTTCCCAAGTAGTATTATTATAACTGTTGGTGAACTATGTATGATGTAATGAAAATTTGGAGAGCTATGTTAGGAGCATGCTACAGTTAAGGTCTGTGGATACTCTTTGAATGGTGGTATTATTAGTTCTGTTGGAGTGTTGTAGGAAGTGCAAAGTAGGTGAAGCTGTTTTGAGTACCAAATACACATTTCGTGTTATTTATTTTTTATTTATTTTACGTCAAAAAACAGTTAAAAACTGCGCATGACGTGCTATGGGGAAAAGTGAATTGTGTGCACATTTTCAAAATTCTGTGATCCCTACACTAAGTCATATACTACTTAAATTTTGAATTTTTGAATTTTTGAAAGGGAGAAAAACAAAAACAAAAAAACTCCCATGTAATAAAATATATTTTCAAGGATAAACAAGCAATAAATTTTGAATTTTGAAAGGGAGGTGTTGGTGGGGTATTATCGTAAATTTTCGTTTGAAACAGGTATTGATACGTTTCTTAAAAAATGATAAGGAGTTAGGGTGGAAAGGTGGTGGAGCTATGTTGGGCGAATGAGAGTCTGAGTTGGTGGGGACTGTTTCGCGGGATGAATTGTTATAACTGTTGATGAGCTATGTGAGATGTGATGAAAAGTTTGAGGAGCTATGTCAGAGGTATGGGAGAGTTAGAGTTTGTAGAGTCTCTTTGGAAGGTGGCATTATTAGTTCTGTTGGAGCGTTCAGGAGAGCAAAGTGGATGGAGAAGTTTTGAGAAAGGAATACTCTGTACGTGTCGGTGAGGACTGTTTGGGAATACGTACAGTTGTTTCTTAATACTTTGGAGTTATGGTGGAAAATTAGTGGAGCTATTTTGTGCGAATGAGAGAGTTTGAGCTGGTAGGGACATTTCGGGGCATTGTTATTACTGTCGGTGAGCTATGTGACTTATAATGCAAAGTTTGGGGAACTTTGTTAGGGGTTTCGGAGACTTCGAGTCGATGAGTATGTTTAGAAGGTCGCTTTAGAAGGTTGCTTTAGAATGTCGGTTCGAAAGGCATTGGCATTCCTAATCAACTACGTACATCCACTGGTACCAACGCGCACACCACTCACCACCAGTACAGCACCTGCAACCCCAGTCGCCACCACCTCCGCCCCCGTTGAGATGTCTGTTGCAAGTCACGAACAAATCATGCCGATCCGCATTATACAGTGAGTCTCACCCTATATTCCGATTTAAACATTGTGGTACTTGAGGTCACGAGCTGGAAGGAGAGGGGAACATTGTCAACCAATCGGGAGTTCCAATATCAAAATATTAAGTAGTCGTGAAGATCTTGATTAGATGGCAGTGTTCCTCTCCCCGACCCGGTCGTTACCTTGAAGTGTCACTGTGTTTAAATCGGAGCATAGCGTACTGGCACAACCTTCCTCCGCTACTCATATTTCTCCGCTCTTCTTCCAGCCCCACTCTCCCATCCATCATCCTCGACTGCCCCCCCCCCCCACCAACGCACCCCAAGACCCATTGATTTATCTGCTTCATTGCCCGCCTCTGCAGCCACCACTCAACGGCTATGGTTATTAATCCCGTAAGTGTATTGCATGTTATAGCTCGGCGGGGCGGCGTTTCATCCTCACAAGGATGTGAGATCCAGCGCCAATTATTAAGGTACTGCTCCAGTTCATTGCTTGAATAGTGATTCCAGGCGCGTCAAGTACGAAGGTCATTAGTTCATGTAGTGTATGTTTCCATCGCGGGAGGTGGCGGTTATCTTTCCTAGCTGGATGGTAAGATCCGGCGCCAACCTACACGTCGATTTACGGTTGTTGTTTTTCGCGACCAGGTACTTCCCACGAGTGGGGCACCCCCCTCTAAGCTCCCGACCTGTCTCTCGGCATGTGTGGTATTGTAGTGCATGTTATTGTAAGGAAGAGGGTGAGGATAGGACAAGGAAGAGGAAGGAAACATCTCGCGCAGTCTGTGGTGCGTTTTATTGGGTACTGCTCCGGCATTCGCGTTGTACTAATAGGAGAAACCACGTAAAACTACCACTCACGTAGATCCAGATAGGTAGCTCAGTGCATCAACGACGTCATTGCAGTGCCTCTGACCGGGAGGACCTAGGTTCGAATCCTGACGGCGGCAGGATTTTTGACACTAGCTTTTCAGCTAGGTCGAATTCAGTCCCTGTCCAGAGGAGAATTCTAGCGGCCGGCTGCTCTGATCGGTAGTTTTCCGAGGTTCTTCCGATCAACAACAGGCGAAAGCCAGAGCAGTACCCAAACAAACGGGCCACGAACCGCGTGCGATCTGTCCTTCCTGTTCCTTGTCCTATCCTCTCCCCTTACACACACACACACACACACACACAGATATGCACTACATTACCTCACATGTCGGGAGAACCGTTGGGGGCTTAGAACTTGTCCCGGCTGGGGCGGTGCCCCGCTGGTGGGAGATACCTGATTGGGGAAAACCCCGCTAGTCGACGTTAGATCGACGCCGGATCTTGCCATGCGGCGGGGGAAGATCACCTCCAGATGAACAAACATGCACTACACTTTCGGAACAAACGACCTCAGTAGTCGACGCGCCCGGAATCACCAACAATCAATCATTCAACCACTCAGAGAGAATTCTCCTCCAGCCAGCCAGCGGCCGCAACCCCCGCTGGGGGGTGGCAGTCGCGAGCCAAGAGCAGCGCGCGCGGCGCAAGGGGGTGGTGGAGGGGGAGGGGGCGTGCCGCACTCCGCCCACGCGGCCCCTGCGTGGTGGCGCACGCACGTCGATGTGGGCGTCTGACTCACGGAGGGCGGCGCCAACGGAACGAGGAGCCGCTGCCACCTTGCGACAGCCGAAGCACGCGCGCCGTGACGCAGCGCGGCGTTGTTTTAGTTGAGGCAGTGAACTGGCTCAGATGGCTCCGGGGTATTAATAATTAATAATAATCGATTAATTGACAATTAAAGTATTATTTAATAATTAATTAATTGTGAATTATGTAATAATTGATTAATTGTAAATTATTCACTGTTCAATTGTTGAGTAATAATTGATTAATTGTCAAGTGATAATTGATCAATTGTTGGTTAACAATTGATTAATTATTAATTCACGTTTTATTAATTACTAATTAACAATTTATTAATTAATAATTAATAATTGTTTGGTTATTAATTAATAATTGATTGAGTATTCATTAATAATTGATTAATTGATTGGTTGTTTATTGATTAATTATAGTAATTTATACTACTAAATTAATAATTAATCAATTATTGATGTCACTGCAGTGCCTCTGACCGGGAGGTCCTAGGATGCGATTTCCGACGGACGGGGATTTTAGACCCAGGCTTTTCAGCTAGGTCCGATTCAGTCACTGTCTGATGGAGAATTCTAGTTGCTCTGATCGGTAGTTTTCTGTGGTTTCTCCGATCAATACCAGGCGAATGCCGGCGCAGTACCCTAACAAACGGGCCATGGACCACTCGCGATCTTGCCTTTCCTTTCCTTCTATCCTAACACCTTACTTTCACACTTTGACTAGCATGCACTACTGTACCACACACGCCGGGAGACCGGTCGGGAGTTTAGAGCTTCTTCGGCTGGGGCGGTGCCCCGTTGGTGGGAGATACCTGAAAGAGGAATGCCTCGCAAGTGGTCGTGCAGGTAGGTTCTGGATCTCGTCATCCAGCAGAGGAAGCGCAATGTCATATCCCGTGGTAAAAACATGCACTACTGTTACGGGACTAATGGTCATAGAAGTTGGCGCACGAAGTTATCAGCCAATTAATATAGAAGTTGGGAAACACGAAATAATCAGCCAATTAATCATGTGAGGCAACGAGCACTACAGTGACCTAACTGCTATCTACCTAAAGAGGAAAAATGATCAAACTGCAATGAATAGTAGATGACAGTTAAGCTACTTATGTTCTCGCGGTGGAAACAATTAGGCCACTGCTACGATTGTTGCTTGAATTGTAAGTTTGAAATTTTTAAGAAAAGAAATTAAACTAAATAAGAAGTGAATGGAAATGTACCCAAGTACAAATTAATGAGTTAAGTTTACCAGACAAACACATGAATGTATAGCTGTAAAACACCTCAATCGATTTATTGTTACCTGCATTTTTTGGGGAAAATAAAAACCATTTTACTTTACATATTTCTGGTCTTTATTGGTCCGAATGATGTATTTCTTGTGTCATTGTCACATCCAGTTTCTTTCTAGATCTTTTGAACCCTAAAGCTCTTTCCATTTAAAAGAATCAACTACTAACTTTAGAGGAGATAATTTTGATGACTGCCATCTATTCTCTTATATACATTGCAATATCTTCTCAAACTTTCAAGCTCTGAGTTGTGATAATGTTTGATATATTTTGTTAAAAAAGGTCACTTTCAATATGCAAGGTAGAAAAATTATTAAACCCTCCAAACAACCCAAAATATTACTTTGCATTTCCTTTAAACTTGCAACATCTCAAAACAGCCAACTTTTTATTTTAAATTTTAAAATTATGAAACTTCTGTACCAACAGAAATGAAACTCAAAAGTGTATGAAAATGTACCTAAGAGCAAATTGATGAGTAAAGATTACCAGAGAACTACAGCAATACAAGACTGTAAAACACCTCATTCAATTTGTTATTTACTCAAGGTCTTGGAGAAAATAATTAAAAAATAAAGACAGATTAAATATTGCAGTAAACTGTTTGATCTTCATGTATTTGATACACCATCAGTTTCTTGCATCAAGGCTAATTGAAAAACAATTTACATTGAATAAATGTTATTTTCATTGATAAAATATCAAATATCCTAGCTACAATAACTGGGTATAAACTATTTACTTAAGAGAGATTTTTCAATGTAAAGAGGAAGGAGACAATGTTCTGTTGGGTGAAAAAACAATATATTTTAATGGAAATTTCAGGTGCAGGCAAATACAAATCTAATGTCCAGAATCTTGTAGATCTATTTGCAAATGCAAGTTTTCAATTTCCTTATTAGGTTCAATTGGTAAAAAGCTCATAAGTTAATATTATTGAATGAGAATTTTTTAATTGATTACATAAACTGGGAAATAGAACACTGCAATGTAGTACTTATAACTACAATATTATTTACATTCCTGACAATTGAAAGGCAATAGTGTTTATGCCACATGTTAAGAAAACAGAGAAAAATTAAGTTGAAGTTACGTAATTCTTGACTTTATAGAGGAAAATTGTTCAAACCAACAATGTACAAAAATATTTCACCTTCTTAGATGATGCCAATAACTCATTTTTCATTTTTTGATAGACCACAATTGCACTGAGCCTTTTAATTGTACAAAGGGTTGATTGGGCTAATAACTCTAATTGCAGTAATATTCTCTACAGAAAGGTGTCTTGTAATTGAACAGCTTTTGCTGCTACAGTACACTAGTATATTACTTAATCAATATTGTAATCTTCGCATCAATAATCCCCCTTTTGACAAGAGCATTCTGGCAAGTTTCTTTTGATCCACTGATCAATTGTTACATTATTTACTTCAAAGAGCAAAAAATGTTGATTTCCTCTTCCCTTCAAAATGTTTCTTAGGCTCTGACGCTCTTGACACAAATAAATTAAAAATAAAGGGGCCTACAAAGCTTAACGAAATTTTTCCTCGTCTTAGTCTTATGAAAAGAAAAATTTGGATTTAATAATGATTTGGAGGGAAGGTAATGATTGAGGTTATTAGTTATTTCCAAAGTTTCACAAATGTCTGTAATATAGGGGCCTTTATTACAGACATTTGTGAAAATGTTGGTAATTGTATATTCATGAACACTGGTGTAGCAAGGTCCAGTGATAACTGAAGTGAATATCACCTCATGATTTTTATGTGTCATTTATTCACTTATTCACTCACATACTCTATTTATTTATTTTTTATGTTTCAATTCATTCATTTATTTCTCTATAGTACATAGAAATTGGGAAAAGTAATATACAAAACTCTGATTTCCAAGCTTCAGAGATCATGTAACAGTTCATAAAGCGAGTTTCAGACTATAAAATCAACAAGAGAGTTCTAGGTTGTGATAATTGGCAATGTAATTGTTATTTATGTTACACATGGCTAAAAAGAACAGTTATTTGCATTTATTTATTTACGCAAAAAAAAGTTAAAAACTGTGTATGTTGTGCTACGGGGAGAAGTGAATACTGTGCATGTTTCAAAAATTCTGTGATCCCTACACTAAGTCATATACTACTTGAATTTAAAAAAACAAACAAAAAAAAACAACCAATAACAACAACAACAACAACAACAACAACAACAACAACAACAACAACAACAACAACAACAACAACGCTCCGATGTGATAAAATCTATTTCCAAGGATAAATTAGCAATAAATTTTGGGCTCTTATCCATCATGTCCTTTGTCAAGGAATAATAGATGCTGCAGCAACAACATGTAAACGATAATTTGAATAACTATATTTCCCACTGAATTCTAGAAGACTGGCACAGATAATGAAGTTACATTTATGTCCAGAAGCAAAACAAGGGGCAGTCTCAGCATTTGCTCAATGGATCAGGGAAATTGGATGAAAAACCTGCTCGAGATGGGGGTCATTGACCCGGAGGTTGCAGTACAATACTTGTTACAGGTTGTTTACATTTATAATGGTAAATAATGCATTAAATATCACTGATAAAATTAATATTACTTTCCTTGTGATGCTTAATGATGCATGTGGTATTTTATTATGGTACAAGACTTTATCTAATTAGTCTTAGATCCTTTAAATTAAGGAATTAGTTAAAAATCTACATTCAAAAACAACATAGTTTGATTATCCTTAATTAAAGGAATCTAAGATAAATTGAATTATAATGATTAATTGAAGAAAAATTGAAGATTACAACCTGTATATAATAATAAGAACCAGAACTTTAGCTTGAGACCCATTTCTTTTCAAGAGCATATGTTTTAACAATGTGTGATATAAAGTAATATATATTACACCTTTTATCTTGTGAATAATTTCATTTCAAATATTGATAATAAATAAGATCAATGAGTCCATTTACCACTGTCTTTTTTTCTTAGTACTCTGACACCAGCCATAAACAAAAGACTAAGAAATTATCCACATTACATAAATTGATCATGGATAAGAAAAGGCATCAAAATGAAAGAAAACAAATGTAAAAAAGTGAAAGAAAACAAATGTACTCAATACTATCGCATAACAAATGTAGCTCTATGTTATGCAAGTAGGCTACCACAAAACATACAATTTAGTCCTCAAAAATGAAATCAATCAAGAAAAAATTATGACAATGAAAAAATACTGCAAAGGCATGAATCAAAACAAAAGCTATGTAAGATATCATTAACAATACTGTAGTATCAACTCAAACAAAAAAATTTAGAACTTAAGGACAAAAGCAAATCTTTACAAGACCCATAATGAATTAGTTGACATATGTAATAGGTGAAAAATTAATCTCTCAACACTCTCTAAACAATAAGACACAGTAAGCAAACACTAATGAAACACGAATCATCAATTCCCTATTTTCATATGAAACAACATCTGAAATTTTTATAATCATTAGGTCAAAGGTGAATAAATTCTTAGCAGGCCTGAATTACATTCCAGATTTACTTATCAAATGAAGTGCTTCATAGATAGCCCAACCATTCTCTCATAATTACAATTTCTCCCTCAGGTGACTTCTCAAAAATATACAAAAGGGCAAAGATTAAACCATTATTTCAAAAGAGCAATAGGCATGATCTAATGAACTATGGACCTGCAGTCCTGCTATCAGGATTTTCAAAAATTCTGGAAAGATTTTTCAATGAGACTCAAACAGTTTCTCAAGGGAAATAATGTTCTCAGAAATGCACAACACAGCTTTAGGAGTAACTGATCCAATAACACAGCCATTTTCTCTGTATGAAATGACATTGATACTTGTTGCTCCAAATCAGAAGGAAATTCCAATTGTCATTCTTGTAGATTTGTCAAAAGCTTTTGACATTATTCACCATTACATACTTCTAACAAAATTAGAATTACTAGGAAGCAGAGGCATCATAGGCCAATAGATAAAATGTATTTAACAAACCAAACCAAATAATTACTATCTAACACATTAAAGAAACAAGATTTCATCATACTACTACTGCCCTCAGATGATATATTGTGGAGTCACACAATCTATCCTGTGGTTAATACTATTTCTTATCATATTATATGACATGTCATATATATATATATATATATATATATATATATATATATATATATATATATATATATATATATATATATATATATATATAAATACAAATGCCACCACTGGTTTAAAAAAATGCGTATAAATTTAAAATTTAATAATTATGGTGTACTTCGTGTAGTTAGCTTATTATAATAATTGCATGGTGCAATCAGTTCTCGGAAGCCGTCGTGCTAGGAATGCAGCGCGGGCCGTGGGCGAAATCCCAGGAATCAGCCGGTTATATCTTGCAGCAGCGCTTCTATGAAATTGATCAATATTGATTGTAGTACTTTTGCAATGTTTTGTACTTTTTGCAATTTTCGAAAATACCAAGAGTTCGCCGACAATGGAACCAGCACCACAATTTTTCGTCCTCTACTACATACGAGGAAACAATTAAAAATATAGAGCCGTCTTTTAGAAAATAATTGTTTAAAATTACCTAAATTTCAGGACAAATTATGTAAAAACTATGGATTTTATCAAAAAATTATACACGATCCCATTTGAAGATGTCTGAACAACAGATTTAATTAAAGAAAAAATCTTCAATTTGCTAGATCTAGGAAGACGCCCACAAAATTTTGAACTTTTGGAATTTTCGAAAATTTAAAGATATCAACAAAACTGAAACCTGCGCTATTTTCGAAGCGTCTTTTACGCTATTCGAGGGCAAAGTTTAATAAAAAATATCAGAGCCATTTTTGAGAAAATGTTGAGGCTTCACTTCATGTAAAGTACCTCCAAAACTCAATATACAGTGAAACTGAGTTTATACGTTTTGCATTTATTCGATTTTAACGTTTAAGACTATACATTGTTTTTTGTAAATCCCGGATAAATTCCTGCACTTCTCATGGTAAATTATTTCATATATGCGTTTTAGGTTTTTCACGGTTACACGTTCGTAATAAAATTCCCTTTAAGACCATGTAACGTACAAAATGACGTAGGTGGGCAATAAGTGAGAACGTTATCGTAGAGGAACCCACGGAATTTTTGTACTGAAATCGGTATTCAGGTTGTTTAATTTCGTCGCTAAGCAGACCGCTTCATTTGTTTTCAATTTTCCATTTTGGATTTTTGAAACTACAGGTTGAGAAAACAGGGATGCTAGTGTTGTCCGGTGCGCCTTTATATATTGTTCACCAATATTTCACGATAAAAATTCCGCATATTTAAAGGAAGTATTGAAACTCGAGGGAATTCACTGGCGTACACAGGGGGAGAGCATGGGGCCGTGCCCCCCCCCCAAAAGGCCTAGAGTTTTTGTTTATCTTCCTTTATTTGACAAAATTGATTTAAATATTTATGTTCGAATTTTGTAATTATTGAAACAATAATATTGTATAATATCATATCCACAGTACTTAGGTAATATAAAATATAATAATAAATTTGTTTATTATTTAACAAAAATCTACGATGCTCCCTCTCAAAAAAATGATCGGCTGGATCTGCCCCCGACGAAATCAATGATTTATAATGACCTTTAGGTCTGTATCACACGAGCGTTACATTAACGCGCGTCACCTAACACTAACGCGTAGCGGACGTTGCACGCTGAAAACTAGAAAACGCGCGTTATCTTAACTTACATTGTAGCCTTGATGGAAATAACGAATTTAGATATCGCATTGTTACAGAAGCCTCAGATTTTAGTGTCTCGATAACTTTATCTGTATCACGAAATAGATTAAGTGTCAGTTATCCGCGTGCATGCCCTGAGCTCGCATGGCACACAAAATGAAAGAAAGCTGTCAGACCCAAAAGCCTAGATACATCTTTCTCTTTGAATGTCGACGTGCTGACTCCGAATCTAAAGCCAGAATTGCGCCAAATAACCTGATTGTTCTTAAAAGACGGAAAAAATCAGTACAATGAAATAATATTTTTTACTGGAATAAGAGACAATTTCAACAGCTAAATATCTGACAATAAACAGTAGGCTTTTATAAAATATGTGTAATATTACAATATTACATGGTATGATTGCGTAAAATAGTTTATTATTTACAAAAAGATTGTGAAGCTAATTTTCACGAGTAAATAAAACCCATTTATTCTCAATTGATGTTGCTAAATATCTGACAATAAACAGTGGGCCTTTATAAAATATGTGTAATTTACAATAGTAATTCATGGTACAATTGAGTAAAATAGTTTATTTACAAAAAATTGTGTAGATAATTTTCACGAGTGAATAAAACACATTTATTCTCAATTGATGTACAGTATTTTAATAATGATCATTTCATAAATAAAAATGAGAAAGGGTGAATAAAATATCAGTTTCATGTACACAAAAATAAAATGTAGTTCATTGTTTTATTAAGACTAGATTAACATGGCAAATTAAAAGAGATGATTGGCAGAAATTTGTGTAAGTGTTAGAAAGAGACATCAGAAGTCACCAAAGAAAGGGTTTTAAAATAATAAGAATATGTTTTAATATAATGAAAGAAAGAATGAATAAAAGAATGGGTTTTAAAATAATTAGAATGTTCAGAGCAGACACAAGAGACAACGTTTGCCCAGTTATCATTGCTGAGGAGAAATGGGAAAAGATGTTTATGAAATGAGGATATTAATGACAGTCTCAAAGATGGGCAACATAGAAATAAAAGAACAGAAAAATAAAGCTACATATATCAACAGAAGAGCTTAAAAGAGTATTAATAAAACCAAAGAACAGGAAAAGTCAAGAAATTGGCATGGACTTTATAGCCGATAGGTAGCAGCTTGGAAGAAGGGGGCAAAACCGAAAAACTAACCCAGACTAAAGAGATTAGGAAACTGTCTTTTTTTTTAAGAAAAATGGCCCCATTCTGTAGCACCACTAGTTATCTAAAGTATTAAGAAACAGATTGCTCAAACACATTAAGATATTCCTTGGAGAGGAACAAATTGGATACAGAAAAGGAAGGAGCAAAAAAGATTCTATTTTCACAATAAGAACACTCTTGGAGAGATGCAATGAAGTGAATTTGCACAATTAGCTATTGTTTACAGACTTTGAAAAGCTATAAGGAAGAGTAAATAGAGAATGAATGATGGAAATACTGGAAGAAGAAAAGATACTTAGAGGAATATGAAGAGGAATTAAAAGACTCTATGCAGACTCACATATGATTATAAATATTAATTATGGAAATATGACATAATCTTTCACAATAAATAGAGGACTAAGACAGGGATATATCCTGTCACCAGGTCTATTGAATATATGCCAACCATATCATTAAGGAATGGAAACAAACGCTCAAGAGAGGAATAAATCTCAGTAAAACACAAAAAGTCAAAACAACCCCTAACTCTGATGATGAAGTCATGAAGTCAGCCTCCTCAACTTCAAAAGAAAACATCAAGTTATTTTATCAAGACTCTGAATTGACCATTTTAATTTAAGTCACAGTTATTTATTTAAAAAGACAAATCCAGATCCATATCCAAATTGTGGTGAAATTATTTCTACCTCCCATTTATTAGTTGAATTTCCTCTCACAAGTGATCTCAGGAATAACTTACAACATGATACTGATATCCATTCTTTATTAAATTCTACTTTGCAGTGTGACAAAATTATTAAAATTCTTTGCAAAATTAGAAAAAATATTTATAGTATTTCCCCTTTTTAAAAAAAATCACATTCTTGTAATATTAAATGTATTTATTGTTGAATGTTTTAAATTGTTAAAAGACAATCTCATGAACTATTATTATGTAATCATATAAGTAAATTTTATTAAAACCTTTCCAGAAGCAAGAAAATATTACTGGCATACCCTCAAGAGAAAGAAATGAGCACAGTCAAAATTGATTTTAGAACAAGTATCCAAATTTAATTTATCGTCATCATCATAAACTGCAGGTTGCTAGGCCTGTCTCTTGTTCCTGATTCCCAGAAGACCAAGAAGCATACACTGCCAGGTGTTCCTGATCTAACCATTTCTTTTGTGGTCTTCCCACATCCCTTCGTCTCATTGGTTTGTACTTCAGCACTGCTTTTGTAATTTTTCTTGTTTCATTCTATTGATGTGGGAGACCCATTTTCTCTGTCCATTCTTTATTTCTTCTACAATATTTTATTCTTTAGCCTGTTTCTGATATCTTTACCCCTTTGCCTATCATTTAGTGTCACTCCTGCAAGATGACAGGAATCTCATTTGCATTACCTTGAGTTTTTGTTACTCACTACTTTTCATTGTTCAGACTTACAAACTGTACATGAGGCTTGTTTTAGATACATTGTGGATTCTTAGTTTGGTCTCTTTGATCATATCTCTTCTGAAGTGTCTTCTGATTAATCTGTTCATCTTGTTGTATTTCGGAAGTTTGTTTTCCATGTCTTCCAATCTCTGCTCAATGAGATTGCCCAAAAATTAAGTTTCGATCCTTTTTCTATTATTTTCCCATTTACTTTACTTACAGACAATTTTTACTCTTTTCATTTCTTTTCCTTGATATGCCATTACTTTTATTTTGTTTGTGGAAATTTCCATATTATGTTTTGGTGCTATTATATATAGTTCATGTGCTACAATTTGCGAGTCATCTTCTGATTCCATTATTATTACTAGAGCTGGGAAGATCATGCAATTGCATGTTTTTTTGTTAATGGTCATATCTTTTTGAAACTTCAAATATGTATATTACATGGCAAAATATTGAAAATAAAGTAAGAAATGTTTTGCATGTAATGCATATTTTGCATATTTAGAGCATTTTGGCACATAAATGAAGGTTTTTGGATATTTTTCAACTTTTTGTCTAAAAGAAATTTAAATAATAATTTTCAAGTAAGAAAAATATTAATGCAAATCATGAACTTTCTTGTTGCTTCAAATACATTAATACAATGAGTTTCAGACTACTGACAGTTAATGCCACCAAAGTAATATCTGCTGTCATCAGTTTATTGCCAAACCTTGACACCTCACTCTTTCTTTTGGCATCCTCAGATTGCCCTTGAATGGCAAGACAATCTCTTCCCCAAACCTTGCCCCACATAAAGCATCTCTCTCCCTCCCTTGCTTATTCTGTTTCTCTAGGTGGCAAAAAGATGAAATATCATTGTAATATATGTTTCCATGATCAAATGCTGCATATTCTAACAATTTCTGTACATATTTCAACATTTTTGTGGCATATATGCATGAATATTTCAGGGCTAAAAGCTTGCATAAACTTCCCAGCTCTAATTATGACTATATCATCAGCATACAGGATTGTTTGAATCTTCAGTATTTTACTGATATTTATTCCCTTTAATATAGTTTATTTATTTATTTAAAGTAATATACAGGCAACAGTTTGTTTCAATTCCTTAATTATATGGCTGGTTTATACATTGAATAAGCATGGTGACAGGCCATATCCCTGTCTTATATCTTCCTCTGTTGTGAAAGATTTTGACACATTCCCATTGTCCTTTTTTATCTTCATCTGTGTGTCAATTTTGTGTGGCTTTGGATTCCTTTTGTAATTTCTACAAATATGTTCTCTTCATCCAAAATTGGCCACATAAATTCACAGTCAACTCTATCATCTGCTTTCTCAGTAAATGAATAATAGGTAAGTTGGAAGATTCACTTCATTGTGTCTGTGAAGGATTGTTTGTAATGTCAAATTGAAATTTTTCCCAATATTGTACATTATTTACAGATTACAAAATTTACAATATTTAATATTGCATCTTTTGTACTCCTTCCTCTTCTGAATCTATTGTGTTCTTCCCCCATTAATGTTTCACTGAATTCATTCACTCTGTTTCTCAGTATGTTGGCAAAAAGTTTCGATGCTGTGTGTATGAGTGTTATCCCTCTATAATTGTTACAATTTGTTTTTGATCTTATATTTTTGCAAATTTATAATGACACCTGTTTGCTATTCTTTTGGAGCTGAATGTTCTTCCCAGACATTATTGAAATTTCAATGGAAATTTCATCTGCTCCTGGACTTTTTCTATTTTTTGCTTTTATTAGCACCCTTTCCAGCTCTTTGAATATCTGTGAAGGCATTTCTTGCATCCCAATTACTATGTTGCTCATACTTGTGTCTGTAGTGTCTGGTGCAAGCCTACTCCATATTTTCTCATAGTGCTCTATTCATTTCACTTCAGGAATGAGATCTGTGTAAACATTGTCACTTCTTTCTGCTATGAGCCTCTTTATGATTTTAAAACCTATTCTTTTGGGGCCTGTGATGTCTCCCTCTACTGATTTCACAAATTTCTGCCAGTCATCTTTTTTAATTTGCCTTTTTAATCTTCTTGTATCTGCTCTACATCTCTCATATTCTATGGAATCTTTTGTAGTGTGTGACTGTAGATATTTTTGGTATGCTTTCCTCTTCCTCATGATCACATCCTGAATTTCTTTATTCCAGGTCCTTAACCATTTTTGCTTTTTGGTTATTTCATATCCTAATGTTTTTTTCAGCTGTTTCTTTGATTACTTGTTTTAGAATTGACCAGAAGTTTTCCTCATTTTGTTTGTTTATTCTTTGTAGGTTCTCTTTAAGGCAGCTTTTGTACAAGTATCAGATACTGTCTTTGTCTAATAGATAGGTTTTCAGCTTTGGTGTTGCTTTAATTTTCCTCATTTTCTTTTTAATTTCTTCAGTGTTGAATTTGATTTTAGTTTCCTCTAGGTAGTGGTCGGTGTCCAGTTTGCTTCCTCTGAAAACTTCTGTGTTCTTTACTTTATCAAATATTTCCTCATTTGCTATGACATAGCCTATTATGAATTTTGTTCCTCTTACTTCTCACACGAATTTATGTTTTTCTTTGAGCTTGAAATATAAATTGGTTATTCTCAAATTGTTGAATGAACAGAAGCAAAAAGTTATCTGCCATTGTTAATTGTTGTTTCTCCTTCTTTTCCTGTGATTTTATCTATTTCTTCATCACCAATTCGAGCATTTAGATCCCCTGCTAGTACAAGGTATTCTTTCCTTTCACATCTCTTCACTGTTGCTTGTAGGTCATTATAGAATGTGGTTGATTCTTTCTCATTCCTTTCGGGTGCATACTCTCCCATAATGTTAATTTTCCTTTCCATGATTTCGAGCTTTGTTGTTATTATTCATGGAGATATGAATTTATGATCTTCAACATTGTCTTTCCATTTGTTTGATATCACTATTGCTACTTCTCCCGCAGCTCTTTCATCTTGTTTTACCCTCAAATATATTATGACCCCTCAATGCTTTGACCCCATTGCCATTCTTTTTAGTTTCAGAAATAACTGTTTAAATCTAAATTTCTTTCTTTGAGCTCGAGTTGTACGTTATCTTCTTTGTACATCAGTCCTCTTACATTCCATGTTGCAGCATTCAATACCATTTGGTCCTTTTCTCTTTTCTCTGGGATTATTCTTGTTGTTCTCAGTTTTGTGAACGGGGGAACCTGACATCTCCGAAGTGTCTTTGTGAATTTCAGAATACACGTATCAGTGGCCAAAAGGTTTCTTCTTCTGCTTTTGAGGCTTCATCAATTGGTAAACCTACTTTGAATGCTTTGCTGTATCTTAGTGTATGTAGTTGCTCACTTATGATTTTCCCTTTTATTCCCTATCTTTCTAAATATTGTTTAATTTCCTCTTATTCTGTGTTGCTTGCCAGTTATCTCATGTAGAGACATTTAAACCTTGTTCCTGCCTTTAGTTCAACTATCTCCTTATCGGAGCCTAATACATCCTTACTAATACTGTTTATTCTTTGCCTGCTGATCAATATACCTTGATCTGGTTCTTGCATTCAAGTTTCACTCTTATGTTCCTCATGTATATTCTCTTGTTATATTATAATAGAGTTCCTAAAGCTTGTTGTTGTCCACACTGTAGTCTTGTCTTTTCTTCCATTTGTTTCTTATCTCTGATCTATTTCTGCCTGGAATGCTTGAATGGTTTTTGCTAACTTCATTTTTATTGCCCTTCTGTATGTTGCTTGATAATTCTGGTTTCTTCATCTGTTGCCATGGGTGTGCTTGCTCTTGGTGTTCTGGATGCTTGTGGGACACCTGTGTGTGTTTTGATTGTCCTTCTTTCTTTGCTTTCCCAAGTATATGCTGTTGTGATTGGTTCCTATTTGTTTCGTTGTTATTGTTTTTCTCTTGTCTTATAGCTGTTATTTCAATTATTTCTGGGATTTCATTTATATCATATTGTTGGGGCTCTTGAGGGTTTATTTCTGTATTCCTTGCATCTTTTCTTTCATTTTCTTTTCCTGCATGATTAGTTTGTGTAGATTTACATCCTTTTTTGTTAGGTGTCTTGATTACATTTTCTCTTTCTCCATCTTTTGTATCAGTGAGTTTCTCTGCTAGGCTATTTTCTTGTTTACTTGTGTTATTTTTTATTATTTCTTTTATTTCATGGCTTATCCAGTGGTTTATGTTTGTTTTCAGACATGCTAGTGTTTTCTGAATATCATCTGCTTCTTGTATTTGTCTCTTTATTTAAATCCTTGTAATATATTTTTACGTTCTTGGCATAAGCATATCAGTTTGGTTGATGCCTTTTGCAGTGGTTTTGTGTTGTCTTCTGTCACTTTTGCACATTTTTCTTAGGCACTCTTCTTGTATTTCAGGCCACATGTGATATTGTGTGCTGATTCAGTATGTTCAATGCACAGCCTGCATGTTTTCTCCTTGATTTCATAGTCCAGATTCAATTATACTAGCAATATCATTGGGCAGAGATTAGAGGACATGAAAAGCAAAATCCAGAAATACAACAGAACAACAGGACTAATCAAATGACATATAAAGAAGGGATGCTCAAGAGAGAAAATTAAAAATAGACCTACATATTATTTCATTTGAAAACCAATCCTAATTCGTTTATCATATGAATCAGAATTGTAGACAATGAAAAGGTCAGCCAAATATGGAGACCATGCAGATGAAATTTCTACAGCACCTCACAGAAGCCTCATTAAAGGAAAGAAAGAAGGAGGAGGAGAGGAGGAGGAGGAAGAGAAGAGGAGGAAGAGGAGAGGAAGAGGAGAGGAAGAGGAGAGGAAGAGGAGAGGAAGAGGAGAGGAAGAGGAGAGGAAGAGGAGAGGAAGAGGAGAGGAAGAGGAGAGGAAGGGGAGCAGAGGAAGAGGAGAAGGGGAGGAGGAGGTGGAGAAGAGGAGAGGACGGGGAGGATGAGAAGAAGAGTAGAGGAGAGGAAAAGAAGAGGGAGGGAGGAGAAGAAGAAGGAGGAGGTGATGAAGAGGAGGGGGAAGAGGAGAAGAGGAGAGGACAAAGAGGAAGAGGACGGAGGAGAGGAGGAGGAAGAGGAGGAGGGAAAAAGAAATGGGAGGGATAGAGGAAAGTCAGTAGAAATGGATTTCTCTCATTAACGAAATGGAGCAAGAAAATCTTCCAAAGACCGAGATGAATTATAAACCAATAGGATGAAAAGATGTGGGGTGACCACAAAAGCAATAGTTAGGCCTACTGGAAAACAGTAACAGATGGCAAGCTTAGCAACCTGCAGTATATGACGATACAGTTTTGTTGTTTTTTTTATTTCAAAGAAGAATTTAATCTATTTTGCCAAGAACCACTCAATTAATTATTATTTACATAGCTGGTTTCACTGTACTACAGTCCTTTCCATATGGTAACTCAAATTTTATTACAACACTCCATTTAAAGTAGTACTAAATTGCCTAAAGAAAACATTGCTGCCTGAGTTTACAGAAATTTAAATATTCAAAAGAATGGCCTCTAATATATTTACATGTTTGAAACTTATTCATCTCACAAACGAGATGTTATTATTGTTTTGGGACTGCTAACAATAAGAATCTAAATTTTCAAACTATTGATAAATTAAAACAAAGTACAAAATAAAGAAAAGAACTCTGCATTTTCATTTCTTATATAGGCTCATTGTATTACAAGTTTCCAGAAATATTTATTTAGATGCTCTTTTGTGGCTCAATTTTTATGGAATTGCTGATCTATGGTACTATTTTCAGGCATACAGGATTAAGAAAAAGACATTTTTATACTAAGAAGAAATAGCATATTTTATTAATAAATAGCATTATTTTATGTACAGTGAACAATTATATTTATATATGTATATATACACAATTCTGCAAAGCTTCATGTTAACCTTTTTATTTGAATTGTAATGCTTATATTCCCTATGAACATATTATATCCCTTGAAATTTGTTTCGCATATATTGCCTCGCAACTGTTCACACCTCCTAATCTGTGTTTAGAGCTTATAATTTAGCACTGACCATGTAATATACATATAAATTGTAGAATTCTTAAAAATACAAGTTTAGATGTATCAAATAAAATGGGTCTGGGAGATTCAGAGTTTGCGCAGAAGAGGATAGAAATTTTACTTGCTTAAAATGAGCAAAAATAAGATAGTTTTGTATGTGTTCCTTTTATTATCAATTGATTCTTCATTTTCAAGATGATAAAACAAATCTAATATCAAGTTGTCTGATAAGATACAATAAAAAATAACACCCTTTAAATAATTTTGAAAGAAAAGAAAACATTAAAATAGCATGAAGCCATTGTCAAAAAATAATTAAGCATTCACAATATACTCTTAACCTTCTTTTAGCTTACCCAAAATAATAAACTTTTAGGAAATGGAGAAGGTAAGCCATACAGTGTTCATTAGCAAATTTTGAACTCTATCTTTAAACTAACATTCTCGGAAGAAAAAGACCTGCAATATTGAGAAGACATTGAACAAGTATTTCAGCTGTTTCTTTGGACAAAGAAGCTTCCAGAAAGGAATATCTTACATGATTTCTGAAATAAAGTTTTCAATTTTGAATGAAGATGAAGAAAATAAGAATGTGTTTATGTTAATTTTCATTTATGAAACTAAAAATAATTTAGCTAATTTGATGTGCTCTGGATTTAGTGAGAATATTATAACATGTGAGTATTTTTAAAAAAGCAATCAAGTCATTTCCTATTCTCACATCCTAAAATTCATGACCTTTTAATTTAAATAAGGGTTCATATAGTATATTTTAAAGGTACAAATAGGTTAATAAAAATATTTAAAAGTAGATTTTTAAAATCAAGTGTCACTTTTAATAGGCCGCAGTTACAAATAAGTTTGTAACTTTGCAGGGTACCAAAGTTGTAAAATTATAATGATTTAGGAATCAAAGTAAAAGAAAAAATCATTGAATAACTCAAATCATGAAAATTGTTGAACATATTTTTAATAACTAGTTGTGAATATGGAATTTAGTAGTCATCATTTTAGATGGTTAATATTTGAGGAAACAAAAAAAAATGAATTTAGCTCACAATTGTCTGTATTACCATGGACTTATTTCAACGATGTCTCATATTAATTTAAAAGGAGATTATATAAAAATGTGAATGAAGCAAGGTGAAAATATACCCCCTCAGTGATTCTCAAGAGAAAGTGTATAATTATAGCACCGCTCAAATACCTGGGTCCTACAAGAACTCTAGAGTATTTGAATAGAAATTTAGTTTTTAATATTCTAATGGATGTTAAAACTTTTTTTACATTTTAATTATAATAATTACCTGTACATACATTTGGAGATATAGCTATTTTCCAACATGGATCATTCCCTGATACAAAGTATACAGGCTGTAAGATACAACTTGCATACAGATTTACTACATAGTGCTGATCATAAAAAATACAAATTTTCATTTTATTATCCCAAATGGCTGACTGTATTTTCATCTAATGATCCAAAATTGATCTTTCCTACATTCTTGCATGACTAATTGAGTGTGCATATCCACAGGTCCCACTGCTTTTATCGGTGAAAAGATTTTTAGTTATCTAATTAACTCTGATTTCAGCAATGCTAAACTATAAGCTGAAAACACAGTGAAGACACCCTTTTTAAGGCAAAAGAACAGGACAAATCTTGATGAAGAATTTGTAATTTTGTGAGATGGTGGTTAAGAACATACTTCCATGAAAATTGTGGTTTAGAATAGTACTCGATGTGGACAGAAGTAGAAAAAGCACTATGATGATTGTCTATTTGTAAAGGAACCCCTTGCTACAGACAGACATCTAGCAGGGTATCTCAAACTTTGAATGGGTTTTACTTTTTATTGCTGTTTCAGAGATGGATTATGTGCTGTTTCCAGTGAGTACCATATCAAAGTCCATGTGTGAATAAGATAAATTTCTTTAAAACCTGCAATAACAAATGAATAAGAAAATACAGCAGGCATTTATAAAACCTTTCAGCAGTTTTAAATAATTGTTAAATCATTTTTATCATTATGGAATTCACTACAGGACTGAAAACATCTTTTAAGAAAATACCAAGGAAAATTAATTGACTTTTACTTATATATTCTTGAGTTCAGAGAAAACACTGAAAACAAAAATTAATTTCAGTATTTTAATGACAATGTTTTTGAATTGCAATCATTCATTAGAAATTATACATTAATTCTTTAATAATTTATCAATTTGTTCATCATTTTATTTTTTCACTTTATAAGCTTTGTTATAAAGGCATTGAAAATTTTTACTATCATAAT
Source organism: Teleogryllus occipitalis (assembly GCA_011170035.1). Taxonomy (NCBI): domain Eukaryota; kingdom Metazoa; phylum Arthropoda; class Insecta; order Orthoptera; family Gryllidae; genus Teleogryllus; species Teleogryllus occipitalis. Next base: position 168,872 of record BLKR01000032.1, read on the forward strand.
TCATAATGAGAATTTATTGTAGAGTACAGAAAATTCATGTAGAATTTTATTAATGGGAATTAACAGCCAATTTACATATTATCATTTTACGTTCTTTCAGTTGAAAGAGATCAAATAATTAAAAAAATTAATGCGGAAACAACAATTTAAAACTGCACCAAGACTTTATAATAAACACTTTTACTGATCTGCACTTCACAAATCCATTTTCTAAAGTGAAAATGAAGTTCCTTTACATTCTAAAGAGATAGGTAATGAAAATCATACTGACCAGTAAAACATTTTGTACAAAAACTAGATTAACTAATCACAATTACTTACACATTAGAGGGTATATTTTTGGATATACTTTTCAGGAAAAGAATATTATTCAAAATGTTTGGTAAATCGACAAATTCAGGTCCAATCCTAAATGATTACCCTTCTTGGCAACATTAGCAATAAAGGCCATGATTTGAAGAATGAATTATTCTTAAAATATATATATTTTTTAAACAAAATGGTTGTGGATTCAAGATGTCTATTTTAATTTATCCATACAGTAGTCTGAGAATCCCTGCTTTAAAATAAGGTTGTTCATTACAAATATCTGTTGTTCATTAAAAAATATTATGAAATCATTTGTACAGCTTTGAATGAATGCATGCAAGCACATTTCTATAATATTGCTCAACATAATGATTTGTAATTGTCAAAAATATACTTGAAAAACTGGTTGGAGGTTTGTTCATGTAACTATGTAATAAATATTCATTGCTATGGCATAAAATTACTTTTATTGATTATAAAAAATCAAACCTTTTATTATGTTTAAAAATGTTAATTTAAAACCATAGCAAACTTTTCTCTCAAAAGTAAGGCCAAGATCTATCAATTTTTGCCTTTTAGAAAAAAAAATATATACAGAGAGAGAGAATTCATGTAATAGTAAAAAATATAAAAAGTTATATAGTCAAATACTGTGAAAGAAAAACAAATATTTGAGCAATATATTTTCTTTGTAACTTCTTAAAAATATGTGGTAATAATAAAAATAATAATAATATATTTTAAAATATGCCTGCATGAAATCACTCATTTTAGAGAAGTTATCTTCAATGGTCAGAATTCTTTACTTCTGTAATCATACGAAACTTTCTTTTCTAAAAACATGCTCAGAAAACATTACAACCCATACATAAATATGTGACTGTTATGTGACAAATTTTTGAGCAGAGGGAAAAAACAACTTTTTAGAAGACTGCTACTGCTACAGTACATCTTAGCAACTAATATTATTTCAAATATAAATTTATTAGATATTGAATTAGAAAGAAGATAAGGCTAAGTAAACAATTCTAATTAAATTGCCATCAAGAATTAAATAATTCACATGCATAAAAGGTACGATCAGTCAAGATGGCTTCATTGTAATGCAAAAATGGAACAAAGTCTAATTTACGCACAACTACAGTAATAAATTTAACCACACATTATTTAAAAATTTGAACTTGCTACCAGCCAATTATCACCAAACATTAATATTGAATTACTTTCATCCTGTTTTATTTTCGTTGTAATTATTGTTTTCATTGGATGTTGTCTTCATTTATTTACTTCCATGGTGATGTTTTTATTTACAAAACATTCCCCCCTCCCTAATTTGCATAGATGGGATAATATTTAGAATTCATTTTTACCACTCAGATTTGATAACACGGAGAAAGCCTTGTCATCTCATGACACAGCACAGTTACCTATATATTGATGTAAAACAGTACATAAGTAATGCATAGATTATATTTAGTAAAGAATGTCTGCAGCACAGCTTGCAACATTCATTGCATTTATATTGTAAATTGGAAACCAAAAAAAAGTCTGTTTGTTTGGGGACGCTAAGACATCACTGTTCAGCACAGTTATATTGCACACACGGATCATACCAGCACATAACCACAATGAATGTTACTATAAAAGTTTAACAATGACAGATATAGACAATCTCCACTTATTGGTGTTGCAAATTTGAAGCAGACTCTTATACTATTTAACTAGTAGAAGAATTAGAAACTTAAAAATGAATTACTCCTCATACTTCATCTGATTCTATAACAGAAGTTCTAGTCTTTTCTTACATTCTTACAGTTGATTTCAAGTCACATTAGCAGTTCGAATTAATTGATTTTCTGCAAAGAAAAAAGTCACAAAGACAATCATGGCTGGAAAAAAGTTTGGCATACACAATTTGTTGTTTCATAAATACACCCTTCACAGAGAAAGCATGTCTCTATATATGCAGTCTCTGTGGTTAAAAACTTTTGACTTTGGTCCCATAAAAGGATACTTGATAACTCAGTGCCAGCGTACTTGGACATAACATACATCGAAGTCAAATGTATCACGTCAGAGACTGCATACTGTTTTGCTGATTCAAGACAGATTTTAAAAGAAACCACAGGTATGATACTATTGTTGGTAACATATTAAAACATACAAATTTCAAAATTCATTTGTAATCTTTCAAAGAGCATAAACTTGTGCACAATATACACAAATCACTTAACTTTAACACATAATATATTAAGTTATGGTATTCCTGCTTTTTGAAAACAAGAAATTCTCATTGAACATAACTAGCAAACTGATTGAAAAATCATAAAAACAATTCATATATTTCCTTGCTCAAGTGAACCAATACAGAGATTTCAGTTGTTAAAAGGAATTTTACTCTAACTGGACCGCTCTCACAAAAACCAGTTTAAAAACGTTTGCTCACTTTTGCAGGTAGTTCATTGGAAATCTTATTTTCCAAATAGAAAGGAATAGAGTTTAAATCCTAACATAATTTTTTTTAATAGTTTTCTTTTCTAACCCAATAAAACATAATATTTGCAAAACTAATTTTGAACATAAAATATATTTCTTGTTTTAATTTAAAATTTAAGACTTTTCACATTAATTGGTTAAAGATGAATTGCATCAAATTACAGTACATCCTTACAAACAATACAATGAAGATACATTTTCATCAAAGTTCTTTTATCTTTATTTTGAGTTAGCAATGTAAATTAATTTGAAATATAAATTCCATCTATAAATTAAATATTATTTCATTCAATAGATGCATTAAAATTAAAGGAGTATAAAATTATTTTACTGACATATCAAAAGCAGTATAAATTAATTTACTGACAATATCTCACCAATAGAATTAATTTGTTTTTCTTTCTCATTCTTGTCTGAAGAAATTAAGTAGTGATTTCCCACAATTTATAGGAAGTTGAGTCCTTGCAAAAAGTAATTGTTTTTTAAATGTTGTAAATTGTTTATGTATAAAACTAATATTTGCTGAAGTCTGATAAACTGGTTTTAGGACAGTCCTACCATGAACAATTGCAATGCACATGCACAGAAATTCGGAAAAATAGCAAAGTTTCACATAGAAACCATATCCCCAAGCTACGCACTGTTTTGATATGTTTCGACAATGGAAAGCGTATATATGCATTTTAATGAAAGTGGCTATGCTTATACGGTATCATTAACACGTACACTGCCTTGGTTATTTAACATATCATGTAAATCAAATCATGAAATTTAACAATATTCTTCATATTTTTGTTTTCTTAATATTTCTTGAAAAATAACTTCAACATTAGCAACAAAATGGTGTTTGATTCTTGTATTAACAATACTTTTTTTAAAGTTTTAGTTCTATTAATATATTTACATTTTGTATGACTTATCATAGGATAGTATTATAGTATAATATGATCAACATGTTTAACAATCTGCACGCTTAAGATGTATGTATGCAAATTGGTGCGAACAGAAACAACTTAATGACTAGTGAAACAATATTATTAAATTCATAAATAAAAGAGAGCACAGCTCATCACCTGTTTTTGGAGACTATATAAGTTAATATTTAAAAATTATTTTTTAGTGGTAAAATGACAATCATACTAAACTCTGTCTTTACCTGTGTTGAATTATATACACAATTGTTTTTATAATGCAATCACCATTAACAGTTTTAACACAATTAAGAGGAAAACTCCAGTTCTAGCAATTCAGGGTTATTAAAACTGTAATATTGTGAATAATGAAACTATTAAAATGTAATATTTAGTACACTTCTCAAGTTAAATCATAGTTACTTTAATTGAGAGAATATTTGTCTTAAAGTACAAAATAACTCAGAAATACACAAATTTGGGATTCATAGTAGTATGTGCCCTCAAAAGAAAACATTAGTCATTAGAAGTAAGAAGAAAGATAAATATTTTTGTGTACATATGCATTGAAAATTATTTCAAGAAATAATGTTGTACTTTGCAGAGCCTTTGAACCCCTGTCTCGAGGACTGAAGATGAGCGCAAATATTGGAGACGCCTCAATAGAAAGTGAATTAATCATAAAATATATTTAAAATGACTATTGAGATTGTGAGGTTGTCTTCCCTTTAACATAACTAAAATAACATATTTGTATAATTTACTTTATAATTTTGAGGCTGAACCTTCTGGTTGAGTTAAACATGCCAAAATTATCAATGTAACTTCTTTAATGATTTGAAAATAGAAATGCAAAGGACAATCATCAGTTGATGAGCATTTAATAGACAGTCACTGCTCCAAATGATTATTCTTTGATTATTAAATTTTCACTATAAAAATAAAGGTAAACGATATTCTGATAAGTTAATGGACTATATCACAAAATAAAGAACTGATAACACCAATTAAATTTGTTGTTATGAAATAATGAGCATGATATTATAAAATGAATGAACTCGTTAATCCAGATAAAATTTTGTTCAAATAAAAAAAAATTAACTCTACCATACTGTAGGATGAAAGGTGAAATAAATGAAATATTTCACAGAGAGTTTGAAGAACATGAATACAGTATATTCAGTTGATATATTTTAATATTATGAACTAAATGAAACTATTGTTTTCTGCAACTTGCAGGCTTGTTTTATCAACCAGTGATTCACTACCCCTAGTAGCACCACTACAGATTGGGTAATAAGAGTTATTGAAAAGTACAAGAGTGAGGCTTCTCATATGTTTAATCACACAGATCGGACGTGTTGGTGAGTATAGACATACTTAAGTGAATATATTTTATATGAATAGTATATCATATTGACTTAGTCAACAACTTTCTTCTATCCTTCGTGCAGCAACCAGTGTGGTAAACATTAAAAATAAATTATAATTGACATATGATTTCTTAACACTGCGTGAGTTGTAAAATAGAAACTTCAGCAGTGCAATAATATCTATTCTCCATTTCTATTAACAAAACTGATAACCTGAATTTTCTATGTGACCGTATGTTCACCCATGCCTAAAATTTGATAAAATATCATCTAAATATTGCACATCCCTTAATTTTGAAATTACTTTCATTAAAATGAAGTAGTAATTACCATTTGTTATTTTTTAAACTGCAAAATATTAACTTTATATTGAAAACAGACAAATCTTTTCTTGGGAGAATTTTAGCCTCCTCGTAAATATTCTGCAAGTACCACTGTTTTTTGTATCTGAAGTGTGATGTAAGAAGGGCATGTACATTGTAGATGCTTAGTTACTGATCTTTTAATTAACTCCTAAAATTCTTATAGGTAGTTTAGAGCTAAATATTGCTATCGATAAAGTCAACATTTCATTTGCTTCTTGCTTATTCAAAAGAAGAAATCATTTCTCATATCAAGCGATATCAGTTTTTGTGTGGCTAACCGTATGTAAAGTAAGTGTCCATGTAAAAAATTCATACTAAATATCATTTAAACTATTATGAAAAAAAGTTGTGGTGTGTGAATACAATATTAATAATGGAATGTGTACTATCTATACTTCTTATAATAATATGATAATTTTTCTCTATCTTATTAAATTGATACTGACAAAAAATTATTTTTAATTGCCTTTTCATTGTTTCATTGTAAATTTGAATAATCCACATTATGATGATAATCACTGTGACTTCACATCTTCTTTTTCTCTCTTCGCCAAGAGATTACTGCTTCTCTTTGCATATGTTTCATCCTTTTCTTTTTGTTTCAAGTTTATTGCCCATTGTGTGGCAACAGGATGATTCTGTCTTGTCATTCACACAGGAACGAACACACATCATCTTTTAGCTGTCACATCACAATACTTCACTTACTGAGTGTCACTGTGGCACGGGCAACTAACATACAAACTTTTGTACCATTTCCCCTGTTGATATCAGTTACGCAACCAATCAAATTGGCTATATTTGAACGGATTGGTTTGGATAGTGGTACTGTTTGCTCTACAAAATCTGTAGAGAAATTTCTTGAGCCCTATTTCTCTCTGCACTTGCTGGCAATTTTTCATGAATATATAAGTTTGTTAATCTACAATAATCCTATTTAACAACCCGCTCATCCTTGTATACTACAATGCTGAGGGTAACTCTTTCCAATATCACAAATTGTCTCCCTCATAAGAAGAAATATTTTATGTATAGTAGTATATGTATAGTGAAAACAATATACAAATTGCATATATATATCAATGAATTCATTTTTGACAATTGAAGGCAACAGTGTGAGTATTTTGCAGTGAAAATGTCACCTGACTTAAAGAAATGGAAGTGACACTTCAAAACACTATCATTTAAACAAACTCATATTTATATATGCTTGAATGAGGTAAAAAATAGTATTTGTAAGAAAGATTTACCATCAAAATCTGTCAACACTTTCATCTTTCCAGTTTATCTTTACAAGTTAAAAATAGTTAGAGAGGTATACTGCACATATTAAACTGAAATATTTCATGACAAGTCGGTTTAAGGAAATATACAACTTAATTTGAAATACATAAAATGTACAAAAAGTAACAGAAAATTTTAATGCTTCTTTGAAGAGAAAATATGAGCAAAGAACCTTATTAATAAATTCTAAACCTATATGACAGTTCTATAGAAAAGTGATTAAGGAAATACCATTCATCATTTGCTTAAACGAGTACCTGAACTAGTATGGCATAGAATGTATAATTGTAATCTCTTGCACTACAAGTGCATTTCATGTCAGAGCAAAGAAAGCCATCACTTCTTCAGTCCTTTCTTTCTCAGTAGATGCTTTTCAAAATCAACAGTTGATGTGTGGATCAATGCACAGGCTCTCAATGAATTTCCAAAGTTCTTGGTAATCCCCATTCTGGGCAAAATCTAGAGTAGGGATGATCCTCTTACCAAAAAATAAAAAAACTAAAAACTTTTAAAATACAAAATTCATTTAAGTAATAATTTGTGAAATACAAATTAAGAGAAAGTTAATGTAGACTTATAATTCTCCTGATCATTATTTTATTCTAAATTTTTAAGTAAAATGAAATTAATGAAAATTATTTAATAAAAAAATTAAGAAGATATGAATATTGGTTTGAAAAAAACATAATAATTAATTTGAATAAAAACATAATAATAAATATTATTATTATAAGAATTGAAGTGGCAGGTTTAAGACAAAACTGTTGAGCACTAAAACAGCACCAAGTGAAACAAGAGAAGCAGAGATTTGCCACACATTTTCATAAATCTCTGCCTCTCTTTCATTTCCATTACTTTTTTCATTGTCATTTAAAAAAAAAAAAATTTCATACATTTTCTAATTAGATTTTGTGAAATCATGCAAAGTGTGAAAAACATTGTATGGAACAAGATACTTTTGAGATTTGAAAGATTCTGTCACAACATAGTTTGTGTTTGCTACATTCTTAAGATTTTGTGAAATTATTTTTAATTCATAGTGGAAACTGAAAATAACTTATTTTTGAATGAAGGATTTCCCCTAAGCTAATCTAATTTTTTAACTAGTCATTATAAAAATTGAGTCAAAACTTTAATCTCTGGTTAATTCCATATTCTTAAAGCCTGAATTAATGGCATTTTGATGGTAAAGTTGATTACCAAATTATCAAAAAACTTGTTTATACAGAATGACTAGTGAGATGCAGCTAAACACGCTAAATTAGTGTTTAGTTACTAAAATATTGAAAGTAATATAGATTACATTAAAAAATATGATTAAGGATTTTCTAGATATATTGAAATTCTAAATCTGAAATGTTAGTTATCTTAGTATGAATAGGCTGAACAGACTAATTGCAAACATAATTTGAGTAGTACTGAATTTTAGTCATTAGGAAAATTTTCAAATAAATAAATTCCCAATTAAAGCAATGAAAATAAAAATATTACACTGGTGATTGCACAACAGTTTTTGCCAGCTTCATTTTGATGAAATTCATGAATAAGGCAATGAATCTCTTAAATTATCTACATTTTCAGAAATAAAAAGTTCTGTCACTTGAAACACCTCATTTGAAATGGGAGATGCATTTTGCTCTGAGAACAAATTCATTTTGAGACTGCACATTAATTCACAAAAAATTAAGACAAAATGCAGCTTATTTCGTTGCAAGTCTAGAGCAATAAGATAAGCACTTTGTCTGCTTATAAAATATGCCCTCTCTTTCCCTCTGTGTGTTCATGATTGCTGTCTTCATTCTAGTGCCAGTTACAAGTAAGATACATAAGGCCATTTACCCAGGTAGCTCATATCATAGGTGTTAAAACAGTGAGCAATAAAGCTTGCTTGGAGGTACACTCAAGCTCATTGGATTGAAACAAACGTTCAAAATTAGGCCCTTCTGATAAGCTTAACCAAACCACTAGTAATTAAAAATCTCTTCTGAAACGTTATTTTTATGATCCTTTTTCAATAGTAGTATGTGGGGTGAAAGATGAGTGGTTTCAAAAGAAAAGTTAAGAAATAAGGAAATTTAAGTGCAATCGTAGAAATAGGAAATATAATACTTTTCAATTAAAATAATAAATGCTACCAAATATTGCCAGAAGCTTACATCATTTTATGAATGAAAAGAAATTTCAATTTTGAAGACGCGAGACAGTATTCTATAAATGAATGATGGAAAAGTCGAAATTGCTCCAAAAAACTATAATGAGAGGCAAAAAATAAAATATAAAAAGGCTAGACTACTCAAGTTGACATTGTAGATATCATAGAAATAACTACTTACAGAAGATATTAAAGTGTGCGTTCATCACGAATATGTTTCAGTCATCTACTTCTTTCATTTCTGAACGCATCATTCATTTCGTACTACTTTGCCCCATCACCAGCATCACCTGAACGTTCTTGCCCGCACCGCCACAGAGCGAAAGAGAGAGACAAATAGAGAGCACCAAATCGCGCAAACATCAACATCATGACGACAACAACAATAACAACAAAAAACGAGAAAGAAAAGCGATCAGACGAACGCAAAACAAAAACAACACCCACACGGCCGCGCCTAGCCTGGCGACCATCTTGTCCGCCCAGCCCAGCGGCCATTTTCTTCCACGCGACGCGGCGCGGCGATTTCACCGCACTCTAGCGGTCATTTTCCCCACTCAACCCGCGCGTGGCGGCCATCTTGCCGCTCGGCTCAGCGTAGCCCGTCTCGGTGCCTCCGCTAGAGGAAGTCCCTCGGCCTCCTGAACGTCCTTTTATCGTCGTCCGCCCCCCTGCCGCCGCCGGCCCCGGCCCCCTGCAGCAGCAAGGCCCTCTGCTGCGCGTCCGCGTCGCCCGCGGGGTCTTGCGTGGGGGTGGGCGGGGCGCTGGCCGGGGACAGCATGCGCGCGCTCTCCGTGGGGCTGGAGCGCGGGGGCGTGGCGGCCAGCTGCTGCGGAGTGCACGTGCCGGGCGCCGGGGGCAGCACCGGCACCCCGGGGGCGGCGGCCTTCGTGCGGGACTTGCTGCGCCGCTTGCGCAGGATCAGCCCGCCCACCCCCGGGCCCGGGAGGCCCTCCGGGGGCGGCGGGAGCAGGCCCGCCGCCGCCGCCGCCGCGGCCGCCGCCGCCGCTGCCGCCGCCGCCGCCTCCTTGGAGCGCAGCTTCGCCGCTTTGGGCACTTGCAGCACCGGCGGCGGCGCGGGCGGAGGGTTGGTGGGGTCGCCGCCAGGGTCGTCCTGAGGCGGCGACTGGGACGTGGCGGAAGAGGTGGACGCCGTGCTGGGCGGCGCCAGCCGGGACAGCACCTCGGCCAGCAGCTCCTCCATGCGGCCCACCTGCGCACCAGGAGACGGCACACAAATTACCATTCGCGCAACTTTTCTTGAACGATAGATTGACGAAATGCGGGCGGAGTGGGGGTATTAGTTACAAAGACAGCCACTAGAGTATTTTCAGTAACGCCAACCTTTGGTAGATGAAAGTCAAACCCGCTATGTGTGCGGCCAGGTCATCGCTCTGGGTAGGCAACAGCAGGGACAGTAGACAGGAGTTTTAGGTGCCTTCCTTGAAGGTCCTGGACCTGCCTCAGACATTTCTTTAGATAATGGTAATAAAGCTGAATAGAAGTTCTCGACTATGAAAGCAACTAGCTTTGACTATCTTCTGTTTCGCGCCAACGAAGTTTTAATGCTGGGAATGTTGTCATCAGAGCTCGCTGCGATCTTTTGCCTTCAGCTGTTTATAGCTCCAGGGAGGGGGAAGCAAGGTCATCGTTCAAGAAAAGGTGCGCAAGTAGTACCTTTACGCAAGAACTAGAGGGTGTTCGAAATCAGTGGGCTAATGTCCATGATGCAAAGACTATTCTCCGTTCACCCTAAGAAAAAAGTGAACAATGTCACGTGCTTTGGGACGCTTGCCATTGGTTAGTTGACGCGTTACAACCTCAGGCGCGTTTATGTGCAGAAGAAAACAGTTTTCGATGTAGTGGCTCATATCTCTCACAGTATTAAAATTCCAAACGAAACTTACAATCTATAACTCAGATTCCAAAATAAGCGGACCATTCCCACGCCTGCCCTTCCGGAAGAGGAGATATCGATGTCGGTGACAGTTATGTGTCCGGCGTTTGCCTGGTATCAGCTCTAACGGAAAAAATGAATCCGGAGAGTCAAAAGGTGAACTGGACCCCACGCACGTGGCAGCAGTAACTGAAGCTGTTGATTTCGAAAGAACTGATGACAGACGCAGGTTCGGTCACGCACGGTAGGAGGCAGTATGCTCATGTGAAGCGAAGCAGATTAGTTTAGAGATTTTTGTCAAGCAGTTCAAAACGTTTGCTTGAAGGTGTCGGAGAGCGATGCAGGTTCTTCCGTAGTGAAACACTACAGTAGTAAACTATTATGGAGTGGTGAAAAAGTGGTATACAACGTTTTAAATACATTTTAACGCTTTTCAGAACTTCCCGAGCAAGGTGCAAAAGTGATGCTAGAACGCTGGTGTAGTGCATACTATTAATGAGGAACAGAGGATGTGGGAGGTAGATGGCTTCAGGACAAGATAGTCTTTGCCGACGGTTCCTCTTCCAACACCGAATCATGTGCTTCAGACAGGAATTTAACCTCATCCTGAAGCAGAGTGATCGTAAGTAAATTGTTTGCATGATATTAAAGAGTGAATATTAGTTAATACTGTCAAAATAATGTAAGTTGGATATTGACATTCACTTGTTCACTTCATTCTCGTAAAGATTTTTAAAAAAATGTAACGTTGTAAACTGGTAGTTAAGGATGATAAATTAATTAGTTTTACTATCACTTAGTTTCTGTTAATGTTTGTATACAATACAATATGCGAATTATCATAATAAAAGTTAAATGGACTAGACTAGAGGATGTTCTAATATAATGGGCGAAAATCCACGACGAAAAGACCAAAGGATGTTCTAGATGAATGTTCACAATACAAAAACTGTACTATTTTGGTGTAAAATTCTATTTATGATGCGAAAACTTGAGTGTTGTCATTCAATACGAAAATACTTATAATGGAAAGCCCGGAGGGTATTTTATTCCTGTGGGAGAATGTTAATGTCAGAAAAATTAATGTTTTTGTTATTGCACTAACAGGTGTTCAAAAATGTTGACGGTGCATGCTTCACTATGCTTATTTTATTATAAAATACAAGGTGCTCATAAAAGGAATACAACGATCAATATGATCGTCACTAGTTTTTAGAGAGAAAACACAAAAACAGCTTCCGCTTTCAGCGTGAATTTAGAAGTTATTGACAGCCACATTTATCATGGCGTACGTTTGACTTTTCATTCAACGCATCCTCCAGAACCGCAATACAGTCCTCTTCCGTGGGACGTAGCATTTTAAGTTCGGTGTGAGATTTTATTACAAAACTTTCGTCAGGGTCAAACTTAAGTCGCAATTACACTTTCTCAAAAACTTACGCACATTTCTGCAATGTAGATTTTGTCGAAAACTTTCCTCATAAAGGAATGCATGATTGATATTTCAGTGAAATACAAAGGACGTACGTGACAGTATAGTAGGGAAATTCAGTGGAACGTTTCATCATTTTTTATATTATACAAAGACTTGTTTTTGGAAAAGAAAGATGAAAACGATTTTTAATGAAACGTTCTTCTCGCCACAACGAGGTGTCTAACGTTATAAAATCGCCCGTGATTCTGATCTCGATGACCGTTAGAGTGGAAGCCAACACTCGCATTTTAACGATTGTCGGATTATTACATTTTTTCCGGGCGCGTCAACTGCTAAGGTCATTAGTTCCGTATGTGTAGTGCATTGTTCCTCTCGGTAGGTGGCGGTGATTTTCCCCTGCTGGGTGGCGAGATCAGGCGCCGACCTGTACCTCGACTTGCAGAGTCTTCTCTAACCAGCAGACACCGCGTCAGCAGAGACAAGCTGTAAGCTCTCGATTGATCTTCTAACATGTGAAGTAGTATAATTAAGTGTATGTAAGTAATGGGTGACGATAGGACAAGGAAGAAGAAAGATAGGTCACTCCCTGGCCCATTTGGTAGGGCATTGCTCCTGCATTCGCCGGGTGTGGAGAAACAACGGAAAACTACCAACCTGAGCAGCCGGCCGCTAGATTTTGCGTCTTGACAGCGGCTTAACTCGACCTGGCTACGTAGCTAGTGTCTGTAATCCTGCTACGATCGGAACTCGAACTTTAGAACCTCCTGGCCAAAGGCACTGCAGTGACATCTGTTGTTGCCCTGAGCCACCTAAGATGGAACTATCAAGGGCAAATATCAGGTGTGAAACTCTACTATATGAAATTTCTCACTACGAGTTCTTTGGCTAAATGTGATTATTTTCGCCATCCTACACGCCATAGAACTTTGAAACATTTATTCCAAGACACTCGCATATAACTTTCTTTTCTACGAAGCATATACGTAAACGTTGCTCGCCTCCCGGCTCCACCCACCTTCTGATACTGATGCCGTCGTAACTCAAACCCTAGGACCTCGTTAGAGGCACTGCAATGACATCAATTGTCCGAGCCACCTAAGCAGAAACTACCAAGAACACGTGTTTAACTCCGTTATATATGAAATTTCCCACTACGTGTTCATCGGCAAAACGTGATTATTTTCGACCCCTCAACATTCCGTAGAAGTTTGCAACATTTATTCCGAGACACCCGCACCTCACTTCATTTACCAGGAAGTAAATGCTCATCGCCTCCCGGCTCCACCCACCTTTTGATACTGATGCCGTTGAAACTCGAATCCTAGATCCTCCCGGTTAGAAGCATTGCAACATCAGTTGTTGTCCGAGCCACCTAAACCGGAACTACCAAGAGCAAGTGTAACTCCGTTTTATATGAAATCTCCCACTACGTGTTCATCGGCAAAACGTGATTATTTTCGACCCCTCTACACTCCGTAGAAGTTTGCTACATTTATTCCATTTATTCCGAGATACCCGCACCTCACTTCATTTACCAGGACGTAAATGCTTCTCGTCTCCCGGCTCCACCCACCTTTTGATACTGATGCCGTTGAAACTCGAATCCTAGATCCTCCCGGTTAGAAGCATTGCAACATCAATTGTTGTCCGAGCCACCTAAACCGGAACTACCTAGAGCAAGTGTAACTCCGTTTTATATGAAATTTCCCACTACGTGTTCATCGGCAAAACGTGATTATTTTCGACCCCTCTACACTCCGTAGAAGTTTGCAACATTTATTCCACGACACATATAACTGCCTTTTCTACGAAGCCAATACGTAAACGCTCCACCCACCTTCTGATGCAGGCGCTGCACCTCCAGCTTGACGTCCACCTTGAAGTCCATGATGTTGGCGATGATCTCCTTGTACTCGGGCGCGAGGATGCCGGGCGCCTGCGCGGCCGACGGGGGCGGCGCCGGGGCGGCGGCGGCGGATGCGGCGGCGGGCGCGGCGGGGGCGGCGGCGCCCGGCTGCGCCGAGGAGGCGGTGGTCGTGGCCTGGGGCGGGCCGGCGCCGCCGGAGGCCGACGCGCTGGAGACGGCGCCTGGGGACGTGCCCGTGCTGGGCGCCCCGGGCAGGGACAGCGTCGACGCCTCGTTCAGGCGGAGCTCGCTCCGCAGGATGCCGCTGTCGTACGAGTCCACCTTGCGGAGGTTGGTACCTGCGGGTTGGTTGGTTCGTTATTTCGAGTATCCGGGTGGTACTGGCGTTGATGGTATAGTGGTTACCAGAGGGGGGGGGCTCTTGCCAATACCAATATATATATATATATATATATATATATATATATATACACACATATATATATATATATATATATATATATATATTGGTCTTGCGCATCGTATCCGACAGCAGCCAATGAGCTTCAGACACCAGTTTGCATCACAATGTTAGCGGGAATTTTCAATGCAACCAGATACAATAATAATAATAATAATAATAATAATAATAATAATAATAATAATAATAATAATAATATTTATTCCCAACTTGTTTTACAGAGATAATGTTCACTGTGTTTTCTTGGAATTATTAACCATCGATAACCAGTTGTGATGGTTAGCAATACTGAATTTATAATTTATGATCTGTCTGCTTCCACATATTATTTTTTATGTGTGGCGTGTTTTTCACAGCATTCTTATTTTTTTAACATATACAATCTACGTTTTTGTGAACATCCAAATTAAAAAATCTAGCTTTCAATCATACGATAAGTCGAGATTATCACCTCGTTCCGAGACATTGAAACAGATTTATAAATTATTTCGTTTAAATATTGCATCTTAATCACTTTCGAGTTAGTTTTGGTTGGTTACTGTTGAAAATTGTTACTTTGTACCACTTTCCAAATGTTTCTCAACACTTCTCGCTCTCCACGCAACATGGCGGCTAGCGACTGGTCTGACTTTTCAAACGAAGTGCCCGTACTGTGTTTGCTGTGTACCACAGCAAGTGTGCCCCGAGTATCGGTGTGGTGGGCACACTGTACCAGTTGCGGCCCACTGTGGCCGCTGCAGGGTTGCGCCTTGGGGCGCGACCAGGGTAGAAATGAGGAGTACGGGAAGGTGACGCCAGGAGCAGGGCAAGCGGCGGAGCTGTTCCGTGACCACCGAGTCGTGTCGGCTAAGCGGTCACAGGAGGGGCATTTCCCCTCGATGTGTGTTCCCGCCATGGAGGCGGGAAGTAAGAGACTCGCTCCGATGCCTCGGGGCGTATTTATAGGGCCTCGCCCGGGGCAGTAGGCAGTAGGACATTTGTGGAGCCGCAAGCGAGTGCCTAGCATTAGCAGTAAGTTCGGTGTTTGAAGTGCGTGTGTTACGGTGAGTGTATTCTTCTGGCGGACTGGAACTTGGCTTGTATTTCGGGCTTGATTTGGATTGTGGCTTTACTGAAATAAATGTATGGTGAAAGAAATGTTGTTGTTTTACTTTGTACATAACAATGGTCACGTGGTTTGCAACGCAAACTGGTGATGCGCAGGACCAGCTAAAATCGGTGCACCGGAGGAACCCACCCATGTATTTTCACCATGGTGGTTACTATGTCGGTGTGACGTCATGGAGAAAAACACACAGACATTTACAAGTATGTACAAGTTTATTTACACGTATGTACAATAATCAACTTCTGCTCCGAAACTACACCCTTGTAAGTATTTCCTTGTGGATACCCCACATAGCTAGGGAGGCCCCGCCTCGATCAATTTCGATCTCAATTTAAGGAATAGTGCTAAAAATTGAACTTTAAGCGTGCTCTGCGTGACCTGAAAGAGCAGCTCTTAGTAAGGGCTGACTAAAGAAGAATTTAAAATAATACACAATTGAAAGAGAAAAGACGAAGAAATTGAGTTAATAGAGTAAAAATAAAATATACAATACAAATTAATAAAAGTAGCACCCTAATAAAATACAACAAAAATGAAAAACATAATAACTACAGAATAATGAGGAACTTAAGAGCGAGGAACACTAAAATTAATTTATCCATATTTTATAATACTAAAATATTTTATTAAATTGTGACCACAATTTGAAAAAAAAGAAAGTCTTAATCCCACTTTTAACTCAATTTACTAAATTTTGAAAACACTCTCTCAAGAGTTGCGAATACTAGGCGATATTGCTGTTAGTTGAAGGTAATTGTATGGTAAACCAATTTTTTCTTTAAGTATAATAATTCACTAACCCTTAAATTTGATAGTCGTACGTTAAACGACAATTCACTACATTATGATACGCCATTGTCTGTTTTGGATAAAAATATTTGTCCAGCAAATATTATTCGGTTGGCAAGAATACTTAGGTCACATTATTTAACTAGAATATTACAAGTAAATTTATGAGCAAATTTCTTGAACTTTTTATATTTAAATCTTTCGAAAATTGTTTTGAATTTTTTTCAATTTGATTATCAATGAATTTTTAATAAGAAGAATAAATACCTGAAAAGTATTGCAATTTGGCGAACACAAGACAATTAAAGAGGAAAATCAAACTTGGATTGTCTTTGAGATATTCAAAATTTCGAGTAATAAAAACAAGATTTTTAATATTATTGCATTATTTGTAATATTAAATAGATGGTGGTAAGATAGATTATGATTAATTCTAACACTTAAGTCTTTTACAAGATATACACTTTTTTGTGATTTATTATTAATTGAGTAACTGGTTCTTAGATGATTTGTTCCTTTTATAATGAAGCAACATCTTCAATATTCAAGTTAAAATAATTTTCCAGCAATAACAGTCTGCATTTTTTGTATAATTTTCATTATCTATTGACTTAAACATTTTCAAATCATCAACAAAAAGTAAAGTTTTTTAATTATACTAGGCAACGCATTCATTAAAGATTAAAGAGGGCCAAGATTCTAACCATGAGGACTCCAGAATTAGTGTTATAAAGAAATGAATTGAGAGAGAGAGAGTGAGAGAGAGAGTGAGAGAGAGAGTGAGAGAGAGTGAGAGAGAGGGAGAGAGAGGGAGAGAGAGGGAGAGAGAGGGAGAGAGAGGGAGAGACAGGGAGAGAGAGGGAGAGAGAGGGAGAGAGAGGGAGAGAGAGGGAGAGAGAGGGAGAGAGAGGGAGAGAGAGAGTGAGAGAGAGTGTGATTGAGTGATGTACAGTGAGTGACGCAATTTGAGGGAGTGAAGGGGTTTGAAGGATTGATGCATTGTGAGGAGGTGGTGTACTGTGAGGAATTGTCACAGTACGAGGCAGTGAAAGGGATTGACGGAGTGATGCACGCGAGTTGGAGTGTGAGCTGGTGAGCGCGTGGTGCCTGCACGGGCGGGGTACCTCTTCCGGAGCCCGTGCGGCCGTCGTCCAGCTCGACGATCTCCTCGATGGTGTCCTGGCGCGCTATCTGCGCGGGCGCAGGCGCGGGCGCGGGGGCGGGGGCAGAGGCGGGCGCGGGGGCGGGGGCCGGCGACGCGTGCGACGCCGACGGCACCACCGGCGCCGCCGACGACGCTACCGTCACCTTTTGCACCTTGGGGAACACCTACACGCAACAACAACCACAAAATAATTTTTAAAATCTTGGGATCACCTGCGCATTACAGCAATAAAAAATTATGTTTTTAAACCTTGGGGAACACTTGCATGCAACAATAAACATAAAATCATTTTTGAAACCTTGGGAAACACCTGCGCGTTGCAACAACCACAAAATAATTTTTAAAATCTTGGGAACACCTGCGCACCATAGCAATAAAAAAATCGTGTTTTCAAACCTTGGGGAACACTTGCAGGCAACAATAAACATAAAATCATTTTTGAAACCTTGGGAAGCATCTGCGCGTAGCAACAACAATAAAATAATTTTTAAATTCTTGGAATAACCTGCGCACCATAGCAATAAAAATTCGTGTTTTGAAACCTTGAGGAACACCTGCACGCAACAACAAACATAAAATCATTTTTGAAACCTTGGAAAACACCTGCACGTAGCAACAACCACAAAATAATTTTTAATACCTAGCAGAACTCGTCAGCGTGCAGGAACAAATATATCATTATTAAAACCTTGAGGAACATCTAGGTGTAGCAACAACCACAAAACACAGCGGTTTTACACTAGTAAAATATATTTCAAGGCAAGAATGTAGATGTTCTCATGTCTAGACGGGAGAGTAGAAATCCCGTCATGTCATGAAAATTCACATTCGCAGAGTAATGTACAATATTTTATTTGAAATCCCAATTTCTTGACATTTAGTTCAAATCGAATTCACGTTTGCAGGAATATAATACGTATTTATCAGTTCTGGAGTTGGTACGTAATTCTTTTCTAATTGTACTTTCAGTACTAGAATGGAAAATAGTTTTAGCTATTGTATTTTAATTATTGAAGGATTATTTAACGTCGAAATGATATAAACAACACTCATATATGAATAATTTATTTCACATAATAGTAAGAATGGAAACTAATATTGATGAAAATTGTCTTAAACTGTCAACCATCTTAGTCTACTGTAATCTACAACCACTTTGATAGCTGGTCAAAAGGGTTGTTTGAATCTGGTAGAGTCGTGTCTTGGTTGATTAGGTTGAGTCAGGTCGTCTCATTTTGGATCAAAAAACTGAAAATGTGGTTCGCACGCTCGCAGAAGGTGGCACGTCAAACCGCGAGAAGTTGAGGGACCGAACCTGGAAGAGTCGGTCAAATCGTAAGGGATAAGTGAATTCGCGAGGAGTAGGTCAAATAGGAAGGAATGGGCCAAATCGGAAAACGAATTAGTAGAATATATGAATCGAGGCGAAAGAGAAAATATCGATTCTATCGGAAGGAGGCGGATCGTAAAGGAGGATTGGATTCAATCGGGAGGATTGGGGAGCATAAGGAAAAGTCGTGTTAATCGGAAGGAGGGGGATCGTAAAGGGGGATTGGATTGAATCGGGAGTAGGGCGAGTAAGGAAAAGTAATGTTAATCGGAGGTAGGCCGATCGTCAAGGGAGGTTGAATCAAATTGGGAGAAGTGGGTCGAGTAGGGAAAAGTTGGGTCAATCGGAAGAAAACTAATTGTAAAGTGGATCGGATCGAATCGGGAGGATTGAGTCGAGGAGGGAAAAGTCGGGTCAGTCGGGAGGAGGCGGATCGTAAAGGGGATTGGATGAAATTAGGAGAAGTGTGTCGAGAAGGGAAAAGTGGGACAAATAAAATGAAGGTGGATCGTAAAGGGTATTAGATTGAATCGAGAGAAGTGGGTCGAGTGGGGAAATGTCGGGTCAATCGGAAAGAGGCGGAATGTAACGGGGGATTGGATTGAATCGGGAGTACGGCGAGTAGGGAAAAGTAATGTAAATCGGCAGGAGGCCGATCGTCAAGGGAGGCTGGATCAAATCGGGAGGAGTGGATCGGGAAGAGAAGAGTCGGATCAATCGGAAGGAAACGAATTGTAAAGTGGATCGGATCGAATCGGGAGGATTGAGTCGAGGAGGGAAAAGTCGGGTCACTCGGGAGGAGGCGGATCGTAAAGGGGATTGGATCGAATCAGGTGAAGTGGGTCGAGTAGGGAAAAGTAGGATAAATCAGATGAAGGCCGGTCGTAAAGGGGATTGGATCAAATCGGGGGGGCTGGGTCGAGTAGGGTATCGTAAAGGGTATTCGATTGAATCGAGAGAAGTGGGTCGAGTGGGGAAATGTCGGGTCAATCGGAAAGAGGCGGAATGTAACGGGGGGTTGGATTGAATCGGGAGTAAGGCGAGTAGGGAAAAGTAATGTCAATCGGAAGGAGGTCGATCGTCAAGGGAGTTTGGATAAAATCGGGAGAAGTGGGTCGAGTAGGGAAAAGTGGAACAAATAAGATGAAGGTGGATCGTAAAGGTGATTAGATTGAATCGAGAGAAGTGGGTCGAGTGGGGAAAAGTCGGTTCAATCGGAAAGAGGCGGAATGTAAAGGAGGATTGGATTGAATCGGAAGTAGGGCGAGTAGGGAAAAGTAATGTCAATCGGAAGGAGGCCGATCGTCAAGGGAGGTTGGATCAAATTGGGAGGAGTGGATCGGGAAGGCAAGAGTCGGGTCAATCTGAAGGAAACGAATTGTAAAGTGGATCGGATCGAATCAGGAGGAGAGAGTCGAGGAGGGAAAGGTCGGGGGAAACTAATTGTAAAGTGGATCGGATCGAATCGGAAGGAGTGAGTCGAGAAGGGAAAAGCCGGGTCACTCGGGAGGAGGCGGATCGTAAAGGGGACTGGATCGAATCAGATGAAGTGGGTCAGTAGGGAAAAGTAGGATAAATCAGATAAAGGCGGGTCGTAAAGGGGATTGGATCAAATCGGGGGGGGGACTGGGTCGAGTAGGGAAACGCTGGGTCAATCGGAAGGACACGAATTGTAAGTGGATCGAGTCGAATCGGAAGGAGTGGGTCGAGGAGGGTAAAGTCGGGTCAATCGGCAGAAAACGAATTGTGAAGGGAATTGAATCGAATGGGAAAGTGTGAAGAGGGCAGGGAAAAGTCTACCCAACGGGGAAGGAGGCGGATCGTGAAGGAGCGGGTGGATCGAACCAGGAGGCGGAGCTTCCAATGGGCGGGAGCGCGCCAAGCGTCGCGACGCACCTTGTTGCCGGATCCCTGCGCTCCGCCGTTGCCACCGCCCGATGACGAGGAGCAGGAGCTGGAGGCGGACTTGTCCTTGCCGTTGCCGCCGCCCACGCCGGCGGCCGCGTCGCGCGCCGACAGTGACCTGCGCATGCGCGGCGCGTCAGCCCCTCCCCGCACGCACCGCAGTCCCGCTGTACTCTCGTGCGCAGCGGGTTGCGGCCGGCAGGCGTTCACGAGAACATTGCAGAGAGGGGCACCTGACTTGACGCAGACTAGACTTGTCACCCGATTAAGACAGGGAATACATATTTACAATTGATTGTTTGAAAAAGTAGTTATAAAGCATTAATTAGATAGTTAATAAATTGATTCAAATAGGTAGTAAATTACTGATACACACACTTACTCGTGTTATGGCTACAAAATGTAATATTCACATTCAGAAGATTGTCTATCGTTCAATTCAATTCAATTTCATGTAGTTGGACACAAGAGTTTTGACAGACAGCTTATTACAGAGATACTATTATTAGTTTAAACACATATTGTGTTATTTGTAATTTGTGTATTGCGTTTCTTGTAACGTATTTGAAACCTCCCATTTTTTCTTGGAATACCTTCCAACCGTCTGCTGATAGTTTACATTGGGTTATAATCATGTTTTAACTGCTATGCAAGACGTGCGTTTGCACGCACTGTTGTAAATTTGTATATTACATTCGTTTCATTTTGATGTTTTGGTTGTTTTAAATTAATGAGCCTCTATGTATTTACTATATCGAGTGCTATACATGTTTTTCTTTGTAATCTTATTTCTTTGTAGTATTTTCTTATAATATTGTACAGTAATAATTTTATAATTTCTCTGTTACGCAGTCTAGCCTGAGGCTGGAGAAAAATGAGTTCCCCAAAATGTCGCTCTGTAATTTCCAGACAAACTCAGTATGAATGTGTAGAAACTAATAATAGGATATTTGTAATAAGCTATCTGTCAAAAATCTGGTGACCAAATATGTGAAACTGAAATATAATATTGTAACTTCTATCCTACTAAAATTTCAGCATTCTTTCAACAGAACCTAAACGACATAACAACAAATAACGCAAAAACTGGTATTATTTTGAAAGCAAGTGAACAATAAATGATTTAAGCGGTGAGTGGGTTGCACCCGGCAGATGTATGTGAGAAGAGTACTGCAAGAATCTAGTTAACTCTTAAAAGCGGAATGTCGTGTTGTGAAAGCACGCTCGTTTTACCTCTATCCGAACATAGACGTCAAGCAATTTTCTCGTTCTGGTGGGATGCTGTGTGGAGAAGAAGGACCTTCGTAGTGAGGCAATGAGTTATCCACTTGCTCGCATTCAACTACAGTCGACTCCGGTTATAGTGAACTTCTGGGGACTAACATGGTTGTATCACTACATCAGAGGTTCACTACATCCGATGAAGTAAAAATTAAATAGAATTTCTCCAATGATTGATTTTATTAACATAGAAATACAATACAACACAATTCATTAACAGCACGAACTGAAAAGTTTAATGTCTTTATTTGTCCTTAAAAATCAATTATATTCAATTGTTGGGTTCGGACATTTTTCATTAGTAAGTTTTCTAGATCTTTCTTCAGAGTTCGTACTCTTTCCATACACGATTCTACATTGTTCTCTGTCTCTATGTATCGAAATGCATTCTTGATACCTGTCAATGCTTCTTGCACTTTTGGAACACCGTCCAACTCTCCGAGGGCCATTTTACTGGCCTAATAACATGCGAGATCCAATTAATTTTCTGGACGTATTTCCTACGTTAACTTCAGCCGAGGTTCAGGTTCACTATAACCGAATCTTCATATACTTATTTGTAATGTAAGTGAAACAGGACCAGTGACTCAAGTTCACTATATCCGAGTTCACTATAACCGGAGACGACTGTACTTACCCTTTATCCACGTTGGAAATCTATCGCGTTCAACTTAGACCTTGCGCTGAAGGATCTATTATTTACTATTTTAAATTTAAAGGGCAATAAACGTAACTTTGTTGCTACTCTCATACAAACGATATTACAACTGAAAATTGTTGACATGTTTAACTGAAAGTGTACATATGAGTCTAAATATTTTTGAGTAGATTTTTGTTTTAATTGTTGTTTTTCCATTTTATTTTTTCTGAAAGTTGTAGCCTAGAACATAAATATAGGTACTTCTGGACTTAGTTGTCAATTTAATATTTCATTTGTTTGTTTTTAACGTATTAAAGTGACTTTGTTTTTGAAAAATACAATAATTAGATGTGAAATAATGCATAATTGTTGCTGTCAATAGAACTTGATGTATTCGCGTCCTCTAGAGACGACAGTGGTAAAACTAACTATAGTAGTTCCTTCTCTTGGAATTTGAAGCAGAGTGGTTATTGACTGACAAATTGGAAGATGGAGGCAGCGTAGCTGGTATATTCCATATCTTATCCTTTCCCTCCAATGGAAGTCCTGGTGAGAACGGAGCTGGTTGCGCAGGGGATAGTTACTCAACTTCAGATTTTTCCAAAGTATTTCCGTCTCTTTGAATTTAGTCTAGAGTGGCTATTGACTATTTGAATTGGAAGATGGAAGCTGAGTTGCTAGGAGATACCTACGCTTCCTCTCGAACGGAATCCCGCTCACTTCGTTACGTTGGGTGCTGTGGCGCACCCAGTGAAGGCGTCGTAGAATAAGAATCCGGATCCTGAGTGATTATTGGCAGTAGTTTTGAGAAAGTCTTGTTAAATTGCTGGGAGATGACAGGTGATCTACCTTTTCTCTCCAATGGAACCTCTTGATAATGGCGGGTTACTGCCCAAGGATAACAATGTAACATTGATCCAAGGTATTCCCATCTTTGGGAATTTAATACAGAGTTTCTATTGGCTGTAGCATTGGAAGATGGAGGTTGCATTGTTGGAAGATCCCCAATGAGCTTTCCCCTTCCCATAGAACGCACCCACGCTCATCTCTTGAAGGGCGGGTGGCTACCCTGCGGGGGAAGTACAGACCGTTGCACGGTATTCATTCTCTAGTACTTTAATCCAGAGAATGTACTGGACTTAGGATTGAGGATAGAAGGTTGTGTTGCTGGAAGATCATCAGTGTCTTACCCAGCCCTCCTAGTGATGATGGAACTGGATCCGCAGGAACATAGTCTTCGGATTTAGTCCAGAGAGGCTATTTGACTGTAGAATTGGAAAAGGGAGGCTGCATTGCCGGGAGATTCCATGTCTTACCTTTTAGCTCGAATGGAATTCGAGCCAGTTACTAAAGTCCAGATTGTTCCAAGGTATTTACTTCTCTTGGAATTTAATCCAGTGTGGGTAATTGCTGTAGAGTTGGGAGACGGGGGGTCGCGTTGTTGGGAGATCCCCAGTATTCTACCTTTTCCCTCCCACCCTCCTGGTTATAATGATTGGTGATTGTCCTGCCAGGGAAGTCCAGAGTTTCAAGGAATTATCTTTTTCAAGGACTTTAATCCAGAGTGTCTATTGGATTTAGAATTGGGGATCGAATACTGCGTTACTGGGAAAACATCAATGTCCTACCTGCCCTCCTAGTGATAATGGAATACTTGAAGACGAGATTTTCATCTCTGCGAATTTAATCGTGTGTGACGTTTTACTCTAGAATTCGAGATCGGAGGTAGCATTGATTGGGATTCCCCAACCTTTTCCTCGAATCTGATCTCCCGCTAACCTGGTGATAATGATGAGTTACTGTCCTTCGAGGATACTCCAGATTCCTTCACTGTATTCTTCAGGAATTTAATCCCGAGTGGCTATTGGATTTAGATTTGGGGATTACTGGGGATATCCTCAATGACGGATACGGGCGCGGGAAAACAATACACTGAGAATCGTGTGTGATCCTCAACCTTTCCCTCGAATCTGGTCTCCCGCTAACCTGGTGATAATGATGGGTGACTACCCTTCGAGGAAACTCCAGATCGCTTCACTGTATTCTTCAGGAATTTAATCCCGAGTGGCTATTGGATTTAGAATTGGGGAGCGGATACCGCGTCACTGAGAGATCCTCAGGAAAGTGAACACCAGCTGTCTTCAAGGAATTTAATCTAGAGTGATCGTTGATAGAAGAAGAGGAAGACAGATCCCGCCCTTGCCCTCACCTGGTGATGGTGTTGGCGGAGGCGACGGCGGCGGCGGAGTCGCTGCCGGAGTCGAGGCTGCTGCTGCCGAGCAGCCGCCCCCACTTGCTGGCGCGGATGGTGGTGGGGCGGTGGTGCGCCTTGCCGCCCCCGCCGCCGCCGCCGCCGCCGCGTTCATCGTCCTTCTCGGCGACGGAGGAGAGCTTGGTGGTGGACATGACGCGGACGACCGTCTTGCCGCCGCCGCCGCCGTCGCTGGCCGCCGCCGTCCCCTGCGCCGCCTCACCCGGCGCCTCCCCGCGCTCCACGTCGCCGCTCGCGGGGGACGACGACTGCGCATGCGCACACGGACGTCACACACACACACACTCACACGTCCATTGGACATACAGAGGGCGACATACGGAAGGATGAGGACGCAGATAACTGAAGAAACCGATATACATCTATTGATACACATGCATAAAACAGGTAGGGTGGGAGAGAGAAGTGAAAGAGAAAACAGGAAGAGAGAAAGTGAAGGAGAATGAAGGAAAGGGACGGCGGATTGAGAGATAGGGAGAGAAAGAGGAAAAGAGAAAGAGATAAAAAAGAGTAAGGGACAGAAGAAAAGAGAAAACAAAAGGGGGAAAGAGCTAAGGGGAGAAAGGTGAAGAAAGACGAGGGGAAGGGGAGAGCAGGAAAAATAGAAAATACAGAAGAGAGAAAAGAGAGGGAGAAAGCGAAGAAGAGAGAGTGAGAAAAAAATAGGAGAGAGATGAGAACAGGAAGAAGAGAAGAGAAGTGAAGGAAGGAAACAAAGAAAGAGTGGGAGAGAGAAAGAGTGGGAGAGGAGAGGTAGGTGAAGGAAGGCAAGCGGAAATAAGGGAGGGAAAGAGAAGGAGAAAAAGGGGGAGAGAAGTGAGAAAGGGAGAGATAGAAACAATTGAAGACAGGAGGAAAAGGAGAGGAAGAGAGAGAAAAGGAATATAAAGGAGAGAGAATGAGGGGAGAGAGGGGAAGAGATAGGAGAGGAAGAGAGAGCAGAGGAAGAAAAAGGAGGAGAGACGGTGAGTAAGAGAGAGAGAGAGTGAGGGAGAACGAGGGAGAGTGGGAAAAAGCGAAAGAGAGGTAGAACGGATGGCAAATATGGAGAGAGTGAGGAGGAAGTGAGAGATCAGAATATGAGGGAGAGACACAGAAGAGGAAGAGTAGGTGGGATAGGGAGGAGCGAAATAGAAATAGACAGTGAGAGGGAGAGGAAAAGTAGGACAGAGAGAGGGAGATTAAAAAGGGAGAGGAAACTTGAGGGTGAGAAAGGGAGGGAAGGAGATAGAAAGAGGGAGATGGAAGAAAGGGAGATATATGAAGTGTGAGAAAGTTTGGGAGAGAGAAAGGAAGGGAGAGGGAGAGAGATAGGGATAGATAGGGAGAGAGAGGGAGATAGGGAGACAGGGAGAAAAGAAGAGGATGAGGAGAGAGAGGGGGAGAGGGAAGAATGAGGGAATAGAGGAGGAGAGGGAGAGAGAGAGAGGAGGAGAGAGGGAGGAGAGGGAGAAGAGGGAAAGAAAGGAAAGAAAGGAAAGGAAGAAAGGAAAGAGAAAGGAAGAAAGAAAGGAAAGAAAAGAAAGAGAAAAGTAAAGAAAGAAAGAAAGGAAGAAAGAAAGGAAGAAAGAAAGAAAGAAAGAAAGAGAGAAGTAAAGGGAAGAGAAAGAGGGAGAAGAAGAGAGGAGAGAGGGAGAGAGAGAGGGAGAGAGAGAGGGAGAGAGAGAGGGAGAGGGTGAGAGAGGGGGGAGAGAGGGGGAGAGAGGGGGAGAGAGGGGGAGAAAGGGACAAAGAGAGGGAGAGAGAGTGAAAGAGAATGAGAGGCAAGTGCCGCGCGCACGCACCTGCTGCTGTTGCTGCTGCTGCGCCGCCGCCTCGCGCTGCGCGGCGGCCGCGCGGTCGCGCCGGAACTTGGAGAAGATCTTGCGCACGAGGTGGTCCTGGTTCTGGTCCAGCTGCGGCTCGTTCTTGCGCCGCTCCGCCAGCTCGCGCTCACGGCGCACGTCCGCCACCTTGCGGAAGATGAGCTGCGCACGCGCAGAGCCCGCCGTCAGCGCACCGCCGCCCGACGCGCGCAACCCCGCCAACAGGACGGACAAGAGAGACTTCTCGAGAGATGATTTCGAGTCCCGAAGGGGGAAGTCGGAAATTTCATTTGTGGGATTCAGTTTAACGTATTGCTAGGAGAATAAGAGGAATAACCTGCTCGCGTGACAATGTGGAGCTCCGAAGATACTGCTTGATTAGTTGCGAAGCCTTGTGGAACACCGGAAGAATGGTAGTAATAAACCTTTCGAGAGACGTTCTGACTCTCAGAACTTGAGATAACTGAGCTATCCTATACGAAGCCTGGAGTCCGGAGAACTATCTCTGCGCTCGTGCAGGGACCCCCCTTCAGCGCACCGCTGCCCGACACGCGCAGCACCGCCAAAACGACAGACAAGATATACTCATCGAGAGACAAGATTTGGGGTTCCGAAGGGGGAACATCGGAAATGTCATTTCTGAGATTCAGTTTCACGTATTGCTAGGAGAATAATAGGAATAACCAGCTCGCGTGACAATGAGGAGCTCCGAAGATACTGCTTGATTAGTTGCGAAGCCTTGTGGAACACCGAAAGAATCATAGTAATAAACTTTTTGAGAGACGTTATGAATCTCAGAACTTGAGATAGCCAATACGAAGCCATGAGAGCTATCCCTGCTCACGCGTAGTGTCACCCCCCATCAGGGCACCGCCGCCCGACACGCGCAGCCCCGCCAAGAGAATGGACAATAGAGGCTCTTCGAGAGAGATTTCGAGTTCCAAAGGGGGAACGTCAGAAATGCCATTTGTGACATTCAGTTTAACGTTCTGTAAGGAGAATAACAGGAATAACCTGATCGAGGGGCGCGACAATGTGGAGCTCCGAAGATACTATATTGCTTACTCGCGGAACCTTGTGGAACACCGGAAGAAGAGTAATAGTAACAGTTTTCGAGAGACGTTCTGAATCCCGGATGGTGAGATAACGCAGAGAGAAGCTCTGTGGAGCCCGAAGAGCAATCGCTGCCCACTCGCAGAGATCCCTGTGAGCGCACCGCCACCTGACACTCCGCGAGGGACAACACCAAAGCCCCGCCAAAAGGGTGGACAAAGCAGACTCCTCGAAAGGTGATTTGGAGACTCGAAGAGGTAATGTCGGAAATGTTTGTGAGATGTAGTTTAACGTTCTGAAAAGAGAATAACAGGAATAGCCTGTTCGATATGGAACTCTGAATATATTCTGCTCACTCGCGATGCCTTGTGGAACACCGGAAAGCGAGCAGTATTAATAAGCTTTTCGAGAGACGTTATGAATCACCCTATGCCAGACGTGTTGTGGAACCTGGAGAGTGAAATATCGAGGTCCTGTAGCTGCACACACGAAGAGCCACTTCCAAGTCAACAGGACCCAAGGACATATAGCTTCGCGTGAAAGCCAACGCGCTCGAAAGGTTATGTCAAACTATACACAAAATGATTGGAAAGATGTTCCATGTGGAGGCTCGACGGGGGATCGTCGGAAATAGCTTTTGCGAGATGCAATGAAAAGTTTTGCAAAGAGAATAACATAAATAGCCTGCTTGAGAGGTGTGGCAAAATGGAACTCCAAAGATATTCTCTCTCACTCACGATGCCTTGGGGAACACCGGAAAGCGAACAGTATTAATAAGCTTTTCAAGAGACGTTATGAATAACAGAAATTGAGATTACGGTGTTAGCCTGCGCGAGAAGTTGTGCCCGGAGAGTGGAATATCAGTCTGCTGAAGCTGGGCTCACGAAGAAGACAACAGGACGCAAGGATATCTGACTGTGCGGGAAAACTAATCCGCTCGAGACGCCAAGTGCATCTGCCCACAAAATGATAGAAGCGAGATTCGTTGAGAACCGTTTTGAAGACCCGGAGGAGGAATGTCAGAGTTTGTGAGATGCAATGTGAAGTTCTAAAAGGGAAATTTCAGGATCAGCATGACTGAAAGACAAACACATGACGAGAGCCGTTCGCAAAGGAGATACTAAGAATTTGAAGTTCCAGGGGTCGGGTAGAGGCCTGCAAGAATAACAGTCGGGAGAGATTTCTCGAGGGGCTCAGAAGTAATCATGACGGAAGTGCCTTTGTTGTGAGAGAATTTAATGTTTTGCAAAATGAATAACGGGAATAGGTTGCGAGTCGCCATGAAGAGTTCTACAAAAAACTGGACAAGAGATATTGGAATGTGACGATATTAAGGTAGACTGCCCGAAAAGCGAGTTCTGGAGACTCCGCACCAAAGACCACAAAAATGACGCAAATAGCTTGTTTAAGAAGAGTTGTGAAGTCTGGAAGAGGGAAACAAGAATAACCACTTCTACACGCAACGATAAGTGTCAGAAGTATAACAGGGAGGGGTTATGCGACAGATAGTTTGGAGTCCCAAAGAAAGGATTTGGAAATATTTTATTCACGACGAGCTGCGCTCAACAAAAACTCTACGAAAAAACAAGTCTACAAGTAACAGTTTGTCGCCGAGTAGAAGCATTTTGCAACCGTACGGTAATGATTACCGTTCGGTAATAACTTCGTTCTCGAGAGGCGATGAAAGTTCCGTATGGGAAGCAACAGAAGTAGCAAGCTCGAGCGACGATGATGTGTATCACAAGAAAAATGACATAGCGGGGTGACGCAACATCCCATCACAGCGATATTAGAAATCTCTTGCAAGTCGAGATGCGAATCCACGGGTGATTATTAGAAGTAGATTGATCCATAGGTGATTTGGAACACAGTGACTTGCATAAAATACACAGCCTGCATATGAAGGAGTGCTGAAGAAGAGTGATAACGTGGGTAATCTACTTGAAAGGTGGCGCGGAAGCTAACAACAGAAAAAAATATTTGTTTGGCGATGCAAGCCCCTGCAAGAGGAATAACTGCCTTCTCGAGAGGCAGAGTATGGCTTCGGAAATGGGATGGCTAAATCAAATGTTGTTGCGAAGATTTTCAAGAATAATAACAAGGAATGCTTGTCCAAAAGAAACTATGAAGTTCCTAATCGATAAAAATAATGGTTTTCTTGGCAGTAATGTAGAGTTACAACAAGATTCCAAAGATAGCATCCTCGAGAGAAGGTTCAAAGCGTAAGGGTAGCTTAATCCACAATCGGTTTAGAACCTGCAAGAGAGGTAACGTTCTCGAGATGTCCTGCAAACAGGTTGACCCTTCAACTTGGAAAGACATTTTGAGACTGCATGCGTGTTTCACCTCTATTCGCTCCTTATATACAATACACGTCATGAGATCTTCCTTTTTTTATAGGGCTTTTATCCAGCCGACAACCGGTTACCCTTTACGTCCCGATGGGACGCATATTCGACCATACACTAGACAAACACACTTGCGGGCTCCTCTGATCTGGGGTCAGCAGAACGCGAGGCCCTCCGCGACAACACATACATAGTCAAGGGACAAACAACCACGCCCAAGGCGGGACTCGAACCCGCGACCCTTCGGACCGAAGCGCTGAGTCGGTACTCGCTCTTAGCCACCTCGGCCATCCAGGTTGGCATGAGTTCTTCCTTTCTGGAGAGAAATGCGATGCCGATGTTGGGAGTTACAGTAGCGGTGTAACAAGCAGGCAACTTGCTACCACAAAGACCCTATTCTTTTCCCGCTTCAGAATGCTTCTGTACCTATCATGGGCGACATGTTAGAGGGTTAACAAGCTTTGTTTGCTCGAGAAGCAATAGGGATCCTATAAAAGGGGATTTCGTATTGGTTAAGAAAAATACAATATCATTAATAAATTTGTATCAAAAGAAGTTGGAGACCGGTGTGTATAAGCGAGTCGGATTTGAAAAATGTATTACTTACCTACTTGTGAATTTATTTTAAATCACTGTTCCTGAAAAACGTTTATGATCAAATATCAAATAAAAAACTTTAGCTGTGATTGTGATGCTATTGAAAATAAACAAAATAATAGCTCGAATATAGTAAGACGAGAAGTTTGAACATCAGAAGACAGTGCTGAGAAAAATCAGATTTTTGATAGAAGAAAGGAAACGCGAGCAAAGAAAAGAAGAAAGTGAATTCAAGAAAAAAGAATTATATGTCATGTTAAAAGTATATAAATGCATAAATTAAGTTACTTGTTAAAAATAAGGCATTTGAAAATGAGATAAAACTGAAAAAAATTGCTTAATTAGGCATTAAAATGAGGATGAAGAGGCGAAGAAGTATTTCAAATACACAACTATTGCATTGTATAAAAAAATAATATACATGATTGCAATAATCAGTTTTTATCACAATTTTTATTAATGACACAAAATGAGTGTTTTTGTCATAAATGCAATTTTATTTAGTTTCGATAATTAAATTTAAAATTTTTGCTTGCATGGACATGTTCACCAGAGCTCAGAAAGCTCTGCAGAGGCGAGAAATGCCCAAACTGAAAGAAAACTTCTGGAGAAATAGCAAGAAATCACGTAGAAGATAAAATGGACAGGTGATAAAAAAATGGATAGGGGATAAAAGATCTAACTTCATGAAAGAATTAGGAACATTTCTAGGAAAGGTTCGGACCATTAGAGAAACTGAAATTAGAGGGTGGGAAAACAGCACTGGTTAGTACGAGCAGAGCCTAGACTGGAGAGAAATAAATAATAAATCAATAAACTAACAATAATTAAGTTAGTAAGTTATGTTAGGTTAGTAAACAGTGCAAAAAAAAGAAAGAAAGAAAAAAAAAGTTATAAGTTGTAGTCAATTGCTAAGTATAAGTAGATAAATAAGTCAATAAAAATAAATAAATTAACTTATAATAATTAAAATAAGTTAAATAAATTAAAATTAAATTAATTAAAATAAGTTAAATAAATTTAATTTAAATTAATTAAAATAAGTTAAATATATTAAAATTAAATTAAATTAAAATAAAACACATTAGGAGGCGAAGGGAAGTAGGAATCGGAAATGTTAGGGCAGAGGCATTGGTGCGGACGATTTTCTGTGGTGCTGTTTGTTTTCAGGTGCGGAGGAAGCCAAACACTGGAAGGAGAATGCCTGACGCCCGCGCCAAATAAATAAATAAATGGTTTAAAAACCGGATAGATTAGCATGTACTCGGCTTCTGACGGCAGGTTTTTCCCCCTTCAGGGGTTTTTTCCTCAGCCGTACCTTATGGTCTCTTGTCCGCGGCTTTGATGCGAAGGAGAGACCATTTGGGGTGAATACCAAAATTCGAAAGGTTAGAACGCTGTAGAATGTAGGTATTGTAATGGCTTAAAGGCCTCCGGCCTAGCCACATTGCATCAAGATTTTTAATTTGCCTGTAATAATTACCTATTAAATAAAAAAATAAATAAAATGGAATTGAGTTTTTAAGAGACAAAATGAAGTTGGAGACATAATATCATTAAAAGCTCCAATTTAAGAGCAAATAATGTATCGACGCAAAAAGAAGAAAGTGATAAGTCTTTAAAATGATAAGAGATGCCCAGCCAGACATTGAGTCTAAATATACTGAATAATAATTAGAAATGGTTTTATGATAAAGATAAAATTAAACAGAAACCCAGAAAAAAGGTAAGTAGACCACAGACTTTAACAAAAAAGTGTTGGAAAAACCTAATAAATATAGAGCTAAAACATTGGTAAATATTCAAGGCGATACAGGAAGATTTAGATAGATATTTATAGAGAGAGATAGAGTAATGATATAGGGATAGATACATAGATAGATAGAGAGAGATAAACAGAGAGAGATAAAGAGAGAGAGAGAGAGATGGAGGGAAGAATTAGAGAGAGAAGAGAGAGAAAAATAGAAGGGAGAGAAAGAGAGAAATAGAAAGAGAAAGAGAGAAATAGAAAGAGAAAGAGAGAAATAGAAAGAGAAAGAAAAAGAGATAGAAAGAGAGAGAGATAAAGGGATAGAGAGAAAGAGAAAGAAAAAGAGAGAGAGAGAAGAAAAAAGGGCGAGAAAGAAAATAATAGAGTGGAAAAAACAAAAACCAATTTAGATGGCTTCTGAAGCACATGATAGAGAAGAGAGAAATAAACTGACACCCCGAAAAAGATGCGTTAGAGAAAAAAATGTAACAAATACACCAAAGATATAGAAACGCACTGAAAAGTCGAGGAGTGAAGCACAAAGCAAAGGACAGAAAGAGCGTTTCGAGGGGGGCGACATGATATGGTATGAAGATTGCCAAAATGATGAGAGAATGTGAAAAGTCTATTGCGAAGAAAGCGCAAGTATAAAACATGGCAAGGATACGAAGAAACTGCGAAGACAAAAGAGAAAGGAATGGAAACTAAACGTAAAAGATTTGAATAAAAGAAACACAGAAAGATCGAGGTTACGATGTTGAGAATTGAAATGGAAATTAAGTTATTGAAGAGCAGCGCTAGACAGTCTAATGAATTAACATAAGAAAGAGAAAAATACAGAGTAAGGAGATAAGAAAACAACTGCGAATGAGACCACGTGATGACGAAAGCGACAGAGAATATAAGACGGTGAATACCAATGGAAAGAAGCAGGGTTGGATGTTGAGAAGGAAGTAACTGTTTTAGAATCGAAATAAAAGCAGCGTTAGAAAGTGTAATTGTTATCACAAGAAAAAGAAATGCACAGTGTAGGGAGATCTTGAAGCAGTTGTGAATGAAACTGCGTGAAACTAAAGTGACAGAGAATCTGGAATGGTGAAATCAAGGAAAGAAAACAGCAAAGAGAAAAGAGAATAAAAACAAGAAATCGACACCGAGTCAAGCACGGATGGCCGCCGGCCCATCTGCACTTACTCGGTGCCTGAGGTTGTTGGTGAGCACGAGGTTTCTGGCGAAGGAGTTGGCAAAGGAAACAAAACAAGAGCGAGGCTTCGATATTGAGAAGGAAAATGAACGAAACTGATTTCACAGTGAATAATAAAAGCAACGTTAGAAAGGCTAATACATTACCATAAGAAGGAAGCTCCAGGGAAAGAGAAAACTATTGCAAATGAGACCACATGAAGAGGAAAGAGACAGAGAAGACAGAACGGAGAATGCCAACGAAAAGCAGTATTTAAAAGCCAGAAATCAATTCAGCGACCTAAATAGGCCGTTCAGTCTGCACTCACCCGATGTCTGAGGTTGTAGGTGAGCACGAGGTTCCTGGCGAAGGAGTTGGCGAAGGAAACAACAAAGAGCGCGGCTTCGATATTGCAAAGGAAAATTACAATAACTGATTGATAGTTTTAACAAGACCAACGTTAGAAAGTCTAATAAATAACATAGCAAAGAAACTAGAGGGAAACAGAAAAATATTGCAAACGAGACCACCTGAAGACGAAGGAAACAGAGAAGACAGAACGGAGAATGCCTACGAAAAGAAGCCAGAAATCACATCAGCGACCTACGTAGGCTGGCCAGCATGCACTCACCCGGTGCCTGAGGTTGTAGGTGAGCACGAGGTTCCTGGCGAAGGAGTTGGCGAAGGCCTGGTAGAAGTCCAGCACCTCCAGCAGGCGGTCCCTCTTGATGGTGTGCAGGTCGCAGTAGGTGAGCGCCCGGACGTTGGCCGCCGACTGGCCGATGGCCGAGTCCTTCCAAAACGAATCTCCAAAAACGTCGCCCTTGCCTGCAGACAAATTGCCAGAGCCGTCGTCACCGGCGCAACCGTCAACCCCCTGGGCGCCGGTGATCAGGCCCCCTCCCCCGGTGCCCATCCCGTACACCGGCTGCGACGACTGTTGCTGTTGCTGGTGTTGCTGTTGGTGCTGGCGGTGCTGTTGCTGATGCTCTTGCTGCTGCTGTTGTTGCTGTTGCTGCTGGTGCAGCTGTTGTTGGGAGGACGACGTGTCCTTCCAAAAGTTGTCGCCGAACACGTCGCCCTTGCCTGCGCAACAGACAGAAAGCGCGACCCCGGACGGGTATGAGTTGCGGGCTCGTTGGGTGATGGTGAGTGGTGCTGAGGGTGGGGGTGACGGGTGGGCGTGGTTGTGAGGGACGAGAAGGAAGTGTCGGAGTCGATTCTGTCCATTCGTTCGTCAGACTGACTCAGCTTCAGTTCGGAAACGCCCATCGATTCGTCAAGTACAGAAATCCCACTTTAATTGCGGACAAGGCTGTAGTTAATCTTTGTCCGATTAACCAATTGCTCTAAAATATGTTTGAAAATGTGCATTCATATTTCACTAGTGCATTCATGCAGCTGTTTTGAATGATTGTGTTTCTTATCTTCTTTCCTTAGAAAAAACGTTCTTTAAAACTAACTTTATTACGATCCAAACTACGACGTTCTATATCTAATTGTTGTCAATATTGCACATTCTGACAGAGTTAATAAGTTATTGAGTTTCAAGTAACTCTCCTTTGAATATAGATAGTTTGATTCTTTAATCATGAAAATCCCTTCATTGCTTCTTACCTCAAGGCAGTGGAAAGAAGCTCACAAAATGCACGGTAAAAACATTCATTGCTTCGCACAGACGTATAAAAACGTTCCAAATACACGAAGAAACTAAAATTGATTGACCAATGACATTGAAGACGAAGTATGTAGGTACACTTCATCTGTGTAGTACTCCTACACACAAAATATTACTAGGGTGGTCCTTTTTTGGTGAATATTCGAATTGTAATGAATGAATCTCTAAAAGAAAGTGAAATGTAAAAGGAACTATATTGACATCTTTCAAACATCAAAATACAGATTTCATATCAGATTTGTATTCTGCCACAACTAAAAATCTTTAGTTATTCCAAGTCTGTCAGAAATTACTGTATTGTCACCAACAAGTATTTATTTTGATAACAATAATGTCAGCTGTCAAATATCAAATGAAATTACAGAAATTACAGATACCGAATTCTTTTTCAGCGACCCCCAAAACCTGAAGTTCCCTAGCTTGATATTAAATTATCGGATACCAGGGAAGTTGCGAAATCAAAAATACAAAATATATTGAAATAAGTTTTAATGTACTAAGTCTGAAGGCACGAGTTAATATTAACCAAATTGATTGAATATTAACTTTTCACATTTATTCTATTTTGGGATTGTACTCAATCAAATTCGAACATTGTCAACATAAGGACCATCCTATTATATTTATTTGTAGGTGAAATCTTTTCAGTTCAAAAACCGACTTTCGTATAATAACTTCACTAGTATATAAATATTACACAATCGTAACTATCGCAATTTATTTGAATTAAAAAAATATGTGGAAATGTTGCGAAAAATAACAATGGAAATAGTTGTATGAACTTTGATGATAGCAGTTGAAAGTTTTAACTTTTAACTAACATCTGGGAGAGCATGTTTCTTAAGAGCGAACACAGTGCAGTTAACCTCAAACGAAACAAAAGCAAGTTCATTGTTTTCAGATAACGATTATATTGTTCCAGAGAAAGTAGGCAATCGGACAATCGCTATTTTCGGTAGGCGAACGAAGTTGAGTCACTGACCGAACTGAGAGAATTGACTGTTTCTAGGTGCAATTGACGGTCACTGAAATGAAGTGAAGGACTAACTGGGAAAGGCGTGCTTTGTACTTTTTTCCTGTCGCTTATGATTACAGCTCCCCCCACCCGTTCGCATTTGTGTGGTTACAGTGGAGTGGTTCGGTGGCGTGAGATTTCCGACCAGAATTCATCTTCTCGAAATACTTGGTTTTTGATTTTTTTTGTGAATTTAACATAATAAGGAGTCAAGATTCAACTTCCTCTATAAACCTAGTAAT
The DNA here is from genome assembly GCA_011170035.1 of Teleogryllus occipitalis. NCBI lineage: Eukaryota > Metazoa > Arthropoda > Insecta > Orthoptera > Gryllidae > Teleogryllus > Teleogryllus occipitalis. The sequence goes on from BLKR01000032.1 coordinate 205,582, forward strand.
CTTGAGTTTTCGCAACCATGTTCTGATAAATTATGCACCAAAAGACAGTGCAGCGTGAGTCTGCAACTGCAACATTGTGTCGCTAGCCGAATTGCTTAACCACCTTTTGCGGAGTCAAGGAGGTTAAGCAACTCGAGACACCGCGAGTTCCTGGATGGGTGACCGTATGAGAACCCTGAGTATCTAAAGGCGACAATCCCCCTGTCGAAGGGATGTAAGGCAATGACTGACGATGACTCTAAGCTTAACGGACGCCAGTTAATAGCTAAGAAAATGTTATAACAAAACACTTAACAGAACGTAAAAAACATAGGTTCGAGTTCAGACAATGATAGATGTTCGTTTCAATAAGAATAGATAAATACCACAATTCTATCTGGATGATAACTTTGGAAGTTGCTATCTCTGATCGATTGTTTACATGGTTCGCTTCCATTAATTTCACGTGTCTGCTGGAGCAGTAATTTACTCAAGGACTGCTCATAATTATTTCTTCCCCATTCTGTTCCTATTCCCAAATTACGCACCGAGAAATAGGGTGCTCAGCAAAACCCTATTGATTGGAGAGGCAAGACGCACATACCGAATGTAACGGACCTTAAGCAACACGACCTATAATAATAGGTCGGTATTTGGTATTGATACTCAAGTAGGTCATGCCGTAAAAACTAAATTTTACCGACACATGCTTATATTATAAGTAATACTAATATGCGAAAAATGATTAATTGTAGTCTAAAGAGAACTCATTTAATTCACAATACAAGACTAACTAAAAAGTAATTTTTCTATAATAAAACAACAAATTACCAACAGTGAAAAATGCAAAGGATTGGTAGCATGAGTTACCATTCTTTAACCGCTCTGAACATTTATATCTACCTTTCTTTCTATTTTACCCAAAATAAATTCCAAAGTAACGAAACTAACAATCATTCGAATCATCCACATTGTTACATAAGCGGAACTTAAGGGTTCGGAAATGAGGATTGTGACCTCCACGAAAATCGGAGAGAAAAAAACAACGATACAGACTTTTGAAGAAATATAACCGACGGATATCGGAACACTTGTGGAAAGAAATCTACTATCACTCATGACCAATAGAAACTTGGGAACTGACGTGAATAGATGATGCTACTTTCACGGGTTACTATAAAGTACAAAACGGTCTAGTAAAATCTTCGATATAATAAAAACGTTCGAAATACGGTAAAACTGCATACGTCTGTTAGTTCCTTAGATTCCGTCTGTTAGTTCCTTACAATAGATTCCAACAATCAATCCTTATGTACGTTAGGAACTTTTGACATCCTGAAAGTCTAGCACACAATTTAGTCGGCATTACTGTTTTTTTTTTGTCTAGGGGTAGATAAGGAATAATATTGATTTAACTTTCACACCAAACATTAGTCAGCAATGTACAGTAATAAATAATACAGTAGCTAATGTAAGTAAATCGTCAAATACAATACAAACAAGTACAAGGTTGATTTGCATTTCGAGAAGATGATTATCTCGTCGGGGAGTATGGTGTGTGCAAAGTGTGCTGGATCAGTGCGAAACAGAACCGAGAGGTGTGTGCTAAGTGTGGTAAAAGGTGCGATTATGGGAGTATCAAATAATAGATACTAGATACAAATTGGAACACTTTTAGAAGGGCTCAGTTCAAATACGTGGTAATGATGCTTAGACACATAAAGACACATATTGAAAATTTCAACAAAAACCGTCACTTGGCCATTGTATATTACGTTTATAAATTGATTTTTCATTACAATAAGTGGCTCATCGTTTGGCGGTAACAATGAAATGTGACGTAACAGGATGAAATTGCATTTTCTCATCAATACAATAGGCAACTACAAGTTATAGATAACTATTCACACGGGGTTATAACAGGAAAATAATTATTTCAACTGTAATGTTATTCAAGACGGACACTTCACTAAGACTAGATGTATCGATGCACGTGAATAATTATTTCTTTCTTCAACTCTGGAAGCACATACACACACACTTAAAAACAAAATGAAAACATAAATTGTGAACATTTTAGTGCACATCTCTCGGTTTTGTTTCTTCAAAGATCAGCCACGACTTCTTGACAACTAATAGAATGACTGGAGTTTGTGTCTACAGTTAGCACATTTTTGTTGTTGGTAGTTATTGTTGGTGTTTCCGTATATGTTACTGTACATGGAATTGACAGAAAACTATTTTTTTACTGTATTCAAGGTGTAATCTTTTGCAGAAGGGAATATCATACATTAAAATACATAGTACGTTTCATTCACATCTTGTTCCTAAATGTTTACGCGTATAAAAGTTTTTTGGAAACAAAAAACGTTTGAGCAGAGCAATAAAGAAAGCTATATATTATCACTAAAGTTAATGTTTGATATTCCTTAATGCTTAGTTCGTATTCGCCATCTGTGTCATGAAGTGGTTTTGCCAGCAAAATGAAATAATGTTTATTTGTATTTTATATGCTGAAATTGTAGAATTATGTGTGTTCAAGTACAAAATGATTTGTATCAAACATTGCTGCGTTGATGCAAATTATAAGAATGGTGTAAGTGTATGTATTAGATGTCCGCATATCTGTAATGTATTTCAGAATACATACTAATGGGATACCCAAATCATTGGATAACTACGCACTTCGACGTTCTAAAGATAATATGTGCACTTAATGTTAATCATGCAGAGATACCAAACATTTCCTTTCATTAGATTAAAAATTGATGGTGATTACACAGGCAGATCATTCATGTTTTCAAAGTTCTTGTAATCTGGAATGTTTTGTTCATAAAAGAAGATAAATGATAGTCTCTTCATCTGACACTTTTTATCGAGAAATAATATACTTTACCAATCGAGATTTAATTAACTTTTTACATAATAAATTTAAGTAAATTAGGAATAATAAAGAAATGTTTTTAAATGAATACAATTAAACGCCCAAACCATAAGATTACAAAGCGATTTCTATGAAAACATTTGCTGACAGTCTCGTGATTTGATTTGAATCAGTTTAAGTGCACACATCATCTGAAAATACTATGTATATTGATGTAAAGATGAACTACAAAAAATATATACTAAAAACGAGTCTGACTTTCCTCATAAAGTGTGACAGTTAATTTTGAAGTGGCACTAAATTAGTTATTTGCAGTATACAACTCTTTGAAACAGTCAAATGAACATTTTGACATAAAATATTTCATTATGGTCTAGGGAAACAATAAGAACATTTTAAGAGACAAACGTTATTCTCAAATCCGCACGACGGTTCATGTTTTAAATAATATAATAATTTTTAATCGAAAGTTCTACTACATCTCGAGATAACCAAGCTTGCGAAGAGTTTACACAAATTGTTCGTCAGCATATCTCGTTTTCAATATGAAAGAGTATTGTAGTAACATCTTTCCCTGCTTCCAACAAAGATATCTAAATAGAATGAAGATAGTAACACATTTTTCAGTTTGAATAGAAATAAAAAACATCATGTAGTCAATTTTGTTCTACTATTTTACTAAATTACCCCCAAAAAATCCCACTGTTGCTGAACGTGTTCGTTTTAGGTAAAACACATCTACCCTTACATACTATGTTCTTGAATTAAGAATTAAGATATTAGGTATTTTCAGGTAGAAACATTAGGCAAAGAATGACAAATTATTTTACTGTTCATTGTTATTCAAGACAATAATCTTTGTTACTATCAATATAGAAATATTATTAATATACTGACATTTTCGTCTCAAATTAACAACTGAATAACGTACATTTCATGAAATTATGGCGATGTTTTTTCAGAATGTTCTTACGGCCAATAGCTATATAAGAAGATAGTGTTGGGACCTATCAGAACAATTTGCACTTTTCAATTCAATTAAGTACATTATTATTTTAGAAGTATTTCATGATTGTTAAATTTTTACGGAAAAATGTTATTTTAGAAATAATAAGTTGAACCTTTAGTTTCATATTTCTTGCTCTTCATTGAACTGTACAAATTTAATTAAATTAAAAATAATATACTGATGCCAAGCTATGCCACAATAAATATCTGAAAAATATCAAACATTATCTTAATTTTTACAAACCAAAAATAGTTGAGGGTCTGAAGTTTGTGTACTCTCTTCATTCTATGGAAACTTTGCGGAAAGCAGTTACAATTTATTGGTCTACCGACGAACGTTAGTTCTACACATCAACACATCAAGTGCTGCATCTATTTCCTGTGCCGGCTAGTCCACAAACTATTATCTATTTGAGCACGGTGTAGGGTCAATAGTGTTACCTGTACAAGGCGCCCAACGAAACGAGAGCAGGTTTGTTTCTTCTTTGAGAAACATCAGAAAACATCAAGTAATTTTAATTAACCTACAGGCGTTTAATCATTTTCATTTCTTTTTCATTCTCATTCATTAAAAAAATAATGTCATGGAATTGAAGAAAATGGAAATATTTTAGAAATGTGGTAAATTTTAAAAGATTATAATAAAAACCAAATCATTTAAAACTGACTACAAAAAAACTGTTTTTTTCAATGTTCATTAAAAAAGTATGTCAAAAATTACTAATCCAAGCATAGAAAATTGGTATATGACGTGAATACTGTTACAAAACAATTATTTTTTAATGTTTATATATTTTTTAAACATATAGTAAAAAATCCACCTTAATTACATATCAGCGTTTCATTAGTCAGTAGTAGAACGAGAATTAATCGATTGCCCCATATTATTTTCATCTTTTAAATGTAACCAGAGAAGTAGAATTCGCAGTTATTTGTTGAAATCGTTTGAAAATATCGTGGGAACTGTTTTTCCCACGATAAAGCGAGTTAGGAAGTTTGTTTACATTTTAATCAAATAACATAAAAAGGTCATCAAATGTGGTAATACTTAATGAACGAATTCAGAACATTTCCGAGATTTAGACCCTTTTATGGAAAATATGTAATAAGATACATCGATTGATAAATGTTTCCGGTTGATTGATTGATTGATTTTTTCGTGTTTCCGAGCGCGTCAACTGTGGTCATTAGTCCCGTTAGTGTAGTGCATGTTTTCTCTCTCTCTCTCTCTCTCTCTCTCTCTCTCTCTCTCTCTCTCTCTCTCTCTCTCGAGAAATGGCGGTAATCTTCCCCCGCTGGATGGCGAGACCCGATGCCGACCTCCCGTCGGCTAGTGGGGTTTCCCCCTAACCAGGACTCTCCCACCAGCGGGGCACCGCCCCAGCCGGGACAAGCTCTAAGCTCCCGACCAGTCTCCCGGAATATGTGTTAGTGTAGTGCGTGAATATGTGTTAGTGTAAGTGTGTGTGTAAGGGGGAGAGGATAGGACAAGGAAGAGGAAGGACAGATCGCGCGCAGTCCGTGGCCCGTTTGGTAGGGTACTGCTCCGGCATTCGCCTGGTGTTGATCGGAGAAACCACGAAAAACTACCGAACAGAGCAGCCGGCTGCCAGAATTCTCCTCCAGACAGCAACTGAATTCGACATAGCTGAAAAGCTATTGTCGAAAATCCTGTGTATATGCCAGTGTATGTAAGTTAACGGTTGAAGAGAGAACCAGGAAGAGGAAGGAAAGATTGCTCGCGGTCCGTGGTCCGCTTGTTAGGGTACTGCTCGGGGATTCCCTGGTGTTGACTGGAGAAACCATGAGAAGACCACCGATCAGAACATTCGGCCGCACCGGTAGCGGTAGCTCAGTGCATCAACTGATGTCACTGCAGCGCCTCTGACCGGGAGGTTCTAGGTTCGAGTCCTGACGGCGGCAGGATTTTCGACAATAGCTTTTCAGCTAGGTCGAATTCAGTCGCTGTCTGGAAGAGAATTCTAGCGGCCGGCTGCTCTGATCGGTAGTTTTCCGTGGTTTCTCCGATCAACACTAGGCGAATGCCGGAGCAGTACCCTAACAAACGGGCCACGGACCGCGCGCGATCTGTCCTTCCTCGTCCTATCCTCTCCTCTTACATACACACACTTACACTAACATGCACTACACTATCACATACTCGGGGAGACCGTTCGGAAGCTTAGAGCTTGTCCCGGCGGTGCCCTGCTGGTGGGAGAGTCCTGGTTAGGGGGAAACCCCACTAGCCGACGGTAGGTCGGCGCCGGATCTCACCATCCAGCGGGGTCATCGCCATCTCCCGAGAAAATACATGCACTACACTCACGGGACTAATGACCAAAGCAGTTGACGTGCCCGGAAACACGAAAAAATCAATCAATCAATCAACATTCGCCCGCTAGCATTCTCCTCCATACAATGGTTAAAATCGTCCTATCTACACGGTCGATGTGTCGCTGAGTTATCGCAGCCGGTTTATTATTATTATTATTATTATTATTATTATTATTATTATTATTATTGTTATTATTATTATTATTATCATTATTATTATTATTATTGTTGTTGTTGTTGTTGTTGTTGTTGGCGGTGGTAGTGGTGTATCGACCATTTTTTTACCACGCTACACAAATAACTTGTGTAGCTTTTAGGATCAGCTTTTCAGCTATATCCCTCGGTTCGACAAGGTTGTTTCGATGAGGGTGAAGGGACAATCACAAACACGACTATGTCTTCACAAGACTCAAATCTGCAGCCTCCTGGCCCTCCCCCTATTATTATTATTATTATTATTATTATTATTATTATTATTATTATTATTATTATTATTAGAAGAAGAAGAAGAAGAAGAAGAAGAAGAAGAAGCACATTTGTAACAAAAATTACTGTTACATTTTGTTTCTTTCCTTAATGTCGTAGAGTTCTCTATGTTGTTTAGCATAATTGCAATAGTCGGCGTTTATAACTTTACTGCGCCTGTTCTTAAATCGTTTCCCAAACCCATTAGTTCTGAGAACAAAAGCGATGAACGACAGACGAAAACTCATGGGGCAATGATCACTTTTAATTTTCAGCGTTTGTGCTACGTTTGTATCAATGAAGATACACTTTAGAGAACATCTCCAAGAAAGCTATATTGTGAAGAAAGAAAGAAATTGTGAGAATAATCACGCGATTAATATTATTTTGAGTATGAAGAATTAGTGCAAATGTTCGATTTGTAGGAGACATAAAGGAATCTGTTCAAGCCGTTTTGGAAAAAATGTTCTCCTCAATAACTCTATTGTAAGTCTGTTAATTACAGCCTGTGAATTTGCTTTCTGTTTTTTTTCTAAAAAGCTCTTCGGTAACAACAACAAAATATTTGGTATTAGGAATTGGCCATAGGAAATTATGTGTTGTGCACGCTCAATATTATCTATATTACAAATTTCCAATGCGCCGAGAAATTGAAACGATTCTGTGTTGCCTCCGCTCGTGAGACAGGTTTCGTTATTCAGTAACTAAAAAATCCAAAAACAATGAAAGTTTTGATTTATGCAAATATTTCATTGTCTTCCTGTGCACATAGTTCACATACAGGCTGAATAATCAGAGTGTCACTGATGACGATACAGATGACGCCTTGCGACAGAAAGGCTCAAAGGAAGAGGCTTCTCGCCATTTATTATTTTCTATATACGTGTTGTTTTATGGAACAGCAACATTTTTATAACCTTGGTGTCTAAAGAACTGTTATGATATGTATCTGTATGTAGTATTCTATGTTATGGATGTATTCTTAAAGAAACAAGGTCCTATTTAATCTGAACAGAAGATGAATTTATGAAAATTCCTTTTATAGTTAAATACATCGTAGTAGAAATGTATCGAAGATTTCATGCGTCTAGTTTCAGTAGTTTTCGTTCTACACTTACGTTACAACCGTTAGTAGTTCAGTTTCGTCTTTTGTAGATATTGTACGTATTGTCCTCACACGTTTTCTTGAGCCTTCACTTCACTAGATACGAGAAGAGTGGGTACTTTGATTATTTTGACGGAAAGACTATCATATCAAACCTGTATGTCGTTTCTCGATGCAAAACACTTTTTATTACATGGGAACGAACATTTCTTGTTATCAGATTTTATCAACAACGATCATAGCGGTTATTTATTCTCAATTCAACTGATGTTAGTAAAAGAGTGGATTATAAGTGTTCCAGGGATCAATAAAACGTGTGCGTATTATAGAAACTTATATTTTTCTGTAATATCTGAAAATGTTATTTACAATGACAATTAATAAAATGAACCTCAATGAGAAAGAAATATTAAAATAACATTTATTTCATGATAAATGATACAGCCGGTTTAGTTTAATTCACATTATTCATAAATTGGTTTCACCAGAACCTGCTCTCGTTTCAGGACGATGTGTATGTGATATTACCTACAAATATTTTATCACAATGCCACACAGGAGACGGGCAAAAATAGACATAGAGTGGGTGGCAGTTTGGAATTCGCGTTTGTTACACAGCGGGACAAAGAGAGCGGAAGTCGAGAGCAAGAAAGTAAAGTTTGCACAGTTGGCAGTGGTGTGTGCCTGCCTGGACATCACGTGACCTTGTGAAGGAAGGAGTGAAGACGACAATCATGCCTCGGAGAATACCACACTGGGTGAGAAGAAAAAACACACAAGTCATGCTAGACACAGACAGTCACGGAAGTTGGTTTTTTGTTGCGGTGTTGTGCAAAGAGGCGAGTTTTAATGCGTCGAATAGCTTGTAAACAAACGGAGTGTTGTTTGCTAAAATTGGCTAAAAACGTCGAACAGGGTAATGTATTTTTTAAAATGTTTAAAGATCTGATTGCATTTCCTTGTGTGCGTTTTCATTATTGAATTTCAATCACCGTATCTAGATGAAACACATGTGTGCATTATATGACTATTGATTGAACATTTGAAAATCGATTGGTTGATTATAAAACGTGTCTAGTGTTTATTATGGGATAAAAATGCGTTGTTGTTTGAAATGCATTTGAGTAATGGATTTCTGTCCATTTATTTTGTTGTTAAACCACTATATTATGTACGTGATACTTTACAAGCCTAATAATCTTGAGTAATGAGCTTGTAAAAATGTATTAGGTGAAATTACATTAATGACAGAAAGTCTTAAAACCTATCATTATTTACATTTTTTCTCTTCTTTATCTGATACATTATGAATAGATCAACTTTTATTTAAGATGGTTCACAATAAAGAAGCTTTATCAATTCATTTTGTTTTGTAAATGTTTTCTCTAAAATTATAAAAGTTGATATTATAAGAATTGTCATCGTTATAATAACACACGTGTCCATTATGAAGATAATAATAATTATTAAATGATTTGATAAAATTGTTTTATTATTTGAATACTTTTTAAAATCGTTTTATTTTCAGTTACAATCTCATTATTAGCAGTACAATAACACTTCGCTCTCTAATTATATGTATGCTAAAACCTGATTTCTCATAACTAATTTCAAATTGCTCTATACATCTGTCTTACTGCGTAGTTTATTCGAGATTCATTGTTGGTAAATACAAATCTTTTCTTGCTATCAACCATCTATCGGGGATTATAAATATACATAATGTTGTGTACCAGATGCATTTGACCTACATTTTCTTCAAATATGCAGATTTTGTACGAATAGTAGTAGTGATAGATTGTTCTTTCCCTTCTGGTTTATCAGATTTCCGATTCAATATTTTCATTGTACATGTCAAATATGAAATAGCTTGCTTATTTGTCGAATAATGTAAGTGTAGGATGTAAAATGTCATGTCTGTGTGTTGCTCTAATGAATACCATCAAAAAGATTCGTGTTTAAAATTGACCATCTATAAAGTTATTTGTAATGTTTACGTTTAAACAAGTATCATGTTTGTACGCTTTTGAAGAAAAAAATACAGCTTGAAAACTAAAATAAATTATACCGCTAATAAAAATCAAAGTTAAAATTCTATTTAAAAAAATCAGCTACAAAGGAAACTGCTCGAAAAAACAAAATCGTTTTTTAAAAGATTGCAAAAATCTCAAAATGTGTTTTTCTCGAATCTAAAATACTCTTCGAGCAGTTTTCTTCTTATTTCAAATCTCAAAAGCTTTCCTTGAAAAAATGGTAACGAAGTAAAAAAATCAAAAACAAAAACAAGTTCCTTCACTGTGTAAATGCGTTTGTGTTCCCCAAAGCAAAATGCACACACTTGTGAGAATGCACGTGATAGTATGCGAAGCTTTGTCGTGTCTATTTACCTCGTACTAGCTGCTAGAGACACGTATTCAGATGACGGATGTCGTAGTTAGGGACGTTGATCCTTTTTTGTTTCACAAACTTCCCACAACATCAGGAATATTCGTAATCTCCATGCCAGTTGTCATTGTCAGTTTCACTTGAGATTGCACCTCGTAATGGGTACTATATCACACAATTTTAGTTACAAAAGTACACTGTAATTCCAGTTTAGGCAGGTGTTTGTTGCAGTCTGATCTCATTTGAGTATGTTTCGTAATTCTTCTTCCACTTCTATTTATTTAAAATAAAATTGTGTTAAGACAGTAATCCGGTATCTATCAAAATTGAAATCACGTAATTAAGCAATCCTGTTGCATTATATAGTTGCAATGAAATAAATCAAATAAGTTCACGTTTGCGTATTATATAACGAGCTACAGGAGGTATGTAATAAAATACCATTCTATTACCAGATATTTTACCCTCATTTCACTTCTTCTGAAATTGCTTCGAATGGATTTTGAGGATCATTAAGACCTTAACATTCTAACAGTTTTCAAAATACGTATTTACATAACATTTTTAGATTGATCTCCGATTATTACTTTTAATGATAAATTAACTTTATAATCTTTTATGCCCTCAAAGGGAATAATTATCATTAAGTGATTACAATGCAATCAAAACTAAAATTATCTCTTCGAGAAAAATCCGATATTCTGGCGGTTTTGAGACAAACAATTTTTCACGTAAGATTTTACAATCTATTCAATGCTTACTAAATGTTTTGAAGAAAATGTGTAATCGAATTTACAATTAGTCCAATTTAAAAGGCAATAACTCTAAAATGGAAAACAAATGCCAGCGAATATCGAGAAAATAAAATTGTTTTACTTAAAGAAAGAAGGATTTTTTCTCTTTGTTCTTCTGAGCTTTAGAAAACTTTCAAAATATTCTCCAGGATCGACAATATATGTAATTGTTGGGGTTTAAACTCGTTGTGCAGGCATTTGTTACGACCGGAATCAAGAACGAAGACTTGTCCATAAAAGCTCTCCAATTGAATTCCCATGACAACTGGCAACGTGGGATTTCGAATATCCTTCCGACGTCTTCATGTTTTCTCAGTTGCATTCTTTCTCCTCTTCGAAGTCTTCTTTTTTTTGAGTGCTCGATGAAAATTTTCAACTTGTCGCGTTTGGTTTTAATGTTTCACGGTTTGACATTTCAAATAAAAAATAAACAACGAAGTTCCCTGTGGATACTACAAATAATCATTTACTTTTTATAAAATAAAATTCTCTGCATTTAAGAAATTTCTTTTCGATTTAATACTATAATAATCCAGAATCTAGATAATCTGATATTCAAATAGAACATAGTGGCTTGAAAAAAATTCATGGTGTGGCAGGAATATCAGTGTAAGTTTCGATAAAACGTTTCTTAAATTCAATTCACTTTATGGTATTTATTTGGAAATTCCCGTTTATATGGAATGTAAAACGATAGGTATATATTTTTATTTTAGTCATTATAAAACAAAAAATCTTAATGCAAAATTTAGAAAAATTAAATGACAATGGTGGACGAGAAACGAGAAACTCATAATATTGATGTTAATTAAAAACGAGGTTGTATTTAAAATATGAGTATTGTATGTTTTACTGGAGGATTTGTTTTGTGGTTAATTATGATATTTCGTATTTTCGTCAATTAATAAATCTTCTCAATAATGTGTTGTGAAAATATTCTTTGACTGTGAGTTATGATGGAGTAGGCAGTTTATATTTTGTTGCAAGTTATTGGTAGATTTTGGAACTCTGTTTTGAGACTGCAATCTGATACTAGTGATTATGTTCTATCATGTGTGACTTTGAAATCGTGTTCGTTGTCGAAAATTTTATCAACGATGTCGTTTGCTGTTAATCGTATGGCGGAAAACATATTCCAGACATGAAACCCAATATACATTTGCGTGTCATGTGCACTGATTCCAATTTTTGGCGAATGTGTTCCCTAGATAGTTATCATCATATAACAGTTGTTGTGAACATCGAATTGTGTTGTGATCAACAAGGAAGAGACAGAAACACATATATGTCTACAGAGAAGCCCCAATTTAGTGCAATATAGGGTGTGGGCTGTTCTAATCTACACTAAAGGAGACAGGAAGCACTACATAGACACAAAGACATACACAGAGCACAATTAGTTTACAGCTCAGCAGTAGCTCTCTCCTCATGCTCATTAACGAATATTCCTGCATGCCGTTGTCTCGATTTTCTTAGCAAAAATTTGCCTTCAGAAAACAAAACAAATGATACTTTAAAATATCTGGGATAATTTTGTATGTAAAATCACAGTCATGTATATTATTCTTATTATTATGAAAGGAACCATAATTTAAACTAATGAACTAACAAGAAAAAAATATTAATTCAACTCGTCAATTACTGAATGAAATAAAACAAAATGCAAACATTTGACTCATTAGTAAGAAAATTAGGTTATGGAGCTTCTTGCATTACTCAAATATTGTATCTCATAGTAATTCTCGATTTTTTATAAAAGTTTATGTTTTTCTGCGTCGTTAATGAACAAAAATATTGTCAGAAAGATGAGGGCTCTAATAACAGATTTGAAGCGCGTTAACAGAAATTTTACATAATTTTAAGGAAATTATATTACAATTATATTCTCGCCTCACTCAGTCACACGTGTTACACACCGTAAATTGAAGCAATTTATGGGATAGCAAGATATCATTTTAGCAGAGAAATATGAACTCACCAACACTTAGAAAATATTTAATTTCCATTACTTATCCTCTAGGAGTTACATTCAGCGAAAAATCAATTTCCCCTTAAATTTTGCTAATTGACAATTTCAAAAAATACAATTCTTACGGAATTTTCATAAAAGCTAAGAGTTTGGCCCATTTTAAGTGGAATATGGTCAATCACTAGTTTAAAAATGAAATGTGAAATTGTTGGCTGCAGTACTGTTATTTCCCCATAAGAGATTATGTTGGTACCTACAAAACGATTGTATTTTCTATTATATATCCCAATAATGACATGCATACATTTGTAAATGTATTGACCTCATGTTTTTGTATATTGTTCAATACTTGACAATGTCTACAACAAATATTGCTAAGAATTTTTTAGGTCTGGAACCCTAATTTCTGCAGGATTTGTGTCCAGTTTCCCTTGATCCATTGAGCAAAATGCTAAGATCCGTTTACTTGTCTTCTGAATACTAGTTGTAGCTTTGTTCTGTTCTCCCAAAATAATAATATATTTTTACAGTTTTAAACATTAAATAAATAAAAGAAATTGAGCTTGAGATTAAAGGAAAAATGATCAATAAGAACATAACAGAATATATAACTGAACGTTTTATTGACGCAGGTTAACATATTAGGGTGGAAAATAATATATAAATAATATTTTTGCGAGTAGGTAAATTTTATTACCGACCACGGCATTTGGGAACATTCTGTCTATTGAGAAACAAACATGCAAGCTACTACCCGGCAGTTTGGCAGCCATTCGACAGTGAGCTTGCCATCCGATTCATCGACAATCGATAACTTCGATACTTCAGAGGGCAAGCTGGTATCGAACCGGAAAAGAAAAATTCCACACATCCAAGTTGCTGAACTATATTTCTGAACTGTAATAGAATTAAAATTGATTCAAGCTTTACATACTTTTTTTGAAAAAAAGTAATATTTTTCGATTTTACTTCAAAATCCAAGGGAAAGGCATGTAGGTTAAACAAAAAATAAAAGAGAAGCAATTTAATTACTATAAAGATCCGAATTTAAAAATTTTTGAAAAAATAATTTCTCTCAAATAACTTTAACTGACTTCAGGAAAGGCGAGAATTAGGGGGGTTGTTCAACAGAAATGTTTTTGCACCGCATGTAATTTGAAATAAATGTGGTCTTTCGTAGCCATTAACCGGAAAAATTAGGAGTATTAGCCCGAAGTCTTCCCAAATAGCACTTAGCGCGAAGCGAGCAGTAATGCAAAATGTCAAATAAAACAAACTGGCGAAAACCAAATGGCGAATCAGTACGAAGCACACAGCAGCCCGAGCGTTTTTACCCCTTGAGCGCATGAAAAAGTTTCACATAAAAGAGGGGAAAATAAAACCAAAGTTGAAAAACAATCTCAAGACTTTTCGCATTACATCACATTTTGCGCAAAGATCCAGGGAGATTGGTGTAAAGGTTTAAAATTTTTGTTTAGAAGAAAATAATTTTGAAAATAGTTCACGATTGACTAGAGTAAGAGTTTTTAAGATATGTAAATAAATTTATATAGATTAGTTCTTCAATAAACAAGAAATGTTATGTGGACATTTTGTTTAACCGTCTACATTAAACAGATTTTGAAAAGTCTGTGGTTCTACAGTAAACAAAATTAATTGTTCAATATTTTATATAAGACCTGTAAGTGCCAACAAGTATACGTATCCACAAACTCATTATAATGCAATACTTTTTATGAATGTTGTTATATTTACTGCAATAAAAACAAATAAAATCTTAGAAATACAAATGCGAATGACACATTTATCAAAATATATATTCTCAGAGTGATGTTTTCAGAGGATTCTGTTCTTTGACGAATAACACATCGTTGTTGATTATTGTTGAATTTCCTTTTCAACTAATATGTATTTATACTACATTTCAATATGCATTACATGTTTAGAACTAAAATTATCCAATGTCGTTTTGGATAATAGAGTGTACAAATGTGTACATTATTCTTAATGTTTAACTCTGTTCTGCAGCGTTTTTACAAAGTCGTTTATCAGGAATCCACATTTGTTTCTTTCGGCCATAATTTTGTTGTATTTGTTACTAGTAACCGTGTGAGAGGAGACAGACATAAAAAACGTGAATTGATGCCATCAATCATCGGACGGAAAAATTATTAGAGCGATGAACGGTTTTGAAATTTCATAATTATTTGAGACATTTCGCAAGCCACAACTCCACTACATCGGACAACCAGCTTAAAGTTTCATTCGAAGCAAGGAATATTTTTCCTTCTAAAAATTCACAGTAGGTATGATAGTTTGATACGCTGTTCTTTTCATGTTTTTTAAGGAAATTGTCCCAGTTGCTTGTGTGCCAGAAGCGTTTTTGTGGCTAAAAAATTGGGTTACCCTTTCACACCATCTCCCTTTCGAGTCTCGCAAAGCGCGTGTAACTACATACGTTTGCGCGAAGGCTAGCTGTCGATTCAACTAGCAGCCAGCGTGAAGAATCATCACATCTGACATTCTGAGAGTTTCTAAAGACGCAGACTTTTAAAAAGGTGTTAGTCTTGATCGTCAATTGTGTATTTAAAGGTTCTGAATGATTTGTGGGAATTCTGATTTGGCGTTGACGTTCTTATCAGAAGAAATAAAATAGATCATCGTCGTCAACATACTATAGTATATACTATATACATTACTATGTTGACGAAGATGACCTCTTTTATTTCTTCTGTTCTGAATGATATTATTAACTAACCTCAAGGTTTATATTACAATTTTAAGTAATGCATTTCGTTTCTGTAATTACCTCAGAATGGGACGTTTTACTTTTGTTTCCATTACTTCAAAGGTGTATGAATTGTTTTCACTTTTTCGATAAAGAAGACACCACTGTCATATTAATAACTAATTACTTTATAGAATAGATTAAACAATTAACAAACAATATGAAGTATGATTAAAACTCGTGAAGAAATATCGGAAAATATATGTAAAGAACGTATAAATTATCTCCAAAAATAAGCAGGTTAATAACACTAACAAAACCATCACAAAAAATTATATTTTTCTAAAACAAATATTATTGAGGGCATTAGCGGATCAAACTTTCGTAACTTGTAGCCAAAAGGTTTCTGATTTTGAACATACTGCATTAATATTGTATTGTACGACAAAATAGGTTTATCATATGTATGCTGCTCAAATGAAAGAAAAATACCCGCTTAATTGAATATGCCTAATGCACATTTTTAGTTCATTGATATAAATAAAAATTAAGCATAAAAAATTATTATATAACAATTCGAATGAAAGGACGAGTCATTTCATTATATCTTTGTGGTAAATTTTATTATGTACAAATGGAATACGTATATCGGAGATTTATTGATGTTACAACTTTCTTCCCAAGTCTATTGAAAAGAGGCAACCTAGTGAAAATACCACGAAATAAAATGTTACTATTTTCTAATTATATTTTTGTAATAAAAGAAAATGTAGAAAACGAAGTGTGAAAACAACAATTTTATTACACGATTTCAATAGAAATAAAGCGAGTTTACTAATTTTTAAGTACTTTTACGCTACCATGGAAATTGACAATTTGGAAAATTGATACACATTTGAGGAAGACTCCAAGTTATGTGACAACGCTGAAAATGATTCAGAATAAAATCAGTTGCTTAATTGTGTAATTCAAACTATAATTTTATTCTCCTGATTATATATTTCCTTGTAAAATGACATATGTAAATAAAAACTTTAAAGAAAAAAGTGGCCCATCTTAGTTTAGAAATATAGTTGGCCCCCTCTTGTTTCAGGCTCAGCAAGCCATTGACTTTAAGTACTAGTATAGTGAGTTACGGAATTGAAACTCTTGCGATATTCCGGGTCATCCGAGTTTGCTCCGGGTATATTCTTATGTCATGTAATTGTAGAATATTAGAATGGAATAATTTGCTAGTTAAGTACTGTATACCATAATTTATTTTGTTGATATTGTGAAACACCTGGCACATAAAATATTTAGAATATTTTCGATTTAGATTTAGAATCTCTCAGAATGTCAGCCAAACACTAGGCGCTAGAACATTTTTAAAGTAGCAATCTATGTTCCAAACGGGATTCAAACAAAATTATGTCCAACTCCTTATCGGGAATATGTGTTTTTTTTTCTGAAAAAAGTGTTCGATTTCTTTGAAAACAAAAAAAATTACATTTTTTATCCTACTATGCCTTTTCGTTTCGTATTGCAAAAATATTTTGTTTTGAAACAAATCTTAGAATTTTGAATAAGATATTTTGTAATCACATTGTTCAGAAAATTGATGTTTTATATGTATGAAGTTTTAATATTACTATTTATTACAAAGTTTGAAATTTGTACATTGTAAATCATAGAAATAATATTTATTTTTTTAGCTTTTATATGTGTTTCCACTGTGTTAATTGTTCCAAAATCTTTTTTATTTAACTACTAGTTATGTTTTCTTTATTATTTCATGGGAGTTTGAAATGGGGTAGTTTATAATGTATAAGTATTTAATGCAGGCTTTAGAACGAAGTGAGACTGAAAGCAAAGGACCACGGGGAATAGTCTACGACACATAAAGATCTACTACTAAACAGTCTAGATAGACTAGACACAACACCAAAATAATAGATTCTTACCCGTCATTTAGACCCGGGTGACACAACAAAGAGGGACGCGTTCGTGTTCTACTCTACCGGGCCAAAAAATCAGGGGGGTAAGGGGGGCAGGCCAAAAAGGGGGGTAAGCGCAACCGAGGGGGGAAAGAAATTTTCGTGAAACTCGCCAGCTTTCGAGTTTTGAGGGGGAAAGCGGATAGAAAATAATAAATAACACGAAGGGGAATGATTTTTGATTCAGGATGTGTTCGCATTATTTTTCAATGTTTTCATGGATTCAAATTTTTTTTGTTCGATATAGTTCTTTGTGTGGGAATGGAACTTTTTGATCGGTTATGAATTGTTTGTAGGATGATCAAAACCATTGTTCTTTTCTAGTACTGCAGCTCGTAAACGAGTCTTGACCTACATTATTACCATCTCTCTCTTAGCCATGTGCACTACGTATATTTTGCAATGCATAAAATACTATGTAACGAGTATTGTATCTCAGATTCTGGGCCAATGACCCCCATCTCAATCACGTTTTTCGTCCAGTTTCCCTGATTCTTTTAGAATATGCTGAGAAGGCCCCTGGTTTTGTTTCTGGACATAAATATAACTTCACTATCTGTGCACGTTTTCTTGAGTTCTGTAGGGAATGTAGATATTAAAATAATATTTCTCAATTTTCTCGCGACAGTAATTCGATTCCTTTACGTAAAACACAAGGTATAATAGCCAAAATATATAGTTAATTTGTAAAACATTTTTTATTTCACCAGAGCAAATATTTTCATACATTTATTCCCTGAATAACGGAAAGCAAATTACCTGATTTCGTTGTGTTATCTGATTCCCAATATTATGTAACTGTCTATTTCTTTTTGAGAGTTATAGAGAACTTGTTTGAAACAAAAACCGCTCATCAAAATATTATTAATGTTTTAAATTGAATAATTACATGCCTTCGGCTTGTGAGGCTCAAAGAGTCGATTGCAGCAGAATATGAACAAATTGTTTTTAATTAGAAAATTTGAAAATGAAGCTCACGTATCACTACGTAAAGGATTTATATAGTTGAATAAGTTATAGTATAGTTGAATAATTTCTATAGTTAAACAAGAGGAGGATATTATGGAGAGGCAAAGAACTGTTGTGGTACTTTAAGTTTTAGTCGATTCTGATACGGATTATATTTTCTTAATAGAAAATTAACTGAAGAAGTAATGTTATTAATTTTGAAACTGATTTTTACTGAAATTTTCAGAAAAAGTTTTGAATTGGAAAAATCCCTGACTCATAATGAATTTGTTGTTTAAAATAAACCAAGGGACTTTAATATTAGTTCGAAGACAGACATTCGGAAAATTTATATTTTATAGATATGTGCTTTTGATGCCCATCCTCAAAATGGGTATGCATAAGAAATAATACGAATTGAAGGAATTATTATTTTACTTTCTCCATACTCTTTATTTTTTACTCATTGACATATTCAACTATAAACAGAATGTTTACCTCTGTAGTTTTCAACAGAAAATAATTTCTGATTCACGGTGTAATAGAAAGAGTATTTTTGACATGAAGTTTGGAATATTCAAAAGTCTGTTCTAGAGAAAGAGAAATTTCGTAAAAAGAGCTTACGAAGGCAATAATTCACTGTGAATCATGTAATAAATGTGACAGAATATCTTTTTCTTTAACACACCGTTTGCGTTAAGAATCAACGAAATACATCGAATTCACATAAGTGCGACGTACCGCATCTTTGAAAAGAAATTACCATGGATGCTTCACGTTAATGTTAGTGTAATATTCTTGGTTTTAAGAGGGCAGAGGGTGTCAGACAGATGAATGACAGAAAATCAACAAATTATTTGGTTTTTAAGCATTTTGAAGCCAATTAAAAGTGTCATTAATATACTCTCGCAATGCAAGGCAGTACATGTATTTTATATCTCGATATCTGATTTGAAATAGTTTAACTCTTAAAAATTGCATAAAAAGTTATAAAAAATAAGAATATTTTCTTTTCAAAGGCTTCTGTAGAATTTTGTGAAAATATATTAAATCTAATCACAAGGATGCATTTTTTGGTTGAGTTTACTGAAAGCTTTTTTTTATTATTTATCGACTTTAATCCATTAAAATGTAATAATTTGCGAAATATTATGCATCAAATGTTGTCACATATAATGGATTATATTTCGTATCAGGAAGGTAATTCTATCGTGATCCTACAAACACCATCCGAGCAGTTCCATTCCCACACATGTGGTTTGTAGTAAATGTGATAACGAATATTTTTATCGCTTACGTAAAACTTAAAAGATTGAATTGAAAGAAACACATTTTTCTGAATTCCGCCAAGAATTTTGAAAATGGTCATTCAATTAGGGATATTTTCTTTAGGGCAACTTTTTAAATTTCAAATCAAAACGCTTGCGTACTCGACATACTAAAGCGTTAAAAAAAGAGCGTGTTACTACAGAAATTCATATGCAAATTCGTTCTCGATTTAATTTCAAATTTTGTTTTCGCACGCTCGTAAAAACGGCTGAAAAAAAGTAAAGAAAATTTTTGAAATAATTTCGTAACAGAGGTGCTCGTAAGCTGGTCCTCAGCCTGCAAAGGTAAAAGTGGTGATGTTAGAGCCATTTTCCCTTCTTGTAAAGGGCACAAAAAGTGATAGCTGTGGAGACAAAAATATATCAATTAATTTTAGTATCATTATTGAACAAGTTTTCTTGATTTATGAAAACAATACTCATCATAAGTTATTTAGTGTCTGCTTGTTAGTTTATTTTTTGCAATATGTAAAACACTTGACAGATTTTAACGAAAAAGCAGTACACAATAGTATGATAAAAATGCTTCTTAAAAACAATATTTTTCTTTCCTTTTTTCACTACATTTGCTTGCAAGCGTGATCATATATATCGAATATGTGGAAAAAGCGATGTCAACTAAATAATATTATGTATATATATGAGGATAAAGCGGAATAAAAAAGCGGTTTGTATATATATGTACTACACGAATGAAAAAAATTATATTAGTTTACAGGATGGGTAGGAAAATCAACAGAAAAACAACATCAAATAAAAACATAATGCAATCAGGGACAAATAACAGTTGACAGTCCGAAAGAGAAGGAGTAGAGGTCAAAAGTACAGACGTATACAAAACAGTTTGTTACTATGAAAATAAAACGACTAATTAGGTCAGAATTGCGCTTGAAAGAAGACATAAAAGCCACGAGTTGAAAAAAACGATGAAAGAGTTGTAAAAACAAGAACTACAAACGACAAGGGACAAAAATTTGGGTGAAACAAACATTTCATATCAAACATTGAGGTGTCTCACGAAGGAGAAGATATCTCTCTGCGACTAATAATGAGAAAGGCATTTCCAAGTTATCCATAAATAATTTTTGTCAAATACTAATTTTAACTAATACTCTTGTATATTTCAATTCAATTTTATTTTTTAATGAGACAATAAATATATTTTATACAGGTCATCCTTAATGTCTTAATCCGACTTTCAGGAGCAAATTTTATAAACATAACTTTTTTCACCCTACATTTATCAAAAATACAATATAATTAAAATATAATCAATAACAGAACAAAATTAATATATTTTAATAATGTTGTAAAACGTAATGAAATGTAAATATTTTTCCATCAAATAACACATTCTTATATCATTATTTTACCATTATGTGGCATATTTTTCTACGAACTAGGTTTAAAAGTTTCATCGTTATATAAATACTCCTGCGTATTTCGTTTCATAATAGGCACAATAAGCTTTTAATTTTTGAAGAACTTTTAATTTGAAAAGTAGACAGAGAGCGACATGCCTAACTCAGGATTAGATCGTCGAGATAGGCAATCATGGGAATCGTTCAGATGTCGGATGTGATTTGTTCGCTAAATAACTGCAATTATATTTCCATTCAAACGTTTCATTTTACATTTTATTGAAATTTGAGTTCAAAATAAATAATCATACCTCACGATGCTAATAAATATTTTTTGTGACAATATTTAACAATTCATGGGTAAAGAACTTTGAAACATAGTTGATTTCCATACATTGGAAGAAATGAATGAGCAAAATTTTACATTAATTTTGTAAAATGTTACATTTTACTTTATTCCAAAGTTTGAACAAATTTTGTAAACCAAAACAATGAAAATCATGGTTCTTTTAAACACTATGTTGGTTTTTTGTGACACATCTACTTCTATGATGTTCGTTTCTGGTGGGTAGTTATTATGTTCGTTGCTGAGCTTTACGAAATCCTATTTCAAGCACTAGATATTTGGTTATCGAAGATATGTAAATTTGTATAACTCCTTAGTTTCCAAGAGCTGAAAACTGCAAATGCAACTAAATTATAAGGCGAAACATCCCCTCCTGATTTAATTACTAATAATATCGAAGCTCAGTTCTGCAGAAAGCGTAATGAGAAATGGATTCGGATACACCAATTTTTTTCAAAGGGTTTACAAAATTTTAACTTAGGTCTTATCTAATATTAAGTCAAACAAACGATTGAAGATAGTTCACGTGGGTCTAACTTGTGTATTAATACATTTTGTGATTGCACAACCATTTACATTTGAGTAAGAAGATCTTTTAGGATGAACATATTGTATGAAACTCAGCTCATTTTCAGAATTTGTTTAAAAGTATCTTCTACTTGTAAGATTATGAATATAATAGAAATGTTTTTATGATAAATTTATCTTAAAATTTATTTTAACGATAAATTTATCATAAGGACTAGTGATAATGGAGCTCATCACGCTAAAAATATCTAATTTGCACTAGTAAGTTGTTCTAAAAAATGTTTATTTTTGTCAATGGCATTTACTAGAGTTTATGCGTCGTATGCAGGTTCATTCAGTTAAACATTAAACATGATTATACTAAAGTTTATGAAGAGAATCATCGAAACATTCGTGCAGTTTTGTTAAAAGCATAATTCATTTCCGTCATACGATTGTAACATAATCAGTAGCGAAAACAAATCACATCCTATTCATCTGTTTCGGCAAGGGACTTCCAGGTATCAGAGCAGGGCAGTAGCACAACCTCCTAATATGAAAAAAGACAAAACAAAAACGAAAAAGAAGAAGAAAACAACTCTTATGCATCGAGACACGACAATTCTTTGCAGCGCAACGCGCGGATCAGAAAAAAATGAAAACAAAACAAAGAAACAAACGAGAAGAAAAGGTCAAGGTTCCACGGACGACAAGATGGCGGACTTACCTAAGATGGCGACCACTTCGTCGTCTTGGATCACCTCGAGTGAGCCGGTGACGATGAAGCAGAGCGAGTCGATGCTCTCGCCCGTGTGGTACAGCAAATCGCCGGGGGCGGAGTGGGACATCGTGAAGTGCATGGCGAGCGCGCGCAGGCAACCGTCCGACGCCAACCGGAAGGCAGGGTGCTCGTTGAACACCTTCCGGTTCAAGTGCACGCAGATGTCGGCCTTCATATCCTTGGGACAATAGTTGAGGACCTGCGGGCCAGCGGAGAGGGTCGCGTCGCCAAGGAATCTCGGAGCGGTCGGATTGTGAACGAGTGCAAAAAAAAATGTCACTAAAAATACCACCACACGAGAAAAAAATCCCCAAACCAAAATGTTACAATAACCTAAAATAAATTGTAATTAATTTATTAAACTGAAACAATTAATTGTTTAGATTGCAGGACATAATTATGTAGTGGTTTTGCCAGCAGCTACGGTTTCAGGGTCCGCGATTATTAATCCCATCTCGGGAATGGATATTTACTTTAGCGTCGTGTACTGGACGGGCCCATCCCATTCACCACATAGCACCATAAAAATCATTTCCAGCCCTCTCCCAGTCCGAAAATATATGTGTGAGAGGATTGAGTGTAACTTACATATCAAGGAGAGTAATCTTCGAAATGGGCTTATCTGCCTCCACCAAAACACCCTACCTGTAAAAAGATTTCGGCGGATCCATGGGATTACCAGACACATGCGGCTGGAGACTGTTCTTGACCGCAATGGTGTCGCAGCGGCGTTACAAAATGGAGGTTAGGGTCAAATAGAGCAGGGATCGTCAGCTGATAATGAAGAGGTTATACCTAAAATGTCTAATGATGATGAGTATGACTTGTATTAGTATTAATGAATTTAATATAATTAACATCACTTATTGTCAACGTGGTATATATTAATCAATGTTTTATTGAGTTTTCAGTGCAAATATATTTTTGTTAAAAAGCTGTTAATCACTAATTCTCCTATCCCATTTAATTGTAAGTAAATACGGCATAAAAATTTGTAATATTAAATGTTTAACTTCTTCTACAATAATAAATATAATTTAATGAATATAACTAATGTAACTAATATAATGCAATTGTAACTAATATAATGTAATAATGAATGCAATTGAAATTAATTGTTGGTGCATTATGTGTGAAAAGGACGTAAGTACTTAGGCAGAGGCAACGCTCGAGAAGTAGTACTTATACAAAAAGTAAAACCACCCTTAATATAAAATGTAAAAATAAACCAGTTATACTCGCATCATGTTGAGATCAAACGTAAAGGCAGATATAGACAAACGAAGCTCTGCATTTCTCAAGGAAATAAATGCATATACCAACAACAACTTGATAAAATTACCGTGGTTTCCCACACCCATATTGGCTTAGTGGTAAATTTATAATTTGTGTGGCTGTAAGACGTGCAAATCCAAATGGATTCACGAATACAAATTACTCCAAAGCAACACGTGATTGTATTCACCGTCGTAATTGAAAAATTACCACGTTGAACTAAAAACGAAACAAAAGTACCCGCGTGTCCGAATCGCGTCCCCAAATCAGTTTTTTATCCACCCGAGAAACGTCCAAGACTAAATAAAACTCTTCAAGGGTCAGGCCGAGAGTTGTTAGGTCACTTCCAATAATTTAAATAATATACTTTTTAGTTTTAATTTTTAATTTAAATTGATTTAATTTTTAAGTTTTAAACAAAGAACAAACAAATCTAGAGCATCGAGATACATTACTTTCCCAAATATGACTGTCCCTAGTTCGTACAAAAATGACACAAAATCAAAGTAATTGATTCTCATCGTCAGTTCGTAAGCATATCTTGAACATCATCATAAAGTTATGCTAACGAATAAGAACATGAGAACAAAACACTTGGGGTCATGAATAAATATAATTCAAACTGAAGGGTTGTCTTTCAGATATATAATGATCAAGTCAAACTAAAAAGGGAGACCATCCATCTAGGTTCAGACGATACGTATACAAACATTAAAGCAAATTCTAACATTAGAGAGTAAAACTTATAAAATCGTACCTTTAAATCAAAGTATAAATCTAGTTATTCTGCTAGTACAATGAATCAAACATAAAACGTAAGTCCAGGCATACGACATATATACCTTAAAGATATCTTTTCTTCATTGTTAATAAAGCCTACTCATATGATGATTAAGATAAACTAAAACGTATGGCTGATTTACTTAATTTTTTTTAGAACTTAACGATCTTCGTTTTTTTTCAGAACTATGCAACGAATCTATGCGGGTTAACATCAAGTGCGAATGTAAAGGAATAGTAAGATTAATAAAAACAATAAACTCGCAGCTCATTAACGTGTTTATCTATGATTGTGTCCTATACTTTGTTTACCGTGCAGCCCTAATGAGTTATTCACAGCAAACTCATTTAGAAAAAAGTTTTTTTTCCGTTACACAGTTATTATCAATCCTAACATATTCTCGACATTTGATGAATTTTTCAGTCTCTTATTCATGGCAAATTACTTAGTTTAGCCTATGTTTCATAGTAATTGGCTTATCTAAATAAATGGCTAGAAATAAACATGATACTTATGAAAATTAGCTTTCCCGCGATAAAAATGGTTGAATATGGAACAAAAGTGTTAAAAATAGAACAAAATAATACATGAGTCAAACAAATGTATTATCGTATTCAACTTGTAATATAAAGCAAGTCCAACCATATGACAGACAAATCGCTATTTTAACAATTACACATTAATTGTCATTCCAGAACCGGGAAAATACAGTGTGGCGGTGACACAAGTGGACACGTACTATTCTTGACGAACTATTTTAACATTCATTATCTTGCTCCAAATCACAATTATCACAATTATTGTGCCGTACATCAACAGATTACCAAAATAAGGTTGCAACGCATATAGAATATGCAGACTTGACTCTGAAAGAACGCTGGAGATACCATGAACCAATTACTTTTCGCGTTCCAAATTGTTTTGTAAACATCCGATAAGCATTGAAAAATACCAGCTATTTCGAATCCTTTATTTATAAAAAGTGTTGCCAAGTTCTTCCTAGTAACTTCGAACAAAGGAAATAGAATAGTTTATTTTTCTCTAACAAATTAAAATGTCTGGATTCATTTTCGGTAATAATATTAAATCCAATCAAACTTGCAGTGAAACACAATTTGCTACTTACGTTTTGTAAAATGAGATAAAATTAGATATTTTCGTCAATAATCATCTAGTGGTTTAAAGTGTTTGTAACAATTACGACTAAGCACAATTAATTACTGCAATGTTAATACCAATCCTTTCCCTACGCGAGAAATAGCCACGAAATGATTTGCTGACAAAAAATTAAATACTACTAAAATAGATATATTAAAAGTGGTTTCACCTAAAACTTCAGTTAACATTAACGACAAGGAGATTGATCTTTAGGGTCAATTGTAATGCTGAGGACAAACTGGAACACTTCGAAATTTGTTTATAATCATAAAACATAAAAATAACCCACTTTGTCACAATACTGAAACGAAAAATACACATATAAACAATGTAATGCACTTGAAACATTTCTTGTAATTAATAGTATGCATCATATATAATATTTTACACATAGCGTGAAAATCGCTTAAAAATATTACATAGAGAAAAGAAGAAACAATATGAAAAGTTGACACATCTCATGCGGGATACGGGATAAGTTCCATTGATCAGGCACACACAAGCAGGAGAAACAAAAATACATCGTAGCTATATTGTTTTCAGAACTAGTTGCACGATTTGTAAAGAAATGAGAGACATGCTTTATTTCCTATGGAAAGGTTATAACAATATTTGCCGCCTGCGAACACTTCATAATAAATTATTACGTGTAGAAACAATTTGAAATGATCAATTACATACGGATCTTGCAATACGTCCAATCATCACACAGATTTCCTTCAGTTCAAACAGCTTTGGACATATTTTTTGGAAATTAAGTGTCGATCATGCAGGGCTTAATAATTTTCTTCTGCTTTATTTTCCAATTAACACACTGTATACTATCCTCCATCGAGTGACCACTTCTTCACCCTTAACCGATTTTCATTCTTTCAAATATTGAGCAAAACGACCAGAGAGACATACCACACTTATTTTGTGCTTTAACTTCCAAAAAGTTAATTTAGTAAAGATATTTGTATTAACTTTCAACTTTTGATTATTTACACTACATTACTGCAAAAAATTGCACCATTTCAAAAACACACCTAAGAAAAGCATCGACGTCTGGTTGAAAAGTTGTGTAAAAGTGAAATATGTTCTGTTTGTCTTGCAACTTTGTCGTATTGCTCAATAGGTGAGAGTAATTTAACAGATCAGAATAATACATATTACTTTCCATTCTGGTTTATTCCTTCTCCCTTCAGTAAAGTAATTTCTAGATTCATAAAAATAACGTTTCTACCCACCGGAAACAATTGCTTCATACTTTGTCTGGTTCGTCCATTTTATAAAACAAAACTGCGAAGTGTATTGCCCTAGAAAGGTATAAATTAATAAAAAAATGTAATGAGACCACCAATCAGATATCTTTGCCCCTGAATTTGTGCCCAAGAGTTATGAACCAACATTTTGGGGTGCATACCAATTCTTTCATTGTGTTTATTAAAATTTAAAGTAAAATAAAGCACTTTCTGTAATGAAGATATGCAGCAGCACTCTACAAACGCTTCCCACTATTAAACACATTTTATTTCCATAGTAATAGGCACTCTTCTAATATTGCTATACATCACTGTCGACCTAATTTAGTTAATTGGCTTTTATTGAAGTAATCATTTTTACTTTATTGCAAAATTCACATATCGTTGGGTTAACCACACTTCCGTACGGTATGCGTATGGAATGTAATAGAATAAATAAAAACGTCAGCAAACACACGCTCTTGTGTTTGGCAGGTTAACGACCATGAAAACTGTAGAATATTTGAATCATGAAAATTAAATCAGTTAATTTCTTACACCACAACTATTAAAATGCCTTCA
The DNA here is from genome assembly GCA_011170035.1 of Teleogryllus occipitalis. Classification (NCBI taxonomy): domain Eukaryota; kingdom Metazoa; phylum Arthropoda; class Insecta; order Orthoptera; family Gryllidae; genus Teleogryllus; species Teleogryllus occipitalis. The sequence continues at coordinate 233,499 of BLKR01000032.1, forward strand.
TTTCACTACAATGTGGAAAGTATCGCAAGGAACAAGGATCTGAAGACAGCCATAAATTATATTTGTCAGGTACTACACTATTCATTAATTAATTAACAGTCATTAGGCAAATCCAAAGCAAACATAGGAAACAGCTTAGTCGATAGCAGAATCAGCTCAGTCGAAGTTCTGGATAGTACAATGATAAATTTAATTACAACTCTCTGCATAAAAATCTCAACCAAAGTAAATCAAATTAAAAATGGTTTTAAAAAATCAGAAACAACATTAAATGATATAAATAAGACTATAAATCTTGATATAAATAATTATCCGAAAGGGTAAATATTAATACCCAAAGCAACACATTTTAAAACTGCCACCAGTCGAGAGAAGGGAAGATCCAGACATAACTAGAGATATACATAGCCGCAACTCGTGACTATGTATATCTCTAGTTATTTCCATTTCTCGTGATACAGAAAAAGAAAGTAGAACAAAAAATAAGAAAATGTAGAAAGCTACAATTAAATAAAAATGAAGAAGAAAAAAGTAGAAATGAGAAGGAAAAATTGAAAGAAAGACGAGAAGCAAGGAGAAGAGGAAAAAGAAGAAAACCAAATAAAGATCGATGAATGATGATAATGATAATAATAATAATAATAATAATAATAAGAAGAAGAAGAAGAAGAAGGAGAAGAAGAAGAAAAGGAGAAGAAGGAGGAGAAAAAGGAAAAGACGAAAGATCAAATGATAAGTAGTAAGAAGAAAGCAGATAACGAAAAAAATATGATAAATCAAGGAACAAGAAAACGACTCGGTGGTATCACGGTTAGCGTTTCGGACTGTTATACCCAAGTTAACGGGTTCATACCCGATCGAAGCTGCGGGAATTTAAGAGCGCAAAAATTCCTTCGTACGCCTTCTTTTGGAAGAGAAGTAAAGCCGCCTATCCCATGCAGTAGATTTACTGCATGTAAAATATCCTCAAGCCTAAAATACGCCTCTGAGCTAAATTGAAATCGCCTGTTTCGTCATCCAACATAATATCTTCTTTCACCGCTAGATGGTGTCAGGAGCGTAGCGAAATTTGCGTGGTCAGACGGAAGAGCGGGCCTGTTGGCCGGAGTCTCGCCACGTAAATAAAAACTATCTAAATTAAACTAAACGGTGAAAGAAGCAGTATGGAGGAAAACGCAGAAGAATGGAATGGTTATGGGGGCCAATCATTGCATCGAATATTCCGTGGACGTGACCCGCGCCCGGCTGGCGTCCCGGCAGGAACATTCCGCGTTGGCAACTGGAACGAGCAATTCTTCGCGGTGGGCGGCGCGCGGGCGCTGTTTTAGTTATCAGTCCGTTTGTACCTTTCGGAGCCGCGGCGTCGTAACCAAGTTTTACTGCAGTTCCCAACTTGGCCGTTATCGCGCAGCACGCGGCGCCCGCGCCCACTCATTTGTCTGCTTGTTCGCCGCCTAAGCGCGGAAGGTGGTGGGGGCGGTGGAAAGGGCATTCGGGCCGGTGGGGGAGGTGGCGGCGAGGGGTAGTGGAGGGGGAGGAGGGGTGGTGGTGGCCGTGGAGCGTTATTGGCGGTGGAGAGAGCATTCGGGCCGGTAGGGGCGGGGGTGGCGGCGGGGGTGGCGGCGGGGGTGGCGGCGGGGGTGGCGGCGGGGGTGGCGGCGGGGGTGGCGGCGGGGGTGGCGGCGGGGATGGTGGGACGGTGGAGGTTGTGGGAGCGGTGGGGTCGGTGAGGATGTTGGGGTGTTGTTGGTGGTGGAGAGGGCTATATGGGGCGGTGGGGGCAGTGGAGGCGGAGGTCAGTGGGGGCGTGGTGACATTGGGGGCGGTGGGGAGATGAGGGCGGTGGGAGTGGTGGGGGTGATGAGGGCGACAGGAACGATGGGATCCGACAGAAACATCAGGGGCGCTGGGGATGACGAAAGTGATGGGGGACTGGAGCGATAGGGGTGACGAGCGATGGGGATGACGAATGTGGTGGGAAGACTAGAGCGATGGGGTGACGAGTGATGAGAGTGAGGGGAACGATGGGGATGACGAGCTATAGGGGTGACGAGAGTGCTGGGAAGGCTAGAGCGATGAGGCTGACAAGAGTGATGCGTGGTTCGCAGCGATGGGGGTTACGAGAGTGCTGGGGTGACTGGAGCGATGGGGGTGAGGAGAGTGATGGGGTAACTAGAGTTATGGGGATGACGAGGGCGAAGAGTGGTCAGGGAGCGAAGGGATTCCACGAGGGCGCCGGATGTGCCGGTGGCGACGAGGCGACAGGGACGGAAGGTGAATTTGGAGGTGAAGGGGAGGGGCAACGAGGAGCCGCGAGGGACGACGTTTGGAGTGGCTTGGGCTGTGCGGGCATCAAAGAAGCCGGGAAAGGTGGGTGTAAGGACCAAATAAGGGGTGCGGGGAGTGACACAACACCACGGGGGCGAGAGAGGAAAACGGGCGGCAATAGAGAGCCACAGGGGAGACGTGGGCAACGGGGAGCGGCGATGGAGCGGTATTGATTGATTTTTTTCGTGTTTCCGGGCGCGTCAACTGCTTTGGTCATTAGTCTCGTGAGTGTAGTGCATGTTTTTTCTTGGTAGATGGCGGTGATCTTCCCCCGCTGGATGGCGAGATCCGGCGCCGACCTACCGTCGACTAGAGGGGTTTCCCCCTAACCAGGGCTCTCCCACCAGCGGTGCACCGCCCCAGCCGGGACACGCTCTAAGCTCTCGACCGGACTCCCGGAATATGTGGTAGTGTAGTGCATGTTAGTGTGTGTGTGTGTCTGTGTAAGGGGAGAGGATAGGACAAGAATAGGAAGGACAGATCGCGCGCGGTCCGTGGCCCGTTTGGTAGGGTACTGCTCCGACATTCGCCTGGTGTTGATCGGAGAAATCCAGTAGCCGGCCGCTAGAATTTTTCTCTTGACAGCGACTGAAATCGACCAAGCTGACTGGCTAGTGTAGAAAATATTTCTACTTTCGAGACTCGAACCTAGGCCCTCGCGGTCAGAGGCACTACAGTGACATCAGTTGGTGCACTGAGCTACCGCTCCCGGTTCTGATCGGTAGCTTTCCATGATTTCACCAATGAACACCAAGCAAAAGCCGGAGCAGTTAGCAGCTCACTCTTGAACACCTTATTTCCTTAATTGGAAAATAAATTCAATGATATTATTAACAATAATATACCTCTTTTTGGTACCCTAACAAAAGGGCCACGGACCGCGCGCGATCTTTCCTTCCCCTTCCTTTTCTTATCCTCACCCCTTACACTCACTAGTATGGATAAAAATATCACCCTTGTCGGGAGATTAAACCTGGAATCAGCTAGGGTGATGTCTCGCTGAGGTAGATGTTCGGAAGCGGGAAACTCTTAAACTGACTTGTAGTTCGGCGTCGAATCTCATGTTTCAGTAAAAGAAGTGTCACGCGTGCTAGACTTGAGAAAAACAATTGCCAAGTCTCGTGTATGCTTGTAAATATGTAGATATGAAGAAGAAAACACGCTACAGGACTCGTAATGTCTTTAGAGGCGAGATAAAGAACCCTTTCTTGGAGGTCTCTAGGCCTAGGAAATCATATGGGCGTGGTTTCTTGGAGGTATACAATTGAATGCTATACAAGTGGGAAGTAGTCATTGTTCACAATTTTCAGTATTTCAAGATCCTTATACAATGATTCTTTGTGAGCAACCGTATTTCCAATCAGTCTTAAAGGTTTCCTTTTTCTTACTGCATGACACGACAACACCCGACCAGACGTCTTGACAGTCTTGATTTCTATATATTCGCCAAATATTAAATGAGCATGTGTCTTCCTTATCTCTCACTGGCGTTTCGACTGGCAATCGTACCACGTTATGAACGTGAGAAGGGCGCCGATAGGTATGAAACGGAAAGAGATGAAAATCAAACTTTCAGGGCATAAGCAGTGAAAGGTTCCTTTATACGCAAAACATCAACTGTCAGTGTTACGGTGCGTGTGGGGACATCACGTTTAACTACAAGAGGACGTTGGCCGACGGCAGAGGATTGTTGGAATATAGCTATGAATCATCACTGTAGGGTAAGAGAAATTACATTTTTTTCTATACGGTTCAGCGTATAGTTTTTTTCGATACTTGTGGCTGCTTCATCCACTTCTACAGGAGAACGATGTGGAAATTTCGGCGAGCGTCGCCGGCGGCGGTGGCTTAACTGTGAAATACCGCCAGTCGTTTGTCAACTGGTCGCGCCGTTGCCATGGAGACCTGCGCGATCGCCGCGCCGCTGTTACTTCTGCTAATGGGGTTCGACTGAGTTCGACCGAAGTCGTTGGGCATTGCAAAGCGTTGGATGCGCCTTTTTTTGAGATTAAAAATACTCTACGACCGAGTGCGACAGTGTTTGTCAGGGTCCATCAGAAAGCTGTATTGCGGACTAATAGCACCATTCCAATTTTCAATTCAATTCAATGATGCCTTATTTAACACGGCGACACTCAGGCCATCAGACTTACTCTTCCGCCTGACCACGCCAAATTCGATACACTCCATTTGACTCCAAAAAGAGGTATATCTCACGCAATAAAAATTTAATACGAAGGTTTCTTTTAGGCTTGTGGATCTTTTACATGCTGTAAATCTACATCATGGGACATCCAGCTTTACTTCCCATTCGAAGAAAGGTGAACGACGCATTTCTCGCCCTTAAAAAATCTCCGACGTCCGTCAGGTTTGAACCCGCGAACTTGGGAAGGGCAGTCCGACACGCTAAACATTACGTCGCCGAAGCCGCAACAAACAGTTTCGTAATTAATTTTTTTATGTACCCTTAATTTCAGCTGTAGCATATTGAGAGGCATCTGCATAAGCTAATTGCGTTCGACTGTGTTCGAGCGAAGTCTTTGGGCCGGATATTCACAGCATTGTGACGCGATGGATGCCCTTTTTTTATTAAAAATATTATACGACCGAGGCTATTTGTCGTGGTCCATCAGAAATCTGCATTGGCGGCTAATAACATCTTTCCAATTTTCAACTCAATGATGCCTCATTTAAGTTGGCAAAACTCAGGCCTGCTCTTCCGCCTGACCACGCAAACTTCGCTACGCTTCTTTCACCCTCTGGTAGCGAAAGAGGCTACATCTTGGGTGATGAAATACGCCATTACAATTTAAGGCAGACGCTTCTTTTAGGCTTGTGGAGCTTTAAAATAATAAATATACAACATGGGACATTCGGCTTTACTTCTCCTCTGAAGGAAGGCATACGGAGAATTTTTGCGTCCTTGAGAATCTACAACTTCGATCGGGTTTGACTTAGGTATAACCCTCCGATATGCTAACCTCTACACTATGGAAGCCAATTCTCCATTCATTTGTGTTAAAACGACTTCCCTAATTAGAACGTATCATTTAGAAGTCAATTGAGTTGATGCTACCCTTTACTCATTTTATGTTCTTTTGTTTTGCGTGTAGTTCGCTCAGAGAATTTCGTGCGGACTACGATCCAACTTTTAGCCATTACATCGAATTGAAATAAATATTCAACATTCGAAAATGGGAATTTAAAAATCAGCCTTGACAGAGAAAATCCTCTTGTTATGACATTTTGAATTTACAGTCAGATCCAATACCCATGCAAATGCCTGCACTTTTGACCTTTTGCTGGCCTTCGTGACTGTTGCGTTAACCAATTGCATTTTTAATCTGGATTGCCGCGAAATCAGACGTATGAAAGACACACTTCTCATAAAGGCGTACACGTACTGAAAATGGTTGTTGTGCATTGGGTTTGACCAAGAGGATGATTAAATTCGAAACTAATTCGTAGATCAACGTACATTAGTCACTTTCTAAATCATTGTTTGAAAAGTGAAAATATTTTCATACTGCAATCCATCTTCAAATATCCCCTGAGAGGTCAGTTATAGCATTGTAGTCACGTTACTGCACGTGACTAAATTTTCTAATATTGATAAATGTGTGTTAAAAGACAACATGATTTAAGTCAGGTGCGATTAACATGTACAGAATATCAAATGGTCAATTTGCCACATAGAATACGAGATTATTCCCTTTTTTCACCATGCATAAAATAGACTGGGCATGGAAAGAGGAGCTAAAACTCTCAGAACGTAAGTAAACTGGAATTATTTTTATGTAGATCTCATTTTGTAGGTTGCGGTATAAGACACTAAATCGATTTTAAAAGCCTAAGATATAATTGAATTTTTAAGATTCCAGTGAGGCACGATGATAAGTTTTGAGGCGTAATGCTTGTTGCGAATTGCATGTAGCCCTCTGATTAATAAAGAACATAATCTGTAAAATTCTTCAAATTTTATTGTCAATCAATCAACGACGCCATATTTACGTGACGAGGCTAAGGGAACAAGTTTTCTCTTCCACCTGATTACGCAAACGCTATCTCTTTTTGTAGGCCTACGAATAAAGGAATTTGAATTTAGCTCAAAGGCTTCTTTTAAGCTTGAGGATCTTTCACTGGCAGTAAATCTACTACATGTGACAGACGGCTTTATTACCCCTCGGAACGAAAGCATACGAAGTTTTTTTCTCCCTTAAACATCCACGGCTTTCCTTAGGTTTGAAACAGTGATCGAATCAATATGCAGTAATTTCATTGACCCGCTCCTAGAAATACAGGAAGAATGAACAGATTCTGCATGCGTAGACCTGCAGAATCAGCCGATTCAGAGCACCCTGGCCGCGAAAATGTCCGAACATTTTTGGGTCAACTATTGAGACCACATTCTCGTCTCCTTTCCCTCTTCCTTTTAGACTGCAAATGGTCCGCCGCGCTGCACTCAAACCACGATTTGAGTTAGGAACCCAAGTGCGTTGGCTAAATTCTCACGAGAGCAAGCTGAAGGTGATTGTACTGAAAATCGTGGAGACAAAATCAGCAGAAACGTAGAAAGTCTGGGTTGATTAAAAACATTAAAATATCGTGTAAAACCTACGATAATTAGATAGATGATTATCAAGGAGACCCAGCCTCCTAGGCACAGATACCAATGTTTCGATTGATTGATTTTTTCTTGTTTCCGGGCGCGTCAACTGCTTCGGTCATTAGTCCCGTTAGTGTAGTGCATATTTTTTCTCGGAAAATGGCGGTAATCTTTCCCCGCTGGATGGCGAGATTCGGCGCCGACCTACCGTCGGCTAGTGGGGTTTCCCCCTAACCAGGACTCTCCCACCAGCGGGGCACCGCCCCAGCCGGAACAAGCTCTAAGCTCCCGACCGGTCTCCCGGAATATATGGCGGTGTAGTGCATGTTAGAGTGTGTGTGTGTGTAAGGGGTGAGGATAGGACAAGGAAGAGGAAGGACAGATCGCGCGCGGTCCGTGGCCCGTTTGATAGGGTATGCTCCGGCATTCGCCTGGGGTTGATCGGAGAAACCACGGAAAACTACCGATCAGAGCAGCCGGCCGCTAGAATTCTCCTCCAGACAGCGACTGAATTCGACCTAGCTGGAAAGCTAGTGTGGAAAATCCTGCCGCATTCAGGACTCGACTGACCTCCCAGTCAGAGGCGCTGCAGTGACATCAGTCGATGCACTGAGCTACCGCTACCGGTACCAATGTTTCGATATATGGCGATCTTCCTTAGCGCGAACCGCGCTGGGGTTTCTAGTCGGCGCACGGGTTTATGAAGAGTTCTTTACAGTTTTCTTAAAGGTTTCGCCTACCTTCTGCAGATGCGAACCTAGATACACAGTCGTTTTATTATTAGGCATCTTCTGCGTCATGAAATATAGACGCGGAGGGTACTCTTAGAAGAGCATTGACCTGGCTACCGTTCTGACACATACACACACCATTTCCACTTTACCCGTTTTGAATTACTAGCGCACCCGAACTAGGCTTTGAAGCGGAAGTGTTAATGGCCTTCCGGGAACTCAACGTCCCTCGAGACCTGTTCCCGCTCGCACGGGGATTCTCTTGTATTTGCAGGCCCCCGTACATACACGTCTTCTCATTTTCCTTTCATGTAGTAGTGGAGACTCAAAATAGCAGGAAAATGAATTGGCTAACAGCTACCTTTCTGTCGCCCCCAGCCCCTTTCCCTTCACATGCGTTTGAATGCTTTTTCAACAAAACTAAGTTGAAACTTCTTTCCCTTCATATGCGTTTGAATGCTCCTGCAAACAAACTAAGTTAAAACTCCTTTCCCTTCACATGTGTTTGAATGCTTTTGCAATCAAACTAAGTTGAACCCCTTTCCCTTCACATGCGTTGAATGTTTTTGCAACCAAACTAAGTTGAAACTCCTTTGCTTTCATTTGCGTTTGAATGCTCCTGCAACCAAACTAATTCGAAACTCCTTTCCCTTCACATGCGTTTGAATGCGTTTGCAATGAAACTAAGTTGAAAGCGCGTTTTATTACAATTAGACATTCACATTTCAACAGTACTCTTAAAGACTCCCCCCACTCTAGACTTAGTCTATGCTCCACATGTGATAGTTTGATGCCCTCCGGGAGATAGTTAACGTCCCACCTGACTCCTTACATTCCTCGCCGTAGGCAAGACATTTCCGCTGGGGGCCTCTCGTCTCACTCGGACCGGAAATGACGCAGCGCGAAATGTGGCGTCTGGTCGCATCTGTCGGCTTCATCTTCACGTCATTGGCGGCAGCGGGGCAGGGGCGGTGGAAATGGGTGGCGACGCCCAAAACGAAATTGAAGGCAGACGCGATAGCGCAGGTGAGAAGGGTAGACGAAAGAGGAGTGAAGGGGAAGTAGTACTAACGGTGGAGGTACCGGTGTCTGTGGCGGGGAGTGGAGATGTCGGTGGCGAAAGTGGTGGAAGGAAGAAAGAGGTGGAGGAAGATGAGATGATGGTGTAAGTGGTGATGGCGGTAGGGGTGGAAGAGATGGTGGCGGTGGCAGGTGCGGCGGAGGTGGTGGTGAAGGAAGTGGTGGCGGAGGTGGGGGAAGATGCGGAGGCGGTGTGGGTAGTGGTGGTGGTGGTGGTAGTGGTGGTGGAGCGGAGGCGGTGGTGGAGACCGTGGTGGTGGCGGCGACGGCAGCGTTGGTGGTGGAGGTGGTGGTGGTGTTGGAGGCAGATGCGATGGCGGTGGCGGCAGCGGAGGCGACGGCGGCAATGGTACTGGTGGTGGTGCAGCCGGTGGTAATGGTGTTGGTGTGTATATGTATATATATGGCGGGAGGTCCTAAGTTCGAGTCCTGACGGCGGCAGGATTTTCGACACTAGCTTTTCAGCTAGGCCGAATTCAGTCACCGTCTGGAGGAAAATTCTAGCGGCCGGCTGCTCTGATCGGTAGTTTTCCGTGGTTTCTCCGATCAACCCCAGGCGAATGCCGGAGCAGTACCCTATCAAACGGGCCACGGACCGCGCGCGATCTGTCCTTCCTCTTCCTTGTCCTATCCTCTCCCCTTACACACACTTACACTAACATGTACTACACAATCACATTCCGGGAGACCGGTCGAGAGTTTAGAGCTTGTCCCGGCTGGGGCGGTGCCCCGCTGAAGGGAGAGTCCTGGTTAGGTGGAAACCCGGTCGGCGCTGGATCTCGCCATCAGCGGGTGTAGATCACCGCCATCTCCGGAGAAAAAACATCCTCTACACTAACGGGACTAACGACCAAAGCTGTTGACGCCTCGGAAACACGAAAAAATCAATATATATATATATATATATATATATATATATATATATATATATATATATATGCGCGCGCGCACGTGTGTGTGCTAACTTGTTTCTTTGTTATGTTGTGCAGTGGGGGCATGGCCGCCTGAGCCTCCTCCGCCGTGGGAGGGCTGGGGAAGGCCCTCTGGGATCGGTGGGGTGGGGTGGAAGGGGAGGGGCGGTGGCGAAGGCGGTCGCGGTGGTGGTGGGGGTGATGGCAGTGCCGGGGGCGGCGAGAATAGCGACAGTGCCATCCCTTAATTTCCGGCATCTACATGTTTAAATACCGCTCCTCCTTCGAGATATTGCATCGGGTGTGGATGGGTCCGAGTTCGGCAAGCGGTTATGTCAAACCAAAGTGGCCTCACGAAAGTAGACGGTTTCCTCTCAACCTATCACGAGTATCGAATCGAAACACTCTCGATATTTGAACTACGAGACTGGCACAGCCCGGACTCCCAATTTGACAACGAAGTGTAAGGTAAAATATCGTTTATTTACTCATGAATTGGAGGAATTGCAGCGAGACGGTGTAAAGTCTGTAGTGTGAGTTAGGCGATGACAATGTTGTTCCCCGACACTTGAACGCTGCCGCAGTATGAAAGTATTTGACGCACTAAGAAGCACATGATTTCGTTGATAATCATGATTTCGTTGTGTGGTACGTTAGGAACGAACTGAAAAAGTTAACGTATTTTGGATCAGAATGGCTGCTCACACGTGTTTTTTTATATCATATTTTTATCACTTTACCCATTTTGGACCATTAGAAAGACCAAAAGCAATATTTCAACTACAAAAGAAATTTCAATTATTTCAGTTTCAACTAACATGATAGGGAGGCTGCACTTTGCGTGAATTTTCACATTAAATAAATAAATCAATAAATATCAGAACGTTTGTATAAGATAAAATTGATTTTGTCAGGGGTTTGAATAAAGTATGAGAAAAAGAAGAAACTAGATAACATACGAGAATAATTCAAGTAAAAACATAGTAATAGAGAAAAGAGAAACGAACTGAAATGAAAATACGTAAAGCGAAAAAAGGAGAAAATAAAAATTAGAAACAGCAACCAAAAGCGAAATGAATAGAAGACCAAAAACAATATAAGAACATAAGAAAAGTGATGAGATATGCATGTAAGACAGAGAGAAAAAAAGAAAGAAACAAAGAAAGAAAGAAAAGAAAGTCAGAAAGAAACAGAAAGTAAGTAAGAAGGAAACAAAGAAAGAAACAATAAAAATATGAGAATCAAGGAGGAAAATCCTCATAAAAAGAACGAGAACTCCCCAGAAAGAAGGAGCAATTAAGCACGAACTACGAGAGCACAGCGCTCCGATCAGCGCCGCATGTAGTAGGTTTCTAGGGCGCCATGAGGCATCTGCTTGGCCCGGTCGCCATTCCCCCCCCCCCCTCGCCCCCGCAGTCGCATATGCAAACTGCGGCGCGCCCGCCCCCACCCCCTCCCCCTCCCCCTCCCCCACCTTTCCGCTGCGCCGCGCCGTCGGAAGCTATTAGGCAGCTGGCACACCGCCCGGCGACGGGGCCCGATAGCTCTGCCGGGGGGGGGGGGGGCGGCTCCGGCCACGGCACACACTGGCCTCAACCCGCTCCAAACGATCCTACACCAGACACAAAAATACGGGAAAACACATTTTGAGTAGTAAATGGTTAATTATAGCCTCTGGATGGCTCTTGGGCAGCGTACTAGCTTCCCGAGCTGTGGTCTCGGGTGCGATTTCCGGTCGAGGCCAAAATATAGTTGTACCGGTAGCGGTAGCTCAGTGCATCAATTGATGTCACTGCAGCGCCTCTGACCGGGAGGTCGTAGGTTCCCACTCCCCACGGCGGCAGTATTTTCGATACTAGCTGTTCTGCTAGGTCGAATTCAGTCGCTGTCTGGAGGAGAATTCTACGGCCGGCTGCTCTGATCGGTAGGTTTCCGTGGTTTCTCCGATCAACACCAGGCGAAAGCCGGATCAGTACCCTACCAAATGGGCCACGGACCGCGCGCGATCTGTCCTTACTCTTCCTTGTATTCTCTCCCCTTACACACACACTTACACTAACATGCACTACACTAACACATATTCCGGGAGACCGGTCGGGAGCTTAGAGCTTGTCCCGACTGGGGCGGTGCCCCGCTAGTGGGAGAGTCCTGTTTAGGGGGATACCCCGCTAGCCGACGGTAGGTCGGCGCCGGATCTCGCCATCCAGCGGAGGAAGACCACCGCCATCCCCGAGAAAAAACATGCACTACACTAACGGGACTAATGACCGAAGCAGTTGACGCGCCCGGAAACACGAAAAAATAAATCAACCAAAATATAGTTGTAGCTTTCCTTTAAAATCGTCCCAGTTTCTATAGCTGTGTGATGAAGAAAAGCTCAAGCAGGCAGATCTTGCTAGTTACAGTGAGGAAAAAACGTCATGTTCGCCTCATGCCGTTCTTACCCCCAAGCATGGGAATTTAACTAAGCCCAGGCATGGGGGACACCGGTAACTGGCCGGTGAAGTCGGACTATTGACCCAAAGCGCCAAATACATACATACAATTGTTAATTACAGTCGAGTACGGTTGTAGTGAACTTCTGGGGACTAACATGTTCGGTTTACTATATCCGATGATATCAAAATTAAATAGAAATTATCCACTATTTTTGATTTTATAAATATAGAGATACAGCAATATTCATTGACAGAGTGAACTGAAAATTTCAGTATCCTTAAAAGTTCAGTGTCCTTAAGAAGTCAATTATTAGATTGTTCATTAGTAGATTTTTCATTAGTAATTTCTCTAGATCCTTCTATAAAGTTCGTGTTCTCTCCGTACTTCATTCTGCAATGTATTCTGTGTCTAAAGATTGTAATGCAATCTTCACACCTTTCAATGTCCCTTGCACTGTTGAAATACCGACTCACTCTCCGAATGCCCTTTTACTCGCCTAATAAAATGAGATGTCCAATTTACTTCCAGGTATTATTTCCTAAGTTCACTATATCCGAGGTTCAGGTTCCATATAACCGAATCTTCTTATGCTTATTTGTAACGTTAGAGAAACGAGACCAGTGACTTAAGTTCACTATAACCAAGGGTTCACTATACCCGAGTTCACTATAACCGGTGTCGACTATAATGGAGGTTCGACCGGAAGAATTAAGATAAGATCCAGCGGTCTCTGCGGAGACTCTAACCAGGAGGTCCAAGGACGAATTCAGTCGCTGTCTGGAGGAGAATTCTAGCGGCCGGCTGCTCTGATCGGTAGTTTTCCGTGGTTTCCCCGATCAACATCAGGCGAATGCCGGAGCAGTATCCTACCAAACGGGCCACGGATCGCGCGCGATCTCTCCTTCCTCTTCCTTGTCCTATCCCCTCCCCTTACACACACACACACACTAACATGCACTACACTACCACATATTCCGGGAGATCGGTCGGGAACTTAGATCTTGTTCCGACTGGGGTGGTGCCCCGCTGGTGGGAGAGTCCTGGTTAGAGGGAAACCCCAGTAGCCGACGGTAGGTCGGCGCCGGATCTCGCCATCCAGCGGAGGAAGATCACCGCCATCTACCGTGAAAAAAACATGCACTACACTAACGGGACTAATGACTAAAGCAGTTGACGCGCACAGAAACACCAAAAAATCAATCAATCGAAAATCCACCACCGTCGAAATTCAAACCTTAGTGGAGAGTTGCTACAGAGATAACGGCCGCTGGCTCTGAGCTAAACTCAGCCGGTGAATTACACTGTAGTGGCAGACATTTTTAAATGGTTCCATTGCGTATATTCTGCGAGCAAGTTTCGGCCCATTTCGGACCACTGCCGGGTAGGGCTGGAGAGGCGTTCCCCAGATGTGAATACCCATCGATGACGCCCGCAACGAGGGTGAGTTTGAAGGTGGTGGTGGAGGAGGGTGAGGGTGAGGGAGGGGAAAAGTTTGGGGTGGGAGTGGTAGAGGATGCGTATTGACCTAGTAAGTACCTTCCTCCAATTAATGTTCACAATGGTTCGTTAAAAGACCGAATGATCCGCTTTGCCGCCAAACGGGACGCATATTCCTCCAGAATTCTGGTTATTTTTCATATAAAAACAATAACCAGACTTGTATCTTCGATGGAAATAGTAGCGGGTTCGAATTCCAATTTGAACATGGATTTTTCTACTTTGGGAGTTAACAGACTGATAACGAGACCCAAGATTTAGGTTGGATGACTGTTTCGGTTTTTCAGACGCGTCAATTGCTATGATTCTGAGTTCGGAAAGTATAGTGCATGCACTTCATCTATTGGCCTACACCTCATCCATGTACATCTCGTTAAAGGTAATCGTCGATAACGCTTTGAGGATCTAAACCGGTTTGAAAGTCTATTGACCGTAAAGGAAATAAATATATTTTTAGAACGTTCAACCTTTTTCGTGGTTATTTAAGGTCGCATTAACGTCTAGGTCATTAGCGTCCACTATTGAAGTTAACGGTATGGTAGCTATGAAGATGAAACGATATGATGATGATAAGGGGCGAAAAGACGCACACTAATACAAAAAATGACCGAGGCGGGACTCGAACCCGCGATCCTTCAGTCCGAGATCGCTACGACACTAGTACCTTAGCGATCTCGGCCACCGGGTGAGCAACGTTCAACCTTCTGCTGATTAGAAAGTTCGAACCTTATCTGATCAAAAACCGGGAGCGGTAGCTCGGTGCATCAACTGATGTCACTGCAGCGCCTCTGACCGGGAGGTCAGTCGAGTCCTGACTGCGGCAGGATTTTCCACACTAGCTTCGCAGCTAGGTCGAATTCAGTCGCTGTCTGGAGGAGAATTCTAGCGGCCGGCTGCTCTAATCGGTAGTTTTCCGTGGTTTCTCCGATCAACACCAGGCGAATGCCGAAGCAGTACCCTACCAAACGGGCCAAGGACCGCGCGAGATATGTCCTTCCTCTCCCTTGTTCTATCCTCTCCCCTTACACAGACACTTACACTAACATGCTCTACACTAACTCATATTCCGGGAGACCAGTCGGGAGCTTAGAGCTTGTCCCGACTGGGGCGGTGCCCCGCTGGTGGGAGAGTCCTGGTTAGAGGGAAACCCCACTAACCAACGGTAGGTTGGCGCCGGATCTCGCCATCCATCGGGGTAAGATCACTGCCATCCCCGAGAAAAAAACATGCATTACACTAACGGGACTAATGACCAAAGCAGTTGACGCGCGCGGAAACACGAAAAAATCAATTAATCAATCTGCTCGAAAGATCATCTACTCCAGGCCTGCTCAACTGGCTTCATACGGTGCGCCCAAGATGGCTCGGAGCTCTGCTCCAAGATATGGCGAAGGTTATCGCGAGGGGAAGGACGCTAGCGGTGGGGAGGGAAGTCAGGCGCTTCGGAGCCGATGGCATTTAGGGCCGTATTTATAAACCTCTGCCAGGGGCCTCCCAGACCTAGCAGGTTGCCAGTGTTTGGTTTTGCGATTTATGAACGACCCCCAGCCAATTCCGGTCACCCCTTTGCCTCCCAGCAAGACCCCTGATGGCAGGCCCCTAAGAGCGCTGCTGGCAGAGCTTCATAAATACGACCCTTAGGCGTTCAACCCCTCCCGCATTCCCCTCCCGAAACCATTTCCCCTACCGATGTGTGACACCCATCCCCTCCTCGACACAATGCAGCTCGCGACACAATTTCTGAGCTCGCGCGCCGGGTTCAGCTCGGGGCGTCTCGCAGAGCCTTTGAGTTAAACAGACCTCTTTCGGATTTCAAAGGAAATAACAGCGTCAAACCTGGTTTCAAAACCGGACGAATGGTCATTTCTAAGTAAATATATTGATTGAAAAATAAAATAAATAAATATAAAAATATTTGTATATAATGATCATATTTAAGAATTGAAATGCACTGGATAATATTGCTCTCACATGAGCGTATTTCTTGAAAAACTGAAATAAAATTAACAACAATTCTCCCAACAAAACAATTGTTGTCCGAGTCGAAAATAACACTATATGCTGCGCACTCCTGAAAATTTGTTACTTACCAAAAACAAAATTAGAATTTTTTCGGATTATCAGAAATTAACACCACAGAACACAAACTAGTAGAATTCCATCGTGCAAATCTCTCATTTTCTGTACTAAAAATGCAACACATTCTTAAAAACGATATGCTAGACTTAAAGACAAAAACATTAAACGAAAAAAAATCAGACATTTCACAAAGAATTTCATTCATAACAATAACAATACAGATTAAAAGTGACGATAAGAGAAATAGATATTACAGAAGAATGAAGAAAAGACGGAGGATTTTACATCGATGCAGGAGAAAAGCAATGAGGAGACAGCTAGGGGTCGCATACTATTTGTATGGCCGAAATAGACCAATTTGTCTATTTAATGAAAGTAATAGCCGAAATAGACCAATTTGTCTATTTAATACAGTGGTAATATCACGGGGTCTATGAGAATTCACAGAAGATTTGTAATGCTCTGAAGTAATAAATAAATAATTTTTTTGAAATTATCAGCCCTTTTCGACACGAACTTGGACTCTTCCAGGAAAAGGTTTGTTGAACCCGTCACGGCGTTTTGAATAGTACAAATTGAATGCTGTACTAAAGAGTACTAGTGAAGTTCCTGAACAGGACAAATTTTAGAGGTCAATGATACTGAATAAAAAATTGTGATTATGCAATTTGAATCTAAATTGTAAAACAATTAATACACTTGTCACAATTAGCAAAAAATATATTACTGGATTTAAATTAATTTTCCATTTAAAACAATTAAAATATAAAGATTTGTTTCATATCTGATGTAATAATATTATAAAGAATTAAAAACTTAAAATTAACAAAAACCAATATATCGCGGTATTAGAAACATTGGGATGCCATAGCGTTTATGTATACCTAAAAATAAATAAATGAATAATGTTCACCTTAAAATTTATTAATGACATCACAAAGAAGTCACTGAATTCTTATTGTACCTACAATGATAACAAAACACAATACCAACACATGCTCATTTTCGTTCTTTATTACACTTTTCAGACAAAATAATATGTCCTTAACAATGCAGTTACTGCCCTAACCAATTAATTTTGCGTTTGCCAGTTTTAAATAATTATTTTATGCTCTATAACACAAAACAGATACCTAAAATTTGTTGAGATTCACAAAACCTTCCCTAGACAGCAATTTTGTCGCTCAGATGATGGTCTAAGGTTCTGAGTGCCTAAATTTGGGCGATATCGCAGGGCCCCAAGCAGTAAATTGCATGAATTTGTGTCAATTCATGAATTTGCGTTTTCTCATTTTTCTCATAGAAAAAGTGATTTTTTACTTTCTCACTACAATTTACGCGTTTCTTCTTTGACAATAGTTAAACTACCCTCAGAGCTTTGAATCACTGGAAGCAAAACTTTTTGAACATAATAGAAGATAAATTGTCAAGAAACTGCTTTGACGAAACGAATCGTTTCTCTTCAAAATGACATTTCTTCATCTAATCCACGAAAATACGATTTTGTATTTTCTACCACCTAAAACAACTTACCCGTGCAAGATAAAAATACACGCCTAACATAGTCTAGATTTACAAAAACAAAATATTCTAGCAAGCTTCGATAAAAATTAAGTGATAATCAACACATAATGTACAATATATTTTATTAAGTTGAAATATAAAACACATTATGCGAAAAACATAATATATTTATTTGTTTTATAAGATAAAAATGTAAGCCCATTTTTATAATTGAGAGAAATTTTTTAAATAATATTAGTAAATAACATGATGCACATACGAACATGATTTATTTATTTTTCATAACGAGTTACAACCAATATGTACAACGTATTGAAGTAATGAGAGTACCTTATTCCCATATCGACTTTGGTAGAAAGCTAAGTTACCGAGTTCATAAGATTGGTGTAAAAACGAACAGAACATTAACAACAGAATGTAGTGATAAGCACTTCAACGGACTTGAAATTCCTTTCAAGTATATTCTCGACAAAAAATTAGATAAAAAGCGTCCCCCCCAGTTTGTCCGATAATAAGGATTACACATTACGTAAACTATAATTTACAGAAAGTCAGTTTATGTTGATAATTCTAAATAACAAAATATTTCGACCAAAATGTAAATGTTAAATAGTTTTCATTACTTCATGTCGATGAATAAGTCATACGAAATGTAAGTTAAACTTTTCATTGTAAGAGATGAAATATAAGTCAGGCTTCTTGAACAATTTTAATGCCACTCTAGCAGACTATAAACATTTATTTTCTTGTTCTACATATATAATTTACGAAGTACATCAATTGTTTTACTTAAAGAGCGAAAAGCCTGCGACATATGAATTTCAACATTACATAAAACTTCTCTTCACATGTCCTACCTACGATTTCAATATAATTAATATGTATTATAATTATTACTTTTCAACAAACGAAAACAAA
The DNA here is from genome assembly GCA_011170035.1 of Teleogryllus occipitalis. Lineage (NCBI taxonomy): Eukaryota > Metazoa > Arthropoda > Insecta > Orthoptera > Gryllidae > Teleogryllus > Teleogryllus occipitalis. Next base: position 251,612 of record BLKR01000032.1, read on the forward strand.
TTCTCTGGGAGACGCTATTATTTTTTCAAAAAATCATACATTAACATTATATTTCTCTAAATTTCAAAATTCTCGAATAATTCTCATGTAGGAAGTCGGCGATATCTTGTTGTCTCCTCGAGGATGGCAAGGCAATCAGTCAATTAATTATTTGAGCCGCAAGCAACACTTATCTTCGTGCATTTTATTCACAACTCAGTTCACTGGCGTGCTTCGTGCAATTTTTTCTGATTCAACCCATTTTGCATAATGTATTTGAAAAATATGGCATAATTTTAAATAGGAGCTATTGAACAGTGATGAATTATATACAGTTTATCGCAATTATTGAGAGAAATCTCAATAATTTTGATATGATACTTAAGCAATTTACAGTAAATATCTTCAATCATTTTAATTCCCACATATGAATGTAAGGCAATACTATCACTAATAATTGTAGTTCACAATGGGTTGAGTCCATTAATGGTAAACCTGGAAGGAAGTAAAACTATGGAGCAGAGATAAATAGAAAATTTGTCCTTAATTTTTATTCCCAATCTGAAAACTTTAGAATGAAGTACGTTGCATAATTAAATTTTCTATTGATAGAAACAAAACATTAAACTTAGAAAGAAAATTTGTATGCATTTGAAAATGTCAAACGAAGTAGTTTAAGCCAATTTTCATTGAATAGAAATATAACCGAAGCGAACCCTTTTGTTTTATGAGTCACACCATCTGAGTCTAAAACTGGATCATATTTTATCTCTACACTATTTAAAGGGAATACCTTTACAATAGTGATCTCACCTTAATATACTATTTTCGAGAGTTTCTTTCTTTTGATGCCTCGTTTCGAAGAAAAAATCACTGCACTACGAGATGTAATAAAAGATAACGGCTCAAATTTATTTCTAGGGAAAAGTCACCCTAAGTTCTACGTTTGTAGCTACTTATTCCAAATCCTTCTTTCCAGGAAAACGTATCTAAAAGAGATATCACATGACTTGTTTGCATTGCATGCAATACAACTTTTGTTACGAGACGAAACATGGGATGGAGATTAATACCAATATTCTGCTAACTACTGTTGCTGGATATTTTATTTGACTAACGTTCAGATTAATGAACTTTAATGCGCAATTGGCGGGAAAGATATGGCATACTATGGTGCCAAAATTCCGAGATAAAGGAGCTATACTGAAAGCAAGATTGAGAATTTTCGTCAGTACAAAAAATTTAAAATAGCGAATGGAATACGCCTATTGTTTCGTATGATATACATTTAAAATATTTGTTTTTTTCAAGACTTATATTTCAAGACATACTTTATCAAGGAAGTCGACTCATTAATATTTATTTTACATTTGTCTAAATAGAATGTTGCGGGTTACATATTTACTGACTTTTGCAAACAAAATGGTCAAGTGACAAGAACGCAATTATTTTTTGTTCGTGAAGAATAGGTAGTGCAAATTAAACATTACTACATTAATACAACTACTTCATTAAATATTGTGCATTTTTTGTATACTTAATAATACAATATTTTTCATTTAAGATTTCTTTGATTATAAAAATTTAATACAACTCACGAATGTCATGAATTAAATTTATTCATATTACTTCTGGTTTGAACTCGAATCGCAATAATATATTCAAGATAAAGAGAAAGTGACATCTAATCTATGATATCAACTCCATTCAAAGTAATCCCAATAAAATCCCGATTTCAAGTCATGTGACACTCTTCTCAAATGCACCATGCAATAAACAATGCAAACAAAATCATAATAATTCACAGACGTACACACACATATACATCATCTGCGTGAGCCAGGCAGGCAGGTAGACAGGCAAGCAGAGGTGTCAGGCAGGGCGGCCGGGGACGGGTCAATTTTCTCAGGCCGTGGAGACGAATGGATACCATGAAACCGCGACGATTTTTTTATTTTTATTTTCTTTGTAGGTATTTTTTAAAATTTTGTAACTTTTTTAATTCGCCGTGTCTTTTACGCAAAACTTCTCTTTAGCACGTTTGCGACATTGAGCGGATGTGTATTGGATTGATTGATTGAGTTTAAGGGCGCTTCAACAGCTAAGGTCATTAGCGGGATGTGTATTGGAGTACTCATCCGTTAAGTTATCAGTTTTTTTCTCATAACGACGCAGTCGGTCGATGCCTTTTATCCTTTCGGTCAGTTGTAAGCGCCGTTATCAAGTGGTGTTCCTAGACCGTCACCTACTGGGAAATCCATGGTGTCTCGAGATGCTTAATTTCATTGACTTCATGGAGGGATGTTAAGAAATTCGGCTACCGCCGCCGGTTTGACAGGCCACTACCTAATAACTACAATACATCTCAATTTTACAATCTAATTCAACCTCTTAACGTTACTTAACACAGCAACCCCACTCAACCCGACCATGCAACTAAACTCCTACCCTTCACTTGAAACTAACACTCTACCTCAACCGGAAAACGGACTTCAACACAACTCAAATCGAAAAACTCCACCTCTACTTACAAATGTACCAGTTATCTCGTCTCGTCCCAACTCACCGCTAACATCATCTCAACCCCATATTTTTACCTCATATTTTACCCCATTTGTTTATATCATTACCTCAACACGAGAATACTTCCCAACTTTATTCCACAATCGCTCTCAGCTCCAGATCTATTTCAATTCTCCAGGACAAATTAAACTCATACAACTCATGGTACTAAATCAATTCAATCTCCAAACTCATCTTATATGTCTCCTTCACTCAAAACTCATTCCAATCTACAAAACCAACTCAATTTCAAACCCACAACATCCCTTACTCCCAACTCGAATCCGGCTTCGTGTTTCCTCCTATCGTCATATCGCAAGGGCAATGTGAGGCATTGATAATCTTTTTACTAAAGACCTCAAGTTTATAATCACATTCACGTAAAATCACCATAGCATGAACTTCCTTCCCTTCCTTTATGCCATAACTGACATCAACTCCATAATCCATCTCCTCAACATTATCTATCTGAATCCTACAACTCATAGAATTTCACGTCCTCACAATCATTCTCACAATTCACTATTTCACAATTCACAACAACTTGGTCAACTCTATAACATCAACCTCATCACACCTGAACTACAAATTCCACTCAACCAAAAACCGATAATTACCTTCAATCTCATGGTCCGCCATTAGGCGACAATCTAGGCAGTGACCAGCCTTCCTCAACCCTACCCTAACCTGTCCCTTCTTCCACGGCCTTGAGTTGCCGCGAAACTTACTATTGATTGAATTCCACAATGACCGTCTAATCAACAACCCACATCAACCTTACAAACCATCATCAGCCCACACCATAGACAATGACGAACTCTTGCTGCCACTTCGTTTGATAGGAAACTCCTCGTTCTTTTTACCGTTCTCCGTACACCAAGCTACGATTTAAAGCCACTACCGACTTCAATAGACCTCTCTTTGACAACTCACCTCAGTTGTATATTCCACTGTATACCCACAACATCTAGACAGTGAGAAACTGTCCTCCCAACATCGTTTCTCCCGAAAATCAGTCCCATTATTTAACCGTCAATGCGGAATGACGTCTTGAAACGGCGAGCGCTTTTCAATTATATTTGCGGGTCTCCGTACGAAGACGTATTGTTTCCCCTTTGTGACGTCAATCCGAGTAGTTATGAAGGTTCGTACTGGCAAAATATTGAGCTACTATCTACCGTTCTGACGTCTTTTACTCGCTTTGGAATGCTACCGCACCCGACCTATGCCTCACTCCTGGAGACACCATCCGGGGCATCCACGTGTGAAGCTCATTCCCGTTCAACTGACATCTTGTATTGGTTGGACCCACAGATGTCATATTATTATCTTTATGCAGCGTCATGCCAAGTAGAGAGAGAGGGTTACCACAGGAGAGAAAATGGCTAGTTATCAGCTACCGTTCTAACGTTTACATTTCATTTCCTGCCACCCGCTTTGGAATGCTACAACTCACGACCTAACCTCTGCGATGGAAGTGTCAATCGATTCCCAATGGCTCCACGAGCCTCGAAATCCGTTCCCTCCCGCCAGGCGGTTCTCTTGTATTCGCTGGCCTCCGTACATAAACATCATATTGTTCCCTTTTCCGACGTCATGCCGCGTGAAGACGGGTGGTCGCTACAACAGAGCACTGAACTGGCTATCAGGTATCATTCTGGCGCCCAAAACCCCTTTCCCTTCACCATCTTTGCAATGCTAACGCACCCAACCTAGACTTTGTGTTTAAGTTTTTTCCCTATCCGGGAGGTTTCATTTGCCTTGCGACTCGTTCCCGCTTGTCTGAAGGTTCCCTTGTATTCGTGGGCTTCCGTACATAGACGTCATATTTTAGTCTGTTTTTAGCCTTTTGTCTTAAAGACAGAAACATTTCTTAGATTGTTTTATATATATATATATATATATATATATATATATATATATATATATATATATATATATAATAGAGGAACGTTTCGGAAAATAAAACTATTTTCATTGTCAGGCTTAAATGTTAAAACAAATTTTGTTGTAGAAATGACAAAATTTGTTTTGAGATTAAGCTAGACAACGGAAATAATTATTTTCCGAAACGTTCCACTATTATATACTGTATATACAGCGAGAGAGAGAGAGAGAGAGAGAGAGAGAGAGAGAGAGAGAGAGTCGGGGGAGAGAAAGGGAGAACAGTTACTCCAAAATGTTTTCTGTTTTTAAAATAAATGACCAAAAACAGTCCGGCATATTGAAAAATCTATCGACAGAAAAATAAATAATAATTTTAATACGACGTATTTCCCCTCTGCACCGTCAGGCCATGTAGAAATGGAGACTTATCACCGAATTGGCTTCTAACTCCTACTCTGACGCCCACAACACTCTTTCCTCCGCCCGAATCGCCATCTGAAGCCTCCACGTGCCTCGAGACCCGTTCCCGCCCGCCAGACGGTCATGTGCGGGGGACACGTGGGGGGTGGGGGCGGTTAGCAGGTTCGCACACGAGGGGGAGTGGTGGGTAGATTCTGCAGTGGCGGCGGCGGCGGCGGGGGCGAGGACGAGGGGGGCGGGGCGGGGGGGAAAGATTTGCCTTGCCTGACCTGATTTACCTTGTCGGTGTCCAGCCCCTTGGTCATGGCCCAGGTGCTGACTACGTAGTCCATGACGCGCTCCGACAGCGCCTTGGGCACCTCGTGCAGCTTCATGAACTCGCGCACGTTGTTGAGCATGTCGTGGTACTTGGCGGTGGCCGACGTCATCTGCTGGATGATGGTGGTCACGTGGCCGAAGATGGTGGCGTACAGCAGCGCTGCACGGCAGGGCAGCGTCAGACCGCGGCCACGGGGCATTGGGCACGGGGGGAGGGGAGGGGGAGGCGGGGCGGTGGGGATGAGTGGGGTTGAATGTATATTTATTTAGGGTTGAGAGTTGAAGGTACATTGGAAAGGTTGAGATGGCAGGGGAATTGGGGACGGATGGATGGAGGTGGGGCGGAGGGGAGTTGAGTGGGTCGTGTATATTGTAGGTTTTGTTAGGGTTGAGAGTTGAAGGTGCATTTTAAAAGTTGAGATGGCAGTGGGATTGGGGACAGGTGGATGGTGGGATTGGGGTGGGTGGATTGGTGGTGCAGTTGGGGGGGGGGAGGGTTGGGTAGGTCGTGTATATTGTAGGTTTTGTTAGGGTTGAGACTTGAAGGTACATTGTAAAATTTGAGATGACAGGGAGATTGGGAATAGGTGGATGGTGGGATTGGGATGGCCGGATGGAGGAGATGTGAGGTTAAAATGTGTTTCTTGGGAGTTTGGGTGTGTCGGGTAAATTGTAGGTTTTGTAAGGGATGAGAGTTGAAAGTACATTGTAAAAGTTGAGATGGCAGCGAGATTGGGGTTGTGTGGGTGGAGGGGTTGTGTGAGGTTTGAGTTTAAAATGTAGTTTGAAACTTAGGATGGTCAACGGACATGTCATTGGTTTAGTGATGAGTTGAAACATTATGGGGCATTGGGGATGGGCACGAAGGTTTAGGTAGATGATAGGGATGTAAGGTTAAGGTGTGTTTTGGGGAGCTTAGGTAGGTCGAGTATAGTTAGGTCGAGTGTAGGTTTTGTATAGAGTTGATAGCTGTAGGTGAATTGCAAAAGTTGAGACGGTAGGGGCATGGCGATGATTGTGAGGGTAAAGGTGAACGGTGCAGTTGTGAGGTCAAGATGTGTTTTTTTGGGGGTTTGGGTGGATCGGGTATATTGTATGTTTTGTTAACATAGACAGGTGAAGGTGTATTGCAAACGCTGGGATTGCAGGAGGATGAATGCAAGGTTATAGGAGGATGGTGCGGTTGTTTTGAGTTCAGGTGTCTTGGGATCGGTTGGGCGGTGGGTTGAGATATGAAGGTACATTGTAAAAGTTGAGATGTCGCGGGGATTGGGGATGGGTAGATGGTGGGGTTGTGGTTGGGGGGTGAGATTCAGATGTGTTTTGGAGATTAAGGTGCGTGTCGGGTGTATTGTTGGCTTGTACAGGGCGCAGGGATGTAGGTAAATTTAAAAGTTGAGATGGAAAAGGGGTGATAAGAGATGAATGGCTGGTGAGGTTGTTGATGTGTTTTGAGGTTATGGTTTATTTTGGTATTTAGGAGTGTGGACGGACGTGTAGTTTTTTTGGGGGTTGAGAGATTAAGGTGCATTGTAAAAGTTGAGATGTGTTATACTGTTCAGGTGGGTCATGAGATTAATGTGTATTTTGGGGTTTAGATAGGTCGTGTACATCGTAGGTGTTGTAATGGGGTAAGAGATAAGAGGGCATTTTAAAAGTTGAGATGGGTTAGAGTTCAGGTTGGTTGTGAGGTTATGGTTAATTTAGGGGTTTGGGTGAAAAGGTTTTGTGGTGACTTGAAAGATTAAGGTGCATTGTAAAGTTTGAGATGTTTAAGGTAAATTTAGGTGGTTTTGGAAATTAAGTGAGTTGTAGTTTAGTGGTGTGTTGGGAGGTTGAGGTGGTTTACGGGCGTTGAGACAAGTTATAGAGTTTACTGAGGTTGGGTTATATTATTCAGGTAAACCGTGGTGTTCTAGTGGGTTATAGAATTTACGTGAGGTTAGTTTGATAGTGTGTTGTGAGGTTGATCTGGTTGGTGTTGAGCTTAGGTTATAAAATTCAGGACGGTTGTTATGTTCAGGTAAATTAAGGGGTTATGGTAGGTACTTCAATTTTGGTGAGTTGTATTTTGAGGTGTGCTGTGACGTGGAGATGGATTATGGAGGATCAGGTGGGTTAAGAGGGAGAAGATTATGCGGATTGGATATGGATTATGCAATTGTTTTGATACTGGTGGTAAGGAGATTTGCAGTGTAAGGTGTTTAGGTGCATTTTCAGATTGAGCTTATCTATATGAGTTTTGAGGTCGAATTGAACTGAGAAGTTTACGTGCGTTGTAGTATTGTGGATTAAGGGTACAGTGGAGGATTAAGGGCATGGCATGGGTATGGTTGTGGTTTAAGGTGGTAGTAAGGTTTAAGCGATCTATATTTACATAATTTATACATCTGAGTCAGGTTATAGGGTTTTAGATAAATATTACGTTAAAGTACGTGGTGGAATAGCTACAGCTTTACTATAGATTGTGATGTTGCTGGGAATTGTAGAGTTAATGTGTTTATAAGTTAAGCTTATTTAAGTGTTCAGATGCATTATTAAATACATACTGATTGTGGTGTTGAGGTAGATTGCCAAGTTGATGGTAATGGTTAAGTTCTGGGTGATAATGAGTTTGAGACGAATTGGAAAAAGCTGGAGAATTGTGAGCATTAAGGGATTTATTGTGGATGAGAAAAAGTAAGGAATTGGAGAGTAGTGTGCGCTTTAAGTGGTTTGTAGTTTTATATTGTATTGAGTTTGTAATTGGGCTTGGTGAATCTTGATTATCAATGAGATAAAATTAATAAAATAAGAATTGAGAGGGTGATAGTTCAGTTGTGGTGTTATGAAGAATGTGGAATGTGTAATTGTGATGTAGAGTTTCGGAGAACGGACATTATTGAGTAGGTATTAGTAGTCAAGTAGCATTTTGTGGAAGACGTGGATATTTTAATTTTTTGGATTTTGGATTTTGGACGATGATTTTTTGGATGTTGGATAAGTTGGACATCTGGTAAGGAGTGGTAGTTAAGAAGTTAAACAAGAGGATGGTGTAAGTGCTTGGAAATAAATTAGTGAGCGGTGAATTTGGAGAGCGTGTATGGTGAAGGCGGTGAATTTGGTGATGTAGACTAGTGAAGGATTGTGTTTGTAAAAGAAGTTTAATATTTACGGATTGGGATGTCACAGCTTGGGCATGCAATGGCAGTGAATTGGTCGCTTAAAGGCTTCATCTAAACTATTTTAACGTATAATAAGGTAACACATAACAAGGTAATAGGTAAAATTATAATGGTATCTGATGAAATAAAAATCTATCCTGAGGATGATATCTACAAGAAACTGCACTTGTGGACCAAAATTTTAATTGCCGTTTTGACTTACAAGCAAACGAACTTGTTAAGAACTTGTAAACTGATGAAAATACCTGTCATTTAAACTGTTCAGACGTATAAGAAAATCTCGTAGTTTTTCAGGTCAAAATCATAAAAGAATTGCAAATAATTTGATGTCAAATATAAAAAAGAATACATTAACAAATGACTCATGGATGCGCCTTTAAAACTCTCAGTAGCAGTTTGAACATCAAAGGCCTTGAAAAAATCCCATAACATGATTAAATATTTATATGGAAATTATGGAAAACAATCAAGGTTAATTTTCTATACAGGAATACAAAAAATAGGTAATTTAAACTACAAAGATAATCGTGGATCTGATGATCAGTAGATTGTCTAAAAAGGCTCATGGGTGTATTAAGTACAGTTCTGCACTCGTCGTGATATTACAAAAACAATTGAGAAGGATGAAGTAGGAGATAAAAAGTTTAGACAATTTCAAAAATATTGATATAGAGTTCAGAAACATAAAAGACCACAAGTATTAACTTTGAATGATGATGCCAAAAGACAGTATTAATTTAAGGAGTCTGCTTATTGCTATTTAGAAACATTTAAACGACCAATAACTGTAAAGCATTGATTAACTTTGTAAATTCAGGAATAGTTTTCTGTTCGCTTTCTGAGTGACATTTTATCAATACACGATACTTTTAGGCAAATCACATGACGAAATCTTAAAGACAAGGAATAAGTAATGAGATTTGTATATAACCGATTTTTTATTGGTTTAATCGATCCAATTATAGAACACCAAGAGTTACAATTTATGTTTTTGGTATTCACAATATTTTGTTCCCATTTAAAACAGTTTTTTGCAATAAATACCTGTAACAATACTTATTTTGTAATCATAAAAGAAATCAGCATTTTTTAAACTTTCAGCCCTTCATATTCGCGAGTAAGCATATGGTTCTCCCTTGAAAATTATCGTGTATTAATAAGTTTGGATGATTTACGTATAATCCTCTTTTATGTCGATAAACATATAGCTTTAATAAACTTTACCTATTAAAACTTATTTTACTCCAAAATATCATTCGTGAGTGAGATGAGTAAACTCTACTTTCAACTTCAGTCGTTCATTAATATCAATGTACTTTAAAGGTTTTTGTTCTTCTATGGAATAAGGCTTTTCAAATGAGAAATGTGTTGACAAGAAACTTACACGTTTATCGCCAGTCAAAGGAAGTAAAGAAAAGGAAGTGAAGAATTGGGACATGAATGAGACGTGAGAAAGTAAAAGAACCAAAATGTTTAATTTAAAACCGCTGCAAAAAAGGAAAAGGAAGAGAAATAAAAAGTAATTAAATATTCAAATAAATTGCGAAGATATATTACAGGTATATCGAAAGGTAGGTCAGTAAATTGTTTATCGTTGATAACTTATTGTAATTTTAAAATTGTCCGAGGACTTTGAATTTGTTAATGAAAAATCCTTCTGCACAATGCCGCAATACTTTTGAATAAAAAGCACATCATCCTTCTCGGATTTCCAATATTTTTACATGAATATTTCAATAAGAGTCGTAAGTACCTTCAGAAAAGAAACAATAAATCAACATTGATAATTACTTGCTAATTACGAACTTCCATAATAATCGATTGATTTAGGTAAAATTAAATTGTATTTGCCCAAAGCCACCTATTGAGCAGTCATTAAATTATTAAATATGTATTAAAACATTACGGGAAACCATCGGAATTACTTTTCAGTTTAGGAATCATAAAAATATCGGAAGTGATCTGATGTACAGAAAAGTCCTCAACTTCATTAAATCTTTGGAAAAATGGGTGAGTATTTCCAGATTGGAGTAGCTTTCAATGTTATTGTAAATAAATCAATGTATCATTACACCGAAGGTTTGAATGAAGGATGTGCACATTGTCATTAGAAAATAGTGGTTTACAAAACAATGGTAAAAAGGTAACAGAGGAAAATTACAATAAAATATTTAGAAAAGAAACGTGAAAATACAATTATCTTTAAGTAGGAAAGTAATGTGAATAAGCTTAATAAAAAGGAAATCAGCAAAAGAAAATCTGTGAACGGAATAATTTTATAGTGAAAAGAAGCCACAACCTCAAAGATATTGTTACTTAAATGAAAAAGAAAACATAAATTCAACCCAAAAAAAACGTAAAAAACGTTGTTGACGAACAATAAGTTATTGTTGAGATCTACTTGTACAAATTACCTACTTATATGTGATGAGAAAAATTTAGGATAATGACTGGAAACGGAAAAATAGGAATAAAATATCTGTAAGAAGTTTTAGGGAGTAGGAAAATATGGGTCTAGGATAATTAACAATGGGGAACGCACAGCGCTTGCTATCATATAAAGACAGCACTAGATTGAAATGCAATTCAATGCTGTTGCAAATATGACAATGTATAATGATATCGAATGTTTGAAGAAAGGATGTCAACGTTTTCAATAAATGTAGATTCGAAGACATCGGAATTTAATCGTCTGAAACAATTTGAATCAAATTTGCAATTATTCGTGTTTTGAACGTTATAATAGGTTTTTTTATTCTAGGTTTGTAGTGTGAGTGTGTTTATCCTGGCGAAGATATCAGCTTTTGTTTTATCTTACCGACCAGCTGATAAGTTTAAATTAGTTTTAAATATTGAGTTGCTTACCTACTTCCAGACGCATATATGATTAACAGATTATAGATGCATCAATTATATGGCAAGGGAATGCTATAATACTTTCTGAGAAAATAGTGCCCTTACGTAATTGATCATTTAATCCTTAATTGAAAACACTGGCGTCCTACTTTCAAACATCCGTATCATTTATAATGAAAACGAACTGTCATGGAAATAAAAACATTTTTAGAGGTTAAAGAAAAGATGATAACGTTTCCAAAACAATGGCAAGTGCAATGAAGGAAGATATCATGTTGGGAGATTTGATTCAATATTTAAAGCAAATAACTGCAGCAGGTTGTGCAACTTTGGGACTTTAAGGAAAGACAGGTAGTACGTGGAGAACAACATTTTGTTGGCAAAATCAATCAGATCTCAAGAGCCTGTTGAAACAAAGAAATCACACAATCTCAAAAAGCATCGTTTTCACAGAAAGAACATCATGGAAAATTTCAATATCTTGGGAGGTGTCCGATGAAGGAAAAGACGATTCATCGAAATAGTTCGTGTCAAGGAACGAATCTGAAACCAACTAACAGGACATACTCATGGTGCAGAGACATGGGTTAGCCATTGCGCATTGTATCCGACTTCAGCCAATGAGCTTCGGGTACCAGTTTGCGTCACAATATTAGCGGAAATTTTAAAAGCAGCCAGATACCAACACCTTGTTGCAAGACGTTGAAACAGATACTTAGATGAAGCATTTCTTTTAAATATTGCATCATGTACACTTTTGTGTTATTTTTGGTTGGTCACCGTTGAAAATTGTCACATTATGCCACTTTCAAAATGTTTCCCAACACTTCTTGCTCTCCATCCAACATGGCGACTCGTGTATGGTCTGGCTGTTCAAACGAAGTGCCGGTGCTGCGGTCACGTGGTTCGTGAAACAAACTGGTGCTCCGGAGAATGAGCAGAAATCGGCACGCTGAACTACCTCGCCCATGTCTTTTCATCATGGGCACATTTAGAGAAAGAAGTAGAGGAATCAGATAGAGGACACGGAGTTTGGTGAGACATACAAGCAAAAACACGTGCGATGTATTTCATACAACAGGGGCACTGCACAATGTGCAAATTCACACAAAATACATTATACAAATTGTGCATAATATAAGTGTCATCATTTGTTTATTTTTAAGACAATTTCTGATAGAAGCATATCTGGATCAAATATAAAGTTTGATAGTGCTCTGCGCTGATGATGAATTCCGAACTATCTGAAATAGGATGTTATACGATTCCATATGGACACGGTATGTATACAAAGTCGAACATTGTAAAATAAACATTCAAAATCGCATCAAAAAAGAAAATGTTATGCGACTTAAAATAAAAAAAAATTTTAAAAATTGTAATCGAATCGTCCAATTGTTGATTCATCCTATCGAATTCTACAAGAATACTGTAAATTACACATTTCAGAATGGGCACAAAAATATAATTCTATTGTACAACGCTTTGCAGAAAATTAATTTTGTTTGAAGTTATGGTTTGCCAGAGATTGACTAAAGATTTAAAGAAATAGAAATGCTAAATAAGGTTTTTAAAATTATTTTGGAACAGATGATCAAAAAATAGTAGATCGTAGTTACGTAATTTATATCTAGAAAAATAATCATACGAGATTATGAGATAATATAATAAGCTTAGAAAAATTATTCTAACATGTTTATTCGCTAAATGAAAAGTGACTGTTATCTTCCTCTTCTATACATAATGTACCAGAAATTTACAATACACTTTGGTAATCAGCTTATCATGTAGAGGTAAGAGGAAATTAGTTATTACAATACGAGTCCAGAAATGCATTTTTGCGGTATATCTGCAAATTTCTGTTATGTATTCGATTACTGTTGTTCTCTGTTTAAGAGTATTATGGCATAGTGTTAGACACTTTGCACTTCACCTGAAGATGTTTGGTACTCAATATTAAATCAAGCAGAAACCTGAATTCAGATATGCATATATTTCAACATTTAATCTGATACAGTGTTTTAGGTACTAGTATAGACGTATTCGAAATACTAAAGCACCTGGCAGTGTCAGATTATACTAAAAATACCAGAAAGTCATACACAGTATCAAGTCGTATAATATTTGATCCCATTATTTTTTGACAATCACAACGGAGGGAAGGGATTTTGAATGAAATTATTTTTTTTTCTAAATATGAGCGATTTTTTCATGAGTGACACAGGGGATAAATATTGTATATTGAAATAGTAAAAGGACAAAATAAAAAGAAACACAAGAACTCTGGATGTGTCCAAGTGAATCAAGATGATCGCTTAATTCAGAAACTAATATTTCCATATTCATTTTGCACGATTATTTTTTTCTTTCTGTTTATATGAAACATCCACTTCATAGATTTTAAGTTCGTTTTGAGATGGCGTCTGTTTTGATAATGAGCACTTATATTACGAACATCATTTCTACGGGGTAAAACAACAGAAAACAAACAACAGAAAACACCATACGCACACGCAGGGTACATACCTTTTCGGAATTTACCTTTAGTCCGTCTTCATTTTTTTTAGGACTGCAATTCCTTGCTTACTTGGTCGGTTTTATATGTGCTTTAGTATGCGATTGACTCTGTACATTCTTAGAAGTTTTGCTCTTTGCTTGATATTGTCTTAAACTGTATTTTTTTGTTTTTACATCTTGACAGAAACTATTGTCTGTGTCTCATTTTCTTCTTAACATTTTCTTGAAGTTTTCGGACAGAGAATTGGCAAGAAGACCAATCAGATCATTCTTCTTTAGGACTCCCATATTCCTCTGATGATTTTTGGAGCTTGATGTCATCGAAGAAACGCGAAAAACACAAGAAGAGATAAAGAGAAACACAAGAGTTTATATAATTTTTGCGACCGAACCAGGAGGAGGACCAAACAGTCATTTGTTTTGTCTTTCTCACCTTCCTGCTATGATGATCATGCATTTCTTGTTGCTCTTCCAACTTCTTTGTTGATTTTTTGACCCCCCCTTTTCCCCTCAAATTTTGGAAACACTGGGCCAAAGAAAAAGTGTGTCCGGATTTCGAAGTATACGTTTTTAAAGGAATAATAAACATAATGGAGGAATTTTTTGTTCCTGAGACCTCACAATATTCTCCCTAATATTCAACGCTAACAACAGAATTATGAGAAAATGGATCGTAATGAGACTGCAATGGTATTAGTTTTTCAGAAATAACTTGCATTTTACATTTTATTTTTTTCTGTGTAACAGAATATTCTTTTGAAATTTCATTCCACCATCAACATTTTCGCTTAATGTGATTGTAAGAAAATAGTCACAACACAATGATTTCAAGAATAAAACAGAAAAGTCTCTACTTGAATTGTCACTCACCTTCTTATGTTTCTATTTAATAAACTTAATATTGATTTTTCTCTAGAATCATGGAGTGCTGTAGTTGAGTGCTAAAAATTTTTCCGATGGGGCATTTACATGGTAAACAAATTTACCATGCATTTTATACACTAGACGTATAACAGCAAGAACGTAGATTCGGTTTACGAAGAGCCATATAACATTTTCTCTTAATTAAGCATGAGTGTAGGTGTTGCACACATGAGTGTAAAGTGACACACAAAACATGTCTGTGTTAACCAACAACTAAGGTGCTCCATTGTGTAAACACGTTAGTGCTTATGAAAAGAGTGACCACATTAATGAAGAAAATTGGGTGTGTAATTTACGCTAGTCATTTAATAGCGGACTTATTGGTTTGAAATTTAAGAATGTTTTCGATTTGAAATTTCCGAATATTTTAACTCATAATAAATAAAATAAACCCATACTACATATTACAAAAACAAAAGTAGCACAATAATGTAATTATTCAGAAATATGAACATTTTGAGTTCTAAATTTAGAAAATTCACTTGAATACGAACTCATTCGTTTTTCAATAACTTACTATGCTACTAACTTTCAAAGAACAATTCAGTTGTAAAACGCTAAGGGACAGGAGATAACTGCAAAACTCAGAAGCAAAAAACACCACCTCTAGCTTATTATTTCACGAAACACAAATTCCACGAAACACGAACTTTCCTTTTTCTGTGGCCCTATGCGCAGCTTAAGTACTCTACGATAGATGAGGTTGTCGGGAAGGAAAATTAGAGGAAACGTAAAAGAAAGAGAAATTTCTTTTTTTGCTATGCGGACGTAGTCTCACCTTTTGCTGACATGCCCGATTTGTAAAACTCGTGACTAGAGCAGTTTATTAAAAATAAAGCTTCAGAACGAAAAAAAGAGTGGGATCGAGAAATCTGAGGTGGTTGAGAGTAGAAGTGATAGACACACTAACACACACCAAATGATATGAGGGTGAGAACAACATACAACACACACGTGGAGAGAAGTTACACACGTTAAGTACACGAATCTCACCTTTGGTGATCTTGTATCTCCGTACGGGTGTCTAAATACATCATACACTTCGAGCTTTTTCCATAAGAAAAGGGATGTCACAAGAATGGGGACTGATGAAAACACAAATAGAACATGTTTCTACGTTTCCGAATCTTCTCAAAATAGTGATCAAAATCCACAACATAATCATGCGAGGTTTTCTAGATAGCAGGGTGACAACTGGCGACAGATAGTTATCAACAGGTTAAGCATTCAAACGGTGAACACACAAGACACAAAGTGTACACACGATTAACGACCATGGACGACAAAACACTATGTGATAAACATTTTTTGTCACACAAGGAAGGGATTCTTCTTTATTTTTGTGAAAATAAATTGGAAATAAAGAGGAATATAGCGGACAGGGAAAATAAGATTCGTTTCTTGTTATGACACTTCCTTAAAGAAATGATAGGGAATTTTAAATAACATCACGCTACAATCTTCCAGCAACAACCAACGTGAAAATCGTTAAGAGAGAAAGAAATAGAGTTAGATAGAAATAGAGCAAGACAGAGGGGGGGAGAGAGAATCTAACAATTTTGTACGTGTAAATTTTATTTTCGATTGTCATTTCGTGGAATGATTAACAACGAGCAAAGACAGAAGGCAATGAACGAGGAAAAAAGTCTTACGAATTCAATAACATCACAATGATTTGAAAAAATACAATGAAACTACGCATTTTGCAAGAGGTTTAGAATAGAAAATGAATTAAGTAATCATACTGTATCATTTTCATAATGAAAATTAAGTCTATTTATTATTGTTGTCTCTCTCTGATTGATTAGGGAATATTGCGTTGATAAATGCATTATTGAACCTTATTTCAAGAAACCAATATAGTCAGAGAAGCTGTAACATTCGCCTCAATGATTAACAAAAAGAATTAGAATAAAAATAATTTGTTTATTAAAAATAGAGAAAAAATTAAAATTTTTGCAAATAAACATTCGGGTGTTAGCTACCAAAGGAACAAAATGGAACAATGTATCAGTGATGAAGTGAAGAGTAGGAAATGTAAATAAAGAAATCTCTAAATGTCTGACGAGACGTACATAAATTACAGAGATCAAGTTTCTTTTTGGGTAGTGAAAATATAATGAGAAAAGAACACCATATTAGAGTAGCAAGATTCGTTCAGCAATGAATGCATATTTATATAAATCGATAATTCTTGTAGATTTCTTTTACAAAATATGATCACAAAATTTCAGTCTTGAATGAAACTGAAAGTTTTGTACACCGAATTCGTTAAAAACGAAACACTAGATTTGTTTACAGAAAGTAAATCAAGAAATGAAGTGTCTCAAATGTAGTGGAAGAATGAACAATGAGTAAAGCGAAAAATGAATGAAACTTCAATTGTGAACAAAAAATGGATACAATTCGTTCAAAAGAATATCGTCTCACAATGAATATTCGGATGAATCATTCAGAGAGGAGAGAGGAAGAAACGGCGGATATTCGGATTCTTTCACTTGCCAACAAAACACGTGAACGAATCACACGGCTCACTTGCGAGCGTTAGATGGGTACATTGGGACTGGGCGCAGCAGGACAAACAGGAAAAAAACGACACAACAAAAAACACCGAAACTCTAGATTCGTTCACTCGCGAACGAATCCCGAGAACGAATCCCCACACTCGTTCACTCGCTAACGGACCTAGAGAACAAATCTCCGGCCCGTTCACTCGCAAACGAATGACGAGAATAAATCTTCAGATTCGTTCATTCGCGAACGAATCACGAGAACGAATCCCCAGATTCGTTCACTCGCAAACGACACATGGGTTGAAAACTCGTTTAAGGAACCAGAGTTCAAAGGAAAGAGAGAGAGAGGATAAACGACATAACCAAAAAAACCACAAGCATCACCCTCACCTGCGATGATCATCATGCAGATGGTGAAGATCTTCTCGTTGTCGGTCTCGGCGGCGACGTTGCCGAAGCCGACACTCGTCATGCAGGTCATGGTGAAGTAGAGCGCCGTCACGTACATGGTCTTGCGCGACGGCCCGTGGACGAGCTCGGGCGCAGCGCTGTCGTTGCTCCACACGTACGCGTACGGGGTCTGAGTCACGTTTGCAAGCTTCCACAGCCACGAGTACTGCACGCCGTTGTCGGCGTCGCTGCGGCCTATCGAGTACCAGATGCACGCCAACCAGTGCGCCACGAGCATGTAGAAGCATAGCAGCAGGATCAACATGGCCGCGCCGTACTCAAGGTACCGGTCGAGCTTCCGAACCACGCGCCCCAGCCGCAGGAGACGCACCACCTTGAGCGCACTGAACAGGCTGCCGATCCCCTGCAACATCCGCGGGCCCCCGTCCGGCTCCCGGTCGCGTCCCTTGGCTGGCCTGCCCTACCCTGCCTTTTCCTTTCCATTTCCTCCATGGATTTTACTTTATTTCTTTTTTTTCTTTTTCCTTGATTTTTTTGGGGGGTGGGTGGGGAGGAAAACAAAAGGAGACGTGCGTGCAAGTGGACAGGGGGAGCGGGAAACCGAAATGCGTCGGAGTGGGTCAAGACAAGATGCGAACGAGCCGAACGGATCCGAGGAGAGGGTCCGTCCAGTGAGCTGGTTCACGCGATTCGTTCAGGTGAACGGGTCGTTGACGGTCGTTTTTATGGACGGGTCTTGGCGATCAGTTCATGTGAATGCGCTCGTATTGCCAAATGAAGGCAACGCACGAATCGTGCGTGTGAACGAGTATTGGGAGATCGTTCTTAAGAACGGGTTTAATGAGTCGTTAAAGCGAACGTTTCTTGCGCTCGCGTTAATGAATCATGAAACTCGTTCACGTGAACGAGTCTTGCAAGCTCATTCATATTGGAAGTTTGTTCATATGAACTGGTGTCAGGAAAGCGTTCATATATTTGCGCCAGCGTCTCGTTCAATTGAACGTATCTGCGTGATTCGTTTTCACTGGAAATTTTAGTAGTTTTTTGTACGTGTGTATAAGATGTGTACGTGCATCGAAACGGGACCTGTGTTTTGAACGTGGAACGGGTCACGCAAAACATAGATGGGGGCCTAACTGAAAGGAACGGAAAAGGGAATGACGATCCGAAGAGCGAGTTCACATGATTCGTTCAAGCAAACTGGTCTCGCAAGTTGGTTCGTATGAACGGGTATGTTAGTTTGTTCACATGAAGGAGTCGTTTGGACTGGTTTGTATGAACGAATCCGGTACTCGTTTTCGTTCTTTTATAATCGAGTAGAATGCAAGAGACGTGCGTGCAAATGGAGGGCAGTGAGATACTTATCACGCAAGGAATTTGAAGCCTATTTTGAAAAGCTCTCACTGCACAGAAGAGGGAAATACATTGTTGAGATTAGGGAGTGCGTGGATTAAAGGAAACGGGCATGATTTGTTTGCCGAAACAGGTTTTGTTTTTCAAAGCAATGTGTTTTCATGAAAGGATATCTCTATTTCTCTCACAGAAGGTGATGTATTCTCGTAATAATTATTGACATTGGTATATTTATTCTCATAGGTTATAAAAGACTATTACTGCACTACGTGTCAAAAGCTGCATCTTACCGATTAAGTGGATCTATTGAGAGTTTGAATCAATGAAACTATAGAAAACAATACTAATTTGGGTATTGGCATCATTACGCATTTTTGAATTTCGGTTTTTGCTTCATTCCTTTAACAAATTCGAAAGTTTGTGCTCTACATGGCTCTCAGTTTGAGACAGGTACGAAATCTGAATCATGTTCTGGAACTAATGCATTAATAATGAGATATGATAATATATTGGAGTCACCATGCATTGATAAAATAATTGTAAATTATTCCTTGAAATACAAGTTTGTCACTAATGAAGATTATCACTCATAAATAAATGAGATGGACGTAGTGTAAGAGATAACACCTGCAATGACTTCACAAATCATGCAAAAGGAACGGTTAACATTGGTATACAAGGAAGGGAAAGTTTATATTATATCAGGATTATTATGCAGTGTTGATGGGAAGGAATATTTTGAAAAAAATGAAGACTTTTGTGACAGAGGTCAACAGGAGAGTAAAATTACTGGACATTTTTAGTTCTTTTTGCGAACCTGCCGCTTTTATTATTTACGGAAAGTTTTTGTATAGATATCTGTATTCAGGATTCCTTTTCGTGGGTAGGGTCTTAAGTGATACATACGTAAGGTGATAACAAAAGACTTACTAAGTGATCAGGAAAGTGCAAGGAAAAAATCCCCGGTTTAAAATAAATTCTAGGTTGGTAAGAGGACAAACTATCATTAGAGGGCTATATTAAACATACCTCGCAGAATTCTAATATTGCGTTTTATAATCCTGATGTACTATTCCCTTACCGAGTATTCTGTGCTTCTATTTAAGAGTAATTTTCCATTTCGAAATGTTAAAAATTTTATGCTCGTGGCTACGGATCTAAAGAAAATTAAACCATCACAGTCGATTTCAGATGTGTTCTTTTACACATGGTCAAAGACGTTTCATCAATATTACGGGCTGAAAATTTTAAATTGAAAAAATTTGTTTCACAAGCATGTGTTATTAATGACAAGAGAACGTTTGTTTTTAATTCTTTTCGAATGTGCTCAATATTTTAGACAAATTTGTGGAAATACTTTGACTTCAATAAGTTCTAAAATTCAATTAGTAAAATTCAGAATTTTAATCAAGTACAGAAATGAGATATATTGAATACGTAATTCAAGGAAAGACAATTATTTCGTTTCATCTGCTCGTTATTAAACAAACCGCAATCGACAGTGTGATGATAAAACAATGTATATTATGACACAGTAGATGTTTACGATGCGCGTTAATTAACACTGAAGTCCGAGCCCTGTCTAAAAAAGACAAGTTATGCACGTTGTAATAAATGAACGAATTCATTATGAGAATATCATTCACGAATATTCATTCTATGTGGCACATTTGATGGCAACATGAATTGCACGAGCGCGAGGAACGATCTCACTAAGAGATACGTTCACAGATTTTCGTTTTCAGCAACAACCTTAGCGGTGTAAATTTAGCTCGCGTGTAGTCAGGGAACGAACTCACTAAAAGAGTCGTTCACGGATAGTGGTTCTTAGCGGCAAGCTACTCGAGAATGCGGCGGGGTGTAAATTTAGCTCGGGTGTAGGCAAGGAACGAACTCCCCAAAAGAGTCGTTCACGGATAGTCGTTCATGGCGACACAGTACTGACGTCGGCGGCGGTGTAAATTTAGGCGTGCGCGACTTCAGCGTAGAAACGGATTCAACGAGAGAGGGCGAGACACATCGTTCGCGGGAGAGAAGTTGTTCTTGGCAGCACCGTACTCGCAGTGGCGGTCTAGCTTGCTCATCCGTGGCCCAGACGCAGCGCTGATTGGCTGCCGAAGCCCAGCAACGGCACGCGTGCCCGTTCCCCTCGCGAGCGGCGTCGCGCGGGCGGTCCTCCTCCGGGATTCGTTCGCTGGCGCGCGCGATCCGTTCGCGGCGGCGGCGGCACCAGCAGCAGTAGTAGCGAAGTCGATGGTTGGGAGAAGCACAGGTTGGTTGCGGGCCACGAAACCCGTTTTTCAGTGTTAAAGCTCGAAAGAATCGATACCCAGATGAACGAATCAATGGCACGGTTCTTAAATAAACGAATCAGTTGAATCGATTCTGGGGAATCAAATCCGTTGTTTCTCGTGTTTTAAGAACGATTCCATTGGAACAACTTTCCGGTAAATCGATTTTTCAGTGTAATGACTCGAAAGATTCGGATCACACGAACGAATCAATGATGCGGTTCTCAAAGAATCGAATCAATGGAACTGATTCTCGTAGAATTGACTCCTAATTTTGTATTTTGAGAACGATTTCATTGGATCCAAACCATCGATTCTTGTCGGATAGGATTCTGTCAGGAGAATCCGGATAAATAAATGAGAAAGAAATGTCATATAATAGTTTTACTGACGTTAAAAAATGTCAAAAGAAATCACTTCTTGTCTAATATCCCCGTTAGCTTTATTTGGAATTTTTTAGGAAGTGAAAGTCAATTTTAGAAAGATGAAAATTTTGAAGGATCAGTTTGGGGCGAGTCGGTTTATGTGAAACATGATTTAAAGCCAAAAGTTTCTGTTGGTATATTCTGTACGGAAGGTATAATATTAAAGTGTAAGGAATAGTACACAGAAAATAGGAGAAGGGAAAGGTATGCATTACGGAAATTTGAATGAATCTCTGAATGAGGTTTTCGTGAAAGCGAGAAACGACGCGGGAACGCATTTTCCGTCAGTCCAATAGATTGATTTCGTTTCGACCAAAGTGGCTCGGGGACATAAGATTTTTGTGCGAATCAATAATATTCTATTCTACAGTAAGTGCAACAGCTACAATTAACAATATATTTACAGCGCGCATGTTAAAACCTACTTCTAATGAGCCACTGGGATGTGTCATGTTACATCGTTGATTTTCATAACAGCATGTTGATTACAATTAATGAAATATATAATATAGCATTTTTTTGTAGAACTCCCGGTATTTGTTTTCAGAAAAAAATGAAGAAAAATGCCGAGAAAAGACACTATCGGTCCGCGTCCCGCGTAGTTCCGTGTTTGGCCGCCGCCGCGAAGGCCGCGCCACTGTCGCTTACAGGAATACTTCTCTTTGTCTACTCCCTCCGCATTGGCATTCCATAATGTGTCCTTTGACTCTTGATCAAAAGGCTTACTATTTTTTTATACGTGGAAATTAACGAAATATTCCTCATAATGCGCTCAAAATTGAAACATTGGCAAAAGTATATTTCATGTTCTCAAATCTTTGGTTTATTCAATTATCGTGAAACAGTTTTGTAGAACTGCTAACTACATTATAGGTTATACAGTACTCAAACTGTTTGTTTATTTTTTGTTGAAATATTTTTAGTTTTAGTATCTGGAGGAATATATGATATACGTATTTTTTATTATTTAATTAGAAAGAAACATTTTATGAAAGTAAATTGTAAGATCTAACCGAAGATTATTTTTATATTAAATTTTTATAACATCTGATTATAATTTTTTGTCCAGATAACAGTAATATCCACAGTAACAGTCAGCGCGACAATTGTGATTACAGTGTGATGACGTAAACAGAGATTTAACCATGCACATTTTTACTGTGCATGGTTTTGATTACCTTTTCAATCACATTCCTATCAAATGTTTACAGCCTTGTTCTGGCATTTATTGCTCTGATGCCTACTAAAGGTTATCATATAAACATATTTATTTTTGTCTAACTATATTTCTTTAATTTAAAATTTTTATAAACATTTTTAAAAGGGCGCAAAAAGTTGATTAGAAAATTGATGCTATTAGTCTAGTCCTAAACATTTTTTATACTTGTAAAATACTAAATATTCAAGTGGGTATATCTGTTTAGAGAACTGAAACATTGTAAACATGAGCAGAATAATACATGTAATGTGCACATTACTGCCAAAAAACATCGTTTTAAATACATTTACGTGAGTGCAATTTAAACTATATGAGTAAACTATTAAGAAATTGTTGTTTACTGTGGGAAGAATTTATGGTAACAGACGGTTTTCGTTCTATAATGCTGCTACTGTTGTCTGACTCAAAGTATATAATAGAATAGATAAAATTCTCGTTTTTCAGTGATGATACCTAAGTGAGTATCTATAACTATTTACATGAAAAGCTTTTAATATTTATGAACACATTTAGTTTACAAGTGACTGCAAACAAGTAGAAGAAATACGACTTATATGACAAAGAGACGACTAGAATTACAACTATAAAACTAGAGCTATCACCAGTCACTGATGCATTACAGAAATTTTTTGTGCAGTAGGTGCAGAGGGTACCAATTACGTCATTATGTACAAATGTATTAATATATATCCCTATAATCTAAGTCCTTGAAAAACCTTTACATAACGGAAAATTACGGAATTTTACCGATTTTAAAATACAATCAACAATCTTAGAAATGAATGAACAACATTCGCGTTCTAAACTGATACATTTTACTTGTCGCTGAAAAAATTTACATAACGGAAAATTATAATTAAAAGAAATATTACGGAATTTTACTGATTAAAATTAAAATTTAGTAAATAATCTTAGAAATGAATTAATAACATACGAGTACTAAACTGATACATTTTATTTGCTTACTTGAAAATCATTACGTTCCTATAAAGAAGCTAAAAAACTCGAACATTTTTGTGATACCCTGTTCAGCAAATTGAAATTCGATGACAAAATGACGAACATAATCACTGTAATAAGTTTTATTTTGATGTTATTTCAAAAATAATAATACGAAAGAACTTAATGAAACAAATGATAACGTTAGTGAGATATTAAAAATAACTGTTTTATATTAAGGAACTAATAAAACCTTGAAATACTTTTCTCTTGTTTTGAGTTACGAGCGCATTTCCACTATTTTCAATCAAAAGCTACATTACAAAAGAGTATGGGAAGCAAGTACTCAGTGAAAATCAGGTGCTCTTATATTAGATACAACTGCTCTACATGTATCATTTATTTGCTCTGTGTTCTACAGAATTGACCAGGGTAGAAATACATTTATAAAACCTTTAGCAGCGTGTATTAAAACTGCAATTTTTGACAGTGAATGGTATTTTAAATTGCAATTGCGATCACGCAAACAAATTGAGAATTATGCGTGGAATGTAAATTGATACGTAGTCAAAACGCGAGGTACGTAGTCAAGCGTAACTATTCATGAAAATCTTATTACTGTAATTTACGAAAAAGGCATTTGACGAAAATCTGCAGAGAAAAAGAAATATTACTGAAGTTGTTGTTATTGTTGTTGTTCGGACACATTAGGAGGCGTAGTCCTTCGGGAGAGATAAAAAGAAATTTTCCTCTTTTGACACACATTCGCATACAATTGCGCAATTATCATTATCACTACCCAATTTCATATCTACAACCTATTTTTGTTATTTTTTATTATTATTATTTTTAAGGTATTTACTAAGAAAAGTTAGTAGATATCTACCTCAAGATATCATCAAAAGTTACTATTCTACAGATACCCAAAAAGTGCTTGTACTTAATTCTAAAAGGGGAATCCATTTTAAAAAGTTAAAAAACTGGGGCGTTTAAGAGGGTTCGGGAAATACACAATCTAATTGCAAGGCAGATCATCACAACACCGAAAATGCAGGAATCTAACAACATCCAACACCGAGAGTAGGAGAGTTTTGGCAATGGAAAGAATTGTGCACAACACTTAGAAGTTAATTGGGGATGTGTGTATGCATGAAATGGGTGTGCTATAGGATGTGGCAGTTATAAAAAAATATATATTAAAAAAATAAAATGGGGGGTACACAGTGAAAGGGAAGAAATATATATATACGAATGTTCGTGCTTTAAGAACACTTTTCGTTGTTTCACCGGCAATCTTAACTGAATTACATACATGAATCGAGAGCACACACGTTAAATTTTGAAAAAAAAATCATACATAAAAAGTTACTAGAATATTAATCATGAAAGAGTTCTTTTCACCCTTATCGGGTCCAGCTATAAATTTATTTTCGTCTTGAAAAACTCAAAACATCCTTTCCTGGCTCCCAATTTCTCACAAGCCGGTTGTAACTAATCAACTGAATAGCTTTTCTTCACGACGTGCAGGTCTCGACAGTTTGACGTTTGCTGGGAGAGAATGCGGATTCCGACAGGCAACTATTAGATGTTAGGCAGCTATTATTTACGGTCGGCTTTGGTCCATTATCGAAACATTTCCACGGAAATGTTTCACAGACCACAATCTACCATGAAACACCATTATGAGCAAATTTTACGAATGTAATCTGATCTCAACTAGTGTTTAGTGGAACATCGTGCGAAATTAAACATTCTTAACTTCCTGTTTACGTGTAAAAATAGCATCTCAAATCTCTTTCGAATTTTTATGCAATCATTTTGTATCATTGGATAAAATTCGTTATCTATTCGTATTTTAATCTCATCTTTCATAATGTAATAAGTAATTGACGTTTATGGAAATGGGTCACTGCTTTCGCAATACGTAATTGAGCAAATGCGACAATCATCAAACTATTTACTCGTAAATTATGGCTCCAAG
The DNA here is from genome assembly GCA_011170035.1 of Teleogryllus occipitalis. Taxonomy (NCBI): domain Eukaryota; kingdom Metazoa; phylum Arthropoda; class Insecta; order Orthoptera; family Gryllidae; genus Teleogryllus; species Teleogryllus occipitalis. The sequence goes on from BLKR01000032.1 coordinate 277,371, forward strand.
TTAATAGCTCTTACGATTAAAGACGGCATCATCAAGCAGAATTGGTTCAGTAAAAATATATCAGTGAGATAAACGATTAAATAGTGGTGTTACATGGTTCGTAAAAGAAATAGCAAATTAAACCATTATTTGAAATATTATACAAAATTTGTGTATTATTCTTCAATATTTGAATATACTGCAGCAAGAATTGGACTTTCTTATCCTGATAAACAATGCTAATTTGTTAATTGTTATCCGTGTGTGACGTATTTAAAGAACAATTTCTTCACACTCGAAATAAATTATTCCCGGTTACCGTTTTTTTTAAAATTAGTCGACAATCAAAAACGGTGTGTACTTATACATTTAGACACTATATCAATGAACGGACTGAGTCGCTTTCCTTTCTTAGGAAGGGGTGTAAATTAAGAATTGTTTGCATACATGAAACGCAAACATATGTTAAGAAGCTTTTTTTGTGGGCCCGGCACTGCGCTGAAAGGAAGTGTATTTTTAACCTAAAGATCATGTCCATCCCGAAAAGGATATTCTTATTATTAGTTGTCTAAGAGTGTTTTTGCTCTTAAAAAATGAGGTTATTTTTTCAGAAACTATTGTAAGTATGTATATCAAATTTGAATGTCTTACAGGATGCATTACCTCAAAAATGAACTATAACGGAATTATAAATATTTATATGTAATATACACAACTTTTACTGCAACGGATTTCTCATTCAATTATAAAAGATTGAGTTTTATTGTTAAGATCTTGGGGGTCTTTGACAGTTCGTGTAGCTTCTTTCGCTCAGTTTCGTTTCATGGAGTGAAACGCAGTTTCGTTTCATGGAGCAAGGATGTTCTCTTGCTTTGCTTCTGAACGATTAAACGTAGCAATTATCTCCCGATTATAAATGGCAGATACATACAAGACATTTTTCACACAATTAAATAATTTGATGTTAGACTGGTGTATCCCGGTAGCGCAAATGATGTAAACATCAATGGGTAACACTGGGGCTTGGACCTACGTATATCCGAGAACGTAGTGTCAAAAGCTGTAGTAGGGCATTGATGTTTTTAACGTATGGGCTTGCAGTGGCGCGGTTGCCAACTCAAAGTAATACGTAATACATCGGAACCTTCCGTGCATCACGAATCTCTCATCATCATTCATCCCTCATGACCACCTTCAATAATCATCCATGCATTGGTAAACCATCATTGTAATCAACTGCCTAGCTAAAATGAGAAGACAAGCCTCTTTGCTTGCCTACGCACTCATTATCATCATCATCATCATCAACGCACACACCATCAACCACATCATCATCCGTCACTTGAATCATGCATTGAGCTGCTAGTCAATGACATCCAAGAGCTGCCTCATCATCAGATTCCGACTCTCTCCAGCATCCAAAATGCATCATGTCAAATATCTGTTCCGTGCGCGAGTACAAAGGCATGGTACCGCGTTGATCCAACAACAATCAACCACAGTCAACCAATCAACAACATCTGACACAAAAAAAAAACACAGATCCAAGCACATGGCAACAATGGTAGCCATATCTGTCAACAGCGCAGCAGGATCGGCGTGCAGCAGGCGCATATAACAGAACTTCATAGGACAGATTACACAGACAGAAAGAGAAAAAGTGGTTATTTTGAATGAAATGCGGGCACAGAGTGATCTAAGAGAGGGGTGAAAATTTTTCTTCGAAATACGCACTGGCTTTCAATACTTTTTTTCATAACTAACAGTGATTTATATAGAAATTATATTTACAGAAAATTTACTCAATAATAATAATTTACACTGTTCAAGGTAAATTGATAAGAATCACTGTATTTAAGATTAGTAAGATTATTACTATTAATAGAGATCGATATGAATCTTTTGAACAAACTGATTATGATGACTGAAATACTCAAACTTTAAATAACTTGAAGTTAAAAGTACACAATTGTGAAATATACATATTTTTGTACTTTAAATTAAGTAAAGATATGTTGCGATGAAATATCGAAAACGTCTTTCAATTATCTAGAAAATGGGTCCATACCTAAAAAATATAAATAAAATATTGATAAGTAGTTTTCTTGTACTAGAAACTTACGTCATTATCCGTGGATCCAGAATATCAATAAACTGTTTAATAACTTTAAATATTGGTTATAAAAAATAGTTTTTAGAAATCAACACTTAGAAAGCATAACCATTGACAGGTATATGCGCTGGGAAAGTTATTTAGAAATTTTAGGATGAAAAATTCAAGGCATCCTTATTTTAAGAAATGGGTGAGAACCATACAAATCGCGAGCAAATATGTTATTATAATATTATTTAATACTGTCGACACTTCTTTTCCACGCATCGAAATAACTTAATAATAATTGTGAATATCAATATATATAACAGTAACTACATTGATTATTGTGGTGAAAGAAATATTTCCTATGAAAATGTAAATAAAAATATTTTTCTGATTATTTGGTCGTAAATTTTATAAATTTGTTATTAAAAAAGCAATTTTTACAAGAAATCACAAATGCGAAAAACTTTGATAATTCTAAGAAGGAAAGAAATGAAACACATTTGGTGTAAATTTTCATAATTTTCTTGTGAATAAACTTTACTAAAATTGATTTCTAATTCTCGTTATATGAATTTCAATTTCTTATTTAACGCAATAAACCACGTGATTTGATTCACTACCTCCTCCCGTTGGATAACTCTGTACCAAATGCATGAAGAAAGAACACCAACATAAACACATTGTCCGAACACTCCAATAGACGGCATCTCATCGGACCACAATGGGTGAACATCAACATGGAGGTTTGCAAGCTCTGTTGAAAGGGATTTCCGGATGAAGGAGGTGCCTGCAGAGGTCAAAATGACCTGGCTCTGTTGGGAAGTCCCTCGATTTTTCGTAAGGCTCTGGGTTTTCTTTTTCAAGAGTTACAGTTCACTTAGAACATTCCAGAGTAGTTCATAGAGGCCATTTCCACAGCTTACAAAAAGAAAATAACACAAAAGAGAAAATCATTAGATTAGAGTCAGGGTAAAGAGTGAATAACATTTATACCGTCGCTTGTTTGTGTGTGATAATTAAGTTTTTTTATCATTAAAGTACTTTTGTGACATTTTATCTTCATTTAAAAAACATTAAATTATTCAAGACCTTTCCAAAATATCTGACTCGACTATGTTTACAAAAAATATAAATCGAGAAAGTTTTATTTTGGACAAGGACAGCACAAGCAGTTTCCAAAAATTATGATTTGCGTTTAACTTGTTAAATATTTTGAATGTTGTTTTCATGTGTTTAAAACAAAATATCATCTGCGAAGTAGCTACGTATGAATTATTGTTTTTCAAAATGATTGAAAAAAGTGTATAAATTTGTACCTAATAAGAACAGTTTAGAATAATATTTTTTACAAATATACCGGATAAGAGAAATAGAATCATGCAAGAGTTAACTAAAAAAATAAAATTTTCAGAAGGCAGAAGATAAATAGTTTGAAAGTATTCCAAAAACTACTCATGTATGCAGTTATGCTGATGAAATATGGCCATTACAGCTTTGTAGAAAATGCAAAAATGTTTGCTGTCCGGATGCACAAAGTATGCAGTTTCTAAATACACAAGAGTTTGTAAAACGTATATTTTGCATAAAAACCAAATTGTTATAACAAAAGCCAGCTTAAGTGATGCGAATCTAAAGACCACACCAGTTTTAAGTGAGCATTTCAGTCAGTTTTTCAATTTAAAATTTTGAAATTTGCATCAAAGTAAGCGAAATGCCATTCGAGAGCGAAAAGTAAATGGGCAGATTTTTTAAAAAAGTTTGAAACTTTACGATAGATTTATATTGAATAACCCAAAGCTATTTTTTGCCAGAAGCTAAATTTCACAAGCAAATCGCAAACTGTCGAAAACCTTAATTTTGGCCGAGGAAAGGAAGTTAAAAAAAACAATAACAAATCCAGCCAGAAGGTACAAGATAGTAATCGAAATTGTAATAATTTTCACATTTTAAGAAAACTATTGTGAAAGCAGGGGTTCTCGCTCAGGTTGGAAAAAGGTTGACATACATACGTAAAGCTCATAGCACGATGGAAGGGGTGATAAGGAAGTACAAATTTCAGACACAAAACATTCACAAAGGTTATCAAATCGGGCAAGTGACATGGGGGCGATCTAGATGAGCATGATATCCCCACCCAAATGGTTGTATGAATGGTTTGTATCCCAACTATTCGGAAATTTTCGCACAAATCTTTGAATACGTTGTAATATATACACAGGTATGGTCATCAACAATATTCCACAAGCAACAAAGATATAGAGAGGCCTCGTGCGTAGAGATGATTTCATGCAGCAAACATGCAATAACATTCACTTTCAATTCTCTATTTAGACATGCCAAGAAGCGTATACGAACATACATGAAAGACAACCAATAAAGAAACAATAAAAATATCTACCTTTTCTCAAACGTGAATATGCTGCCATCTGGTGGTAGACCGGCTGAAACCCTTCTCTTCTGCTACAGTAAACGATTGAGGTTCCGAAACCATAGCGATATGATTGATATTCGACAAATGGAATTGGGATTGCTCTGAATCAGGAATTCATTCTACTTGTAACTGATCATTTAAATTCTTCTAAATTTACACATCTGCTACGTGAGTTGGTCTTTCAGTGTTCTGCACAAATTCAGCAATCGCCATAATCAAAGCAATGGACACTTATTAATTCACAATTTGGATTGTTGATGGGGGGTATATAAAATATTTCTTAGGAGTACTTTATTCGTGATGCAATACTGCACAGTTACCTTCTATTTTATTTATAATGAACATCTCAAGAAGAGGAAGAGAAAAATGTTGAAGCCAATAAAACTACACTACAATTCTCTGTATTTATTTAATTGATTTTATTATTCTTTGCATAAATGAACTTTTATGAACAGTTGGGAAACATTATTTTATATTAAACTTCAATGAAAGATGCTTATTTATGAAGTACATCTTAAAAACTGTACGCGATTCTTTTCAAGGAAAATATGGGTTAGAGGATTTTTTTATAACATTTTTTTGATTTTCATGGGATGTAAAAATCACAATATCAATGGAACGTTTACTGCAACAGAAAGAGACTTTGTATAACGAGGTCACCACTTTGTTTGTCTATTGTCATCTGTACGTGTTGTCGTCGATTTAATTCGGATCGATAAGTGATGTCACTTCCACAAAAACAACTTAAGACCTATCCATTCTGTCATAAACGAGTGTCTTACACAGTTCCTTATATCTGACGCAATACAACGTAAAGTATCTAGGTTTAGTAACAAGTTAATATTTATCTTATTTTATCATTCACTTTAAGATGCTTTATTATAAATTATGGTGATCTCAAAGCAACAATAAAAATAGCTATGATAACAGTGTTATAAAAATTTTGTTATCGTAGAAAGAAATGCATATTTAATCAAAATGCACAAGATTCAAAATTTAATTTTCAAAGATTCATATGCAAGAGAATACCAAAACAGTATTCGTCATTCAGTTGTAAAGAGTTATCTTTTAGGGTTATTGCAAATGTTCTTTATGTCTTGAAATACTTTCTCAAAAAACAGTTCTTGTTCCATTATATCAGTTAACTTGTACACTAAAACAGTTATTTACAACAATAATTTTTATTTATGATTTTATTGCATGAAAACAGTATGATGCCTGACCTCATTTTACAATAGTAATGGCAGATCCTCGCCATGTCCTTGAAATGAAATGTTAAAAATAACCTTTCTCCCGTTTAAATGAAATGTTAATATATTTTTAAAACTTTAACTGTGAAGTTACTTACGGTTAATATATTTATTGAGAGGAAAGGTTTAAAATTTGTGATTGAATAATGTAGAAGCTATTTTTCGTAATACTAACCCATATGTCATTTACACACTCTGAGTCTACAAATATGTTTATATATTTACATTTCATTTAAATAGTGAAATACTGGCAATGTTAACACATAAGAAAAACTATATATTATTTTTCTATGAATTTAAATATCAAGTTTAATATGTTTTGTTCTATTAGGCCAACCAGAGAGTATGTATCGTATTTGCGTTTGTTTGTGGAGTTAGCTTGGAGTTTTATATATTTGTTAGAAAATGTGTATTAGGGAATGAGTTTATGGAATGATTTGTTTCGCACATTTTAGTTTGTGGAATTGACATATTTTTATGGCCTGTGCCTCGAACTAAAGCGATAAAACTGCGTAACCGTACTAACTTAAAACATAAAGTTCATTATTGATAACCCTTTTTTAATTTCTACAAAAAAGCAGTTGCCATTTAGAGCCATTTTACTAGGTCATTCCAGTGCGTGTATTAATATGAAAAAACTTAAGGTAACGTGTGTGCATTTTTTTAATCAAGAATTGGCAATATCTTCGGAATGTAAAAAAGTTAATTTATAAGTTTTATTCAAAAACATCAACAACTCTTAACGAGAAATTTCATATGATTCTAATCCAGATGTACTGAACAAAAATTAACACATGGGAGTAGAATAATGTGTTTTGAAGAATTTGCTATCAAAATCTCAATTTTTTTAAAGCTATAAGCATTCCTGAAATGCAATTAACAGAAAATATCAATGTTCAGAAAATTGTCGTGCTGTAAATAAAACATAAAGAAAATGAATTGGGTTCTACGACAGTGCTTTCGATGAAATGAAGAACATAGACTAACTTATAAACAAATTATTGTATGTATTTTTTAAAAAACGTTGCATGAGACTTCTACTATGACAAAAAGATAGTGCTACATTATTGTTAAAACTCATCACTAGTCAATGTCATGTTTCATTGTTTTCACATACCAAGTATCTAGCAAATTTTGATTCCCGTTCGACAAGAATCTTTCAGGGGTTTTGTGCGATACATAATTATAATGAATTTATTTATATTACCATGAATTTATTTAGAAGCACTAAAGAAGAATTGCCAATCCTTGCGGGAAATTATCTTACATTGCGAGTAGATGATGCATAATATGGTGATATTTAAAATTTTATGCATAATTCGAATCTGGAATTTACAAAAGCAATTATTTTGAAGCCTATAAAACAGTTACTCACAATCCGCAGAAACAATCTTGGTCTTCCTTGCTGAAGCTGTAATAACCTGCTACTTGCTGTATTTAATTATTTTTAAGAGAAGTATCAATGATTAGCACAGTCGGGTAGTCTTATTGGTACGTTCTAGTGGATAAGGTCTGTTGGTAACGAATTTGGTTTCGTCAGCAATTGCAGAAAATGAGTTTACACGTACGTTGTCAAACCATTGCAAAAAACTGCGTGAACATATATAAACTGATCAGAAAATATATTTCTACGATTCTATCAAGCCAGAGATTTAGATGTCGCTTCACTATTTCTTGATGAGGTATATCACATTTTAGGAAATATATAAAAAAAACTGCGGGTATTTCTCCTGTTTCGATTATTTTGTGAAATGTTCCATGATACATACATATCGTTTTCTTTCATTAAGTAAACTTAACACCAATAGGATTTAAGTTATGAAAGTTTTCTTCATATTTATATGAAATTATGAAGAAGTTTTGAACTGATACACAAGTAATCGAATTATACAAAATTCCATGTCCTCTAATAGAAAATTTACATATACAACTACCATCTGTTGCGGAATGAAAACAAGTATCTTTTTAGAACAGAGAAAATGAAGTTTTCGGGCGATAAACACGGTTTGTAAAAATAGTTCAAAATTAGAGACGTAATTCGCTTCAATTTGCATCTTGCCTATTGCTCTAGTACCGAGGTCGAGAAACTGAAACCTCATGAAAAAAACAGGAACAACTTCTCGTTTTGTTTTTCTAAAATTTCTCTGGCGTTTATTTTCCTAAAATTGATGCTAGCCTGCTTACTAGTCTGTACTCTGGTATTGCTTTAATGCAACCAAGCAGAGAAAAGTAAACCCACTTTAATCCACCGGTGTTCGTTGAGAATTTTACAGTCCGCGGTCCGTTAAGAATAATAAAAAAATGAGGTGTAGTTTAAAATGGCCTTATCTACACAAATAAAAGTGAATTCAACGACATGTTACCGACATCGATATCAGAAAAAGTTCTAAATGGATAGATACGAAATTTTCGCAGGCGTTTTTTCAGAATTGTTGCAGTGTTCTTGCACAGTTTGTCAAAGAATAATACAAAACAGATGCTGAAATTAAAAAAAATAATATACAGATAGATGCACCACGATCGTTATTTATCGCCTGTCGCTAAGAGCATATTGGTTCCAAATATATTCCGCAAGAGGTCAGTAGCTGTGCATAAGATAAACATTTTTGATGTAATAGCAATGTACGTACAGTAAAATAAAATGAAAGAAAATGTTCGTAATTTATTAAAATTTGAACCAATTACATTAAAAATAATACTATTAAAAACACGTTTTACATAAAATTTATCTTTCCTCTTTCAAAGGATTGAATATGAAGAACCTCAAGCAAAGCTGGGTATTTTGCTAGTTACTAATACACCAAAAAAAGGTATTTCTTATGCACTAAGATTATTTGTGATAAGGAAACCAGTTTGCAAACTCCATGAGGGTCCATTATTTGCTCTATGAGGAAGTAATGACATTAGTAACTATACAAGTTACCATTCTTGGCCAAACGTTTCCCTTTTTAGGGACTACAAATATTAAATAAAATGAAATTTCAGAGGATACTGAACAAAATAGTTATTTATGATATAAGAGGTAAAAGTGATGTTACATTTTACGAGTTAGAAAGGTTGCGATCGAAGGCCGAAATTCCAACTGGTGCAATCCCCCAAGCGAAATAAAATTACTTTTACCACGTGTATGGTGTATTTTTCGACAGCCCTTCTGACCTTCTTTTTATTTTAATTCAAGTAAACAATGCACTTAATGGAACTCATCATGCATTAAGAGCAGTTGTAGCTGATCAAGAGAAAATATTTTGCTTTCTTTGTTCCATTTACAGCCTTAACTTGACACATGAGCATCGTCTCACTTGCAGAACTGGCGCTAAGAATTAAACTTTTAGTACGCTCTGCATGCTCTGAAAGAAACTGATTTTACTAGTTCTTATCTAAAAATGTATTTGCCGACCCCTGTTACAGTGCATTCTGCGGGCTCATGCCATTGCACACGTAACGGTAATGATTGCAGTATCTGAAACTCGGAAGCACGCAACTTGCAAGTGCGAAACAACTCCTATGATGTTCCTCGCACGCAACCGTTGCACGCAACACTTGCTCTTGCGTGTGTACATATCATTCAGAGCTGGGAGTTGGGAGACGAGCTGAGGTTGTATTCGCAATACACAGACTAGAAAGTATTCTAATATTCTGGATGAACTGTTCCCGTGTAGAAGACACGACATCGTTTATGCGACTGTTAAAAAATTACTATAGTTTCTATTTATTTAAAGAGAGAGGAAAAAATGTATGTGGCATATATAAGAAAAGTAATATCTGTAATCGTTTTACTGAGTTCTGGTCCTACCCACTCACACACACACTCTGTTATTACTCTAAACTAAATTGAGAATGTAAGGTAGCAAACAGAGTTTTGGCAAAATTGATAGCTTGAAATACCTTCTACCGTATTACAGAAACTATTTTCACCTGTATTTGAGCTACTGATACTATCTCTTATTCCTTACTGTGACTAATGTGAAGGAATCTTGTGGCCAATGAGAGAATATTCAGTGCGATTACCGTATTTCATGGTACTGCTGACAAAATAATTAAATTCCTGACTGACGCTCCACAGAGCTCAACAACACGTGAGATGACAACATTAGAACGTCTATCGTAATGACAAGTGTACTGTAAATACAAGTTACAGAGTGAGTGAAGGAATTTAGGGCTGGTACATGTAATAAATAATGAATAACCCCAAAAGTCATATTTAAAATTGTTTCAAACCTCAATTTTCATGTGTTTCTGTTTTCGAAGTCTAAATTTCATATATTCCCTAGCTCAAATAATATTGATGAATGTTGAATCGGGCATTTCATTACGTAGCAGTCTGAGTATGGTTTTTGGTCAATAAGCCAGCATAAAAAGCTCTTTTTTAACAATACTGAAATTCGAAGTTTAATGACTTACATGGTTTCATCTAGTACGGGTACCTTTGGAAGTAATAAGTGACTTCCGCAGACTCTCGCAATGGTTTGGCAATGCATTGTATAGCTGGAAATAACAACAAAATACACTTAACGAATATTTGCACCAATTCCTGGCACTTATACTCAGTTAGTAAGCATAATTTTCAATAAAAAGCACTTGCAATACACAGTTGCAATAAATTTCTGAAGATGGTACAAAACTTGCAGATATTTCTTGTTGGATTTAGATGGAAGCTCATGAAACCGAATGACTTCAATTGATTTAATGAAATCATTACTATTTTTATAGGAACATAATATATAATAAAAATAATTCTCTTAAAATATTAAAAAAATATGTTTTATGCAATTTCATGCAAAATTGGAAACATTAAAATATTTCTCAAATTACGAAATTTATGATAAGCGTGGTTACATAAAATGTCCTAAACTTCTTCTCAAGTAGAAAATTTTAATTTTTAAAGTAAAAGCATTTTTGGACAAGTAGTATAGATTTTATTGCATGTTTACTGTTTGTACTTGGATTCTCAACAAAAAACGAGAACCAAGTGCTAAGTTCACACATACTTTTTAGAATACACGCTCAGTTATAGACTTTTACAAGCAAATTGTTTTTCTGCTTGTAGTTTATAAACTTTCGAAAAAATGTCTCAAAAGTGGTTACTTGCCACGAAAACTTTTCTGTAAAAGAATATTTTACAAGTCCCCAATTTGTTATAAAAATCATATTGCTGTTCTCACCGTACAATACATCAGTGGATTTTTCTTTGCACTTTCTACTCTTTCTGCTTCAACTACTTCATACAAATTCCACTATTTTATGCAATGTAGAAAAATAAAGTTAAGTGCATTTATTCTATTTCTTCACTATGAAAAGTGAAACTCATTTTCAGTAATTGTTCAAATTTATGTCATAATTATACGTATTTTTTATTGGCAGCGATATACGTTCGAATCAATCACTAGTACCAACATAAACAGTTCATAACTTCCTAGAGCACCATGCAATATGACCAACTTTAAATATAAACATTAAAGCAACTCTGAGCAAATAGAACAACCACAATAACAATAATAATAATAATAATAAAACTTGTAAATCACTTTCTACCCATAATAATACTCTGAAATACATATCTAATTATTATATACAAGAATTACACTAGGACAGTACATTTAACTGTATGTATATTTATATAAACGTATATAGCCAAAAGATAGTTACTGCATAAGTCGGCTTCTACGACAGTGGGAAGTCTAAAGAGAAAGAAAATTGTACAGAGAACAAAGATGCATAGAGAAAGTTGAAAATTAAAGTATTAGACCAACGGTTCTCAATCATGTCTCTTACTATTTCGTCAGTTCAGTACTCGTTTGGCATAATCTCACTTATTGGTTTAATATAACACAAACAATGAATAACGTACGAAGTTGTTAAGTGTCTATGTAACATACGAGAAAATTTCAACATTTTCGCATATCAAATTGAGCTTTTTCGTATTTACTCAATTGTGAAAGAAAGTTACTAAACGAGTTTATGTCTACATTCTCAGCGTTAGCTGTTATTTCTTTTAAATTGGTTTACACGACATTAAAGAAGAAGATTTGAATGCTAGCATAGATTTATTTATTTAACAAACACACGAACAGTTGAAAACTGTGTGACGTTCTATAGATACAAGTGCAATTTGTGCATGGTTTCTTGAGCTCTGCATCTCTGACCTAACTTATTTTCATATTAAGTTAATTCTTTGTTACTTCTTGTTGGGTTGAGATTTATTTTGTGATTTTTGATTGAGATTTAATTTATTGATATTGTTTATATTGCTTGTTAACTTTATGGAAAAAATCTCCTAGTTTCAATTGCTAAAAATGTCGAATGCTGAAGGAAAATAGAATACCAAAAGCTTATCGAAATGTAGTATTCATCAGGGCACTTTTAAGATTTTACTAGGAAAGAACTCTATAATCAATACGTTCTACGTCGTCTTTCTCACTGTGGTCTTAGTTTCATAAAACGTTTTATTATGTTATGATAAACATTACACTTTTAATAATCAATTGCCGATAAAGATTTAAGCATTATCTGTGAAAACATAAGGTTTTGAAAGGCTTTAACACTAACAATAGTAACGAAGTGCGAAGGTGACTAATTCAGTTTTCAATTCTTAACTTAGGTGGTTAGTCCAAAGAATAAGCCTTTTGTTTCGGAACTTAAAAAATCAAGAATCTCGTCTCTCTAAATACCATATCTATTCTTTGGAGAAATATTGAAATAATATTAAAAACTTTACAACCGCATAATAAAACGTTTTATTATCTTTACGAATCATTCTCCTACGCCCTATCGTTGTGCAATAATTTGGGCATACAAATACATTCCTAATCTTTGCATTGTTTTAGGTGGATTTTCTGATATTATAATTCGAGTGGAATTTGAAAACTTCAAATTAAAAACAAGGCACGCGATGTAAAATCTGATTCTTAAAATTAGCGCGTTATCTATGAACACCTATGCATTTTTTTGTGATACTCAAGTTAGCAGCCTGATGTAGCACGGCACGTAGTATAGATTCTTATTGACAAATGTACTCCCAAATGGGCCATGATGGGTCATGATGAGCACACATGATTAACGCGCCATACGTGCTTCTGACATCACCAAGGACGTGGAGATATTTTCAGGTCGAGAAACACTTCGCATTTCACACTATAAAGCCTCCTGTTAATAAAATCACTGATCTCTATTACTGGATATACAATAGCACGCGCAGACATTTTATCTTTAGGTGGCGCTACTGTGCAAGTTTGGGGGCAAACACAATATATTAAATATATTTATCGCTGAAATGGATAGCCGAGGTCGCAAAGAATAAAGGGTCGTGGGTTCGAATCCCGCATCGGGCATGGATGTTTGTGTGTTTGCACTGCCTTTACGTGTTCCTTCTTGAATCACAGTGGTCGCTACATGACATGGAAGTTAAGCGCCCTTAAAAGAAATTTTAAAAAATGTATTTATTAGGGCGCATTTAAATTTGACAGTAATGTTCATTATTTTATTTTAAGGTGATTTATGAGTGACAGATTTGGGAAAAAATGTCATGAAAACTTCGAATTGTCTTGTTATATTATTAAGTAAATAATCCAAATAGTATCTATAATTAATATAATAAATTTTCGAGTATTTCTTTAAACAATTTCTAAACGTGTACATAATAAATGTGAAATTACATATTACTTACATCGTCAAAAAATAAATCATAAAAATAGGACAATTAATTGAATTTTATATTTTATTCAAAAAATCTCTTTTTCGTTAAACTCTCAAACATTATTAAAATAAATGGAAACAAAATATGACTCTATATATGCTCAAAATATAGTACAGATAGTGAAAACGGGTCAAACATCTATTCAATTTTTTGTAGCAACGTGAAAGTTTATTACATAGCTGTACGTGCATTCCAGTTAATAAGAAATCAGTTCAATATTACATTTTCGTTTTTTTATACATGTGTTTATTCCAACTGTGCTATTCAAATCGTAGGCTTCTGTAGCCGGTGTTAATAAATACTTGATTGTTCGGGGAACTCTGGATCCTATATAGAGTTGCCCACGTTTCGACCGACATAATACGACCTTCCTCAGGGCAATATTCATAATTTATAAACTAGTGCGCGGTCAACCTCCGCGCTTTACTTTTTAGAAAAAGTTGATAGTTACTATTTTTAAAGAGACTTAATGATTGCTATGTTCAATATTTGCAATTTACTTTGAATATTGCTTAATATTCCTATAATATTTGAAAATATCACACGAAATCGATTCAAAAACCAAGATAGAGCATTATTGTAGGCTATGTTATAACTTTCGTAACATTTAATGTCGTGCTGTGAGAATGTATGATTACATTTCTAGTAAAATAAAAGTTGACACAGCTATCAACATGTAAACTTTAGACTCTGAAATGCAAAATGATAGGTCTCTCTTTTTCGTAAATGTATACTTATTAATTTGATTATGATTGAGAAACGTTGGTATATAGCATGTTTTATGTATTCATTTTATTTATAAAAGTTTGAAAGTGCTATATTACGTAACAGGCCGGTCCAGATAGCATTTAGTTACGTAGAATTTTAATGCAACTGCATTAAGAAGTTGCTAATACGCAGCCCAGAATGAGAGGAAGGCAGAAAGATAGTAGTAGATGAAGTGGAGCCAAATGTTTTATGTTTTTATGCGATGCTTAGGCCTAGAAACTAATTTATGCCAAACCATCATAGAAATAAAAATAGAAATAGTAGTTTTTTACCAATATATTACTCATTCGCACAGCACTATGGTAGACGACAGTTGTATGTTCGCGAGCAAAAAACGATAGATTTGTACAAATCGTACCAACAGAGGAGACAACTTGTCTTACAGCAACTTGATTTTCATGTGCAGAAGTGACCAAACTATATATAAAAATGCTCATTATTAATAAAGTGATAGGACACAATGTAAAACACGTTTTAATGTTTTGCGAACAGGTACTGGATGTTATCTTTGTCATCTGGTTTCAAAATTAACAATGCAGGCTATAGTTAACGTCTGAAAAAGTGGTCAAAGTATTCCTCAAAAAGTCCTCCTTTAGCTCGTCTAGTTACGTGCAAAAACAATTTAACCATCGTTTGAGGTCACATACATTGAAAAGAAACGCCTTGTACGTCAAAGAAATGCGTGTTGTATGAACATAGATTCACTAATGTAAGGAACAAGTTGTAGAAATTCACAGGAAAACTCATTTGATAACTTTGATTTGAAAATTGACAAACCTCTTGATAAATTTGATTTGAGAACTGTTTTTATTTCTTCGTATATTTATTACAGTAAATGATGCTTCAAACTACTTTTTATAAAAAACGTTAATATCGAAGAAATGAAGTAAAATTATTGACACTTCCAAGACTTTCTACTAGATATTCGAGCTGGTCTGAATTTGTTACCTGGTATCATTCGGCCTGGTCTGAATTCTTAGCACATTGAGTTATTTAATTAAGTTTCTAATATTTTGAATTTAAAATAATTCTTATCTTTCTTATAATTATTTCTTTTAAAATAATGAACCGTTAAAAAGAACTAAAGGAAATTTGTCGTAGGAAATACTAAAACATTGACTAGTACACAAATATTAATGCTTTTTGAATTATACTTATGACTTCCAAACAGAGCGAATCTAACTAATTGAAGTTTGATAATAAACTCTGAATATGTAAAGCCGCTCTCACTAGATGAATATTTTTCATGAAACAACGTATTCTTTGTTTTTTATTTTATTGTACATGAGTCTCCTAGAATGAATTAGTCACTTTGCTTACATTATTTTACATAATGATAAGAAAAATACTGTGAGAATTCAACACTTGAATTTTCAAGTGGAAAAATATTATACAGCACATAATGTCTCTTTCTGAAATATTTCTCATCAAAGCGGAACAGTAATTAGTTTTTTTCTTCCTCGGACAATAAGTTAAACATACATCTTTACGGGAAGAAAATGAAAAAGATTAATTGATTAAATCTGTGACCGTAAATTCGTATTCATCAGTAATATACTATCAACATTTGGCTTCATCCGTTTTACCACCGAGGGAATTTTTGTGAGATACTCATTTAATTTGTCCTATTGGATGTAAACGTATGAAAGATACTGTAATTATCGCCTCCATCTGTTCATCGTTTCTCACTCGAGGACATATATCTGCAGCCTCCCAATACTAGTACGCTTGAATCTAGATAGAGAAGAGAGATAGTTAAAACTAGGTGAAAATTAGTGCTGTAATAAATTAGGTTTATTAGCAGTGAAAATTGCTTCATTAAACAACCGTGGTTGAAAAAGCAGTAAGATAGTAAGAACTTCTAGAGAAATATTATTAATATATATTTAAAGAGATAATACGCAAAAATATTTTTAAAAAACATATTTTTAAAAGTTTCAAAACTGTACAGCGTGGAAGCTGCTATTTCGAAAAAATTAGGAAGTGACATCACTATCCAAACGAATTAAAAATTGTCTAGGTCTAGTCTTGTGGAACACCCAGTATCTAATTATTAATGCAGAGCAGTGCTATTATATACAATGTGCGAGAGGTCTTATTGTATCAGCATCTGGAACAACCAAACGGAGATGAAATTTGTGAAAGTATTCACATTGTGAAAAAAATGTGAACAATTACATTCATTGAAATACCTGTCTCTTTCATTAAGATTTACAGACGACATGGGTATAAAAATAATTACCAATTTACTGTGTAAGCAAGTTAAGTGTTCCAACATAAATACAATACTTCTGTTGATATAATATTGGTTTATGTTTATTCTTAGAGCATAAAAATCCAATAATTGAAAGTAGATGAAGAGGTAGGCTTAGTTTCAAAGTAATAATTTAATCATTTGTGTTCTCAATGCTGCTTAAAGACCTCATTGTTAAAGCTTCGCATTAGGCATTTTTAAATTAAAAAATCGTTATATTCTTTAATTAATTAACCAAGTAAGATGTTAACTTTCTTTTAAATTAAGATTATTGTTTAATGATTGTGAATATAATAGTCTGGCGAGGATTATTTAAAAAATGGTACTCCTAGCAAAAATAGAAGTCAATCACAGCAACAACTAGTAATTAACTGTAAAAGAAAAAGTAATGCATCGTTATATTTATTATAATTTTTCTTAATCAACATATAGAGTACATTATTCATGAAGGTAAAATTCATATTGTTCTCAAGAACCTAAACTCTAGTTTCATTTAAACTCAACCACTAAGTAAATTTAATATTAAATATACTACACTTCTCAAAAAAATTGTATCCAAACGATATTCATTTATGTTCATAGAGCTATAGAAGGAAGCGGCACACACAATACAAATCATGCACATCGTTACATTTGTAAGACCTCCGTTTTCCCCGGCGGGAAAAAATACAGAAAGGTAGGTTAGTATATTGCCCCACTTCAAATCTTTATGAGTATACAAATATTTCACGTGATCATTGCCAGACGTTACATTCATTCGCTCTCAACTGAAAATATTTAAACAGTGAAACAATGAAAAAAAATTTTTTTTTTGAAATTCAATTTTTGAAGGATTCCGAGATGAACAAAATGCCATCGTATAATTGACGTAAATAAGTAGAATAAAATGTTCGCTCTCAATGAAATATAGAACGGTGGGAAAAATTACTCAGGTTTTTGCAAAAATGCGTTCCATAGTACAAGATTTTACCACGATGAAAAGAACAATAGACTCTTTTTTCGCCTGGTGCAAAGTTTTTCACCAGATGCAAAATCTTTTGTTTAGAACGGGATATATCAGGCGTTTCATAGAGAATGCACAAGCGGAGAATAGGAGATGGGGATCAAAGGAAACAATTTTCGTCATTGATCCCTGGTCTACAAAGGCGGGGTTTGATTTTAGGTTGTTAAAAAACGCACCTATACTCCAATGAGGTCGGCATACCAATGCCCCATCCAGTCTTTTTGGTGATTGCAATTTTTAGCTTGAGAGAGGTAACGTTATAGTTAGAGACAGCACTGCAATAAGAGCCACCAAAGATCGTCACATTTTAGGAGGATAAAAAACAGATGGTGTAAAATAAATCGAAATTGCAAGTATATTTTTCTATTAAACTAGTGGACCCGGCAATTCTTTGTTATTGCAGCATATTGCACTTGACATGCTCCTGGTCACGTGATTGTTACGTTTTACGCTACACTCTGCAAAAATGCGAATAGATAAACAGATGAATTACTCGACTGTGGGTTTGTACTGTGACCTGGTTTGGACATGGTTGTCAAATACCCTACTGTTAAAACTTTCTCCCTTAAGTGTTTAGGGAGAATTATGTTCGTTTTGACAGACTTGGAGAAATTTGATTTAATCATACTTGTCCGAGATCACGTTATTAACAATTTCGGCCGATATTTCACTATCGCAGGGGCAGATATGCAACAGTAAACGTGCTTAATACTTGATGGAGCGACGGGTTGCGTAGAGCCTCCGTTCTGGATCACTTGAGTCATCACAAACCCATAAATCTTAATCATCGCCCCACATGCCACATTTAACTCTAACCACTCTTTAAAAATTCCGATACTAAGAACAAAGTGAAAATTTCAGTGCTCGTTGAGACTCGGCGGTGTGCGGACGTTCGCTGCTCCGCTGTGCTTCCTTCGCGCGCTATGACCGTGGCCGTTCAAGATAAGCATCAAGAACGAAAGCTGTTATAGTTTTTTTTTGGTTTTGTGGTTAATAGTTGTTCCTTAACTGTGTGCAAATTCGGGTGACGAGTTTTCCCAGATTTGTGAAGTTCAGTGTTTTAGTGAGTGTTCTCTTCATTTTCACGCACCGAGAAGCTCGAAGTGCGTATGTTTCTGACCATCGTGTTGCTGCTTGGCATCCGAGCAACAACATCGTAACCATCATGGAAGTCCACCATCCCAATCAACAACCAAGTATTGTTTCAAGTAAGAGTTACGTTCAAGCTTGTAATAGTTCCCTGTTTCCTAAGAAAGAAAATGCAATTGTGATTGACTCTGCTAATTATGCACCGACAGTTGACTTCATTGAAGCCCTTGCAGGAAAAACTAATCCTTCTCATATTCGGTTTGCATCAAAGATCTCTAATAACAGGCTTTGTGTTTATTCGTCCACCAAAGAAGTTGCTGACGATCTAGTTTTCAAAGTTAAATCAATAATTGTATCTGACCATGAATTCACTATAAGACCGCTAATTTCACGCAACAAAAGAATAATTCTTTCCAATGTTTGCCCGAGTATCCCTAACAATCTACTAGAAGATAAGTTATTAGAATTTGGTGTTAAAACTGTGGCATCAATGTCTTTTATTCGTGCAGGTTTCTCTAACCCAAACTTAAACCATATCATGAGTTTCAGAAGACAAACCTACATAGCACCGGAACATGAAGAACTACTCCCGGAGTCTTTCCAAGTAACATTGGATGGTTTACCGCATTGGATATACATCTCATCTGATATCCCTACCTGCTTTCAATGCAAGCTGCAAGGTCATTTTGCTAAGAACTGCCCAAATGGCAACTCACCCCTACCGCAAGCAGCTATCAGCCCGAAGGTAGCAACCTTTCCCTTATCAGACGGTGACCTTTCCGTTTCTCCTGCCCCCGGTCCCGCTCCTGTCATTAACGAGAACGAATTCCCTGATCTCCCAAGTGTTTCACAACCAGATCCTTTACCGGCATTCCCTACAACTTCAGTCTCGGAATCCAAGGCAGAGAAGCCAACGGAAAACACGGTAAAATCAAGAACTAAAAGGCCACTCTCTACTAGTAGTTCCCAAGCGACGTCTCTTCCCGCTAATGTGACAAGAGATCTCGTTACTGAAAAGACTGTCCTCTCTGATTCGGAGATATCTTTAGACTTAGAAGACCCCCCTGTGAAACAAAATAGTGTTCCCCTAAAAAAAATAAAAACCACCTCAGATAGTAAAGAAGACATTCAATGGTCAGTGACCAAAGAAAAGATTGAAAAGAGCCCAATTAAATACCCGTTATCGATGAATGAATTGTTAAGCTTCTTTGACAAATCTAAAGGTTCCCAGAACATTGCAGAAATTGCTAAAGACTTCTCTCCAGATATTTCACCTATAATTTCAATGTTACGGGATATTTATACCACCCTTCCTAACAAAGGTATTAAAAACAGATGTTCCAGAATAATCAAAAAACTTGAAAGTGCATTGGATTCTGATATGGATACTTCCCAGGCATCTACAGTGTAATACTACGGCCATATATTTCCTGTATTTCCTCATGGATATTATTCAATGGAATTGCAATGGCTTCTACTCCCGAATGTCCTTCTTAAAAATTCTCATCAATGATTTCAGTCCCCAAGTTCTCTGCCTACAAGAAACCAACTTTAAAGGCAATACATGTGCTCCGTTACGTGGATATAAAAGTGTATTCTGCAACAGAAGAGACTCTCTAATTGCAAGCGGGGGAGTAGCGACATTTGTGAAACAAGATGTTTTTCTTCATAATATTCCACTACAAACTCCCTTAGAAGCTGCGGCCGTATCGATCAAGCTTAATATAGTGGTGACTGTATGCAATATTTACTTACCGAATAGCCAAACATTGAATATTCTCGAACTTGACAACATTGTCATGCAACTTCCTAAACCATTTATTATAGTGGGTGATTTTAACAGCCATAATATTATGTGGGGCTCTCGAAGAACTGACAGAAGAGGCAAATCTATAGAAGAATGGCTCGATAAATATGATAATTTAATCCTCCTGAACAACGGAAGTGCTACAAGATTTAATACAAGCAATGGCACCGAGAGTGCAATAGATTTGAGTCTTGTGACTAGTAACATTGCTACAAAATGTACTTGGAGCACCTTTGATCAACTTTATGATAGTGACCACTATCCCATCTCTATCAACTTCTCCGACCGACAATTGGCGAAAAATCTCAAAACTCACCCTAAATGGTTGATTAACCATGCAAATTGGTTACAATTCCAACACATCATAATTAATAATGTCGATAACCTTCCTAAACCAGACTCGTATCCACCTTCTCTTATAAATAAAACAGTTCAGGACTTTACTAATATGTTGACATTAGCTGCCAGTTCATCCATCCCTCTAAGTTCTGGAAAAATAAGGAAACACCAGGTTCCTTGGTGGAATGAGGAATGCACTGCGGCCATCAAAGAAAAGAAGAGATATTTCCGAAAGTATAAGAAGAATAAAACCATTGAAAACGGAATACTCTTTAGGAAAGCTAGGGCTAAAGCCCGCTTAATTTTAAAAACAAGACTTCAATCTTGGAATAATTTTACATCATCAATAACTAGACAGACTCCCTCCTCTTTGTTATGGCAAAAAATCAAGTCCATTAGTGGCGCACCGATGAAATCCATCCCATTCATGCTAATAGACGCAAACGGTAATAAATACTCATAACCTCAAGACTCCAGTAATTTACTTGCTGTATCTTTTGCTAAGAATTCCAGCCACTGCAACTATGATCCGGAGCTTTTAAAATCTCTTGATTCAACATTTTTTATGCCTCAAAAACTTATTTCTTCATTGGTTGGTTCCAACAATGACCATTATAACAGAATTTTCACCTTAGACGAACTTCTTTATGTGCTGAAGAAAAGTAACAATTCTGCTCCGGGCCCTGACAACATCCCCAACAGTTTTCTTAAAAATCTACCAGCGAAGGCCCTGGACCATCTTCTTCAGATATACAATGTCATATGGTCCACTCAGACCTTTCCGGACCAATGGAAAGAAGCTATAGTTATTCCGATTCTTAAGCCCAATAAGGACAGATGCAACCCAGCTAGTTATCGACCCATATCTTTAACGTGCAATCTGTGTAAGCTTCTTGAGAAGATGGTATGCAACCGTTTAAGATGGTTACTAGAATCGAAAAGCCTCTTGTCTCCTTTCCAAAGTGGGTTTAGAACTTTTCGCTCCACCAATGACCACTTAGTCGGAATTGATTCAGAAATCTGCGATGCGCTTAGCAGGCACCACCATACGATGGTTGTTTCGCTTGATCTCGAAAAGGCCTATGAAATGGTCCACAAATCCAGACTACTATCTATCATTTCTACATTGCCAATAAAGGGCAATATGTTTGCTTTCATAAATAACTTTATTGAACACAGATTTCTCAAAGTCCGCGTTAAAGATAAAACATCACAGCACGTTGAAATGTCAAATGGCCTTCCTCAAGGATCAGTGTTAAGTGTGTTATTATTCCTCATCGCCATAAATGAAGTGAGCAATATTGTAAAAAGCCCTGTGAAAATATTTCTGTTTGCTGATGATATCACCCTCCTCTGTAGCGGCAAAGATATTAATTTAATCACAACTATAATGCAAGAATCCCTCAGCACAATTAACGAATGGTCCAAGTCGTCGGGATTCATCTTATCAAAAACAAAATCAGAATTTATGGTCTTCACGAGATCTCGGAAAGTATTGAACTTGTCATCAGTAGTCCTGAAAATTGGTGATCATAACCTAAGAAGAACGAATACCAGCAAAATTTTGGGTCTAACATTCGACCAGAAGCACTCGTGGAAATCCCACATTTCTTCCCTCAAAGCGGATTGCTCTGTTAGACTTAACATAATTAAAATGTTATCTTCACACAAGTGGGGAGCGGTCGTTACTTCGCTAATCAATTGTTACAAATCTTTGATACAACCAAAGTTAGACTATGGAGTCGTGGCTTATAGTTCAGCCAGCAACCATTTACTAAGAACATTGGACCCTATAGTTAATTCTGCATGCCGCCTAAGTTTGGGTGCCTTCAGGACCAGCCCATGTACTAGCCTACTAGTCGAAGCGGGCCTCCTTCCTTTAGACCTCCGTAGAAAATTCCTGTGCTTACAATTTGCTTACTCTTCTCATTGTTCTCCTCCTAATCCCACACTTAATTATATCTGTAACCTCTCTAAGTCCTTCCAATTTGCAAATCATCCTAACTATCCTAAACCGTTGTGTGTTAGACTTGCTAAGTACCGTGATGAACTTGGCATTGAGTCTCATGATATCATCAAGAGGAAACTCAACCCTCTTCCCCCTTGGGACCATTTCTCCCTGCCAATCAATACGGAAGCTACCAAATTTACGCATCCAGATATCCCTAAGCCTATCCTAAAGCAATTAATCCTGGAGTTTCAGCATAAATTTGCAAATCATAGCCAGTTTTTCACGGATGGATCCAAGCAACAATCAAGATCCAGTGGAGCTGTTATTTCCATTACCCCACCCCTTAAGTATCTTTACCGCCTCCCGGACTTCTATTCCATATTCTCATGTGAAGCTTGGGCTATTATCAAAGCTATTGATATTAGCATCCAAAGACCATCTAGCTCAGATATTGTTATTTTTTCTGACTCACTATCTGTTCTATCCTCTGTTCGCAACAGTCATTCCTTAAATCCCCTGGTTCAAGAAATCCAAGAAAAGCTTTATCACTCCTTCCTTAAAGGTTACCGCATTACAATAGCTTGGCTTCCTTCTCATGTAGGCATCCAAGGCAATGAAGAAGCTGATGCAGCAGCGAAAGTAGCAATCTCTCTCCCCGAAATTGAAACTGAAGCTGGCGGCTCACTTCCTGACATCAAAAACTACCTTTTACATGCGGTTAAGAAACTTTGGGACCGGAACTGGAAAATGTTGCCTTCCAAATTACATGCAGTTAGGAAGAGTATTGAGGAATCTCCCGTCACATCCGTAAGACTTAGCAGAAGACATCAAGTGGTTATTACAAGACTCCGTATAGGACATTTTAAACTTTGTCACAGCTACCTGCTAAAAAAGGCTACTCCTGACCCTTGCCCAAATTGCGGCCTCCCAGTTTCAACTAAACACATTATAGTTGATTGCCAGGTAATGTCGGCTGTCAGAACATACCTCAACATCAATTACAATCTCCACTGTATATTCAATTCTGATTCCGGCCACATGAAAATTATAGAACTCCTCACCAAATTTAATCTCATAAATAGTATTTAGCTAATGACTATTCATTGTCCCATGTACAATATTAATATTAAGGCTCTATGTGTGTATCCCATGAAATTGTGCAACTAATGTATATTTGTATATTTGTAACTACTGTATTATTGTAACTGTGGTCACCAATGACCTAGCCGTTTATAAGGCGACCTTAAATAAATAATTAAAAAAAAAGCATTCTATGGCATTAAAAACTAAAACTTTGAGGCCAAAGCCTCGGAGAAACGTTTCTCACACCGTAATCTACAGGATGAGATCTTCTATTACATTTGTGCTGGTCTGGCGCTTCTCGATATTACCCCACCTACTCAGAGATGTGCAGAATCTGCAACGAAATCTGAAATTAAAGGGGCAGAGACAGACAGGCAGACACACACACACACACACACACACACACACACACACACACAGAGACAGGGGCAGAGACGAAGAGAGGGAGAGAGAAAGGAAGAGGGAAGGGGAAAGAGGGAGATGAAGCGCAGAATAACGTCTGCTATGTTCTGCTAGTTTAAAATAAAATACCCATCACTTATCCGTTGGAGCTTCTGTGTGGGATGGGTAGCGCCAGAGTTGCGACCCCAAATTAAGTGTTGAAGAGCAGCGTCTTCCAAGAGATTGCGGTAGGCAAATTAGGTTTTGTACCGCATAGTAAAACGTCTGACTTCCGCGGAGGTCGACAGGAGAGAAGTGTTCGTTCTTGCGAGATTTTGAATGAATATAAAGTGGTGGACCGTAGTGATGACCTAGGGGAACTAGTGTCAATTTGGTCTGTGGGGCTGACGGCTGGTGGTGGTGGAAAGGAGATGAACCCCGTGCACACACGCATCACCCACGCACGCCCGTGCCAGCTAAGCCACGTGGAGAAACCGGAGAATGATCAACGAGCTGACGTACCCTGCACGCACGCAGCCGACCACCCACAAGAGAAGGGAACAGCAGATGGCATGCTCACGGCCCGTCGATCGTCGGCCGTTTCCAAACGATTCCAATTGACCGGCACAGACACTTCTAAGCAGTGGCGCATCTCTTATGCCCTGGGCTACAACTGAACTTTGAAATAATCTTTGACTAAATAACTATACATAATCTTCGAATATGTAGTTTTTCTGGTTTGTACTATTTTTATTATACATTATTGTGTATATACACATACCTACATACATACATACATACATACATACATACGTACATACATGAAACACAATCATATTTACAATTTCTCGTTATACTAACGACGATTAAAATGCTTCTCCAATAAAAGTTGTACAATACACTCCTTGTCAGTAGATAAACTTCCCGACGTTTTGGGTGATATTTTTTCAAAACATCTTACCAATTAACAATAGTTAACTTTGACCCTATCACATGTTTAATTTGTGGCAATTTTAACATTTACAACACGCTTGATATAATCTATTATGTACGGATATAGTATATACTCTTATATGTACACTTACCACCAATCGTGTATGTTTTGTACAAAAGCGCACATCTAATTTACTCTGTCCGTTTACTGACCACTGCCTCCGAACTGCTCCGAGCGTGTCAAGAAGCCGCTCGGGAAATGGGCACCCTGAGCCCTTGGCTGACCTACATCTTACCAGTAGCAGCGGGGAGTGAATCATGTAACGAACGCACGCTATGAGGATGCCGCTGGGTGCCAGCTGTTTCTTCGGCGTTGCTGCCTTTTAAGAGTTCTGTTGCGCCGACGACAGAGCGATTTAATACAGATCTCAACGGAACAGATTATAAAATAATCTTAAAAATGTATGTCACTGAAAAAGAACGTGACCTATAATTATTTTTAATATAATTTATCTTGATCTTATCTTATCTTGAATTTATCTTATCTTTATATTTATGTTCTCGTAATTTCCTTGGGCTACCGCCGGCAGCCCCGATACCCCACAGCATACGCCACTGCTTTTAAACACCGCACCTTTACACATGATTAAACTAATGCTAAATAATTGGGCTGCAAGAGACACTGGATGCAATGGCATAAACAATGCAGTAATCCAGATTTATATTGGGACGTAACAGTTGCATTGCACTACAGTATTCAAAGAGTCACAAGATACGTAAATTAAAAGCAGAATAGAGAAATAATTACATCAGGTTCAATCACTATAGTCTTTGGAAGCAACAGTAAACTTACTTCAACAAAGAAGGAATACTCAATAGATATGCAATCATGAAATAATGGATAATCTGACATTGCGGTCTAACGCACAACCGTTCGATGCAACGCCATCTCACATATATTCATCTAGTCATGAACTTCTAAAATAAAATAGTAACAAAGAAAAAGAAAACAAAATTAAAATCTAGTGAATTATAAACGCTATTAGAAAATCCATAATATGAAATAGCAATCTGCTAAAACAAACCATTTTCAATTCCAAACTAACACATAGGAACTCGTAGGAACACATACAAGGGGAAAAATTCATTGACGGGCTCTGGTGGCGAAAAAGAGCATTAAACCAGTAGCTAAATTAAGGGTAAAAAATCCTCTAACACGTGGTGTAGCCAGAATCCCTGTTTTGTGGGTCATTGATGCCGAAAAACCAATAGCAACCAAAAGCAAAACGTCGGTCCGTCCGTCTATCTGTGCCTGTGAACAGTACTAGCGCCTAAATCACGCGTAAGATCTTTTTCAAATTGAAGAAACCTATGTCGATCTGCCTCTAGTTGAAGCTTTGAAATTTTCAGAAACATTCTTTAATATTTGAGCGAACTTTACATGAAGCCCCCCGGACATTTTCAAACTTTTCTCAAAAACTGCTCCAAATTTTTTCTTCGAATTTCTTGTAAGAATTGAGTAAAATGCATTTATTAAGGTTGCATATGTCTGATTTTTTACCGTTAACTCTCAATTTTCGAAAATTGCAAAAGTTTGAATATATTTCGGCGTCTTTTTACGACTACAAAATTGAAGACAGAGATTTTTCCGTTAAATTAAATTTAGTTCTTTCAATAAGGTCAAGTACATTGTTTCGGAAATGTTAATAGTTTTCGTGCAATAATGCATGCAATATTTGCAATTTTAAAAAATTACCAAAACAAGATTTTGTCAAAAACGGTTCCAAATTTTTTCTTTAAAGTTTTGGTATTGTTAGTGCCCTACACCATGACATAAACGCCATATTGCTCTATTCTTCTATTTTTTCAAACATTTTAAATATGAATTTTTGTTCACTTGTCTCTCACGTCGGTAATATTTACATTAAAGGCAATTTCTTCACATTATTATATTTATGAGTATACGTGCTTTAAATAATGTCAAATAAACTTTCTCGAAAACTCTTTTTCTGTACAAATGAGCTCAAACGTTTGCATTTTCAGAAACGCTCAAACGCTCGTGCGTTTTAGGAGCCTAAAAGATGAATTTTAGTGCAAACACATCCGATGTGTAGTAATTCCATTCAAAGATGGACATATTGGGTGCCTCAGGAGGAAACGATAGAAGAGACTGAATTATCCACATAATGAAGGACAGTTACTAACTGGAGCCAGAAATTTCATTGTTAAGAAAATTTGCATGTTTCTTTAAAGTAAAATTACGTAACATTATTCTGAAAACAAGTTAAATTTACAGCTTAATACTACATAATACATTTTACTTTATAATTTCGAAAAGAACCAATCGATATACAATCCAATTTCCAATCTTTCATAGCATTTCTCGTAGCAATCATTTCATAGCTTCTCTTTCAGAAGAACTCTGAAATGAATGTTTTAAGACGCATATAAAAATATATAAATATAAATATATAAAACATTTATTCCTTTCGACCCACAAGGATGAGGTTCTTCCCTTACCTATACAAAAGCGAGGGCCTGCGCCGAAGGGCATATAGGTGAAGGGCTTGATGTTGTGCTTGTTCTCGTCGCTGAAACGCTCCGGGTCGAACTTCTCTGGATCGGGCCAGAACTGGGCATCGTAGTGCAGACCCATGATGGGGATGGATATGGACTGGCCCTTCCTCACAGTCACTGGGCGAGACTTGGCCCCTGCGGGCAGTTCAGTGTCCTTCTCGCACACTCGATCTGTCGCCACTGCGGGTGGGTATAAGCGGAGGGATTCTGAAGCAGACCAGGCAGAGCATCTTTAATAAACGGACTAGGTACAATTACATTTGAATGAAACCACCTGCTCTTACTTGAAAATATTTCGTTAACTATTAATTTAGGATGATTATTGGATAACACAATGGGTATTTGTCACTCTTTTCGATAGCAAACGCCACGAATTTTCAAAGCAAATCTCTCCCAAAGAAGCATCTCTTTAAGATGGCAAATTAGTAATGAGTAAATAAAAAATGAAACAAAATATCATCTTTGACTTACTGTTGTTGCTGGAAGGAGAAATGAAAACATATTACTCGAAATTTTAAATTCCCATTGTGTGGTAAAAGTTTAAATATGGCGATATTCTGCAACTTACAAGAAAGACTGGGGGTTTGAGTTAGACTTCTCCTAACGCAGACAATTTCAAATTTGACATAATTGAAATACTCGATAGTAATGGGGCAAAGAATTTGATTTGTTGGAGAAATCGAATATGTCAGTGTTACGTATCCAAACATTTGGAAGATAAATTCCAAATTTAAAAAACTAAATTTGTTTGAAAGGATCGTTTCTATTCTATGCTTCCAGTCACAAATCCATGTTACGTGACAATCCAAAAATATCAAACAGTATAGTGTTTAATGATATTAAAACATGCACATAAACATAAAACTGGTCATCTTTTTATGCACAGAATTCCAGAGCACTTGGTTTTTTTTGGGGGGGGGCTGAGTATTTCTTTTTGTACGTGACACAATAAGGACAAGCTGAGCGCCGCGACGCTTATTACTTTCTCGTATACGTACGTATATACGGAGCAATATACGTAGTATAGAGAAAGTTATGTAATGCTGCGCGACAAACCGGCGGATTTTCGGCGGAAAAAATTCATTGCTGGGCTCTGGTTGCGAAAAAGTGCATAAAAACAGTTGCTAAATTAAGAGAAAATATCCTCAAACGCGTGGTGTAGCCAGAATCTCCGTTTTGTGGGTCCTTGATGCCGAAAAACCAATTCGAAGCAAAACGTCCGTCCGTCTGTCCGTCTGTCCGTCTGTCCGTCTGTCCGTCTGTCCGTCTGTCCGTCTGTCCGTCTGTCCGTCTGTCCGTCTGTCCGTCTGTCCGTCTGTCCGTCTGTCCGTCTGTCCGTCTGTCCGTCTGTCCGTCTGTCCGTCCTGTCCGTCTGTCCGTCTGTCCGTCTGTCCGTCTGTCCGTCTGTCCGTCTGTCCGTCTGTCCGTCTGTCCGTCTGTCCGTCTGTCCGTCTGTCCGTCTGTCCGTCTGTCCGTCTGTCCGTCTGTCCGTCTGTCCGTCTGTCCGTCTGTCCGTCTGTCCGTCTGTCCGTCTGTCTGTCTGTCTGTCTGTCTGTCTGTCTGTCTGTCTGTCTGTCTGTCCGTCTGTCTGTCCGTCTGTCTGTCCGTCTGTCAACACTACTAGCACCTAAACCACACGTACGATCTTTTCCAAATTGAAGAGTCCTCTTTCCATCCGGCTCTAGTTGAAGCTTTGAGACTTTGAAAAACATTCTTTAAGATTTAGGGGTACATTACAAGAAGCCCTCCGGACATTTTTGAGCAATTTTCTCAAAAACTGCTCCAAATTTTTTCTTTAAATTTCTTGTAAGAATATAGTAAAATATACTTATAAACATGGCATAGGTCCGATTTTCATGGTTAACTCTGAATTTTCGAAAATTGTCAAATTTTGAATTTTTTTCGGAGTCTTCCTACAACTACAGAGATTTTTTCATTAAATTAAATTTGTTGTCCATTAATAGTTCTTTCATAATCGTCATGTCAATTTTTTAAAAATTTTAGTACTTTTCGTGTAATAGTGCGTTCAATATTTGCAATTTTAAAAAATTACAAAAAAGATTTTCTCGAAAAACGGCTCCAATTTTTTTCTTTAAATTTTTGGTAGGGTTAGTGCCAAACGAACCCTATACCATGACATGAAAAAATTTTATTATGATTTTTTCCTTGTCCATCACGTGGGTAATATTTACATTAAATGTTATTTCTTCACAATATTATATTTATGAGTACATGTGCTTTAAATAATGTCAAATAAAGTTTCTCGAAAACTCAACTGTTTTCTGTACAAATCAGCTCAGAAGTTCGCATTTTCTGAAACGCCCAAACACCATTTACTATAAAATGGCTCCAATTTTTTTAAATTTTTTCTAACCGATAGTGTTATGTGCGCTGTTTAATATGACATAAAGTTCATTTTGGTATATTCATTTTTTTTTAAAGTACACAAATGTAATTTTTCTGAAATACCTCTCACTCCGTTAATATGGACATTTCATCGATTTATTACAATTGTGAGTGTAAGTACTTCAAATGATTTCAAATGAACATTTTCGAAAACTCAATAGATTCTTGTGAGCTTGAAATTTGCTTGCTTCCAGTGAACTTGAAATTTTGAAAAACATTCTTTAAAATTTTGGAGTACTTTCCATGAAGCCATTCGGACGTTTTCAAAATTTTCTCAAAAACGGCTTTCCTTTTTTTCATAATTACCTGTAAGAACAGCGTAAAATACACTTATAAAATGAGCATAGGTCCGATTTCCACGGTTAACTCTGGATTTTCGAAAATTGCAAAAGTCTGAATTTTTTCCGGCGTCTTCCTACAACTATAGAATTGAAAATAGAGATTTTCCTACAAATCAAATTTGTTGTCCATAAATCTTTCTTTCATTCAGGTCATGTAGATTTTTTTGTAAATTTTAGTTGTTTTTGTGCAATATGCGTGCAATATTTACAATTAAAAAATATACAAAAAAATATTTTCTCGAAAACAGCTCCAAGTTTTTTAAAAAATTTTTGGTACAGGTAGTGCTAAACAAATCATGTATACCCCCTTGCACAGAATATGGGCGATGCCCTATGCGGCCAAATCTGGCTTTTCCACAGCTTGGACAACCATCGCTGGACACTTGACCAATCTTGGCGTCTAGGCCTAGCCGCTCTTATCATTGGCTTTTGCTTGAAGTTTCAGACACTTCCCCCTTCCTCCCCTCGAAGATTTTCCTCCTCGTTATCTGAAAGGGGCGGAGCAATTTCTGAGGTCAGTGACGCTGCCTCGGTACCGTGAGAAGGGGTTAAGAGGAGAGGGAGGGGTGAGAGGGAGTAAGAGGAGGTAACAGGAGAGGGCACGGAAACGAAACGGATTGGTGCGCGCGGGCGCGAGGATCACCCCGCCAATTGCACTGGACGCTGGCCCTGTCAACCCCGTGGACGCTGACGAACCAAGGGGCAGCGGGTCACGGGAAGGGGCTGTGACATTTTTGATCGAGTTCTTTACCATGAAAATTAAGTCTAATTTATGGTATCTAATATTGTGAGGAATTTGTGTCAGATTAAATTAATAGTATTAAAAGTTTTGTTTCTTACAAACAATTTTAAAATGTTAATGGTTCTAAAGCAAGGAATACTAATGATTACATAATCATTTTCGGGAAACACAATATAATACATTTACATAATATAGACATTTCCTATCAAGCACATTGAAATTCATGTTCACGTTTTTAAAAAATTGTATTTTGACATTACTACTCCTTTATTAAGGAAATGCAAGCAATACACACATTTTATTACGCATGATGGAAATGTAATCGCCCATTTTTTCTACATGAGAAGGTGCATGCAAACAGTGATTTCGTTAACCAATTAAAAATCACTGCCGAGTGTCCCTAGTAAATTATTATTGCAAAATTATAATTGTAAAATTGATGCAATTTTATAGTGATAATCGGTGAAAAAGAACTAGGAAACCTCTCATTAGAAATATTGCGAAAACATTATTGTCTTTATTCTT
Source organism: Teleogryllus occipitalis (assembly GCA_011170035.1). Lineage (NCBI taxonomy): Eukaryota > Metazoa > Arthropoda > Insecta > Orthoptera > Gryllidae > Teleogryllus > Teleogryllus occipitalis. Next base: position 309,024 of record BLKR01000032.1, read on the forward strand.
CATATATTTTTCAAAAGTTGCTATTTTTCTGTTACACTGCTGAGAAGATTATATCTATCCCTTTCCAGTGATATTAATAGCAACATTGTAATAATTGATATCGTTAATAAACAGCTAATAATATAAACAGCAAATTTTTAACCTTTTTAATATGTGGAAATCTACACTGAAGTTAAATATTTTTTTAAATGTTTTTGAATACCCACATACTAAAAAAAAGAATAAATTTGAAAACCTTAAAATGTTACGTATCAATGTAATTTTCTTAAAACGAGCTGTTAAGAAAGAAACAAAAACTTGTTTGAATAAACTTTAAAGAGATTGAGTATTTAGTTAAAAAAATCAATGCCGGGACAGTTTTCCAATTAAAATTTTTAAGCGGAACACAGTGTCTCCGAATCGTGTTATCTTTCCAATTTATGTTAGGTTTTTGTATGACCCCCAGAAACAGTTTCTGGAGTGTTTAGTTCCATTCGAGAAGCTCTCTCGCAATTCAAACATCCGGAAACCTTGACACGGTTATCGCTATTGAAGTAAGAAACCTTTATATTCACAGGAAATACACCGTCCTTGTTTTCTAATAATTAATTGTGAAATAATTTTAGCCATTGTAAAAAATACGCACGACAAATATTTTGTGCTCATAAGATCCCAATACATGAATGCATATCGAACCTGAAAATACATTTGGTTTTAGATCAACACGGTAAACACAAGAGTTTTAATGAGATCACAAGTCCTCAAATCTAAAAACTAAACTACTGTCGTTATTATTTACACGAAATGAAACTTCATACCTTCTTTAATAATCTAAAAGAAATGTGAATTGTGCTCAAATATCTTGACAATTTCATAGTGCAATATTACTCGCAAAACGTTCTGAAAATTAGTATAGAAGTCAGTTAAAATAATTTGTATTAATTACAAGATTAAAAGAGTAAAAACATAGTAAAAATTGACTAATTTTAAAATGAAATAAATGACAAAGACAGTGTCACACGAACAACGCAAAATTAGTGTATAAAAGGCATGTTAATCACCCCCTTCACGCATATTAGATTTATAAATCCATATTCTCTAAGAAAGTTTAAAGAGTTTGCGGAGGACAGTAGCCAGCATCTCCTCCGTAGTCTACAAGCTATGCCTTCTTCTGCTCTTTCATTATCGCAGTGCACAGGAGCATGCTTTACGGTAAGGTCTGTTCTTCATCTCTGGGGGATAGGGGGTGGGTAACTGCGCGAGATGTCCGTGCGAGAAGTGGCAGTGCCCGATCCGAAGGTGAATAACAATTATCGCCTCGGGCTTAGAGCCACGGGATGACCACGACAAGGGTCTTATGATCCTTGTGAGTTTGAAAAGAGTTCTGCCACTCTGTTTGCACTCAAAATGCAACGTTGGATAAAAATCTTGGTAGTAAGAGCAGATATTACCATATAGATGTATTTCTGGCTTCCTCGTGGCCAACATTACTACCTAGTCAGCGGTCTCATTTCCACTTATCCCCACGTGGCCAAGGACACAGGAAAAAACCTAATTCACATGATGGAGAATGAAGCGATATCTTCGATGTATTTGATGTTGGATATTTGATGTCAAAGGCTTACAAGGAGAGAAAGAGGAAATGGACGACCAGGCCGTAATTGCCTGGGTTCGAAGGGCCGCGGGTTCGAATTCCGCCTCGGACATAGATATGTGTGTTGTTATATGACCTAGTAGTTAAAAAGAGACATTAAAAATATATACAAAAAACAACTTCCAATTGTCAAAGAAAATTTCACATATTTGAGTTCGGACTTTCAATAATCGTTGCCTAATAAAACCTAAGGACTTTATTTCCCTTGGCAAAATAGTATTATAAAACGGAAATTTATTTAATCCAAATTTAATTTTTCATATATTGTCTGATAATTTGATTATTATTTATAACTTAATATTTCAACTCTCTCAGAGATTTCCTACAATGTTGCAATGATATTCATTGTAGCCAATTTCTATTTTATTCACACTTTCTCTATTTCGTTGGCGAAATGAACATATTTACTTTAAACTGAGTACCACTGAATTTATGAATGTTCTTTCATTACAATATTTCCATAGTTTTTGAGCTGAGGTGCATTGAGTTGAGACTTCATTCAATATTTTACTGTATTTTACATTCTCGAATGCCCAGAATGCTACATAAACAATGATATCAAGTAAAAATGGCATTTCGGGGTTTTGAAGGAATATTGGGCTTTTGAAATCCTGAACTCCAAAAAATATTTTTTCAAAAAGACTCTGCGAACATGTATTTATTTTTAGACTGGTTGTAGGAAAAAGACCTCCTGTGTGCACATGGTACCGCTAAAAATATATTAAAACATTACTGACTTCTAAATCTATGTATTCTTTTTCAAAATTGATATAATCCTAGCAAGTTGATTGGGATTCTGAATTCAATGAGAATCCAATATTTCTGGCGGGGGGGGGTGTTACATTATGCTCATATTACATTATTGAAACTTTCTGAAAACGAACTCTTTCTTTTTACTTTACACTCCTCATTCGAATACACTATACCGTTATTACAAACACTCTCGTAAATTTCACATTTTATTAATATCTCTGGGATTTTTCAACATTAAAATTATTAATCTGTTTCAAATTTCTCATGAACTCTTGACTCTTCTTCTCAGTATAACTTATTCGACAAATGAAGTTATAAAAAAATGTATAAATGTTGTACAAATTTGGAAAATTGCTTTGCAGTGAAAGCATAAAAATTTTCCGAGAACGCAAAATCTAAATTTTCTCATATGTTGATCAATTGTACTTTCTCTGTAAGAAGTAGAGAAAGTTACGTAATGCTGCGCGAAAAAACGAGGAATTTTCTGCAGAAAAACGCGTATTACAAGGCCCTTGTGACGAAAAAATGGATAAATCCACTTACTAAATTTAGAAAAACCCTCCAAATCGTGGTAAAGCCATAATCCATGTTTTGTGGGTCGTTGATAGCGAAAAAACGACTGACGGCAAAACGTCCTTCCCTCCATCTGTCCGTCCCTGAACAACGCTAGCGGCTAAACCGTTCAGCCGATTTTCACCAAAATTGATACTCCCCGATCGATCTGGCTGATGTCGCAGCCCCTTGAATTTTAAACCTATATTCAATTTGGGGGATACTTTACATGAACCCCTGGGACATTTTTGAAATGTTCAAACAAATGGCTCCATAATTTTTTATTAAATTTTGTTGTTGGATAGTGGGAAGTGCGTTTAAGAGAATAGTGCAGGTCTCATGTTCGCTGTAAACTGATTTTTCGAAAATCGCAAAAGTTCAAAATTATTTCGAAGTCTTCCTACCACTAAAATATTGAAATTTGAGATTTTTTCCCTTGATGAAATCTATTCCTTAAAGATGAGAATTTTTAAATAAGATCATGTACAATTTTTTGAACATTTTAGTATTTTCCGTGTAAGTTTCCGTGAAAATACGGGTGAGAAAGTACGCACTGTTTTAGCATAACTAGTATTCTTTAAAACTGTCCTCCTAGACATTAGGTTCTTCTCGCAAGTCCCTTTACAGTTTTATTATGACAATGTGGCACTGAAGTACGCATGAGAAAAAGTAAAATTCTCTTACTTTCTTTCTATAGAGAAACGAGAAAAGATTCTATTAAAATATAATTATATTATATTAATATATTATATATTTCCTATATTATATATTTTTACATTATATTATATATTACATTATATTTGAACTTAAAAAGGATCGACCTCTGAAAACGAAGAAAATATATTGAAACGATTATGTTCCATTTATCATAGGTTTTATTATATTTAACTACTTTTCTAAGTGGTAACTCAAACAGAAACATCTTTAGCCGAATAGTTAACGTCATAGGTACCCTGTCGGCTTGCTAACGTTGTGAATTTGAATCCAGGAGGCGAGTTTTTTTTCTTCCGTTACGGTGTGATTTCAGTAGTAATATGTTCAATATTTTGTAATTAATAATACTTTTTGAAAAGTCTTAGGGGCCCTACCGGTAGCGGTAGCTCAGTACATCAACTGATGTCACTGCAGCGCCTCTAACCGGGAGGTCCTAGGTTCGAGTCCCGACGGCGGCAGGATTTTCGACTCTAGCTTTTCAGCTAGGTCGAATTCAGCTGCTGTCTGGAGGAGAATTCTAACGGCCGGCTGCTCTGATCGGTAGTTTTCCGTGGTTTCTCCGATCAACACCAGGCGAATGCCGCAGTACCCTACCAAACGGGCCACGGACCGCGCGCGATCTGTCCTTCCTCTTCCTTGTCCTATCCTCTCCCCTTACACACACACTTACACTAACATGCATTACACTACCACATATTCCGGGAGACCGGTCGGGAGCTTAGAGCTTGTCCCGACTGGGGCGGTGCCCCGTTGGTGGGAGAGTCCTGGTTAGGGGGAACCCCACTAGCCGACGGTAGGTCGGCGCCGGGTCTCGCCATCCAGCGGGGGAAGATCACCGCCATCTCCCGAGAAAAAGAACATGCACTACACTAACGGGACTAATGACCGAAGCAGTTGACGCACGAAACACGAAAAAATCAATCAATCAATCTTAGGGGCCCTAAAAAGGGCCGGTTTTGTCGTCGATCAGTACGACGACCGGAAGCCTCCGTTCTGTACTACCTCGCCGAGGCGCCGTTGTTCCTATTTTCGACGAAATCTATATATTTTTGAAAATTGAAAAAAGTTAACTTTTCAAAACTACAAAATTGAAAATAGAGATCTTACATGTTGAAAATTCTTTTCCCAATTCATGTAATAGTATAATAATACGTAGCAGTGACAAATTAGAGAACGTATGTGCTGTTGTAGTACAACTACTTCGTTGTTTACATTATAAGCATTATAATTTCTTTAAGAAGCAATCAATCATCTATTTGCAGATAATTAAAATATTGTTAGCATTATATCATTCAATTTTAGGTTACAAGTTTTCATGAATAACGAATGCAAATTTGACCGGCAATTCTCTTAGGTTTGTTAATTGGTTCTAATAATCACGTAGTTACTTGTTTAATACTACGCGGTTCTGTATTTCAGACTGGTGTTTCGCGACCAGTTACAGTTCAGTCTTATCGCGTAATGTGGAGATCACCTTGAAGATATGAGAGGGGGCAAGATAAGCACTTCGCAGGATAGAAACTACTTGGCAAGCCGTACACAATAAACATACAAATCGAAATATTTCTAACTAGAATCAACTATATAATAGTATCGCGCTGATGATGACTCTGCATTCTTATCAAGAATGTGAGTTTGTTGTAACCTGGAGTAAATGTATGTCATAAGAACAATAAATTTCAAGATAAATTTCATTCTACAATACCCCTTATCGGTGCTGCAAGGTATCTCTGTGATAGCTCCGGAGATAAAACGTAGTAGAGGAATGGACGCCAGATCAAATCCTGCCGAATAGGTATTTTTTTACCTGATGCCTGGAACACATTAAACACTGTCATCACGAGAGAGACATTCCAAAATTCTTGCGAAGAGGAACAAACTTGTTTTTGTAAATGCTAATATGATTATATTAAGAATGTGTGCTGGTATCTTGTATTCCAAGCCATGTGACGAAACGAAATTTGGATGAGATAGCTAAAATATTAATAGTGTATCAATTGCAATATCATTATCATATTTTTACGTAATCGTTAGAAATAATATGAAAACGTTTGTACCAAGTTGTATAATCACTAGTAATTTACCTATTTAACAGTTCTAGAGATAATCAGAACCCTTAACAAGTCTCTGGGTTTATTATATAATTTTGTAAGAAAGGTAATTTCTTCGTTCTTTTAACAATTGAGAAAGGAATATGTCTTTTTTACACGTTTAACAAAGTTCCTTAGAAGCTATTACGAACTCCTTAAAATTATCATTTTGTGTTTGTGCCTTTGTGATAAATGCTAATATAACACATCCCCTAACTGTTTGTAACAATTGATAATTGTATTTCTTTTATGGTCTTCTTTAAATGTTTAATGTGAGTCTTCGGTAGTTGGAGCAACATATAAAAATGTATTAACTCCAAAACATAATAAAGAACGATTTGACGTGGTCATATGAAAGAAATCAATATTTTTTATTATTTTCTCCATTTTTAAATAAACAATGTTTTGATACGGCATATCTTTAGTGCGGGGTAGACTGAGACTAAGTGGTCAGCATTCATTCAGTCCCAATTTTCACAACGAAAATAAGGAATATTAATTAAGTTATATCCAATGATTATTCGCCATGTTTGTGTAGGTGATCCAATGCACAAATCACCTGTCATTTTCTCTCAATATAGGAAAAAACAAGGAGATGCGAATTTGGGAACTCAAAATTTCCGGGATAAAGTCGGTCTTCTAAATTTTAAACTTATGATAAAATTCATAAATAAGATAACAGAGTTTGATAAATAAATATATTATCATGCATTGTTAAAACATCAGATGCCCTAATATTGCATTTTCCAGAAATTGTACTGCTTGAGAACGAATATGTTTAGAGAATACGATTTCTATTACATCTTAAATGTTACTCTCAGAAAAAATGGAGACATTTCAGAAAAAAATTATTTCGTATTCGTAGATACATTAAGGGTTTCAGATTACTGAACGACCACTAACTCTCTCTGTAGCCGAGATCGTTTAACATCGGGTTATGGATCGGAGGTACGGTGGATCGAGTTATGCGCGATACCTTTTTTTTTTCTTCTGTTCCACGTTCTGTTTTAACTAAGTCTGAGAATTAAAAGAGAAGAATGTTTAGCGGAAAATACTTGTATTTATTTGTTGCTTATAGGAACTTTGCTGAAATTTTTTCTACTATATAATGTGTAATTAGTTCGCAGGAGTTCTATCCCGTTTTATTACAAATACTTATACAAATGTGTATTTATTTATATTCATTCATTCAATAAGAATTTAACCTAACCTCGTTTGCAATTATGATAATGAACGTGTTGACATTTATTTTGCATTCATTTCCAAAAAAGGTATGTTATGTAAAGCTGCCGATTATCTATTTCGCGATTTCAACGGCAATACACGTTTTGGAGTCCCCTGATACCGAAAAAGTGATTTTATTGAAAACGTCCGTCCGTCCGTCCGTCTGTGTCCGTCTCAAATCATCCTTTCCAAATTGAAGAAACCCCTGTTCTTCTGGCTGTAGTTGAAGTTTTGAAAATTTGAAAAATCTTTGAAATTTGGGGGTACTCTACATTAAGCCCTTCGGATATTTTCAAAATTTTCTCAAAAACGGCTCCAAATGTATTCTTTAAATTTCTTATATGAATAGAGTAAAATACACTTCGAAAGATGACATAGGTCCAATTTTCACGGTTAACTCTTGAATTATCGAAAATTGCCAAAGTTTAACTTTTTGGGCCGTCTACCTACAACTACAAAATTGAAAACAGATTTTCCTTACAAATGAAATTTGTTGTCCATAAATCGTTCTTGCATAACAGTCATGCAGGCTTTTTTGAAATGTTGGTATTTTTCGTGCAAAAGTGCGAGCAATATTTATAATTTTAAAGAATGGCTTGAAATGCAAAACTGCATTGATACCGTTTTTCTTTCTTTAACTATTAAAACGTTTCGAAACTGATTTTGTGAAATCGTACTTTTTACTGTTTCTTTCGTTGTAAGGAACATTCCTGTCTTCAGCAAGCAAAACTCAACAAGTGTCACTCGTCAACACATCCTAATATGTGAAACATTGTATGAGTGGCTGCGAGGAAAGTCGTCATGTAGTTCAGGTGCTTGCTTGAGGAACCGGAGGACTCGAGATCAGGTCCTGGCTATTCATGCAATTTTTTATTTTTTTAAATGTGTGAAATTTTAATTAACACTTTTCCTTTTCAATAATTTAAGGTATGTATTTGCTGTCGTCGTTTCAGAGTTTTAAAAAACTAATGTAGTGATAATAGTGTAACATTTGTAATCTATTAAGCAAACATTACCAATAACACGAGAAACTAAGAGCTTTTTTTTATTAAAATGTGAGTAGGTGAACAAAAAGATAATAACTGCGTAATGATAGGTGGTTTTTCTTTAAGTCAATAAATGTTTCTTAGATTCTAGTAATTACTTGCAGCAAATGAATTTTGAATCACAGACCGTGTCGAAACTTGTCTGCTACTTTTAGCCCAACGTTATCATGTCTAACAATCTCACCTTGGACAGAGGCGATAAGGGTTGAGCGTCAGGCTCGAACCGAAGCGCCTGCTACCAAAAATTACACAGTACTGAACTGAAACATTCATAAGTAGAATTAACTATTTTATTGTGTCGCGTGGATATTTTGCTTTCTTATTGACTCCTAGAGGTAATTTATTTAATATTTTCAATTGCAGAAGTGCGGCAAAGCAATCAGTTTGAAGACAAAATTCGTAAGATTCTTTATTGAGTCAGTTCACGGAAATACGTTCGTGCGTCTGTGTTCGTAGCGCAATCGCTTAGGTGCGTGGCTTCACAATAGAGGAACGCGTGTTCAAATCCGGCAAATTACAAGCGGATTTTTACTTGACGAGCAATGAAAATGAATTACTAATAACGATGTCGAGAATGTTCTAAACATTCCTTTCGTTTGCTAGAAGATACCATTACAAAACTGCGGAAAGAATTTGACGTACTTTCGATTACTGCTCGTTTACCGCTTACTGCTCATTGACAACTCCATATTTTCCTCTTCATAGGCCGTTTTTGGTTTTTGCATTACTACGTTCGTTTCCTTCCCAATCCCTAATATTACGTCCTTATAATTAATGTTATTTATTTGTCTCTCTGCTCTTTTGTCAAGTTCTCTAGCGGAAATGTTTTCTTTGTTTGAAGCTCACACTTCACTACTACCAAAATATTTCACAGACTATCTCCCAGCAAATGTTTCGAATTTTCTTTGTGTGGACAGGTTTTAAGTTTTTGCTCCATTCTCTTGCCAGCTGCCATCTATCGCCGCACAAAATACATTTTTTGACATTATATCAACTTTTCGGTTCCAAATAGTGGAACCGAAATATTATTTCTAGAATATTAAAAAAGGCTATAATCTTGTCCTAAATAGCAGTTTTCATTAAAGAATTTGGAGCCGTTGTTAAAAAAAAGTGGCGTTAAACGTTACTGTAAATGCGAAATTTGAAGCTCTTTTTCACAGGAATCTATTTTTTCGAAAAACTTAATTTAAAGTCTTTTGAAGCACTTTTACTCGCAAGTTCAATAATGTATACAAATCCATTCAAATGTGTATATTAACAACGTGAGAGATGTTTCAAAAAATTACATTTGTGTAATTTTTGAAAAAAACGAAAGAATACAAAAAATTAACTTTACGTCATATTAAACAGTGCAATTACCACCATCCATTGGAAAAATTTGAAGAAAAAATTTGGAGCCAGTTTTGTGAAAATGTCGTTTGAGCGTTACTTAAAATGCGCAATTTTGAGGTCTTATAAAAAACTATTGAAATTTCGAGAAACATTATTTCACATTATTTAAAGCACATGAACTCATGAATACAATTACGTGAAGAAATTGCCTCTAATGTAAATATTACCAAAGTGAGAGACAAGCCACAAAAAATTCCTTTTTTTTAAATTTTTGAAGAAACAACAGAATAGAGCAATATGGCGTTTATGTCATCGGATAGGGTGCATCTGGCACTAACCTTAGCAAAACTTTAAAGAAAAAAATTGGAGCCGTTTTTGAGAAAATCTTGTTTATGTAAATTTTTAAAATTGCAAATATTGCAAGCCATATTGTGCGAAATCAACTAAAACATTCAAAAAAATTACATGACCTTTTTAAGAGAACTAATTATGAGCAACAAATTTCATTTGAAGCAAAAATATGTCTTTAATTTTGTAGTTGTAGGAAGACGCCGAAAAATATTCAAACTTTCACAATTTTTGAAAATTCTGAGTTAACAAGAAAGTTTACAAGAAATTTAAAGAAAAGAAATTGGAGCTTTTTATGAGAAAATTTTGAAAATGTTCGGGGGCTTCTAATAGAGTCCCCCAGAAAACTAATGAATGTTTTTCAAAATCGCAGAGCTTCAGCTCAGGCAAAAACGACAGTTTTTTTTTCAATTTGGAATAGATCGTATGCATGGTTTAGGCGCTAGAGTTGTTTACATACACCAGACGGACAGACGGACGTTTTGCTTCCAATTGACATTTCGCCACCAAGGATCCACAAAAATGGTATTCTGGCTACACCACTTGTTAGAGGATTTTTTCTCTTAATTTAGCAATTGGTTTGATTCAGTTTTTCGTCACCAGAGCACGACAATGAAATTTTCCCCCGAAATTTCGCCGTTTTTTCGCGCAGCATTACATAAGTTTATACTACTTATATTACTCCGTAAATACGTAAGTATACGAGAAAGTAATACGTAAAGTGTGTGTTAACATGCGTTACGCAGATAAATTTTAAGGAATGAGGTAGTAATGGAGTTGAAAAAAATATTTCTTGGTTTTTAAAACCATGTATTTATATAATAAATATTTGATTATTAGTTGAAGTAAATATGTTTATCATGCCCATTTGTGAACATTCTGAAATGTTACATTGTTGTGAATGATATTTATTTATAAACAAGCCTATTATTAAATATTCTTCTCAATCATTCATTCAAGAGTATGCTACAACTATTTTACTGAACTATCCCAACCGCGGATCCAAAAGAAAAGACTCAGGGTCACGTGACCCTCTCTTGATCCTAGAAAATATACATTTCTCTCTCCTAATGAACTAGTGGTAAACTAGTAATGAAAATGAAGATGATGTTTTATTTATATAATATTATTTCATCAGAAACAGTTCTTTAACCCTTAACTTGACGTTGAAATATTTGTTACATTATTTTAGGAGACACTCAATAAGCCATGCAAGTCTGGTAAAAAAATAGTGAAAGGTTTGTTTAGTCCATAATCCAAAGAACTAAAATATGTTGGTGGATATCGTTTAACATTTCGTGAACTGCTGCAGAACTTTTTGAATTCATACAGAAGCGATTTCCCGCTTTTTGGAGTCAGGATGTCACTTGAAAAATAGGTAGAAAAATAATAATTTTTTTGTATCAGTAATATTTAATCCAGAAATTAATAAAAACATATAAAAAATGGAGACTCAAAATAAATAGTCAAAAGTCAAGATACATGGTTGTAGGGAAATCTCTATACGATCTAGAACAGAAATAGGTATATTTCGAGTAGTAAAGGAATTTCAATATCTCGGAGTGACTATTAGAGCAGGTGGATCTAATAATAATGACTATTAAAAAAATAAGCAAGGGAAAGCCAATTATTAGTAGACTTCATATTATTTTATGAAACAAGAATTTTCGAAAGAAGACTAAGAGACAATATGCAAGACAATGGTGGAGAGCTGTGTTACGTATGGATCAGAAATTTGGGGTAAAATTGATGCAACAAACTCTCGGTGAAATGCTATGAAAATGAATTTTTGGAGACGATGTTGTCAGTATACTGTTGGATAGAATACCAAACAAAGAGATTACAGAGATAATGAAGATTGAGAGACAAGTGATCGAAAATGTAGAATCAAAACAACTCGAATGGTATAGCTATCTAATTAAAATGCATGCTGACAGAATATCCAAAATTATCTTTGAGTGGATCACTTTCGAAAGAAGAAAACGAGGAACCCCAAGGAAATCTTGTAAGTACGTCATTCGATTCGACAATAAAGAGCAGAAGAATAGAGGATGATGCCTGACGGAATAAAAAACTGTGGCGTGTAGATTGCGAAAACGGTCATTAGAACTGTAAAATACTCGCTTAAGAATTTACCTTAAACCCGAAGTGAAAGATAGTGGATGAAGAAACCTTGTTATTATGTGCTGGCACAAAATTGGGGCTAACAGACATTGTTGGAATACCAAACCAAAAGCAAAGTTACGTTCTTACTTGAAAAGATTACATGAAAAAGAAAATTTGATTATTTTCTAGAGTGGAGTCCTTTAGATAACAAATATCAGATATTACTCTATTTGGTATTTATAATATTTGTAAACTTTGTCCATTTATCGGCATGATCGCTTTTTCAATGGGAACAACTATTCTTCGGAATTTATAGGTCGAAAAGTAAATATAGTATTGAGGTAAAAAAAGATGATTGAATTATGTTTTCGAAAAACTTACGGGACTGAAGTAAAAAGAGAAAACTATCACAAATAGTAAATTCACATTTCTTGTATGTTGCACCAAGGAAGTGTTAATTCCGCAATTAAAATCTATTTTCGACCCACCAATAACATTTAGCCTGGAAATCTTTCGCTTCAGCTGCGATAACATAATTCACCAGAACGTGTACGGCATTTTATCGACAAATGACAGAAAATATAATTACAATAGGCAGTAGGACTTCTGATGCAGTATTCCAAAGGCAGATATTTTTAAAAATTCCAGATTTTTGTTCATCATTTCTATCTCATGGTAAGCAACATGATTCTCAAGTTAATGTTGAAATATTTAGTATCAATTTCGGAATCCTAAGAGTTAAGTAAAAGGAACGCAATGGTGACCCTGAAGATTTGGTTACGAACTCAACAGCGATAGCGCAGATGTCTCCTTCTTCCAGGCCTTGCATTAAAGTTGTCGCCGAAGAGTGCGACCAAATGTGAATGAATTATGAATTTGAGGTCATTGTGTTATTATTTAGATTTTCTTTGTAAAATCGTCTCTACATGAGATATACTATATACGAACACAAACTATCAATCAATGGGCAGTACATTTTAAAGCGTTACATTGTAATATAGTAGCGGTGCGTTTCAACAATAATAAATATTTTCGTTATAATTTTAAAATTCAACCTTAATTCATATTATAGTACTTTACTTAAATTACTTTATAAATATGTATAACTTGAATGAAAATTTTCCCAATTTAAAAAAAATTAATTGCTTATTTTGTTTACAATATTTATTAACAATTCATTAAAAATTATAAATATGCAATGCAATGTTACTGAAGATGCGTTAGTGAACACATATCCAATAAATTGGCAATTTTGTATAAAATGTAAAAAATGTATGAAAATAGAGAAAATTCAATTTTGCAACAATATTTTACAGGTGAGAATCCCTATTGATTTTCTAACGATTATCGTGATACAGATTTCCGAAGATTGACAAAATTTTGAAACAATATTAACAATTAAAATTACAATTTTGAAATAATTTATGACAGTAGAATCTCTAGTGATTCTTAATGGATTAGCGGAAACAGTGTTTGCATAGGTCTGCTTGTCTAGAAGAAGTGGGTGTAACATTCCGATGACGTGTAAAAAACTTTGCGTGCATTGCTCGTCTCTCGAAAATAAAAATATCGTAACGTAAAAATATACTTTCTATACTAATTTAAATATATTAATTTCATTGAGTTGGATTGGAAATCATACATAAATTACATGTAAGTAATATATTGATATGTGTATGTGTGTGTTCCTCCAAAGTTCACGCAATAGACAAAAGCTGGTGTTTCTACCTTTACAAACATTAAGATATAAAAATGTTATATAAGAGTCATATCTCGCTTTCGATACTCATGCAAAAATCCTCAATGACTAGGTATCACATATGATTTTTAATAGTTGCGGTAAAGAACTCCATGTAAAATGCAATCACCCTAACGTTATATTGAAGTGAAGTAATTAATTGTGATCCCCAAAACAAAAGATCAAAAATCATTCATTTGCTTACAGCTGCACTTACAATGTCTGGAGTAGATAACTTTCATTGGGACTAAATGAACTTTAAATACGTTTAGTTTATTTAGTATTTTACATATCAAAACTATTTTATTAAAATATTAGTGTTCGTGAACATATAGTATTTTTGTATTCGGTCATCTGAGAAATTGATGATGAAGAATTTCACAACTGAAAGCTGCTATCTCGGAGACGTGTTTGTGCAACTGACTTTAAAACGTATTTCTTTACGTTATTAATTTTTCCAATAAAATAACTAGGTTACACAATGCATACAATGCAAATTATTTGCATGTATATTAAATATTACTATAATAAACGACGAAATGTAGATAAGGAGCTGAATACTCGTTGTCCATTGTTATTTCTTGCAAAAAACCCGTTTTATAACTGTTTTGAAATATGTTTTTACTGGGAAATTGCATGACTTTATTTTTGTAATTAAATGTATATACAACAATTTACGTAAAACTGTTGGTTGATTTAATATTTATATTCAAATATTTACTATAATAAAACTCGCGATCACCGCCATTTTGTAATGTTCAAGATGAATAGTCCCGCCTCCCTGAAATAAAGCTAAAGCAGATTGGTCAGCTCGATCCCGCAGGGCGGGGCAGGGGTCGGAAAACTTTGGTAAAGTTCGGCTCAGGACATCGCCCATTTTTTGTGCAAGGGACGGTACGTTGACAGAAACGCCATATTGCTCTATTCTTTTCTTTTTTCACAAATTACAAAAATTTAATTTTCCTGATGAGTCTCCCACATCGGAAACTTTGAAATTACACTACAGGCGATTTCTTCACTTTGTTGTATGAGTACATGTGCTTTAAATATTGTCAAATAAAGTTTCTCGAAAACGCAGCAGTTTTCTGTAAAAATGACCTTTAAATTCATTTTCAGAAACGCTTAAACGTAATTTTCTCAAAATTGGTTCCAAATTTTTTCTTCAGAATTTTTCCAGTGAATAGTGCTAATTGCATTGTTTAATATGACATAATGTTATTTTGCTGTATTCTTTTGTTTTTTAAAAAAATTAGACAAATGTATTTTAATATTTCTCACGCCATTAATATGCACATTTCCATCGATTTGTATACATTATTGCATTTTTTTAGTGCAAGTACTTCATATGACTTCAAATTATGTTTTTCGAAAACTCAATAGATTCCTGTGAAAAGGAGCTTTAAATTTCGCATTTACAGTAATTCCTAATCGTCATTTTCTTAAAAACGGATTGAAATTTGTCAATGAAAATTGCTATTTAGGATGACTTTGTAGTCTTCTTTAATATTCTTAAAATATAATTTAGGTTCTACTAAGAGGAAACCGAAAAGTTGCAAAAATTTAAAAAAAAATTTCTTTGGGCCCCAATAGATGGAAGTAGTCAAGAAGGAGGGACAAGACTGTACTCTCCCAGTCCACACCAAAGAAATTAGAAACCTTTGCTACGAGAATGTCTGTGGCATTCCGTAGTACCTCTAGTTACTTTCTCGTATACGGAGTAATATAAATAGTATAGAAAAAGGTGAAATGAGGAAATTGTACAGCCTTTCTGCATCCGAGGATTGAATCGGAGCAGTACAGAGAGTACTTCAATCACCCGACGACAACCGGGGAAGAGATTTACATGAGAACTCATCGGCCTTAAAGTTTATCCGCAGAGAAGTTGTACTACTTCCTTATCTACTACTTTTCCACTGTAAGGAGTTCAGGGGATATTTCAAAGTTTCTGATCAATAAAGTGACATTTGTAACGTATTGAGAAAGCGAAGGGCAATGAAACTGTTTCCCTACATTTCAATGGTCTCTTAAGATAAAATATAACTCATCTAGGAGAAACAAATTCTCGACTATGATATGCTTCTATCGAAATGATATACAAAATGAACGTTGGGACTCTCACCATTGATAACTGCATCGACATACTTCATTTCTTGTACAGATTCGTAGTCAAGCTTTCCTCCAACAATCTTCTTTACTTGCGATATTTCTGCATACATGCGTTCCTGCACGTCTTTATGCTGGGACAATAAGTGTGCGGTCACACAAACAGCTGTTGAAACAGTTTCGAACCCAGCGAAGAAGAAAATTCCAGCTTGTGCACAAATGTCATCGTCTGTCATATCTAAAACAAACTCAAATGTATAAGGCGTTTTACAATATAAATTATATCCTATGTTTCTAAATTTTTCAATTGAAAGGGCATTAAAAATGTGGGTCCTTCAAATTTTGATATTTTTATATTTCTAACAGTTCTATACTTATCGACGATCGACATGATTCTCTCGGAACAAAATTTCCAATATTTTAGCATATTTTATTACATAATATTGATAAACTGGTAATGTAACTGGTAAAGTAAACTGGTTGTAAAAAGAAAACAATTATCATAGATGTGATTTGATAATCATCAGACTAATAAATTCTTTCCAAAACTCGTGGTGTTTTGAACATCAGTTCTTGCCTTAATTACAACTTCTGAACACGGCTTTCTTATCCAAAGAGTTCCAGTTTTCTTATCTCAGGTGCCTCATACGTATTCAGTATAGGATAAACGGTACAGTGATTGGCCACCCCCCAGTGATTGGCCACTCCAACTATAATTGGAATTATCACTTGTCCTTACACCGTTTTCTAATATTTTGCTTCTAAACGGTGCGAAGGGACAATAAGTGTGCGGTCACACAAACAGCTGTTGAAACAGTTGAAAATTTCTGAATATTATGAAATATTTTCTTCGACCGCAAGAGTGCAACTGTTGCCAATATGGCGAATGTATGTTAACAGTGCGGAGTGTGTTCATTGTAGTACGTAAACATTCCTTAAGATTTTCTTTAGAAAACCGATATCCAAAAGTGCAGTTTGTTGATTACGCCGGTTAGTAATTCGCAATATGTCAGAAACCACAAATCTTATTGAGTGAAAATGATATCTGTTGAAAATGAGAAGCCTAGCTTTGCGTACTTAGTGGTATAGGGGGGTGGCCAATGACTGTATGTATCTTCGAAAGTGTGTGGATTGTGTTATTGGCCACACTGCTAATAATTGTTGATACATTGTTTTTAATCGTAGTTTAATATTATTGCACTTAGGTAAAACCTGTGTGGGCCTGAAATAAGCCATGCCATCTTACAATGCCAAAAAATCCGAAGCAGGAGTATGATGCGGGAGCCATGGCAAATGCCATCAAATGTGTTAAAAGTAACGGGGCAACTGTGCGTTCTGCTGCAAAATCATTTGGTGTTCCCAAAACAAGTTTGCAGTGTCGTTTAAACATTCCAGATCACAAAACATCTCTAGGTCCTGATACTGTTTTATCTAAGGAATGAGAAGCCAGTCTAATTACGTGGATACTTGAACCAGCCTGGAAAGGTTTTCCAAGGAACAAGAAATATCTACAGAGTAGCGTTGAATAAATTTTAGCTGCTAAACCAAGGCCAAATCCGTTCAACAATAACCGTCTACGAGAAGGCTGGGTCAATGATTTTTGTAATATGACATCCCATAATCACTACATGGGCAAGTGAAACAGTTACAGCCGCTTGTTCGTGTGTCAGCGAACAAGACATCAGAATATGATTTGAAGAATTTGTAGGGTAAATCGAAGGAAGTAACCTGGATGACGCAATAAATGATCCTACAAGGGTCTATACTGGAGAACGAGTGGATGACAAGCGAGGTATTCTACAAATACATTTGAAATGTATTCTATTCATTTCTATTTAAAAAATGGTATCACATTCCCAGTGATCATATTCATAGGCGACCAGAAGGCACTTCTGAATTAAGTCGAATATGTTCAGATTTGAAAATCGGGAATATTGTAATTTTCCCCCACAGCACTTACATAAAATAGTAGAGTGGTATGTAATCTGTGTCTTACAAATTGTATTTTCATCGTTAATATCATAACTAATTAAACATATCGTTATAATAGTTGTTTCTGTTAGAAATAATTGAGTGGCCAATCACTGTACAAAATGACACGTTTTTAGTAAAAAATTAATTAATAATGTAATATTAATGTTTCGATAGAAATTATGGTTGGCATAAGTAAAAGGACAATTGAACAGTTGAAACTTCCTAGTAAATTTTCAAAATTTTTATTTTCAAATGAGCTAATGGTCTCACAACTCCTAAGTGGCCAATCACTATACCTTTTACCCTAATTTGGGATAAAATGCGTCGGCCGGTGTTTTCAAACATATGGGCCAACTACATTTATGTACATACACTATAGGAAGCAGCTTGTTAACAAACAGAGCTGCCCTACATATATGTGAAAGGATATAAAGAGCATATGAGGGGCGAGTAAACTTACTGCTTTTCCTAGCGCTCACTTCCTCGGCCTCTATTACGACCTCTTTCTCCGCCTTGAGCTACCCTAGATTCATGAGTAAGGGTATGATTGATTGATTGATTTTTTCGTGTTTCCGGTCGCGTCAACTGCTTCGGTCATTAGTCCCGTAGTGTAGTACATGTTTTTTCTCGGGAGATGGCGGTGATCTTCCCCCGCTGGATGGCGAGATCCGGCGCCGACATACCGTCGGCTAATGGGGCTTCCCCCTTACCAGGACTCTCCCACCAGCGGGACAAGCTCTAAACTCACGACCGGTCTCCCGGAATATGTGGTAGTGTAATGCATGTTAGTGTAAGTGTGTGTGTGTGCGTAAGGGGAGAGGATAGGATAAGGAAGAGGAAGGACAGATCGCGCGCGGTCCGTGGCCCGTTTGGTAGGGTACTGCTCCGGCATTCGCCTGGTGTTGATTGGAGAAACCACGGAAAACTACCGATCAGAGTAGCCGACCGCTAGAATTCTCCTCCAGACAGCGACTGAATTCGACCTAGCTGAAAAGCTAGTGTCGAAAATCCTGCCGCCGTCAGGACTCGAACCTAGGACCTCCCAGTCAGAGGCGCTGCAGTGACATCAGTTGATGCACTGAGCTACCGCTACCGGTTGTTCCCCGCCTTGAGCTGCTCTAGATTTACGTGAAAGGGTGTGAAGAGTATGTGAGGGAGTGGGTGAACTTACTGGTCTTAGTAGAGTCTAGAGTTATGTGCAGTGTTATTAAGAGCATCTGAGGGGGCGAGTACACTTACTAGTCTTCCTGGCCCCCACTACCTTGGTCTTAACTGGATTGTTTGTCCGTCTTGAGCTGCTCTAGATTTATGTGAATGGGTATGAAGACCATGTGAGAGGTGAATGAACTTACTGGTCTTGGCGCCAACTTCCTCGGCCTCCGCCGCGTCCTCTTTCTCCGCCTTCAGCTGTCCTTCGCGCGCCTGCATGAGCAGCTGCAGCATGTCCGGCCGGATGATACCCTTCTGCCGGCGCTCCTTGATAGTTGCGTCCACGAGTGAGAAGAAAAAGTCTGTCGCTCTGCCATCCAGCACCCGCAAACGAAGGAGCTAAATACCATAAGACGATTTTCAGACCGTTTATCTTCTAGATATTTTCACAGATTATTTTAGTTAGACATTGTCCACTGACCTCCTGACAGACTTGATATCTGGCCGTCTCTCGGTCCAGACCGTCGGTAGTGCGTCTATCGGTCGGCCCATTGATCCGTCCATCCGTTCTCAATAATACAAATAGTTCCCAATAATATTATTTATGGTTTACTAATTGATTGCTGTGTGTTTACGGACCTTAAACAAAACACGTAACGATATTGTTAATACCCTTGCGGCCCTTTCTGATTCTTTATGCCCTTGGGCCTTTTGAATACTTTATGGCCCGCTCTAACACCAACAGAACACATACATTTTTACGAATTATATTTATTAAAGTTATGATGCAATCAAATACAATAAATAAATAGAATAATGCTCAGGTAAGTAAAAATAACTCGCTGTAAACCTAATTTTGCTTAATTGATATGAAAATTGCAATTTTGAAATGTTCCCACGAATATACAATTGCCACCAGTCACTCATATTTCACTGTTACGTATCACATTTTTTTAGAGACATAGTATGTGCTTCTTGAGTAGCATTACTACTCGTAGAAATATGATGTATAAGGCACATCGGCTAACATCCTCGAAATGTTACGCTTTTTGGTGTAATGACATATTCTAAATAACTTATGGCAACAGAAGCAAATAACCTAAAAACTACCGTTTCATAAACGCAATTTACACTGTTATTCACGCTATTATATAACTCTCAAATACACCATAAATATTTTCATATATTTTTTGAGATTTTACTGGCAATCACTATCCGTAGTTTTGTTAGCTTTTGCGAGAATTTTCGCAGGAACTTCACAATATTCTTTCATTTTGAGTGAACAAATCAGTTCAATAACGATTACGCAATAGTAATTAGATACATACACTGTTTTGTTTATCTGACGTCACATTGACAAATGACTATTACAATGCATCTTTTCATTTTTCGACGTAAGAAAAATTATCAATGTTTCGAATTCTCGTTTGATTCAGCAACGAACTAGTAAACCATAAAATTTTGTATGCACCACGGGCGTCACTAGATGATTTTGCCCCTCAGACGACTTCCAAGCCCTTAAGCCAGAGGCCCTCGGGTTTGGAACTTGCCCTAGGGGCAAAAACATCTACTTAACGCCCTTGATACATAAATAACTATTAAATAATTGCGCTTTTTACTTCTTTTCTAGACCGGGAAGACACTGGCGCTAGAAAATTCTAGTTACGTTGTAGAAAATGTTTCCAGATTGAAATCAAGTGCACCAAAATTATTCTGTGCACAATAAGAGATCTAAGATGTTATGTACTAAATCACAGTATACTTTTGAAGCACATAAAAATCAAGTAAAATTGCGATATGCTGTAAAATAGCCGATACGCTGGACTGTTGGTGACGAGGTTCTAAAATATTTTTTGTTTGAAATACTTTCTTGAAAATTTGATCTTGAAGAAAAGTAAAGGACATATTGTTTTTAGCATGAGTGATTTTTGGGTGATTTTAAGCGAAATAGTCAAATTTTTGCCAAAAAATATGAAATCAACATTTTCTGAAACAAGCTCTACGTTTTCTTAAATGTTTTGCTCAATAGGGAAGTGTTCACTAAATAGTGTGGTACTTGCGAAGTTTTTAAAAATGAGTATTTCAAAAATTAGCTAAGGTTCATTTATTTCAGTGAATCCCTCTCCTTTATAATATATATCTCCATCGATAATAGTATACTATGCAATTAGTTTATAATGTTAGCTTTTGCACGAATAACAAAATATTACCGAACGAACGACGTTAGGAGTGAATTCGGTAGTAATTTCTTATGAGTGCAAAAAAGTAACATTATAAACGAGTTGTATACGCTATTTTGTTGTATAACAGTATTATAAAACTTTAAGGAAGCTAAGCAATTTAAATGTTAAGTTGTAACCTCAGATTCGTGTTATGACTTCATGAGTGCTACCTAAGCAACTAATTTGTTTACAAATGACAGAAAGTTGTGACAAAAATTGAAAGTTACATTTCAAACATAATGGATTCTTTGCCAAAAGAAACTTTGGAGGAAAAAAGGATGCACAAGCAGAAAATGAATGCTGGTTGGATGAAAAATATGCAAATTTTGAATGCGAGGCTGTTGTTCTTTCGTATCTATCAGAGTAGGTTAGTTAAGATACTACAATGCATGTGCTAGAATAAAAACGGTAGTTATGATGCATGATTCTTTAAACATTATGTCCACAGCGTGTAAAGCGTCTACCTTATGGTGTATGTATTCAAAATTAAAGGCAATGTGTAAATGTGTGTTTAAAAAGACATCCGCGACGTTTTTTGCCGATAATGGTGGTAATATTACTGCACTTACATGTCACGGAGGGTGACGATCTTCAAATGTAGCTGAATCTTCCGTTGAATCAGTGAATAATAAGATTTACATTGCAACAAGATTTTGGTTAGTGCAGAAACTAAAGAAAAAATAAGCACTTTGGAATTAAATACATCGTCTGAAGTGTCTTTGACAAACTTATCCAACAGTACTACTAATATTCATATTCATAAAAACTAATTAGTTGTTATTTATTATTGTTAAATATTACCTAAAACAGCGACTTTAATTTTAAAGTAGTAATAAGTTAATAAATTAGATTTTAAAATTGAACGTTTTTCACAATATATTTGATTTTGCTGTGAACACAGAATCTATTTACATGGTTCCATTTCCTTCTTTTTACTCCATAACTGATGATAAATGGGGTCCGTGACTATAATGTTAGTGATGATTCATATTTCGTGCAGTAAATGGGATGATGTAATGATTCGTGTAGTAATGGAGATGATGTAATGATTCGTGCAAAAATACCGATGACGTAATGATTCGTGCAATAATATGCCATATTATGAACGATTTTGCTAATGGAAAAAGGTTGTTTATTATGCTGGTATACATACAACCATTTTAATCCTTTGGTAAACAAATATATAGTATGCATTTATCAGAAATTGATATTAAACAGGCATCGGGAAGTATAATTAAAATTAAAGTTAAGCAGGCATTATAATTAAAACTGTAATGCTGTTCATGCAAAAAAGGGGAGAATAATAAAACAACAGTTCTAACGTTCTGCCGTTCTTTGAGGTGTACTGAATATCTTATTATCAATGCTTTTTCGAATGACTCAGCAAAAGCGAGTTTTCAGTTTTTTATTTTTTTTCCTAGGGCTTTTATCCAGCCGACAGCCGGTTGCCCTTTACGTCCCGAAGGGACGCATATTCGACCATACACTAGACAAACACTTGCGGGCTCCTCTGATCTGGGGTCAGCAGAACGCGAGGCCCTCCGCGACAACACACACACAAAGTCAAGGGACAAACAGCCATGCCCAAGGCGGGACTCGAACCCGCGACCCTTCGGACCGAAGCGCTGAGTCGGTACTCGCTCTTAGCCACCTCGGCCATCCAGGTCGGCCAGTTTTTTATTACTTTATCAATAATTGAATTTTGTAATGAGTAGTAAAAACCTGTCACAAATGTTAAACTCACCTTCATTAGTTTGGGATAGAGTATATATCCTAAGAAGATTAAAGTCCGTAGTTTGGAGAAGTTAGTCATGACCTTCCCCCAGCGGTAAAATTCGTTATCAGGATTCTTCATAGAATCGCAGCTGATTCCGAAGGCTGTGGTGGCGATGACGTCATTACCAAAACGGGTGAAGAGGTCTTTCATATCAGTTGGAAGAGGTTCCTTCAAAGGTCCTGGGCAAACATTGATTACTACAAATGAGAAACAGGTACATTTTCACTCTTCATGAAATGGAGGCGAAAACTTGTTTTATTTCAAAACAAGAACTGGTCTTTGGAACTCGGTAGGAATACTTGGCCTCCTAATTTACTCAGAGAACTCTAAAGATGTTTGACTGTTGTGTAGTTGCGCCACGGAGGTTTCCGCAGTTTGGGGGGGCGCTATTTTTTCCCCAAACCGAGAATGGATCTCATGTTCTTCCTACCTTTCAGTCAATATCGATCAAAGCGATTGTGAAGTGCACAGAAGTGAGATGAAACCTCGATAGGTGTCGATGAATTAAACGCTTGCGTTGCCACTGAACTTATCTCCGAGACGCAATCATTGCCGACAGTACTGGGTCTAGTAATGTGTGATTTTGCATTTCTATCTCTTCCTTCAGTATCTTTCAAAGCAAGAGTGAGGTGCACAGCAGTGAGAGTTGAAAGCCCGATCAATGGCGATGTACACCGCAACAGCCTGCGTTGACCAGGAGGTTATCTGCATGATGCGATCATTGCCTAGTGTTGGACATCTCACTCTAGTACTGTGTGCTTTTTGGAGCAATTAATAGTTCTATTCGTTTCTGTCGTACAAGAGCCGACGAGAAAGAGAAACAAATGATAATTATATTGGTTGTCACAGATGAAATTACTAATGGTAAAATTGGTGATGAATTTGAAAGGAGGAAGACGATTAAAATTTCATGTTCTGTGGTGTGTCAGACAAGCAGTGCAAGTTACCTTTTATTTTGAAAATGATGATGTAGGTGGAATCAATAGCTTTATTGTTTATCTTGGAAACTAAAACTAAAGTTAGATTGTATCCCAAAAGGCTAGCCAAAGTAAGTGGCCGACTTTCTGAAACTGAGACTTGTGGCTGCTTAAAAAATCCCATTCGCATTTCGTTCAAAAATATATCAACTAGCAAGTGATACATCGTGAGACTCGCAAGTTCCAAAATCACAAGTTGTGAGAAGTCTTCCAGAGGCTGCCTTTTCTGATGTCTTTGAAATTCAAAATAAAACAGTCATGGTTATTGAACTGTTTTGTATTTATACCAATTTCTAAACACGAAAGTGTCCTCCATTACACAACTGTTTCAGGTTGCAGCATTTAAAGTGACAAACAAAAAGTTAATATATGATAAATGTATCGCTTTGTTTCTTTCTTTTTACTTTCTCGTATACGTAATTATGTACAGAGTATTATACGTCGATTATTATGTAGTATAGAGAAAGTTATGTAATGCTGCGCGAAAAACGGTGGATTTTTGCGAGAAAAAAATCATTGCCGCGCTCTGACAACAATAAAGTGGATAAATCCAGTTGCTAAATTAAGAAAGAAATCCTCTAACACGTGGTGTAGCCAGAATCCCCGTTTTGTGGGTCCTTGATACTCAAAAGTCAATTGACGTCAAAACGTCCGTCTGTCTGTCCGTCTGTCTGGCGTATTTTAACAAACCTAGTGCCTAAACAATGCGTAGAATTTTTTCTAAATTGAAGAAATCCCTGTCGTTTTCGCGTGAGTCGAAACTCTGTGATTCTGAAAAACATTCATTAATTTTTGGGGTGACTTATATGAAGCCCTAGGGACATTTTAAAAATTTTGTAAAAATCAGTACCAAATTTTTTCTTTAAAGTTGTTCTAAGAATAGAGTCAAATACACTTTTAAGGGTGGCATAGGTCCGATTTTGACGGTTATCTCTGAATTTTCCAAAACTGCAAAAGTTTGAATTATTTCCGGTGTCTTCCTGCAACTACAAAATTAAAGATCGAGATTTTTCCTTCAAATAAAATTTGTTGCTCATAATCAGTTCTTTTCATAAGGTCATGCACATTTTTTTGAACATTTTAGTAGTTTTCGCGTAATTTGGCGTGCAATATTAGCAACGTTTAAAAAATACAAAAACGTTTTCTCCAAAACTCCAAATTTTTTCTTGAGATTTTTGGTAGAGGTAGTGCTAAATGCATCCAATAACTTGACATAAACGTTATATTGCTATATTATTTGTTTTTTCCAAATATTACAAAAATGTCATTTTCTTGATTGGTCTCTCACGTCAGTAATATTTACATTGGAGACGATTTCTTCGCATTATTATATTTATGAGTAGATGTGCTTTAAATAATGTCAAATAAAGTTTCTGGAAAACTCAACAGTTTTCTGTGGAAATGAGCTCAAATTCAGCATTTTCAGAAGCGATCAAACGCTATTTTCTCAAAAATGGTTCCAATTTTTTTTTTCAAACATTTCCAATTGATAGCGCTAATTGCACTATTTAATATGACGTAAAGTTCATTTTGGGGTATTCTTTTGTTTGTTTGTTTTTTCAAATATTACACAAATGTAACTATTATGAAATATTTCTCACGCCGTTAATATGCACATTTCCATCGATTTGTATATATTATTGCATTTGTGAGTGCTTCAAATGATTTTAAAAGACGTTTTTCGAAAACTAAATAGATTTCTGTGAAAAAGAGCTTCAAATTTCGCATTTACAGTAATGCTTAATCGCCATTTTCTTAATAACTGCTCTAAATTTGTAAATGAAAATGTATATCTAGGACGAAATTTTGCTCATCTTTCATATTCCTCAAGTTTCGTTTCTACTAAGAGGAAACCGAAAAGTTGAGAAAATTTTTAAAAAAATGTAATTTGGGCTGCGATAGGTGGCAGTTGGAATGAGAATGGGGCAAGACCGTAAAGGCAGTACACATCAAGGTAAATTATAACACTTTACTACAAGAAAGTCTGTGCCTTTCTGTAGCACCACTACTGGAATATCTAATATGCACAGATAATTTAATATGCAATGTCTATAAAATCTACGAAAATTCTTGAAAGAAAATTTCTCTAGAAATTACAATACATAATACACTTATTGTCAAATTTGTCCAAATGCGTGGAGGTGCACGACTGTTATTTACAACAAATCACTGAATACAACATTTACTTTGTCTTTGTATTTCTGTTGTACCAACTAGCCATGTATTTAAAGAAAGTATTGTTTTTTCTCATATCAAGTTAAAAATATCAAGTAATAGTAGTGAAAAATCTGCAGAAGAAAATACAAACTATTTTCACTTACCCTCTTTGCTCTCCGCGTATTTCTGCCGTAGGTGGCGAACCATCTGCTCCCCGCACTCTGAAATGAGCGGGAACATTCCCTTGATCTTGCTGGTGGTGAAGGCGGGACTCAGCGTAGCTCGCATGTCTCTCCAGGCCTGGTCTGAAATGTAAAGGACATGTCACTAGCCTTAGGCATTCATACGATTTCTGCGTTTGTGTAACTGAAGAGCTTGTAGAAAGATAACAATGTTATTTAATGAAGTAATACATTGGTATTATCTTTAACATTTTAACTGATTTCCAAACCATAATGTTACCTTTGAGGTTTGAAAGATTCTTGCTAAATATTGTATCAGTTTTTTCGCTCTGCATACTCATGTGATTCATGAAATTGTCAAATTTCTTCACTGTAATCACTTTGATAATTTCTGGGTCGACCACAATATACGCAGGATCAATAAACTGAAACAGCCCATACACTCCGTGATCTTGAGCTTTTCTATATTGCTCCTTTATAATCTCTGGGAACGACTGGTTCAAGAACATTCCCATCATGTCACCTATAAAGGGCACTTTAGGGCTTGTGGAGGGGATGCCCTGCTTGCGGAAGTAGTCGTAGTTCCATGTGCCGACGACGTACAGAAGCATTAGAATGCCTGCGAAGACGAGAGCCCAGTCACTCAGCGAGGTTTGTGACAAAAACCCCGTCAAGTAGTGCCACATTCTGGAATGAGAAGGTTTTGGCAATGAATGAAATGAACATTCTACACAATTTAACATTTATCAAAAGAAAACTTGCTTTGAATGTTCGTGGTTTTCACCGCAATAACACGAAAAGTATTATATAATGCGTTTATTCCTATATTACTCATTGCCACTTGAAAATAAGTATTGCAAGTATCTCAATTTGGTGGTTGGCAACCAATTTAGCACCCAAAACAACATTTTACAAAACAATTAGTTTCATCCAGGCACGTCCATTTCAATGAAATTAAATGAAAGTTCATAGAATTTGAACTCCATTGGCAAAGTTACGTACGCAATATTACAAATAATTGTTCAAAATTGGAATTGATAAATCGAGGGTATGCATAACATAATGGTCTTAAAGCATTTCTTCAAATAAAATTAATGATGCATCAGAAAGGCGGATTCATTCTTCCAATAGTTAATTTTCTAACTTTTTTAGTCTAAAAGTTCCTGCAGTGTTCAGGAAAAGAAGCCTGAAGCGCCCAAGAAAAAGATGGGGGTAACTACAAAGGTGAAGCCACCACAGGCCCAATGCCTGAACGAAGCAACAGAAATTCGTCAGTTATTCTTTCATTATTGACCTAGTCATCCACAACTTCTGTTGTTTCTCCAAAACACTCGCTTTAACTTTCGATTTAACTTTCTGAACGCTCTTGGACACGCATAGTTCCAAATAACTAGAGGTTTTTAAAGCACCCTTTCCATCTTACCACTGTGTCTGTCCGTGTGCCCGTCGGTCCGTGTGTCCATCTGTCTCTCCGTCCATCTACATCCGTCCGTCTGTTTATGGGTCTGTCTGCCCTTCCATCCCTCGGACTGTGTATGTCCGTCCATCCATCCGTCTTTCTGTTAGCTCATCTTCCCGTATTCTTTGTTTCCACCCATCCTGCCGATCTTTTAATTCTTTGTCGTACTGTACATGAAGCCTATATATATATATATATATATATATATATATATATATATATATATATGACCTAATGGTCATGTAACCATTTAGCTTTGTAAAGACGATGCCAATTTGAATCGGGCGCGCAGGAGGGACAGGAGAGTCAGACGAACGGCTCCGGGGAACGAGTCGCGCGGGCGAGAAGAGACGCGGGCATAACGAGAGAAGGAAGACAGAATGGAAGATGGCGGGCACGGGTGAGGTGAGGTATATCAATTACGGAAGCGTAATCGGTGAGCATCGGGGAATATAGGCGGGGAGAAGTAGTGACAAGGAAGTGAATAGTAACTAAAGACAGTGGATAGTAATATTAGGTCGAGGGAATTGTGACATAAACATTCGCGAGTGATAAACAATCGAATGAGAATGGAAACACGTGGCGAGCGAGTGCGCGTGGGCCATCAGCCATGGGCAGACCAATAGACGAACGATTTTTAAGAAAACGCATGGTCATAATGATATTGAGCTCGCACAATAATACTGAAAGCGTGTGACCGGACAGCAAGACACTGGAATCGGAGCGGCAACCACGTAAACCAGCCAACGGCAACGCGAGGGCCCCCCACGCCACGCGGTGGTGTGAAGGCATTGAACGAAAGCAGCCGTGTTCCTGCGCCAGGAGAGTGGAAAACACAGGATGAGTATCCGGACATAGAATAATTGTAATTCAAGTGAGTTCGGCACACCCGCGTTGCTCAGAGAGTGCATTAATGGGATAGGGTGTATTGATAAATCATTACATAAATGAGGGAACGAGGTAGAGGTTATACACATACGATACTCATAGTGATTGCAATAATAATTACGGAATTGATGAGTCAGATACTCATGTATTTATCGGTTTCGGAGTATTCCAGTAATGTATCCAAAATTGGTGTTAATTTATGTTAATGTAATATCATATAAGAATGCAGACTCATGAATGTACTAGTATCAGATTCTCCTTATGTTGAATTCTATTTGATGAATAAATGTGTGGTTAAAACCAATGGCAAAATAATGATCAATGAACTATGTGAAGATAGAGAATACATTAAAAAATCACAGCCAACATCCTCCTCATAAAGGCGCTCCCCCTAAAAGGAATCCCTTGTCCCTTCATTATTTTAGGAACAGCAGATATTGCTATCAAAATTTAATATGTGGTCACTGCCTCATTTGATGGTGGATTCCTAATTGGAAAAATGAGGTAAGTACAGTCACAATATATATATATATATATATATATATATATATATATATATATATATATATATATATAATGTGTGTGTATGCATGTATTTTCTATTTAATATTTTCCCTTGTGTATATGACACTTTAATGTACGGTATGCAACAGTTACGTAGCTTCTATGTATCAATAGCCTGATAATAGAAATAACTAGTGCTGAAGAGTGGCATAGACCTTCTGGTTAATTTTCTGATTTCTTTAGTCTGAACTACCCTTTCGTTCTTTCCTCGTCATCTTGCCAGCTGTCATCTGTAACCGCCCAAAATACATTTCTTTAAATTGTTTCTCAATTGTTCATTTCTATGTTTTTTATTGTAGAATAGAAATATGACTTACAGAAAATTACAGAAGAGTAAAACCTCGTAGTATATGGAAATTTTCGTTGAAAACTTTGGAGCCGTTTTAAAGAAAATGTCATTTAAGTGTTACTGTATATGTGAAATTTTGAGCACTTTTTCACAGAAAACTTTTGAGTCTTCGAAAAACTCCATTGGAAGTCATTTGGACCACATGCTCACAAGTGTAACAGTGAATACAAATCGCTGGAAATGTCCATATTAGTGCCGCGAAAAATATTTAAAATAATTGTATCTGTATAATTTTAAAAAAATGAATACAGCAAAACGGCATTGATGTCATCTTAAACAGTGCATTTCACACTATCCTTACAAAGAGCTTGAAGAAACTAGTGGTGCTAAAACAGCACATACTTACTTAACTGTCATCTTTTTTTGTAAAAAACATATGAAATCGTCAAAAAGTTTGTGCAAAAATTAAATAGTTTCAAGCAATATATTTTTATTCAAAACTTTAAATTAAAATATATTTCTGGTATTGAATTCATTGTATAAGGTGTCCAGTGTATTCGGAAACATATCCGATGAGATTTTTGGCCTTTCAATATTCTGTGTAAGCAGTTTGCGAGGAAGTAAAATAATTAAGTTGAAATAAGTAAGATAAGTTAATAAATAATACAATACTGATAGCATTGGCCAACAAATACAAATATTAGTAATTATTGAACACTATTGTATTGTAATATTCCCCAAATACGCTCGTTTTAACACAAATTACACGTTACTCCTGGTCTGCACATGTAATGCTTAATATTCTATGTTTTCACACTATGAAAATTTCTCCAAATTCTCTTTACTAATCGAAGAACAAACGTTTTGTTTCCATCTGCATTCAGAATTCAACATGATAAAAGGGTTTGAGTAGGGATACAAGAAATTACGAAAACGTTCACGGAATACATTTCTCCCCATAGTACGTCACATTCAGTTTTTCTGTTTTTGACAAAAAAAGATAATTTTTTTTAATTTTCGTAAAATAAGGCATTTTAACAACATGAAATCTGTTCCATTCTCTTAAATGTTCTTTACGCTATCTAAGGTCTAAATTTAATAAAAGATGTTCCGTCTTCTAAGAAAACAAATGATTTAAAGAAAATACAATTTGCCTATGTTTGACACGAAATTTCGCAAACAAATAGTCAGGTTTTTGAAAAATTGAGAATGGTATTATTTTTAGATCTGTTTTTCATGGACACATATCATTAAGAAAAAAGTTTATCTCCATAATTGTAGTTGTAGGAAGACGCCGAAAAAAGTTTGATTTTTTTCGATTTTCGAAAATTCAGGCTTTTCAGCGAACATTAGACCTGCGCCATTCTCTTAAACATTCTTCACACTATCCAACAACAAACTTTAATTAAAAAACGATAGGGTCATTTTTTTTAAAAAAATTGAAAATATCCTAGGGGCTTCATGTAAAGTATCCTCTAAAATTAAGATATCGATTTCAAATTCAAGGGACCGCGACATCAACCAGATCGATTTGAGAATATAAGTTTTGGAGAAAAACACCGCTTAGTGCTTCCGCTAGTGTTGTGGACAGACACTTTGTCGTAAATCGATTTTTCGGTATCAAAACCCACATATCATGGATTCTGCTTACACCACGTGTTAGAGGAATTTTTGTAAATTAAGCATTTTAATTTATCCACTTTTTCGTTGCCAGTGCCCTGTAATTAGAGTTTTTTGCCGAAAATTCTTCGTTTTTCACGCAGCATTACCTAACTTTCTCTCTACGCGAGAAAAAGAATGGAGCTGTTGTTGAGAAAATGGCGTTTTAGCGTTCCTGAAAATGTGGAAATTTGAGCTCATTTTCACAAAAATCTTTTCAGTTTTCGAGAAACTTTATAGGACATCATTTTAAGCACAGGTACTCATAAATGCAGTGCTGTATACAAATTGCAGTTATTGTTTATATTAACGACGTGAGAGCTATGTGAAAAAATTGCATTTGTAAAATTTTTGAAAAACAAAAGAATGCAGCAAAAGGACCATTATGTCACGTGATACAGTACATTTAGTACTGTTTTCTACGAAAACTTTAAAGAAAAAATTTGGAGACATTTTTGAGAAATGCTTGTTTTTGATATTTTTTAGTATTCCACATATTTCACATAATTTTTCGCAAAATCTACGTTGACGTACATGGCATTATCGAAAGAATGAATGAAGGATAACACAATTTATTTGAAGGAAAAATCTCTATCTTTAATTTTGTAGTTGTACGAAGACGCCAAAAAAATTAAAACTTTTGCAATTATCGAAATTCCAAGTTAACAGTGAAAATCAGGCCTTTGACACGTTTATAAGCGTACTTCACTCTAATTTTACAATGCCTTTACAGAAAAACCTTGGAGCCATTTTTGAGAAAAGTTTAAGAATGTCTCAGAGGCATCATACAATGAACCTCCTATAATTAGTGAATGATTTTCAAAATCTTAGAGCTTTGAGTGAGGCCAGATCGACAGGGGGGTTATTCATTTTGGAAAAAATCCTTCGCATAGTTTAAGCGCTATTGTTGGACATAATGGACGGTCGGACGTTAAAAAAAAATTTCGGTATCAGGGGGCCCCAAAACGTGTATTTCCATTGAAATTTTACTTTCCCTATACTACATACATTGTTTCTTTATACGTATGTGTATGAGGAAGTTGCGTCTACAACTTGACGCAACACGTTTCCAAGCCCCGTAATGGGCGTTGAGCGCTTTGCGCTGGGGAGTAATCCCTCCATTCATTTGCGCGCTTGGGGAGTAATCCTGCATTAACCTTATGTCATGTCACGTCACGTCGCAGTGAGTTGTCAAAAGGACCGCCAGGTAGCATCTCCGCGTACGCGCCTCCTGAGTCACTACTCAGCGGCCAGTATTGGGTAGGAATAAGGAAAGGGGTAGGGTTTAGAACACTTCACAGGGGTTGGACTAGCCCTGATGAAGCAGCCAAACTCGTTCTGTTGGAACAAATTTCACATGAGATTCGACGGGAATCGAACCCGGACCTCAGTGGTGAAAGGCTAGCGACTTCGCTACGTGCCACGAGCGAGCGAAGTAAAAATATATTCGTAGTCTTGCTTTTTCTATGTGCCGTCGTTGTCTTTTGGAGTGGCCAGCGATCTTTCCGCTGGTATATTAACTCACTTGCCAGCTGCAGCTGTGGTCTTCATTGACCGTGTCCGCTGGGGCAAGGGCAAGGCTACGACTGCTCCGGCGGGCAACACCGTCCCCATTCCCATCTGACTAAGACGATAGTTATTGTCTTTGTATATGTCAGTTGTCCCCCTTGTAGTTAAGTATTCACGAGTATTTAGAAAAATTGATTTCAAAGTAACTGTCTTTTTATAATCTGCGCAAATTTAGATGATTTAATTACAGGTTAAATTATTTTTATGATTCTGGTCCGTCTGTTGTCCGAGGTAGTCTCTCAAAGGTCTCAATTCATTTCGTTACGTTTTTCTCTAATAGTGTGCTTTGTCCGGCATAGCTATGACTACATTTTTCAAATTATGATATTCTTTAACATAAATTACTATACGATTTTGCATTATTTAAATCCTTTTCGTACAAATCTAGTTTTATTTCAATTTTATTGGAATTTTCTTCACGTGATCTTCAAAACAAGAGGAAAAGTTACAGTCTGGATAAGATATCGTAACAAATACATGTTTCCTCTTACTTATAATAGTATTTAAATGCGCACTTTCTCTGTTTTCGCTCATATCTCGAAAACAGTGAGTACATTCACCCATGTGAATTGAATGTTTCTAAGTCATTAATATTTCCTACTAAATATATTTTGATTCATTCTAATTTCGTAATTACGTTCACAGTAATTAAGTCAAAACTGTTACCGAGCTTTTATCGGGAATAAGCAGCAACACATCTGTTTACAACATCGATGGAGATAGGAACGATTATCGTAACATACATGGAAGCAGGCCCGTGTTAAGGCACGGATCTGACGGGCCCGGGCTCAGGGCCACCAATTTTCAAAAGCCCCGATTGTTCTTAAAAAAGTTAATATTAAATTTTTCAAAAGATAAAATAAAAAACCGTTTAAAAAGTTATGTATGATTAAACTATATGCAAAAAATGGCATAACGGAGTGATTTATCGCGCATCATTGGATAATATTTATAATTCGGGATGTGTTTGTAATATGTTGCTGGTTGATTGGAGAATGTCTCTCTGGGATGACAAGTTTGGTATTTTACCAAAACGTGTCTTTAAATGGGGGGAGGGAGATCGGTGAAAGTAAGAGTAGGGGGCCTCCAAATTAACGTAGGCCCAAGGGCCCCCAAAGCTGTTAAAAGGAGCCGTTTGTGCAGGATGATTATGATTAATAAACAATCGACACTGCAGGATACGCGACCTCGTAATAATTTACGAGAACTTTTTTCTCGATATTTTGAGCCTGAAATAGATTAAAATTATTTTAGTCCCTGCCTAGCTGTTCTGTAACATGTCATTAATGGTGTTTTATTTCAATAAAAAGCCAAACCATTAAAACTGATAACTTTAAAACTACTGAATAATGCAAGGGTGACGTATAAAAGACGAATATATAAAACAAATTTTCAGAAGAAGCAAGTAAATGTTTATTGCCACGATAATACTGATTTGAATTGAGTCAAAAGAATAAAGTGGAGATAAATCACGTTAGTATGCTACTAGAGTCATTTTGAATCCGAGCAAAATATGGTGAAAAAAATATTTATTTCTTCCCAAAACTTGTGTTTTATAACCAATTCGTCTTTTGCCTATCGCCTTAGTAAGGTTAGTGTCCTTGTATGGGGTGTCAATTGGGGGTCTGTGAGCTGGTTAGGCAGTACGTACGTGTCGGGCTAGGCCACGCGATAGATCCCCCGCTGCACACGCTCCTGCCCACCACGATCGACTGAATGAGCACACAGACTCGCTCACAGGCGTATGTATGACTATACTCCGATTTATAGTGACCTCTGACGTTCTATCAGCTGGGATGCGGTTGTCCAATCGGGAGCTTCAGTATCAAAAATTAAGTCGTAACGAATCTTCCGATTGTATAACCCCGTCCACCCGAAATAACGTCAGAAGTCACTAAATTTTTATTCGACGTATAGGCCTGGAAGAGCGAACGTCTTATTGGGCAGCAATTTTCTACGTCACAACGACCTTCATATGTCATCGTGCAGCCGCCGCCCCTGCCAGTGCCTCTGCGGAGGACGCGGCGATGCGTGTAGTCTCGTTCGAACTGAGGCGGATCCAGAAGTTTTATTGTTTTAATTCTGTATCTTCGTCTCTTATCAGCGCAGGATTAATATCTTTGGGGACCCTAAACATGTCTTATGGTGACCCCAAATAATATTGAAGTGGTTCTTTATAATCAAAATCAATACGAACATAAAACGCCCACTTTTAAACATTGTTACACAATTCTATGATAAGAAGGAGCTGTCATCAATAAAGTTTGTAATCAGTAGTGTAGAAAATCTGAAGAAGATTATGGACTGTTGTTTACGTACAGTCCATTAGGCAAGTACATCTTACCTATAAAATATCTTAAAAGCTTTTTCTTTCGGTATCACGTAAAAGGGTTCTAACTGCACTTTTATGGAAAAATGAGTTATCGAAATGGTTTAATGTATCAAAAGTAATTCTATCGGGGGTATAATTCTGAGAAGTCAATTTCGTTTTATCTTTGACATATGGACAGTGTAATTTGTTCTATCTGCACATGTTCATATTTTCTTAAAAAAAACGTATCTTCAACAATCGTGGTGACGTCTTTCTAACACAATAAAATTGGCTAATGCTCTCAAGTGTGATTTAAGACAGACACATCTTTGAAAACTATGAAATGCCAAATTTAATACATTTTTTCAGACTTCCATCATTAAAATACTGTTTTCTTTAAGGGAAATATTGCTTACCTTGGGAATATGAGAAAGTTTGCGAGTAGTATCTTACAGAATTTTCACAGTGTGTAACTTTAAAAGGAAATTAATGTTGTGTGATAGTGATATAAAGAAGTTTCAAGCTCGCAGATCGGAGTATTTTCCCAGTAGTTCTGAACGTAGTAGTGATATAAAAACACCTGAAATCACAAAAGGAAAGAATGATAATATAAGGTAAGTGCTCAAACTATATTTAGGAATATTGTTGATTTATTTTGGTTTGACTGATAGTTTATAACAACCTAATATTCATGATATTGTATCTTCGATTTTGAATTTCCTTTTAAAATGCCACTAAATTTGTCATAAGGTGGAGAAATATTAAAAAATATTATCAAGTTTTAGATTTGGGCAACTTAATTGTACACAGTGTATAGCTAAAGTTAAGTACAAAATGAAACATGGAGATAGTCAATTTATTCCTACAAATGTTCGATCAATCCATATCTCCAGACGTTCCGAAAAAATGCGGTCACGGTATCCACCTCTCCGTATCAGTAACTACTGATGCTAAAACAAACAGCACGTAACTTTTCGCTTGTACTGTATACCCTTGCACTTGATAAAAGCCCCAAGTTTTCGACCTCCCAGATACTGTGCTCATTCCTGAAGGAGCGGAACAACGATATTTTTTTCTGCCTTTTTTCGAGTTTTCCTGTATACCTCCTTACCATTAACTCCTGTGGAAAAAAGGATCCAA
This sequence comes from Teleogryllus occipitalis, assembly GCA_011170035.1. Lineage (NCBI taxonomy): Eukaryota > Metazoa > Arthropoda > Insecta > Orthoptera > Gryllidae > Teleogryllus > Teleogryllus occipitalis. The sequence goes on from BLKR01000032.1 coordinate 344,980, forward strand.
ATCAATTTTAAACATGATGAGGGTCGTATTTATGAAGCTCAGCCAGCAGAGCTCTTAGGGGCCTGCCATCTGGGAGCTTGCTAGGAGGACAAGGGACGATTGGAATTGGCTGGGAGCCGTTCATAAATCGCAAAACCTCAAGCCTAAATTAAGCCTCTGAGCTAAATTCAAATTGCCTGTTTCGTCACCCAAGTAATACCTTCTTTCTCCCCTAGTAGGTGAAAGGAGCGTAACGAAATTTGCGTGGTCAGACGGAAGACAAGACCTCATGGCCTGAGTCTCGCCACGTAAAATAAGGCAATTCAATCTGCAAAAGAAATATTTTCACAGGGCCTTGTTTTATAATGCTTGCTTTATTAATAAGTAGGAGGAATAATAGAACACTAAGGACAGAACCTTGTAATAAACCATTCATCATCTTAGTAAGATGGGATGAACTCTCTAGAATTTTGACCATAAGGTATCTGCAAAACGATGGTTTACTCATTACTCTGAAATTTATAGTACGTGAATATTGTGGTAATCAAAAATATTTTCTTGGATAAACCAATGTCAACGTGATTGGTAAGTTCTCGTTCATTATGAAAGACTTTTAAGACTATCTTTTATTTACTATAAATTACAAAAAAAATTAATCTGCTTGGTCATCATGGTCTTCCACAACACTTTGCCCTGAAAGGTAAATAATATTGATAAAAATACAAATTAGTTTGTTCACATTAAACCTGAACTTTACCGACTAACTGCTATAGGTAGCTTCACAAAGGAAAGGAAGAAGGAATGATCAAACAATCTACAAAAATGCCTTTCACAGCAAGATAATTCTCGTGTTTAGGATCCTGTTTCGCACGCGATGGTTTTTGTCCTTCAAATAAACATATATTTGCTACTGATGTATGTTTGACACTGACATAATTTGTACAAAAACAATTAATAATATTTTTTATTGAATGTCTTCAAACAGTTGTCTGTATGTGGCAATGACATGACTTGTAAGAGAATGTCGTCGGTGGCTGTCAGTTTGAAATGCCTGTTCGGCTACACAGTCCCAGTACTCCAGTATGCATCAGCCTATGGCAAGAGGCCTCTTTGGTGGATGAACCAGGCATACACAGGTAAATGCTGATTTGGCAAATAATTTCTTTCGGTTTTTCTTTCGGCACAATTTCCGACCGATCCTCCCTCACTTTGCTCGGGACTCCTAGGCAAATCAGCAGCGCATTTTGAAGGTGTCAACGGAAACATTCTGTGAAAGTTTGTTTTATAAGCATCAGTATTAAGTGAGCTTTGAAGATGGACGTGAATTTGCAGTATCGAATTTGCATTGTTTTATTTTAAGAAAAAGGTAAACAAAACTGCAGAGGCACTTAGAAAGATTTGCCTAGTGTCCGGGGATACTTAATGTATCACAACGCATGTGTCAAAAGTTGTTTACAAAATTCTTCTCAGGAAACTTTGAGGTCAACGACGCATCACGCTCAGATCGCCCGACCAAGCGGTGATTATATTGATTCCAAGGCAATTATTGACATACATATATTCCAAACATGCAGGAGATTGCTGCAACATTTAATATTTTCCATAGAAATGAGTAAAACCATTTGCGGCACCTGGGATTCGTTTCTCAGCTTAATGTTTGGATGCCGCATGAAATTAACCGAGGCGAACATGAACAATCGTATATCCTTCTGCAAATCACTGGCACAAGACCATGGTACATTTTTAATCGAGTAAATACTGACGATGGAAAAATTAATCTTCTACGATAATGTAGTGTGTAAAACTTCACGGGGAAAGCAACAAGCCGCAGCAAACAACCTCGAAGGCGAAATTCAATTTGAAGAAAATTATAATCTCCAAATGGGGGGATTATAAGGGCATTACGAGGTGTTACCAGCAGGCGAGACCATTGATTCAACTGTACAAGTATTTTGTTTGCAGTTAGTAAAACAAGTCATTATGCGCCAGTCACGTTCTGACCGCCGAGGTGGTCAGACGCTCCGTCCGCTCCAGGCGAAATCACGTGCGTGCGTTCACTGACTCGGTGGTTGTCAGTACCATGTAAAACATGGTAGAGGTGGAGTTATTAAGTGAAGTGAAGTGATTAAGTGAAGTGATATTGTTTAAATAAGTGAAAAGTTATTTTTCTTTTTATTTCGTGACCATCATGGAGCCCTCTCAAGTTCATCAAGTTTCAGGAGATCAGAACAGTAAGACTAATATTAATTACGTTAAAGTTACTATGCATTCTCTATTTCCCAAGAAAGAAAATGCTATGCTCATAGACTCGGCAACTAGTGCACTAATTGTAGAATTTATCAAAAAATTATCCACTAAAGTTAACCCCTCTCAGATTAAGTTTGCTTCAAAAATATCGAACAAGAGGCTGTGTGTGTACCTATCCAGCAAGAAAATCGCAGATGACATAGTGTATAACCATAAGAAAATCGTTGTCTCTAATCAAGTTTTCCCCATGACACCATTAATCTCTAGGAACAAAAGAATTAATTTATCAAATGTTTGCCTAAGTATACCAGATGAAGTGACTGAAGAAAAATAATTATTTAGTGTCAGAACTGTACAATCGTTAACCTTCCTTTGAGATGAATTTAACAACCCCAACTTCAACCACATCCTCAGTTTTCGCTGTCAAACATTTGTTTCATTGGACGATGAACCTAAATTACCTGAATCATTTCAGGTGTTTATAAATAATGTCCCCCATTGGATATGCCTATGTATCCCTGGTATTCCAATTTGTTTTTGTGTAAAACTCAAGCCCACATAACTAAGTAGAGGTGGTGCAGAATGCCACAGACTTTCTTGTAGTTAAGTTTTCTAATTTCCTTGGTGTGGACTGGCTTTACGTACTTGCCTCATCCTCTTGCCAGCTGCCATCTATCGCCGCCCAATATACTTTTTTGGGATATTTTCTCAACATTTCGGTTTCCAAGTAGTAGAACCGAAATATTATTTTAAGGGTATTAAAGAAGTCTAAAACCTTGTCCTAAATAGCAATTTTCATTAAAAAATATGGAGCCGTTTTTAAGAAAATGGCGTTAAGCGTTACTGTAAATCCGAAATTTGAAGCTCTTTTTTCGCAGGAATCTATTGAGTTTTGGAAAAACTTTATTTGAAGTATATTAAAGAACATTCACTCCCAAATTCAATAATGTATACAAATCCATTGAAATGTGCATATTAACGGCGTGAGAGATATTGAAAAAATTATATTTGTGTAATTTTTGAAAAAACAAAAGAATACAGCAAAATGAACTTTACGTCATATTAAACAGTGCCATTACCATTATCCGTTCGAACAGTTTGAAGAAAAAATGTGAGCAATTTTTGAGAAAATAGCATTTGAGCGTTTCTGAAAATGCGGAATTTTGAGCTCATTTTCACAGAAAACTATTGAGTTTTCGAGAAACTTTATTTGACATTATTTAAAGTACATGTACTCATAAATACAATAACGTAAAGAAATAGACCCTTACGTATATATTACCGACGTGAGAGACAAGTCAAAAGATTAAATTTTTGTAATTTTTGAAAAAAGAAAAGAATAGTGCGTTATGGCGTTTCTGTCATCGTACAGGAGTTTAGCACTAACCTTATCAAAAGTGTAAAGAAAAAACTTGGAGCCGTTTTCGAGAAAATCTTGTTTTTTGTAATTTTTTTAATTGCAAATATTGCTCGCACTATTGCACGAAAACTACTAAAATTTACAAAAAATCTACATGACCTTAATGAAAGAACGATTTATGGACATTTCATTTGAAGGAAAAGTCTCTATCTTTAATACTGTAGTTGTAAGAAATTGCCGAAAAAAGGCATTCTTTTACAATTTCCTGTGTTTTTTCCTGAAAGTCCGACCTATGCCACCGTTATGTGTATTTAACTCTATTCTTTCGCTTTCAATCGGTTTTTGGGCATCAAGGACCCACAAACAAGGATTCTGGCTACACCGTTTGGATTTTTTTCTTAATTTAGCAACTGGATTTATTTACTTTATCGTATATTACTCCGTATATACATACGTATACGAGAAAGTAAAAACTGTCCAAGTCCATGTAACTCCCAATTAACTAATACCCTACCTCCTCTTACAGAAGTAGGTATTACAGAATCAATTAATGAGATTTTTGATCATTCTAATAATGTTTCTCCCCAAGCATTCGAACGTACGCTTCCCGAAAGCGGTAAGGTGAACGAAAGTTCTAGTCTTAACTTTGCCCTTGACAGCTTCCCCCTTCTACCCCACCACCCCTCTCCTTGAGCTCGCCATGCACAGCCACGTTACCTAAAACGAAATCTCAATGGACGTTGACCTTTCTTGCAACCCCGTCAAATTAAAGAGACTGTAAGCTCGAATACAGAACTGATCAGCAAAATACTGTAACCGTACCTCCTTGCACACCTGACCGTACCGATTACAAAAGTAGATCTGTCACTTGCCTACTTCGCGACGTGTGATTACACCGTCACGCGTCCCTGGGAATATCTCAATTTACGGATAAACTTCCCTATTGGTAGTGGGTTCGTCTTTGTTAAACTACTGATCAATTAACAAGCCAACACAATTTTTCAGTTTTAAATGACAAATAACATATATTCTATTGAATGAAAATCACTGTACAAATGAAATTCACAGATCCTCCTATGTTCTCATTTTTCGTAAAATCATGGTAGCTAATTCCCTACCTAAACTGCAGTTTTTTCACTAAAGTAATAATAACTCAGATCCCTGTTTACAAGAAAGCAAGCAATGGATACATATTTACACTTCACAAAGAATATCACACATGAGACACACAAATCATAGTACAAATATTCATCCTGTAAAAGAAAAATACATACACACAATACTCGAAATTCACTACTACCTTTTAAATCACTAATTACGTTACACTCAATAGTCACATTTGACCTTCGGCTTCTACATAGCCTTTCAACACAAAATTTCGTTTCATAACGTCTCTTAAATGATTTGAATCATTAAAATATGACTCTAAATAAATAATTCTGTACAAAACAACTTCTATCATAAACATAAAGAATTACTTTAATCTGATTCTTGTTACGACTGCTGAAAAGAAATAAAACCACTGGCTAGCAAGACCAATGTTATAAGAAACTTGCCCGATCAACGTCTGTTTTTGAGGGAAGCTCACATTACAACGTTTTGGCTAGTATAATGATAATCCTATCTCACAAGTTTTATCCAGACTGAAATCTAATGAGTGTTCTTTCTGTGACTCACAACCGGCGAATTCCTCAAGTTGGTCCCGCGCTGTGCTCAAGCTGGCCCGTCGCGCGACCCTCGCGCCTCAAGGCCGTCGTTCTTCTGCAAAGTCCCTGCCTTGCCTGTCGCACTGAAGTATTCCGAACACCGTCTCCCCGTCGTTCGGCGAAAATTCACCACAGCTTTCGCATAGGCGATGGTCGCATCAGAATGCGAGTCCGAAACTCCAAGTTATGACTTCGTAATGGCAAAAGTCAAACTAGTTGTTGGATAATCCGTCTTTCTCATAACTCTCCAAATTCCATCATAGGATTTCCAAAGTGAAATTCCCAAAAATAAGAATAAAGAATATATATAAAGTATGAAATATATGAATAATATGAAAGCTGTAACAAAGAAGAAATATGTCCTATATTACAATAGTCCTCTTTTCTAGCAACAAGAATGCAGCAACGTGGTTTACAGATTCATTTCGATCTATTACCGCCGTCGTTCTTTCATTCATTGCATTCTTGTTTAATATTCATTTACTAATTCCATGTAATCTCACGATATTCACAGTACGTAAATCCATGAAAAGTGCTCAGTCAATTACCTTTTATTAAAGCTTTTGTGTTCCGCAATCTTCGCGTGTCCCTCGTCGACTATGTGGCGTACTCGTAGGCAACCGTTCTCCTTGACGTCTCGAACCAGAAAGAGAGCGAGCTCTTTTGACGCAAGTTCACGCCACGTCCGTATTTCCACGAAAATTTCCTGATTGGCTACGGTCTGAGTGCGTTCAGAAATCCTTCTCTGACTTACGCCATCTCTTCGCCACTGTAGAAACTACGTGTAGGGCCTAATGTCGGGTATTATAGCTTCCATTTTCCGTTGGTTATAAATGTGACCGGCGACAAGCGGTTACAATACAGAAGCAATCAATCAGATAGTGAGAATAAACTCCCAGACAGTGACACGGAAACCTCTGATGTGGATGATAAAATTATTGAAAATAAAGAACAAATTAAGAAACAACCCTCCAAAATTAAGAAAAAAGCTAAAACCTCTTCTGAAAATGTTAACGATCAGACGTGGTCCATTACTAAAACTATCTTAGAATTTTCGAATTTTAATTACCCACTAAATTTTTCATCAACTTCATAGTTTCTTTGACAGAACGAAGGGTAATAACTGCACTGTAACAATGCCAGAGAATCCACAGATGATTTTGCAGCTTTAATAACAATGTTAAATGCTGTTCACGAAACTATACCAAACCGTGATGTGAAAAATAGATGTTTGAGAATTATCAAAAAACATGATACAGATATGAATGAAAAAGTTAAGCCTAAGGGACAAGATTCAGGAGAGCAGTGATCCAACCCTATCCCTTTTTGCCGATCTTGCTTAAGATAATATAAAATCAAATAATCCAGCTAGTTATGATCATTTTACAATAGAATTGTGATGTATTTTGCGAGAAAACCCTTCATCAAGATTCTCATTAACAAATTCAAACCCAAAATAATCTGTTTTCAATATTCCAACTTTAAATTTCAAAATTGTGGCTCATTGTTTGGATACAGATCTACATTTTGTTATACAAATAATTCCGACATTGCCAATGGTGGCGTTGCAACGTATACTAAATCAGAATTTTCCCTACATAATGTTCCTCTTTAAACGCAACTAGAAGCAACTGCAATTTGAATTAAAATTAACTTCACTGTTACTATTTGTAACTTATATTTACCTAACAGCCAAGACATAAACATCACTGAACTCGATGACATTGTTGAGCAACTCCCGAAAGCATTTATCATTCTGGGAGATTTTAATAGCCACAACGTACTGTGGGGATCTTCTAGTATGGATCTTAGAGATAGAATCATTGAGGAATGGCTGGACAAAACTGATGATATTATTCTTCATAATACGGGCAATGATACCTATTTTTCTACTAGATATGCATAAGGCAGTGATATAGATTCAACATTTTCAGCCAATGATATTGCAACTCGTATTTCTTGGTTCTGTAGTAATGATCTTTATGACGGCGATCATTACCCATTGTTTATTCACCGCTCTTATTTTCACCCATTCTATATTATCCACACTCACCAGAAGTGGATTAGTACCAAAGCAAACTGGACCAAAAAGAAAGCATTTAGAAAATGTAAGAAATTTAAATCGATAGAACTGGACATATTATATAAGGTTAGAGTTAAAGCCCGCTTAACTCTTAAAAATGCTATGCTACAATATTTTAAAGATTTTATATCTTCTATTATGGATCAAACTCCGTCCGCAACAATGTGGCATAAAATAAAATCAATTAATGGCTCATACTCAACTAGCTTACCTCCAACATTAGACGATGAATCTGGAATAAAATATAGTGGCTCTCAGAACATCTGCAATGCTCTGTAGATTCATTCGACAACAATTCTAGCAATAATAACTGTGAAATCATCGTATTACGTAAATTAATTCCATCTAAATCCCTAGCTACCGAAAAATATATCCGAACCCTGCTAAGTAACAACAGTGATCCATTTAACCGTCAATCCCTAATGGATAAGCTCCTTCGTGTTTTAAAAAATAGTAAAAACCCCGCACCAGGTCCGGATAATATTTCTGATATTTTCTTGAAGAATCTTTCTAAATGTGCCGTCCTGTCTCTCGCGAACGGCGGAGGTGAGAGGACGTGCCCTCTACTCCGCGGTGTCTCGTGATTTCTAAGTTGTGCGTTGACTCATTGTGTCAAGTTGTGCGTCCACATTTTGTGTTCTGACTAGTGTGTAGTGTTTTCGTGATCAATTGTATTTCCTGTTTATAAAATTCTGTGTTTCAACTGGTGATATCAAAAAAAAAAAATATGTTGCCTCCATAAGACGTAAACAATCGATATGGCCTCGGAGAACACCTCCCAGCCGGAATCTGAATTTATAATGGATTCGTCTACTACAAGTCAAGCTGAACTACAAACTCAGCTGTTTCTTCAACAACAATATCAGCAGCAGCAGCAACAACTCATTTTACATCAGATACCACAAGGTACAGTGATAGCAATGCCATTTCCCTTTTTTCCTCCTGCCGTACAGCCTTCAAGTTCAAGTTCAACCGATGTAACAAATTCAGAACTTAATCGAACAACCCACGGTAATTCAAGTAGTGACAGCAACACTCATAAATGGCAAGTTGTTGTAAGCAAGCGTAAGAGATGTAAATCTCACAGCCCTGAAAGTCATAAACAATCAAAACGTCAAAGTGAAAATATAAGTGGCATACTATCATGCAATAGATTTGCAGATCTCGAACTAATTAATGACGATGAATCCAATGATAAAGTAATCGATGAAAGTTCCAAATCCAGCAACATTCAGAAGGTGCAAAAACCACCGCCAATATTTATCCCTGGGGTAAATGACTTTCACGCAATGTCAGAAACTTTACAAAAAGTCGTGAAGATGGAAGAATTCTACTGCAAGCTTGTAGGTCAAGATAAATTTAAAATCTTACCGGCAACAACAGAAGCTTATCGATCACTTATTAAATACCTTACTAAAGAGAAAATTGAGTTTCACAGCTATCAGCTAAAACAAGAAAGAGCATTTAGGGTAGTCTTAAAAAATATGCATCCTACAATAAATATTGATGAACTGAAAGCAGAAATAGAAGAAAACGGTCATACTGTAAGAAACATTCATAACTGCAAACACCGTGTAACAAAAGCTCCCTTACCGGTATTTTTTATTGATTTGGAACCAAAAGATAATAACAAAGACATTTATAAATTGCAGTACCTTCAAAATACCAAAATAATAATTGAAGCTCCAAGAGTAAAGCGAGATCTTGTGCAATGCCATCGCTGCCAAAGTTGGGAGCACACGAAGCACTACTGCAACCATCCTTATCGGTGCGTAGTATGCGGCGAGAATCACGATAGCAGAACTTGTGATAACAAGAAAAACAAGACGAAGCCTGCAAAATGCGCCCTTTGTGAAGGTCCCCACACAGCAAGTTATAAAGGATGTGAAATTTATCAAAAAATACGCAATAAAAAATATCCACAGGCGTCTAAAATTCCACAAGATTCAAACTCCAGTGCTTCACAAAACAATATGAACACAGGTCAAGAAAACTTCCCACCTACTTCGATAAATAATTTCCATCAGCGTAGTACTTATGCACAAACACTGAAAAACTCACAAAAGAAGGCTAGTCTGAACAACAATGCCACAAACACGGAGTCCAATACTCAAATATTTTCAATAATACAACAGACTTTCGAAAGATTTGAAACTATACTCAACAGACAAGCAGAACAAATAAGTGCACTTTTAAATCTTGTGTCAAAACTGCTAACTAAATAATGAACAAATCATATAAGATAGCAGCTTGGAACGCCAATGGCTTGCTACAACACCGAGAAGAAGTCAAGTGTTTTCTCCAGTTAACAAATACGGATATCATGCTCATTTCAGAAACTCATTTCACCAACAAAAGTTTTTTCTCGCTTCAAGGATACAACATGTATTAATCATCCGGAATGGTACAGCACAATCATCTACAAATCATCCGGATGGTACAGCACATGGAGGAACAGCTATACTTGTTCGGGAAAAAATTAAACATCACTTAAATTCTCAATTTAACACCACGTATTTGCAGGCAACATCCATTCAAGTAAGAGATGCATTCGGAACATTGAATATTGCAGCAATATACTGCCCTCCGAAGCATAAAATCCAGAGTTCACAATTCGCAAGCTTCTTCAGAACACTTGGACCAAGATTTATTTCTGGCGGTGACTACAATTCTAAACATCCATTATGGGGCTCCAGACTAACCTCTCCGAAAGGTAAATCTCTATATGAAACTATAATAAACGAAAAATTATCCTCGTTCTCTTCTGGCCAACCCACCTACTGGCCGACAGACACTAACAAAATTCCTGATGTATTAGATTTCTTTATTGTAAAAGGAGTTAACCAAAGTTACATTCACACCTACTGGTCACAAGATCTATCGTCTGATCATTCACCGATTCTACTAGTCATTAGCTCAATCATTATTGAAGACAATAAGCAAACCTCAATCCACAACAATTGAACAGATTGGAAATATTTCTCAGAATGGCTAACTAATAACAGCACAGCTAATCTACCATTGAAAACTGCTTTCGACATAAATGAAGCTATAGAATATGTAACCAGACAACTCCATCAAGCAACGTGGCACTCTACACCAGAAATAAAGCAAAACAAAAAGCTATATATCCCACAAGTAATAAGAGAAAAGGTGAAATCAAAACGTAAATTAAAGAAACAATGGCAAATCACTAAAGACCCAGCAGTCAAAAGAAGACTAAATTCAGCTTCGCAAAACCTCAAAAGATTACTTCAAGAATATCGAAACCACGCCCTACAAGATAAACTCACAAAATTGATTCCGAATTCAAACTCAGAGTATTCTCTTTGGAAATGTACTAAATACTTGAAGAGACCGATGCAACCTATTCCTCCCATCAGAAAAATCGACAGCACTTGGGCTAAAACCGACGAAGAAAAAACTGAATGCTTCGCGTCCCATTTCTCTAACATCTTTCAACCATTTCCTTCACAAATATCTGCTACAGAAGAGGAAGAAATTTACAACTTCTTAGATTCACCACTGCAACTAGCTCCCCAAATCAAATCAGTAAGTGCTCGAGAAGTTGAAACAACAATCAAGAATTTACCAACTAAAAAAGCTCCCGGATACGATATGATTTCAGCAACAATTCTACACCATCTACCAAGAAAACTAATAGCCTTACTTACTTCCATCTTCAATGCCATCCTAAGACTAGGACACTTCCCTGATCAATGGAAAATCGCTCAAGTAATAGTCATCCCTAAGCCCGGCAAACCAACACATGAAGTTGTATCATACAGACCTATTAGTCTACTGCCAATATTATCAAAAGTTTTTGAAAAACTGCTTCTGTCACGTTTAAATCCACTTCTACAAGAAAATGAAATAATACCTCATCATCAGTTTGGGTTTAGACAACAACATTCGACTGTAGAACAAATTCATCGAGTAGTAAACGAAATTAGTGAATCGCTAGAAAATAAAGAATATTGTTCTGCTGTATTTCTAGACGTAAGCCAGGCTTTCGATAAGGTTTGGCACCCAGGTCTATTGTATAAAATTAAGAAAAATCTACCGTATCCTTACTATCACTTGTTAAAATCGTATCTTACAGAGAGATATTTTCAAATAAAATTTAACGGTGAAACTTCAAAACTTATCCCTATAAAGTCAGGAGTGCCTCAAGGAAGTGTGCTTGCACCTTTCCTTTATTCATTATATACTGCCGACATCCCATCATCTGTAAACGCATTGACAGCAACCTACGCGGACGACACAGCCATCTTAGCTCGACATGAAGATCCAGCAGAAGCATCTCGTCTCGTAGAAGAACATCTGCAATCCATCCACAAGTGGCAGAAACGCTGGCGCCTCAAGATCAATGACAAGAAGTCTGTCCAAGTCACCTTTAGTCTGAAGCACGAAACGTGTCCACCTATAAAAATCGGATCGCAATGTATTCCTCAAAATGACACGGCAAAATATCTCGGACTTACTCTGGACAGAAGACTGACATGGAAAATACATATAAAGAAGAAAAGAAAAGAATTAGACCTAAAACTTAGAAGGTTAAACTGGCTACTTGGAAGAAAATCATCGTTAAGCATCGCAAACAAAGTAATTGTGTATAAAGCAATATTAAAACCAGTATGGACATATGGAATTCAACTTTGGGGAACAGCTCAAAATTCTAATGTTGAAATATTACAACGCTTCCAGTCTATAGCCTTAAGAAAATTTGTAAATGCCCCCTGGTACGTAAGGAATGCAACATTACACAAAGACTTACAGATTCCAACTATAAAAGAAGAAATCACGAATACCAGTGCAAAATACCTACAAAGACTACATAATCATCCGAATATTCTAGCCATCAACTTACTAGACAATAGTGACTCCTACAGACGACTTCAACGCCATCATACTCTAGACCTTCCACATTGACTTTAAATTATTCATTTAAGAAATTATAATTAATAGTTAATTTGTATTAATAATGTATCATTGGTGGAGTACGGTCATGGGATTTTACTCCTCTCATGTATTTGTTTATGTAAATCTATGTAATTTTGCCAAATGTTTGTTCACAAACAAATTGCAAAATAAAATATAATTAAAAAAAACGGTGCCGTCGAATACCTCTTAAAAATGTACAATGGCATATGGACATCCCAATCCTTTCCTGAGCATTGGAGTGAAACGCTTGTAATTGCTGTACAGAAACCAGGTAAAGATCCATCTAAAACCAATAATTTTAGACCAGTATCATTGACGTGTACTCTTTGCGAATTACTAGACAAAATGATTGGCAACCGTCTCAGATGCCTTCTAGAAACAAGAAAGTTGCTTTCTCTTTTTCAAAAGGAATTTCGCGAACATAGATCAGCAAACGACCATCTAATAAGCATTGCCACAGAAATTTGTGATGCACTGGCACTTAACCAACATGCAATTGTTGTTTCACTGGATATTGGGAAATCTTATGAAATGTGAAGTATCCAAAACCACTTAGGAAAAGAATTCCAACTTATCAAGATGAATTGAACATTGAAACACCTCACATTCTACTTAGAAAGATTCACTCTATCCCCCCTTGGCAATCCTTTAAACCTGAGATTAATATAATGGTTGCACAGATTCCAAAAACCTTAATTTCTCCAAAAATTGTTACATCCTATCTGAATTATCTTTACGAAGACTAGTATGATTTAGAAAAAATATATAGTACAGATGGATCAAAAAATAAAAGCAAAGCGGGTTGTGCAATTGTTTCCACAACCTCTCACAATACCTTTAAATTCAACTTACCGGAATATTTTTCTAGCTTCTCTTATGAAGCCTGGACCATTCTGAAAACCATTGAATTAGTCTTCAAAAACCGCAAAATGGAGAAAACCAAATTACCAAACTACGTATTGGCCACTTTAATCTCTCTCACATTCACCTAATAAAAAAACTGACCCTGTCCTCAATGTGGATCTAAGTATTTAAATCCCACATTATTCTCAAGTGTCATGAACCAGCCCGTGTAAGACAATCCTTAAACTTAAAAGATTCTTTATTTAATTCCTTCTACTCCCCCAGAAGAATGTATAAAAGTCTTACAACTTTTAAAAATCTCAATAATTAACACATTAATATGTAAATCCATCCTTTGCCTACATCTCATCCAGTACAACCCTTGAAACGTATTATGAATATCAAAGGCGTATGTATTGTAAATAAATAAATATGTGTATTCATCCCAATGATGTAAATACCCAAAAAATTGACACTATTACAATTTCATGTTTGTATGAACTATATATAATTGTGTAATGGAATAATTGTACAACTTGTGTAAATTCTAAAATGATACTCACGGTTGCTTATGGCTCAGTTGTTGAAAAGCGACCTTAAATAAATAAATAAATAAATTTAAAAAAGGCATTACACACTACAATTGACAAATCGTAATTATGTCTTCCAGCATGACAACACGAGACCCCAAACATCGTTAACCATCCGGCTGAAACTGTTATGACTTAACGCTGGTATTTTTTCTCTCATCCTTCATATTGATACGACGTAGCTCCTTCAGTCTACCAACTGTTTCGGTCGTTGCAGAACTCCATGAACGAGAAAACCTTCTTCAATAATGAGACTGTAAAAACGCTCCTGGAGCAGTTTATTTGCGATAAACCACAGAACGTGGCATTATGAATTTGCTGAAAAGTTGGCAAAATGTTATTAACATAATGGTCAGAATGTAATCCATTGAAATAATAAGCATGTACCAAATAATTGTTTTCTTTCACACTCAGAAATCGAACGAACATGTTTTTCAGCCCAATACAAGAACGAGTTTTAACCATACACAACTAAAGAGACTCCTCCAGATGTTTGTAACTATAGCCTTGATTGTTATGAATTTCCAGCCTTGTAAGATTTTTCGTATTTTTTATCAGTCAAATTGTTTAAAAACAGTAAAAACTGTATGTGACACTAAGTACAAGCAGCGCACGTTTCCTTGAGCTCAAGAGTCCCTACCCCACTCTTTACATACACACTATTGAATTATGAATAGATGTAACAAAAAGCTTTTAGTCAGTCTAAGAAGTAAATGTTACACAGCCTTCTATCTTGCGGTTTCATCAGGTTCCATCTTGTGTTTCAAGAGTCCCGCGCTGTTATAACACACCAGTAGCCCCCCTTTGCCGTTAAATTGAAAGCAGACGTGAACTCTAGAGGGTTTTTCGTCTTTGAACAGGGGTGTAGTTCGAAGTTCGCCAAGAGATGCACCAGCGTAAGCTTAACTTCCATTAGTGCGAATCGTTGGCCTGAAACGCAATAGTAATCTCTTAAGATTGTAATAATAATAATAATAATAATAATAATAATAATAATAATAATAATAATAATAATAATAATAATAAAGTACATCCATCTGTTGGAATTGAACAGAAATGATGTGAAGGTACCTGCGGCTACTAGCAAATCTTACAATTCTACAAAATCATCTTAAATTATGTAAGGAAATGAAAACGTAATTTGATCACAGCTTGAATTGTCTACCAGAAGGCTTTTGACATGTACCGCAGGGTAGAATACTGAAGACACCAGAGATCTATTGATTTCTTACTAGACTTTAAGGGTTTTGTAAGAAAATAAGAGATCTTGGGGTATCAGTGTACTTCCACACAGCGAACATGCAACCAGAAATATTCAAATTATGTTTCAATGAAATTTTTCCCAGGAGATTCACTATCTGCAATGCATGAGTTAGGTCCCCGCAACTACACACCGGTCGTAAGCTGACTTCGGTTATAGTGATAAAAAATCAGTGAGTCATTGGTTTGACATGGATGATTTTAAATCGTTTGCAAGTAATGTGACTCTCTCTCAAATTCTGTCACCGGGAGCGGTAGCTCAGTGCATCATCTGATGCCACTGCAGTGCCTCTGACCGGGAGGTCCTAGGTTCGAGTCCTGACTGCGGCAAGATTTTCGACACTAGCTTTTCAGCTAGGTCGAATTCGATCGGTAGTTTTCCGTGGTTTCTCCGATCAACACCAGGCGAATGCCGGAGCAGTACCCTACCAAAACGGGCCACGGACCGCGCGCGATCTGTCCTTCCTCTTCCTTGCCCTATCCTCTCCCCTTACACACACACTTACACTAACATGCACTACACTACCACATATTCCGGGAGATCGGTCGGGAGCTTAGAGCTTGTCCCGGCTGGGGCGGTACCCCGCTGGTGGGAGAGTCCTGGTTAGGGGGAAACCCCACTAACCGACGGTAGGTTGGCGCCGGATCTCGCCATCCAGCGGGGGAAAATCACTGCCATCTCCCGCGAAAAAACGTGCACTACACTAACGGGACTAATGACCAATGCAGTTGACGCGCTACGGGACTAATGACCAATGCAGTTGAATCAATCAAATTCTGTCTGTGGTAAATAAATTCATCACTGATATTCCGGCTTTGTAAATGAACTAAATTCGATTTGAAACGGGTACTGGAACAACAGAGATTATTGAAGTTGATATGCATTGTGTTTCACCATCTTGGACCAGGCAAAATACAAACCTAAGGTGTTTAAGAATGTGGAAACATCTCGATCGACACAATGAAGAAGAGAGATCACGGAAGTGTAAGTCTTTTCCTATAGTCCATTCTCAACTCGAGGGATCAGCTCTAACCAAGTGCAACTTTGAACTGCCGGGCTGAGGACTGAGTAAGAAATTCAAATCTTGGACTAAAAATACAAAACTCTTTTCAAAAACTGTTGCCCTCTCTGAACATAACA
Organism: Teleogryllus occipitalis; assembly: GCA_011170035.1. Taxonomy (NCBI): domain Eukaryota; kingdom Metazoa; phylum Arthropoda; class Insecta; order Orthoptera; family Gryllidae; genus Teleogryllus; species Teleogryllus occipitalis. Next base: position 361,133 of record BLKR01000032.1, read on the forward strand.
CGCTACATCGACTTTATGAAAACCGCAAATGAATAAAGAGAGATATGATTCAAATTGAATAAATGTGGTTTAAATTCAATCATTTATGTGGTTTAAAAAGGGAACAATGAAGTCAGTCATTGTTTGAAGATCAGTTATTGAGAACAAAACACTATAATAAAGCGTTTCTCAAAACTTCCAAATTTGATAAACGCCATACATGTCAGGAACATGAGAAATCAACAAACTTTGTAGATTCCAGTGTGTGGTATAAAATACCTTGAAAGCATTAGCCTCAAAATTCATATTTTCAGCCTTTTAAGTACACTCCCTTATCAAGACATACGTCGGTCAGAATAGAAGCATGTCAAGAAACTGAATTATGAACTATGCAAACAAATGCTTAATATTTGTAAATCATGTAAATTTTTTAATTTTAAGTTTGTAACTTATACATGAGATTTATTTTCTCTGGTAAATTTGTTTAGATTGGTTGGTAGAGTAACAAAAGAGAGATATAATACAACTTTTCGACTTCTTGGTGGCAGTCATTCATAGAATTATATTGCTTTTAACTCACAAAGACGGCTCTTTTCTTACCTATACAAAAGCGAGGGCCTGCGCCGAAGGGCATATAGGTGAAGGGCTTGATGTTGTACTTGTTCTCGTCGCTGAAACGCTCCGGGTCGAACTTCTCTGGATCGGGCCAGTACTGCGCATCGTAATGCAGACCCACGATGGGGATTGACACGACCTGGCCCTTCCTCACAGTCACTGGGCGAGACTTGGCCCCTGCAGGCAACTGCGTATCTTTTTGACACACTCTCTCGGTCACTACTGCAGGCGGGTACAAGCGCAGACACTCTGAACCAAGTAGAGAAAAACACACTTGTTGAAACCCGTGATGCAATGCTAAATGATGACCAAGTGTTTTTTTATTTCAATTTATTATTAATTTTTTGTTGATTGATCAGTTCATTAAACTACGCATATGCAATTATGGCTTAATGAATACAGCTTAACCTGATTTAATACTAATGTAGAGATTGAGGAAGCCATGATGGCTTCTCGTAAGCTCTATTCTACTGCTGGAAACAATTTACTTTTTTAATTAATATGACAATAGGATATTTACGGTTCATGCGAGTAGAGTGAGTGGTGTTTTGTACAGAGGATGAATAAAGATAAATTTTGGATGTTGTGAATATTGGAGAAGTTAAGGGATAGATAAGCAATGTGGTGAATTATAGGATCGAGGTTGAATTCATTGTGTAATTGATGGTTGGAATGAATTAAGGTGCATTGATGATGATGCGAAGGAATTGGTTCTGTACTATTTAGATTTTGTTGATGTGTCATTTTGCAGCATTAATCCATACTGGGTACGCGAAGAGAAGTGTCGATCTGATTATTGTTTTGTATAGTATTATTGCGGTGTTACATGGGAGATACTTATTAGTGTTTTTAGATTATGTAGTTTGTTTGTAGCTCGTATTATTTTGATGTTTATGTGTATTTTCCAGTTCATTTTGATGTCCATGGGTAGTACTAAATATTTAATGGATTTATTTGGGCGTATCATGGGATGAGATCATTACTTAATGTTAAAGTGGTTAGTGGAGTGTATGGCCTTAGTGAAAAAAATGTTCGCTGCAGTTTTATTTGGATTTAATTTTATTTTTAAATTTGGATGACCAGATGCCTATTAGGTTTAGATATTATTGTATGTTGTTTTTAGTGCTGATTGTCTAATAGCGTTTTCCATTCGTTGCACTGAAACCCACCCTAGTGCAGGGCAGAAACGTCATCGCTCCGCTACAGTGCTGCCCCACACGCGTGAAGGGCAGCTACGAATGAAACGGATTCCGGAACTGAGTCAGGGCTTATGCGCTACGCAGTGAAATTATACACAGCTGTTCTTGGTCAGTCACATTGATGGAACTCGAAAAATAATAATTTTGAATTATGATCGTCGTTATAATTTTTATGAAGTCTTTTGGTAATTCTTACTTCTTAATTCATAAATTATTAACGTGTGATTTCTTTATTTAAAAACTACGAAAACTTCAAATGCGTATGAATCGTAATTTCATTTTTCGAGATTTGCCAGTGATCGATATAGTACACAAAATGTTGAACCGAAAGACTTCTGTAGAATTGTTTGATTACTGAAAAAATAAAAATATGAACATGAACATTTCCGCTAGTATATGTATGGGCGAGCGAGAAACATTTCTTGGCATTATATTTGAATGATTTTGTAAGGGTCACTATCTTTATTTTCACTTTATTAGCGTTTCGAAATTGAGACGTACCTAAAACACTTAAGTTTCTAAATAGCACTGGATTTGTTAATATGAAGTTATTCAAGGTTAAATTTTCGGAAAACACAATCTGATTTTCCAAACTTCGTGTAAATCACAAACATTATTTTAAGACATTTCTTGCAAAACATAATATACTCCATCATTCGAAGTATCCCTGCGTGACAGAAGATCCTCAATTGCCTTCACAATTTCACCACGAACCTAAATCAGCAAGGATAACTTCCGTATCTAACCTCACAATGGCCCGGTGCACTGGACTGCACTGACGTGATCGTCGGTGCAGTTTGGTGCGCCCTGGGTCCGTGTCGATGTGCGAATGGAACACGCAGTTCTTTGCACGGGTGCGCCCTAGCGGTCGAATGGAACACGAAAGCTGCCCTGAGTGCGCACTGGGTGCGCACTAGTGCAGCGAATGGAAAACGCTATAAGTAGTGCTCTGCGTTCATTGTTCACGGTCACTCACCGTTGATTACTGCATCCAAATACTTTATTCCCTGAACAGATTCGTATACAGGTTTTCCTCCAGTTTCTTCCATGACTTTGGATATTTCTGCATACAAACGGTTCTGTACGTCCTTATGGTGTGAGAGCAAATGGGCGATCAGACAAAGAGCCGATGATACAGTGTCGAATCCAGCGACGAAAAAAATTACAGCCTGTGCTGATACATCGTCGTCTGATAAATCTGAAACACACGCACATGTGTAAGGTTACCAAAGTATTGTATACTTTCTGAATTTTCGACCTAAATCAGCATGTTAAATATTGCGGTAAATTGCCGAAAGTGAATGTCTCCAACCTTAATTACTTTTTAAATATATGCAGGTCCAGGGGTGCAGTTTTCTGATGTACGTCTCTGTATGGACAACTTCAAAACGTGAAAAATTATCAGCCTGTCATATTACGCTCGTCCCATAAATAGAACTATATAGGTGTACGATAAAAATGAACTCATATCTTTTTATATACTGACGTTACCAAAAGACATGTCTGGCATCTTTAAAAAGTAGATGTGGTGTTTAAACGGTATCCAGATTGAACAGCAGTAATTCACTGAATTGGGAAACGATAGAGTAGTAATTGATAAATCTCATTAAAGAGAGAGGCGTCGGTAACTCTGGTAGCCCACGGTGGAAAATAAAAATATGTAAGCTATTGAATTTATATCGTGTGTAAGTCATTTTGTAAAATGCAACACTAGCTATTTCCAACGGTCAGCTGTTGTACTGAACGGAACATATTACTGAAGAGACAAACAATTTTCCGTCTGGAGAAACTTCAAAATTTCCTGTTCCGTTTAAAATATTTTAGAAACTAATGAAAATCTTATGTAGTATTGAAGCCAACAAATAAGACACTCAGTTTAAATTTAATTTTTTCGCCGCAGAGTGAAATATGCGTGCAAACGAGACTACAATGGAAGTCTAATGTGTAGGAAAAAATAGGTCTGAAAAAATAATATACTTAACATCGGCGTTGATCTAAAAAATAATCAGAAACCAACACCATTATCATATCTATAATTAAATTCTAATGAAGTACGAGTTTTATATCTGTAAGAAAAATCATTAAACTTTCATTTCACCAGAGAATCATTTTGGTTACTTTTTCAAATGTTTAGTTTCTAATTTGGTATTTATGCTCAAGGGTAAAGAGCGTACGACGGTTCGAGTAAACTCACTGGTCTTCCTGGTGCCCACTTCCTCGGCCTCAGTCGCGTCCTCTTTCTCCGCCTTGAGCTGCCCTAGATTAAAGGGAAAGGGAATGAAGGGCATGTGAGGAAGCGAATGAACTTACTGGTCTTTCGGGCGCCCTCTTCCTCTGCCTCGCCGCGTCCTCTTTCTCCGCCTTGAGCTGCCTTAGATTTATGTGACAGGGTACGAAGAGCATGTGAGGGGCGAGTGAACTTACTGGTATTTCCGGCGCCCTCTTCCTCTGCCCGCGCCGCGTCCTTTTCTCCGCCTTGAGCTGCCTTAGATTTATGTGACAGGATACGAAGAGCATGTGAGGGGCGAGTGAACTTACTGGTATTTCCGGCGCCCTCGTCCTCTGCCTCGCCGCGTCTTTTTCTCCGCCTTGAGCTGCCTTAGATTTATGTGACAGGGTACGAAGAGCATGTGAGGGGCGAGTGAACTTACTGGTATTTCCGGCGGCCTCTTCCTCTGCCTCGCCGCGTCCTCTTTCTCCGCCTTGAGCTGCCTTAGATTTATGTGACAGGGTACGAAGAGCATGTGAGGGGCGAGTGAACTTACTGGTATTTCCGGCGCCCTCTTCCTCTGCCCGCGCCGCGTCCTTTTCTCCGCCTTGAGCTGCCTTAGATTTATGTGACAGGATACGAAGAGCATGTGAGGGGCGAGTGAACTTACTGGTATTTCCGGCGCCCTCTTCCTCTGCCTCGCCGCGTCCTCTTTCTCCGCCTTGAGCTGCCTTAGATTTATGTGACAGGGTACGAAGAGCATGTGAGGGGCGAGTGAACTTACTGATATTTCCGGCGCCCACTTCCTCTGCCTCGCCGCGTCCTCTTTCTCCGCCTTGAGCTGCCTTAGATTTATGTGACAGGATACGAAGAGCATGTGAGGGGCGAGTGAACTTACTGGTCCTTCGGGCGCCCACTTCCTCTGCCTCCGCCGCGTCCTTTTCTCCGCCTTCAGCTGCCCTAGGTTTATGTGAAAGGGTACGAAGAGCGTGTGAGGGGCGAGTGAACTTACTGGTATTTCCGGCGCCCACTTCCTCTGCCTCGCCGCGTCCTCTTTCTCCGCCTTGAGCTGCCTTAGATTTATGTGACAGGATACGAAAAGCATGTGAGGGGCGAGTGAACTTACTGGTATTTCCGGCGCCCACTTCCTCTGCCTCGCCGCGTCCTCTTTCTCCGCCTTGAGCTGCCTTAGATTTATGTGACAGGATACGAAGAGCATGTGAGGGGCGAGTGAACTTACTGGTATTTCCGGCGCCCACTTCCTCTGCCTCGCCGCGTCCTCTTTCTCCGCCTTGAGCTGCCTTAGATTTATGTGACAGGATACGAAGAGCATGTGAGGGGCGAGTGAACTTACTGGTCCTTCGGGCGCCCACTTCCTCTGCCTCCGCCGCGTCCTTTTCTCCGCCTTCAGCTGCCCTAGGTTTATGTGAAAGGGTACGAAGAGCGTGTGAGGGGCGAGTGAACTTACTGGTCTTTCCGGCGCCCACTTCCTCTGCCTCCGCCGCGTCCTCTTTCTCCGCCTTCAGCTGTCCTTCGCGCGCCTGCATGAGCAGCTGCAGAACGTCGGGCCGGAAGATGCCCTTCTGCTGGCGCTCCTTGATGGTATCGTGCACCAAAGAGTCGAAGAATTTGGACGCTTTGGAGTCCAGGACTCGTAACTTCAAAGCCTGATCATCAAAATATCTTTGAGTGGACATGTACTCTCTATTTCTTTGAGTCACATGATTTACAATGGAGCTTCAAGAGTTATCGTTCATAGACTCATGTGAAAGTTATTGAGCAATGTTGAATTTTCGAAAAGAGCCGATGTAGTGGCGAAAAGAGCCGATGTAGTGCATGTAGTGGCTTGAAAAAAAATAGTTCACAAGTCGGGGCTACGTATATGCAGTTTGGACCAACAATACACTATTTCAGCTGAGAATAACCTATCGGATAGGCAAATCCAGTTGCAATCGCATAGCCAAACCACCATTGATTTCACCCGTTGTCCACTGCACATCCCGGCTTCCGATACTGTTTTTGAAGCAAAGGAACTGCGGCAGACTGGTAGAACATTCCATCCTTTCGTACTGGGATCTATTACGAGTCTTCCTGAAGCCTTACACGTTATTCCTGAAATACAGGTGAAATACGTAATCAACCTGTATTTTGTTTGTCCCTGACCTCTCCGTCTCTGCTGCTTCCCATTGCTGAGGCATACATTGCACGATCGGCGGTCTCGGTGTGTTTTCCGCTAGCTATTGTGTGGGTAAAGTGCAAACTTTCCTTAGTCTTTCTTGTTTTATCAACTCTCCTTACGCACATACACACACACACACACACACACTTTTACATTCACTAGATAAATACACATGTGGGAGACCAGTCATGAGAATAGAGTCATAGCTGGGGCGGTACCTTGCTGAGGGAGATACTTGGAAGTGGAAAACCTGAGCAAACTGATCTTATCTCGCCATCTACCGGGAAGGAACACCGCCAGCTCCCGCGAAAATGTTCTCTACATTACCGGGACTAATGAACTCAGAAGTTGATGTATTCGAAATCATCGTATCGATGGAGATGCGGACATGTGTCGTATCGAAGGGGTTAATCGGAAGGCTGAAAAAATAACAGACCAGAAACTTATGATGGAAATGTTAATAAATCTCATTGACTCAGGTTTTGAAATGCAGAAAAAAAACTAGAAAAGGAAAGAGGAGCTTTTAAGAATGCATCAATCAGTGTGCCTCGTTCAGCGGTGTGTGCCCGGGCGGCGCGCGGGGCAGGCTGGCGGGTGCGATGACATGGTCACTGTGGCACGCACCAAACAAAGAGGGTAAAATAATAGCTCATGGGCTTCCTAGTGCCATTGTAGTGTTCTTTAAAGTCTAATAACTTCCATATCCGTTTGATATCTCCACAAATATGTTTAATGCAGCCTAACAGTGGCAAAAGAAATCATACACAACAGTGTGGCTCAAACGGAGGTCGTTGACAGTGATGGCGCACGGCGCAATTTTGGCAGATTACATTGAAATAGTTTCATTATTCGAAGCAAAATTCTTAAAGCAGAGATTTGAAGATTTAATCTTTTCTAAATTAAAATTATTGTATATAGCCATTTATGGACCTTTAGCAAGCTGAAAAATGTATGTATCTATGGTTATTATGTAAAATTTGCCATATTCTGACTAATGTGATACAGTATTTCAGTCAGAAAAGTAATGTTTCATGATAATAAAATATTTGTGGGGTAATGTGGTCATCACCTCAGCCAAAAAAACGTTGATAAAAATACCATTAAATAATATTTATTCGTTACTTTTTAAAAAGCAGCGGAAAAGTCCCAAAAATCGAGTGGTGTTTCTGGCACCTCTAAACCGATTTTAAAAACTGTTTTATTGGCGCAGATGTTGTTTTTGCATCGAAAACTAGCTTTTTCCGCTAAGCCATTGAGTTCTATTTCTTTGGATACAGACTAATATATATGTTAGGCAAAACATACAAAAACCACCCCGGTAACCCAAGAACACCAATGCAGCCGACCCGGTGGCCGAGATTGCTAAGGCGGTAGTGTCGTAGCGACCTCGGACCGAAGGATCGCGGGTTCGAGTCTCACCTCGAGCAAGGTTGTATTTGTATTCGTCCTTTCACCTCTTATCATTATCATCATCATCATTATATAGTTTCAACTTCACAGTTACCAAAACGTTAACTCTAATAGTGGTCGCAAATGACCTAGATGTTGATGCGACCTTAAATAAAAAGAAAAGAAAGGTCACAGTTGGACCCCAGAAGAAATTGCAACATAATTGAAGAACAATTTTATATATTTAAGAACTAATGATATATATATATATATATATATATATATATATATATATATATATATATATATAAATTATTTTCTGCAAGTCTTTTTTTAAGAACTAGTTCTATATTCACAATATTGCTCCTATTGTATTATGGAATTAAATTCTCTACACTGGGATTCTAAAATAATTTTTCAACTGTTTTGGGGCACCCATGGCTGCAAGAGAACGCTGATAAGCACGTCAAAGGATTCGTGTTGTTATTATTTTTTCGGATAAGCATTAAAGGAAATCTTTGATGGTTCAGAAAGGTTGTAATGTTAAATATTCTAAATCAGGGTTGTCCAACTGGTGTCCCGCGGGCCACATGCGGTTAGGCGAAAAGTCATTTGTCAAAAAAAGCGAAAAGTTATTACTGAAACCGGAAAAGGATATTATTAGTCAAAAGTGAAAGTCCGAGAACATTGCACTCCTAACGAGCGCGCACTTCAGTCAACATCCCCTTAATGTAAAATTAGGTTTACATTTATTTATTGTAAGTTTACATTTAAGAATTGTTTTCTAGTAAATTCATGAATTCAAAATCATCCTTATGTGCTTCACTCCGTTATGCGGTCCTTGAAGCCTTGTAAGTTGGACATCCTTGTTGTAAACGATGCAAAGTAAAACCTTACATAAACAAAGACATAGGAAAACAAAACAAAGGGTAAGTCATTGACCACCCCCCTACTTACTTGGTTTGAGACCGTTAAAGGGTGTGATTTCTGTGACAGGAAAATATTACGACATTGTAATTTTGGTTTAGATCCCATTGAATCACGTTGATCGAAAGTTGTGTGCATTTCGGTAATAGCAATCCTTTTTTCAATGATGTAGTTTTGAATATATTGTAATGATCTATCATTTCGAGACAAAACCCCCAGATGCCACTTTACAAAATGTGACAAGGAATAAACTGATGTATCGATTACAACGGTGCCGACAGAGAATACGTTACAAGTCAAAATTAAAATAAAGAATTAGAGCGCGTGGAATTTGTGAAAATTGAACATAATCGTCCGGTAGAACAGAAATTATGGAATTAAATCATTAAACGGCATCAAATTCGGTCAACGCATTCGGAAGATATAAATTAAAATAGAATTGGAATTTTTTAATGTAACGAGCAGAATATGGCCATTGTTGAGCCAGTAAAAGAAAGATTGTAAACATTTTTTTAAGAATTATAAGAAAACGCACAAACCGATTTGGCTGAAACATTGGGAAACAATAGAGTAAAACACGGGGAAGACCACAAAATTAGTGTCAACTTTGTCGCATGTTCGGAAGCGAAATTATAATATAATATTTGGAAAATTGCAATGAACTAGAAGTATGAACAATTGACGCCATGTTACGAAGAAAAGAAAGTCATCGGAATTAGCCAGAGATTATTAGCAAGCGAGTGGTAACTATTTTGTTGGAGAGCATTTTTTGTAACAATGTAGGTTGGTGAAAAAATTCCGATGTGAGCTCAGATGTGTCGTGGATACCGGAGGGTAAAGGTTCGTGTGCGCGGAATTGGCGCGTAGTAAAATTTCTTTCAGAAGTACGATATTTCGAATAGGGAGTAAAGTTACAATAATTATTGGAATTTTGGAGTATTAGCAAAATTCGGGAGTAAATAATTTTGTTTCAAGTGGAATTTTTTTGTTTGTGATTACGGACAATCAGATGTGATTATCTATTGTAAGGAAATTCAACGCGACGAACATTTCGTTATAAGGTGTAAAAGAGTAGATGCCGAGATCAGAACAATTGGATGTTCATTTTGAATGCAATGATGTAAATAGTAATAATTTCGAAGAAACTACTTTTGCTATAACGTGAAAATTAGTTGGGTTTTGTTTTGTTTCGTTTCGTTTGCTGAACAATACGCAACGAATACATGAAATTTCATCAAACGGTGACGGACTAGCAGCTAATTAGTATCAATTATGCGGACAATAGCGGTTCGCGATAATCAGTTTCCGAAGGCGACCGCGAACAGGAGTGGACGGCGACCGCACATCGGAAGGCACCAGGCGGCGGCCACGGGACATCGTTGCCACGAGAGCTGAGCCGCAAAACAGGGAAGTGACACGTATGTGTGTGTGTGTGTGTATGTGTATGTGTATGACTTGCTTTGCAGACACTTCATATGAAGACGCATTCCGTCGCTGAAAGCAATTGTAGAAGACCAAGTTCTGTTCAATTAGATTAAATTAGGAAATGGTCAAAGGGAAATCAGGGAATGCGCATTCGATGTGTGAGTGAGATTACTGTGATTTTGTTATTATTATGTGTGAATGAGTTTCTTTGTTTTGTTTTGTTTTGTTTTTTTCTCATATGCCTATGTCATAGGATTACTGTGTATCAATGTGGAGGCAAAGACGGCGAATTGTAGCAGTAATAAACGAACGAACAAAATATTGTTCGTTTTTATCAATCGATAGCATGCGTCGTAATTTACTGTAATGCCTTAGCACGCACAATCCAGTCACCTCGCTTGGATTCCTGTATAGGACCACCACCTTATCCACGGCTGCAGATTATAAGAAATTTTATAAAACTAGGTAGCTAAAAAGGGGCAAACGATCAAGTACGAGTACGAAATATTGTAAGGATAGGCAGGATAGCCGAGGGAACGAGGCAGGAAATAGGAAAGAACCATTACATTTTGGCTGCCCAACGCGGGGCAAGGATAGCCGAGGGAGGGGAAGGAAAGGGAAGAAGGAAGGAACCGTTACATTTTGGCTGCCCAACGCGGGGCAAGGATAGAGGAGGAGGAAGGAACCATTACAATATTAGCATTATATTATCAGTAATTGAATGTATAATTATTTTGAAACCATATTTCAAATATTTTAAGCATTACCTGCATTAGTTTTGGAATGAGTATGTATCCTATGAAGATGAAAGTTCGCAATTTGGAGAAGGTAGTCAATGTTTTGCCAGAGACGAAGAATTCGTTATCTGGGTCCTTCATGGAATCGCAGCTGACCCCAAACGCTGCGGTGGCGATGACATCATTAGCCAAACGGCCGAACAGGTCTTTCATATCAGTCGGAAGAGGTTGTTTCATGGCTCCTAGATAAATTAATTATTTTTTGTTGCATTAGAGAAGATACAGCAAAATAATCTACATTTACACACATTTATAGAAAACCAGAAACGACTAGTGAGTATTATTAATTATGGTTATTGCTGATACCAGTATCGCTTCATTCCTTTCCATTCCCAATAATATAAATTTTATTGTGTTAAAAACATCCAACTAAGATGATGAGAATTTGTACTTTCTGAAGGAGGCGAATTCACTTGCAAAATATTATCGCAAAGTGTCTCCGATGTCTTCGCTTTTACTCAAAACTTGCTAAAATCTGAGAGAGTTCATAGTTTCAATAAATTTGAATTAAAAACAATATAAAGTCGCACAACATAAGAAATTCCTTGATTTTCGCCCCATTCGACAAGATTTGTGCTAATTCACTCTTAAATGATAAATAAAATAAAACAAGTTCAACATGTAATACAGGTTTCAGCTTACTCTTATTCTAAAAGAATAAGCTCAAAGTGTCAGTCAACACGTATCGTTCTTCGAGTATTAAGTGTTGGGGAAACTGACTCGTCGACCATTTAAGCCCCTGCTTTTACGAGGGTTGGATAAAATGGAATGTGAATTTATTCTCTGAAATGACTTCATTTACAGAAGCCTCTGGGATGGCTCATGGGTAGCGTACTAGCTTCCCATGCTGTGGTTTCCGGATTCGATTCCCGGTCGAGGCAAAATAGAGTTGTAGCTTTGCTTTAAAATTGTCCCATTTTTTGTAGCTGTGTGACGAAGAAAAACTCAGGCAGGCGTATCTTGCTAGCTACGGTGAATAGAATACATCATGTTCGCCTCATGTTAACTCTAGTTAAATTCCCGTGCCCCAGGGAAGGGGGACACTGGTAGCTGGCCGGCAAAGTCGGGCTACCGACCCAATAACGCCAAATTCATGCATACATTTACATTTATACACCTTAAATATAATCGCCTCCGTTATTAATGACCTTTTGCCGATTGTTCGGAAAGCGTCGTACACCATCTGTGCGTCTATTTCTGTTGATGTCGCAAATTGACCGCCCTATAGCATGAACAATGTCTTTTCTGGTATTGTACCTGATCCATCGCAGACGTTCTTTCATTTTCCTGACGAGATCATAATCTCAGAGACTCAAGTTGGGTGAGTAAGGTGGATGTTCCAGAATCTCCCCTTGGCAGCGGCGCAAGAGTTCTCCACGTGGGGTCCTGTACGGGGGTTATCCTTCACATCATCTCTGCTTAATCTGAACGCTCTAAACCACAGTGACTGTAGAGTATGGCAACTGTCCATCACCACATGCTTCACGTGGTCCCTGAAAACATTCTTGCTTACTCCGATCTCGTGCCACTTCAATTTTGACCCACGAGCGTTGATATACCTTTATAAACATACGTTAGGGCACTAATACTGTTACTATGAAGTTCAATGATTCACACTAGACTGACAAAGTACTGTTCTCGCTACGTCCGTTAAGCTGGCGAAGCCATTTTCAAAAACCACATTTTCTTTATACCCAGAATTTAGTGCTATTTTTGTGCTTTCCAAACATCCAAAAATTATTTCTTCGCTCCAACGGTTTTTCCAAAAATTGGTGGATTTTCTGACTTCATGTTAAACTGGCAGAGCCAAATATATAATAATCAATAAATATAAATAATCAACAGTATGCATTGACCTTTACGAACAGCTAGAAACAAACATTCCTCTAATAAACACAACCGACAATGATTTTTTGCTCTCACCGGTTTCTGTAAAATTGAACAAAACCACTTATGTGACATCCGAACTGCCGCGCCACCGCCATATAACAAAAACACTCTTGGAAGGAAAGCCGTCTTTCAAAATTATATTATCTATACAGCATATAAACCACATTACATTTCACTAGATTTCGAGGATTCGTTTTTTTAAATTTTCGAAAAAAGGTCAGAGCAAAAAAAAAAGTTTATATATATCTGAAAATCGCAAAAATAGCACAATATTTTGTATACAAAGAAAATAGTTTTGGTCAATTGGCTTTGCCATCTTAACTTTAAGACAGCAAAGCCACCATTGTTGCGAAAAAACGTTGGAGCAAAAACAAATTTTTGTATATTTGGAAAGCACAATAATAGCATAAAATTGTAGGTATAATGAAAATGTGATTTTTGAAAATGGCTTTGCCAGCTTAACGGACGTGTTCCCACTCGCTGTGTACACTCGTCTAAAAGTCTTTCCTTTTCTCACGACAGATGGCCGCACACCGGCTCACCGGCTTTAAGTTACTGCAATATTCTTTTATCCAACCTATGTATGATCACTTGCAAGATTGATTCTTGCTATTCGAGAAGGGCCTCAGTCTTACTCAAAAGATGCGTGCAAGCCTGGCTCGTTTCGGTTGTATATCTGTCATTTCATTATACCCTCGAAGGAACAACCTATGGAAACAACGCGGCATATTTACAACGGCACAAGCCTGCCCTGCAGGTCTAGCTTGAGAGTGGATGGGACTCTTGAATGCCAAGTCAGGTCTCGGTGTGAACTGAACTGAACTGAACTGAACTGAACTGAACGAGACTTGAGATTGGTGCGATTGATCGGGTCGATTAAACTTTCTTTTCTCGGGTTGTTAGTCGCTGCGATCAATACACTGACAAGGGGTAATCAGTGGTTGAAACTTACTGAGTTAAAAGAAACGGCGTAAATGTAATATTTCTTTCCGAGTCACGTATGCATAATCATAGCGCACAATGTCCATTCGTTTCGGAGAACAAAAGAGTAAAAACACTTGCGGCAATATTCGGGCCCGCAAGTAACCTTAGTGAGAAGACCCAATGTAATTATCTGATAGCGTTATAGTTTTACAACCCCAACTTGAGAGCTCAATTGAGAAGGTTTGTTCTCTTATTTTTATCTTCGTGTTAATTTTAATAATCCCAGTAACAGATTATTTACTTTTCACATAATAATAGTTTTCTTCCTTAATTTCGACTTTGTATATTTTTTTGTGTGGGCTAATTGATAAATTAAAATAAATAAGTTTTAAAATTAATTTCAAAGTATGCATAAGAAATAAAAATACTTCGGTCGGGATTCACCATTACAAAATTCTATTGAGATCAGAATTGCTACTGCCTACGCTAGCAGGTAACTTGAAAGTGCCTATTTAGGCAGATCATTTTGCTTGGTCGGCTGTTCGCTCAAGATATTTTACAAATTTATTTAGTTACAAGAAGTATATAAAGCAAAAAGATCTCAAAACAAGTGTTTAATTTTGTTACAAATGAAATACTCCACGAATATATTTTACATCTAACACATATGGAATATGGGGTTTGCCTTAGACAACAGGGCGATGAACGAAGGTTCTAATACCTACAATGTGGAAATGAAGAAAGCATATATTTTGCCATTATCGTTCTGCCATTTAAATTATAATTGAAAACTTAAATGATATTGCACTTTACTTTGCGTAATATATTTTTGTCTAACATCAATTAATCATTTAGAGTTAGATAATAGCGAGTTTGCGTTAAGACAGTGTTAATGTTGGTTTAATATCAACTTAGCAGAAAGCTCTGTTTACGAACAGACTGTTATTACTCACCCTCTTTGCTATCTGCGCATTTCTGCCGTAGGTGGTGAACCATCTGCTCCCCGCACTCTGAAATGAGCGGGAACATTCCCTTGATCTTGCTGGAGGTGAAAGCGGGACTTAGCGTAGCTCGCATGTCTCTCCAAGCCTGGTCTGAAATGTGAGTAAACAGATTACTTTATTACTTGTTTCACTAGCCTTAAATTCACGTATAGAATTGTCGATTCCATAACTGGTGAATTTGTAGAATGAAAAGTTTATTAAAAGACAAGTTCATTATTACAGTCTAGATTTGTATTTGAATTTATTGCTTTCAAAAGTAGCTAATCAAAATTAATAAAATGATTTTTTTTGAAAATTACTTCTTTTGCTCCTCCTCCTGAAAATAGTTACCTTTGAGGTTGAGTAGATTCTTGCCAAAAAGGGGATCTGTCTTCTCGCTTTGCACCGTCTGGTGGTTCATGAAGTTGTCAAATTCCTTCACCATAACCACCTTGATAATATCTGGGTCGGTTACGGAAAACACAGGATAAATAAATTGAAACGACCCATACACTCCGTGATCTTGAGCTCTTTGGTACTGCGTTTTTATTATCTCTGGAAACGACTGGTTCAAGAACACTCCTAGCATGTCACCTAGGAAGGGCACTTTAGGGCTTGTGGAGGGGATGCCTTGCTTGCGGAAGTAGTCGTAGTTCCATGTGCCAACGATGTAGAGAAGCAATAGGACTCCCGCGCCGACGAGAGCCCAGCCACCTAACGTAGCCTGTGACAGGGCGGCAGCGGCGTAGTGCCACATCCTGCAATGACAAAGCAAGTATTAGGGAAGTCGATGAATAGAGACAGCTGGCGATTCACTGTTTTGAAAAATAAAGCCTGTCTTTAAATATGAGTGCTTACCACATCAATAATAGTGAGTGATAGAACACTTCATTTAATTATCCGATAAATGACCCATTTCTCTTGCGAACTTTGAAAACTCTAATTCTCAAACTTCTCGGGAGTTGGTTTTATTATGAACAGTTTTTAATTTTTCCAGGCTGACAGGATAGTTTTTTAATTCTTCAGCATTTTATAAATTTGTATTTTTAATAACCTTTTGCATAAATTAATCTTTTCCTAAATTTGTTGTTTGTTTTGTGATGAGAAGGCCAAAAAACCTGTCTCCAAAGGCACAAGGAGAGATTAACGCATTAATAGAACTTGAACCCCTTTCGCAGTGTCATATTTCTCTAAAGGTTCTTTGCTAAGAAATCTGTAGCAAACATTACCTGGAAATTACAGAATGGTGAAATGTATAAAATATACGATGGTCACATTACTATGGCCAGGGACTGCAATTATCATCGCTCTATTATATTGAAATTGTTCAGTAAAAAACATGAAATTAGATTTAGTAAAGTACTGGATATATTACTAGATATCAGATCTTGGAAAATTTTCATTTTGTATCAGATCAAGTGGAGATTGGAACAGTTTACCCGCAGCAATTTTCAAAGCCTTTTCACTAAGTATTCGAAGTTTTAGAAATAAATTAGGACAAGCTGAGAGTAATAGATGTTAAATGAGTAACTAAGTGCGGTGAAGTGTTGGTCAGTGTAATTCAAAGCAAAACAGTGTAGTGTAGTGCTGTGAAGTGTAGAGAAAGCGATCAATACCGTTTTAAAAATCTAATTTAGCCAATGTCTATGTAGCTTGTATTGATTTTCAGTATAACCAACATATTATTGTTGTATATTATAATAGTGGAAATAATTGTTATAATACTTAATATTAGTGATAGTATGATTATTGCAACCTCTTCTGGATTGTACTCTTATTATTATTATTATTATTATAACGGTCCCCTTACCGCCAGCGACACTTTGCTAAAGAATAGACTTCGTGTTATGCAAACAATTCTGAATGTTAATGATAGAATGATTAATACTCCTATTTTTCCCGTATTCAAATATACGTATATAGTTTTCTCAGCTTTAAAAGTATGTAAATGATGAGTGGCGTTTTGACAGGATGCTAACAAAAAATGCAAACTACGTGCGACCTTTACGTACTTGCAAGATTCTGCGATGCCACAGCTCCCCGACGTAATCGCTCCCGTCGACAGCCGTCGACCGACTGAGACGTTTGGGTCCCGCGCTCTCGTGTGGGGGTATCAAGGCCAGGCAGACGGACGGTGTTATTGGCCAGCGGTATATTACGTCACAGCGACCTTCACGTCAACTCCTGACGCCACTGATGGGAAGTCGACGCGCATACGCTGGTATTACGGAAATTACCAGTATATGCTATATGTATATACCGGTGGACAGTCCGCTTTTTTCACATAAAGTTCACTATTTATTTCACCAAATAGAGGACATTTTTTATTAAAAAACTTTATGATAAACTGGTGCGTAACTAAAGCTAACAGTCTAAGAGAATAAGGATAGGGGAATCGCGTTTTGTCGTTTTTTTCTATAAGTTAGATTGAGACAAAGATCGAATGTCCATTAACCTTGATTCTCCGAAAAAAATATTCATCATATTCAATTGTTTCTATACATTTAATAAAAGAATATAAAATTATTTACATAATTTTTGCCGTAACTTGCATTTATCTATTATTTTTGTATTATACCTTTGGGTATTCGAGCTGAGACTGGGTAATGCGCTGTGCGATGTTCATTTGTCTGTCACCGCAGTAACGAAATGCAGAGTAGTGAATTTAACCATTAAAATACATTCTTATCAAAGTATTGGTAATTATGCGGTGGATAGACTCAAGGTTGTTTATAGTGAACGCGAGGGCCGAAGATCCGAGCCTCGCCGTGACTTGGATTCGGACGAGCTAAGCGAGAAAACTTGCCTTTGAAAGTAATTTGGCATGAAAATGCGGCGGGAACAAATGGTACGCGAATATGAGGTAAGGGCCCTATCCATTTCTGTTTCATATTTTTCCCGCTTACATTGGCAGTATGATTACTAGTGTTGGGAATGACGTCAACGAACAAATTCACATCACACTCAGCTCATAACCAAATCTGCGCTAGTATCCCCATACTTTTTTCTGAGTTGGATAGGTATGATTTTAACATCTTACATATTATTATCATATGTTTGTTGTTGAATTTTAAGTAAAGTTTTGAGGTGATTATTTTAATACCTGATAAAATGTTTGTAAGAAAATATACAATTTATTAGAAATTTTTAATTTTTTTTTACTACTTAACCCCCTTGCACCGCTTGTCCGCTATTTTTGAAAGACCTGGCTACCCTAGTAGCAGAAAAATGTCACTGAAATAGATATATACGCTGTACCAAAAACACTGATTTTAATCAGTGTTTAGAGATCAGACGGGAGCTTAGAGGTTTTCCTGGCTGGGGTGCCACACTGGTGGGAGATACCTGGATGAGGAAATCGCCGCCAGCCGATGGGTAGGTCCGCGCCGAATCTCACCATCCGGCGGGGGAACAATATCTCCACCTCTCGAGGAAAAAAAATTCGCGTACACGAAAGCACTTCACGTATGCGACTAATGCACTTAGCAGTTGGTGCGCTCGGATGGATGATTGAATGAATAAATGAATCTATCGAGATACCAGCATCAATCGTACGCTGTAGGGGCTTCGTGGCGGTGCGGGTGTTTACTACAAATTGAGTGTGCAGCATCCCCTGATATTTGTTGCCTAACTTACCATCATGACGCCAACTTAACTGACTATATGAAAAAAGTACTAACCTAGGGGATATGTAATTGAATGGAAGTCGAAAGGCACGAAGAAATACACCATAGCAAAGTTTTAACATCCAAACGCGCAGTAATTTTGCTCAAAAACAAAACAAAACATAATATAGACATTCTATGTTGTATCCAGCATACACAACACTCATTGGAATATGCACTGTTCTAAAAAATGCAATGTAAAAAATAGCTTGAGTATGGAACAAAGTAAAAAAATGTACTATCTCTTAAATTTCTTAAACAAAATCCTTTGCTAACTGTATAAAATTGTTCCATGTAAGGATCCTTCCTTCCTTGAGTTTCTGTGTTAATAAGCAAGACACTGAAAAGAGTAAATACTTTCACATTAGTGTAAGAATCCTTCTAGTTCTATGATTCTTTGTTACTCAATTTTCTAAACACACTACATGTTTCACAATGAGCCCTAGCCCTTTCTCCATAAAAAATGTTCTAATTGTTAATTCCATTACTTAAATGGAAGGTTTGAATAGTAATTATCTCATCAGGTTATCATATATATATATATATATATATATATATATATATATATATATATATACATACATACATACATACATACATACATACATGCATACACACACACACACCTTCCTCTTTTTCAAAGCATTACAGCAAATCTTTTATCTCTGATTCGGAATTTTAATGGAAGCGGAATTCCACCCCTTCGTTTGGCTTCGACACTACACCTGCCGTCGTCGCGCGACTTTGACAGTCCCTTCAAGGGCGAGCACGGAATAACGGGTTATATTCTGACACTAATACATTTTCTACAAGACTTTTTGTGATATTCCCAGATAGAAAACATGCCCAATTCAATAATTCATATTCTCCCATTCAAATCGTTGATGTCACCGCCTGTAGAATTAGAAACTGATATTTTAACTTTTGAGGTTATTTTATATGAATCCCCTGGGACACTTTCAAATTTCTCTTTTAAAAATGGCTCGAAATGTTTGGATTAATATTTTTATCGAATAGAGTATCAAATTTCGAAGTTTATAGTATTTATAGCATAGAATATCCAATTTTACACTTATAAAAATGTCTTATGCCTGATTTTCGCTGAATTCTGTGAATTTTCGAATTTGTAATAGTTGAAAATTATTTCGATTTCTTTCTTGAACTACAGAATTGAAGATAGAGAGTTTTCATCAGAATAAAATCTCTTTTTTAAATTAAATCTTTAAATGAGGTCACGTGCACTTTTTAATGAATTTTTACGTAATTTCTTGTGAATAAAGGCAATTTTTATTAACAATAATTTGTCAAATAAGGATAAAAAAATTCTTTTAACTTTTTGAATGGATAATGCTAAATGCATTGAACATCTTGACATAAACAGCATTTTGATTCATTCTTTTGATTTTTCAAAAATCACCCAAATGTAAGCATGTATCTCCCATGTGCGTATATACATTTCGGTCGTTTTATTCATTATAAGATTTGTGATTACAAGTACTTTAAATTATTTCTTATGAAGTTTTTCTAAAACTTTTTTCTCTGTAAATAAAGTCAAAATTGCGCATTTTCAGAAACGCTCAAACGACATTTTCAAAACCGCGGTTCCAAATTGTTAAATGAAAATTTTCATATATGACTATGTTGTTCTTTTCTGCAATACTCTTAATGTCGTATTTTAATGGTTCAATTAAGGAACCTAAAAATTCAGAAATCATTAAAAGGGGGCAGAAAGGTAGCAGCTGGGAGAGGGAGAGGCTAGCCTAGACTAAAGGGATTACAAAACGAACTGGTATCAGAGAGCCTGTGCCCTTATATTACATGATTAGTTACATTTTTTTACGAAACGTTCTATGTGGAATAAGTCAATGTAAATAATGTTAGGATTTGCTGCATATCGGACAAATTACATACCTCATCATTAGTTTACAACAATAAAGACCAGGAAACAATAATTATTACAAGTAGTTACCGAACAACAAGTAGTTGTTGAACAACTATTTTTCTGTGTGATTATTAGAAAAAAGGACTATTTGAGATATATTTTAAAATGCAACCAGAATCAGATTTAGTGACATTTCAAAAAACAAAGATGAGTAATAAAATGTCCAGCCGAAATATTTGAATGGGATCAGGCAACTGTGATGGAAAGATATACATGAATTGTGTACAAACAAAAGTTTCTATGCAAAGAATGAACTGAAATTTTCGTATCAAAATAAAAAAATTATTTTAATTCAAATTATTCATCTAAATTGTATAAAAATATGAGTAAGGGAATGTAATATAATACTTGAATGTAATATACGACAATCTTAAAACATGAATTAAATTAAAATAAATCTTTAATAATTCAATTAAAGCAATTGTACGTTATTTTCTGCTTCATTCTTCCACGACGCGGAAGACAATAATTAGTCTTATCTTAGGGTTTTGGAATGGCCCTTGTTTCTTTTTTTATATTTTTTATTAAGCGTAATATTTTAATAAGATTTTATGTTGCGTATGTTTTAAAAATAATTTAATGGTGCATACGTCTTATTATTGCCTTTATTAGTCATTTTATATAGTAGTTCATCAAATAATTTGGTAACTTTAATTGTTGGTAAGAATGTATTGTTCTGTTTCTGTGCACTGGACTCAGATCTGTTATTAAAATTTCGATTAGTTTTAAAATTTGCATAGATGAGAACACAATCTTATTTACATATTCACAATTCAAGTTTTTTGTGCCTTTTTAGTGAGTTAAAAAAGTAATTTATGTGAACTATCACGAATGATGATTATTTATTTCTTCTTCACAATTGACGAGGTGATAGATCACACCAGAATCCTCCACGTGCCATAAAATTAAAGCCGGGCTGATATTCCATTGGATATTTTGTCTTCGGTTGCAGAGTGAAATTGTATAACAAATGCACCAAGGCCAACTTCACTTCCATCAGCGCCAACCTTTGACCTGCAGAATAAATATAAACACAAACATTTAGTCCTTTTTGCTTAGAATAAAATATTAAAACTTAGAAGTTCATTGCTTTTGTTTACTCTCTAGAATGCGAAGAAATTAATATTGGTTTATAATTTTGAATACAAATTTATACTAGTGTTCAGTGTTAATTTTTTACTTTTTTTCATTTAAAATTTCTTGAAATGGCCATTCTAAGAAAATGTGTAATTCTTCTTGTCTGCATTCCTGGAGAACATAATCGAGGTGAATAATTTTAATTACAGAATATTCTGTTTTAATTATGAATTGATAGAAGAGTAAGTAGAAAATAAAATAAGTATTGCAATAACTCTAAAGCCGGACCATAATTTTCCACGCTGCCATACGATAATAGTCTCCGAAAATATCTTGAATATCGATAATAATAAAAATACAGTATAGAACATGATTTATGTACTTATTGATTTAATTATCCATATAGTTACTTCTTTATTTATTGATTAGGTTGCTTTTGTGCATTTTGGCCTTCTCAGCCATCCGCCCATCCCGTCACACCCCAAGTGTCCCTTGTCGCGAGTTTCGGAGACATTCCAGTTCGCTCAGTCTCCGACGTGAACGATTGTGCCAACCGCTCGCAGCTCAGGTAGCTCAAAGTGTGTCAGTAAGCGGTGCGCTGTCGGTCTGCGAGGGTCGCCGCGCTCAAGTATAGTTCAGTGTCTAAAAGCCAGTACTAGTTATTCATCCAAAGCGACCACTTCGTTGCAGTCGAAGCACGGATGTGCCCCACGGGGCGACTGCCCCACACGGCGGAAGTTTCTCTCTCTTTTTCGGTGAAAAAGTGCTAGTCAACTTGTGAAGTGCTTAACAGTGTTTCCGAACAACCGTGAAATGGGTTCCCTTGGGAGTGATATAGCAGCTGCAATGAAAACTCTGCACGACGGCGACATACGTGCGGATGAAGCAGGCTACATTGAACCAGATTTGCAGCCATTCAACCTCCAAGGTGAGGCCAACTGCAGTATTGAACACCAAGAAATTTCTTCACTACCACCAGAGAAAGTAAAACAATTAATGTATGAAGAATCGCAACAGTATATTTATAACTTTACCTTCAACAACAAGAATTCCTTTACCAACAATTAATTCATCAAAATCCATAATCCCCAAACCCTTGCTCCTCCAATCTCCTGAAAATATATCTGCTTCTGCTCCCCAACTTCATGACCGAAATCAAGAACCGGAAGTGCAAATTTCCTCAAATCAACAACAATCTAATCAACGCATGGAAGTACATCTGCAACCTGCTCAGCGTAATAAAAGAAATGAAATGGTTGAAAAACAAACAAACAAACATAAACACTAGTGAGAAAAGTCTTAAACACACGAAATGCTCAAAAGTGAATCAGGAGGTACTACTGAATATGGCGTTGAGGTGTAGTTGAGGTGTAGTCACGCTTCGACCCGCTAGCTGACCTCGATGACAACAGGGAAGAAAGTGAAACTGTGTCGGACATAAGAATTCCTTCATTTTTTATTCCTGAAACGAATTATTCGCGAGTTGTGGAAAGCATAAAAAAGAACACATCAGTGGACTTCACAACCAAACCAGAAAAGACTCGGTCAAGGTGATGTTTACAACAATAGAAGACTTCAGGAATTATCGTAAGTTTTGGGACAACAAAAATATTCAATTTCATTCATATAAAGACGTCAAAGAACAATGTACAACTAGTGATAAAAGATCTGCCGATTAATTATTCTGAAAATGAAATTCTTAAAGAATTAAACAATTTACCTTACCCAATTTTGAAGGTTTGTAGACTTTATAACAAAGACAGGAAATAAATCCCGGTTTGTGCAAGAGATTTAGAGGACAATTATCAAGGCAGGAATTTATTCAACCTTGTTAGATTATTTTATAGTGTAGTAAAAGTTCAAAAACGTATTGCTTCAAATGTAATACAATGCAAACGGCATCGAAGGTTTGGGCATTCGGAGGGTAATTGTGGTCTAACTCCCAGATGTGTTAAATACACTGGGAATCACCTTTTCTCACAGTGTAGAAAATCCAAACATACAGTACCGGAATGCGTAAACTGTATTAGAAATCATCTTGCTAACTATAAAGGTATCTCGGATTACAAAAAGGCCTTAGAATCATCTCAAAAACTTAAAATACCTCTAAAATCCAAGAAGAACTTTCTGCTCCAAGTTGTAATGAACAGGAGTCAAGACAACCGCCCCCAAGAAGCCCCATTCACTTTCGTCCACTCCCGAAACAACCTCCAGCAGCACTGCGTTTACAATTTCAACCTCATGACTTATCAAACCTAATTTATAATATTACGACACAAACAATAAATGCTATTATCTCCCAAATTCAAATTATAATTCATCAAGTCTTAGAATACCTAAACTATGGGAGGTAATTGCGTAGAATTAAAACTTATCATCTGGAATGCAAATGGCATTAAGCGCCAGGAAAACGAATTCTTATATTTCTTAAAGAGTAATACAATTAAAATAGCAGCTATCACGGAAACCCACCATTCGCCGGGAGAAAGATTCAACATACCTGGCTACAAAACGTATTGAAACGAAAGGTTATCACAAACCGCATCAGGTGGTGTAGCAATTTTGATATCTAATACTATTAAGCACGCGTAGGTTCCAACACCATTCTCGACAAATATAGAAACAGTCGGAATAAAAATATTTTTTAATAATAATGAAATAGTAATAACAACAGCTTAAAAACCACCAAATAAAACGTGTTATGTTCCGTGTGCAAAGATATTTTTAACAGCTAACCCCGATTAATAGTGGTAGGAGACCTAAATAGTAAACATACTGTTTGGGAGTGCCGTACTACTACAGCCCAGGGCCAAAGACTATAATTTGACTCAAAATAATAATACATGCTTATTAGCTCCCACTGCTACGACTCGTTTCTCACACAATTCAAATATAGTTTCAGATATTTTAGATATTGTATTAACTAAAAGTATAAATTTTTCTATATTCCAAAGCGTATTACACGACCTTTAATCAGATCACAACCCAGTACTAAAAACCTTTTTTAAACTTATAGAAGAAATAAAATAAAAAACGAATGCAAAACAACAAGAGTAATCTGGCCATACCTAATGCAAGAAAACTACCCATACCCTAGAAACATTAAATCTATACCAGATATTGTATTCGAATTCGCGGAAATTAATACAACAATCAATAAATCATTAAAAACAAGCTTCGATTCTAAAAAGCAAAAATAGTGATGCAAAAAAATTCATACGGCTATTAAATACCATCCCAATATGGCTATTAAATTTAATTAAATCAGAGCGAAGATTTAATTAAATCAGAGAGAAGATATTGGCAAGATACCCAGAAACATGATATCAGAGCTAAAAGAAACAAACTATAGCGAATAGTGAAACAAAAGCTAGACAAACTAAGATATTCCAAATTTCAACAATCGTTAAAACAAATAGACACAAATTCAGTCCATCTCTGGTCAACAGTCAGACGCATCATGGGAAATAAAACTCAAATACCCCACTAAAATCAATAATATAAAAGCCTACTCAGATGAAGAAAAAACTGAAATACTAGCAGAAAACTTAGAGCAAGTTTTCCCAGCCCGTCCAATAGCGGTGCCAACTCACAATAAAGAAACACACAGTAGCAATTTTCTTAAGCATTGTACAGGCGTATGACAGGATATGGCACGCAGGACTAATGTATAAATTATGTACTTTGGGAGTCTCTGATTACATCTAAACAAATAATCAATAGCTTTCTTTCAAACATAAATTTCATGATAAAAGTCAATGAAACATTATCAACCCATTGAAACATATCACCAGTCTTACCTCAGGGCTCTGTACTCTCTCCTACTTTGTTTAACATTTACACCTGAGGTATCCCACGTATGCCAGACACCAAATTAGCTCTTTTCGCTGATGACACAGCCATATTAACTGCTCACGAGGACATTATCATAGCATAAGATCGGATACAAAATAATTTTGAACTAATATCGTGGTCACGTCAGTGGAGAATAAAAAGTAATCTTCAAAAATGCCAAGCCAAAATATTCACATTCCGTAGACCAAAACTCCTCCCAACTTAACAATCAACTGAAGCCCGATTCAATAGAATAATGGTCCAATTAAATATCTTGGTGTGCTTTTTGATAAAAGATTAACAAATCACTCAACCTTGCATTAGTAAATAAATCCCAGGAAAAATGTCAAAACTATACCCCTAATTAATAAAAAATCCTCATTAAAAATTGAATGTCAGCTTATGATATTTAAATCAATCATTTTACCCATGCTTGCCCTATTTGGGGAAATGCAGAACCCACGTCTATAGAGAAACTACAGACGGTACAAAACAAATGTCTTATAAAAATCATACAAGCACTGTGGTTTATACTCAATGCTCATGTCCATTGGAAACTACGTATGGATTTAGTCAAAAATCACTTCGCCTCAATTTCAAAAATATCCTATACTACACTCAACATTTATCACTTAAATAAATTTAATCTAGGACGTAAAGCTGTGCATCCTTGCTGAATCAAATCCAAATTTCCAAAAGACAAATTTCGCCCCCCGTAAGTATATAAAAAAACAAAAGTTAGTCTAATATTATTGTATGCAAATAAACACTAAGTCAAGCCCATTCCAAATTAAACAACAAATGGAGCAGCGATGTAAAGCTCAAAAGCCAAAGATGCCCATTCCTAATAAAGAAAATACTGTTGTATTCAAGCCCTTGAAAGGCCTCACGGCCGAACAAGAAATAAATAAATGAAAAAAAATCGGAAACATTCCGCCCCGAACTCCTTCAAATACGAGTGTGAGGGCAGAAGTCAAACCATTTTTTAAAATAAATATTATGAGATCACACAATTTTATTTGTCATATGAAAGAAATATTGTACCAGTGAGTGTTCACAACAACAGATGTTTCTTTCAGGGTATCAATTAGCACAGACAGCATTGGGAAATCATTTGTCTGATTAACATCGTGTGATATCAATGTATCCCTTTCCGGCAATGCTCCTACATCAAGACAGACGTTGTACTTAGACGAAATACCTAGAAATGTCACAGGAAATTGGTGGAAACCGTTGGAAAGAATGCTCTTGCTCTCGCAGATCGTTCCGTGCGTTGCTGATCACAGGTTGAGAAGTGTCCTTGCTGAAACTCTCTTGGCTATCTCCCGATTGTCCGGTACAGAAGGGTATTATTCCCGAAAGCTTCCTCCAATTTCCTGTGAAATTGTAAAGAATTTCTTTCACGAAGAACGGCAGCCTTGTTGCTCCAAAGGGTTACATTCATCTCGCACGGCAGTAATCATACAACTGATTTCACATTGCTCTCTCCGCAAATAAAGAATTATTTGTGGTTGCGAATACACACTACTACTGTGTTTCTTTCACGCGAAAAAAAATTATGAGATCCGATATTTCTTGAAAACAAATAGTTGCCATGACTTCTGCCCCAACCCCAACTTTTTTCATTCTGATATTGTCCGAATGGGACCTGCCCCCTGCTTGGCTGTAGGAGGTGGCCTGGAGGCGTGTCCCAGACAGGCACTAAGATGGATCCATCCAGTTGGCCAATGTCGGGTGTACCCCAAGAGGGTACCAGGAGAAAGTAAAAGATTTGAAATTTGCGATTTCAGAGAACTGTCGCCGAAGTCTAGACCACCTAAAGAGAGGAACTCGTAGTGCGCATTTCAGAGAAAATAAAATTGATTGTGATCTTACCTATGCAAATACGAGGTCCCACACCAAAAGGCATGAAGGTAAAGGGCCTCATGTTGAGGACATTCTGAGCTGAATAGAATCGCTCAGGATCGAACTTTTCAGGCTCTGGCCAGTACTGTGGATCATGATGAAGTCCTATTATTGGAATGGATATGATATCCCCTTTGCGCACCGTTACGGGAGGGGAATTGGGTCCCCCAGGCAGCTGGATATCTTTCCCACAAATCCGATCAGTGGCCACTTGAGGAGGGTACATTCGCAAGGCCTCTGAAAAAAGACAGTCGATTAAGTTAATTAATAATACTTAATAATATAATAATAATTAATATAATTTAATTTAGTCAATTACAGTCATAATTATAGGATCGTTTTCATACAGTTCTACATAGTAACAGGCCGAATTACTAAGAAGTCAAGAAAGTGTTACATATCTGTGTGTCTGTGTGTGTGAATACATTGCAGAATTTTTGAAATTCTGAAACTCCTTTTGCAAATTAGAAAGTAAGATATATTAAATAAGACCCAAGGCAATAAAACAAAATCTTTGTGTCAAATACTCAATTCTTTGATTCATATTAGTACTACAAGCACTATTCTGCCTGTCAAGATTTATAAATCCCATAAAAAATTAATCATACATTTTTTCCAAATACTTTGAAATGAGGCGAGAATACAACTTTATGGAATGCGCATTTACTTATCAAAACGGTGAACAATTTTTTATTCGGGCGCCGATTATCAAAACTTACGAAAAGAATCTCTGGTGAGTATTTCTAACAGACTTATGAAGATTGAAAGTACAAAACTGAAGCCAAAAAGAGCCGTTTGCTTTCATTTTATTCTATTTATGACTTTTGCTTTCGAACCTCTAGAGATATTAAAACAAGAGCCTTATAGAAGACCTACATATATTTACAAAAGAAGAATGGACACTACAAAATACTTTCTGATTTTCCCCTGTTAGACAAATTAAGACTAATTAAATAAACGTACCATTTATGACTGCGTCCAGATATTTCATTTTCTGAAGGGTTTCGTAAGAAGGTTTTCGTCCACTTTCATCCATTGCATCGTCTATTTCTTCTTGCACACGCTTCTGCACCTCTTCATGATGTGATAGAAGATACGTCACAATGCAAATTGCTGTAGAAACAGGTTCAAATCCAGCAAAGAAGAAAATAATCGCTTGGGCCGACATATCATTGTCATCAAGTTCTGAAAAAGAACATAGTCCTTGTAATTACATAATTCCCAAACGGATAAACTAGAGCAGGTGTGTCCAACTTGCAAGACCTCAAGGGCCACAACTAAAACTTTTAATGAGGTTGCAGGCCATATTTTCATGACCCGAACGATCCACACCTGACTTCCCCTAGGTTGAGCTTCCGCACGTTTAAGTCCAAAATTTTCATTTGCGATTTCCGGCTTTGTTTGACTTAGGCAAAACGTTTTACAAAGAGGATAAAAATGGGCAAAGCTCTGCTATACAATGATGTGTTCAAAAGTTCGAAACTCGCAATTAGAGGTGCAAGTCACTTTAAAGTCCAAAATTTGATTTTCAATTTCCGGTGTTGTGTGACTTGGGCAAACGTGGGCAAAACTTGAGCCTGGCATTTTATTTTTCGAGAAAATGGGGGTGCCAACTTCACACACCTTGCGAGTGAACTTACTGGTCTTCTTGTTGCCCACTTTCCTTGCCTCCGTCACGCCCTCTTTCTCCGCCTTGAGCTGCCCTAGATTTATATGCAAGGGTATGAAGAGCATGTGAGGGGGGCGACTGAACTTACTGGTCTTCTTGGCGCCCACTTCCTCTGTCTCCGCCGCGTCCTCTTTCTCCGCCTTGAGCTGCCCTTCGCGCGCCTGCATTAGCAGCTGCAGCATGTCGGGCCGGAAGATGCCCTTCTGCTGGCGCTCCTTGATTGTTGAGTGCACGAGCGAGTCGAAGAAGTCACTAGCTTTGCCATTCAGCATTCGGATTTTCAGCAGCTGTAGCAAGAGCAAATTCAAAATTGTTGTTTTGACTTTGCTGGCGCGCGATGTTACACAAATGTTAGTGTTATGTTTCAATGTACACTTTAGACTTGCTCTAACTACAAATATTTATAACAAAATCTCTTTCTTTCCTGTGAAACGTTTTTTCAAACTTCATCTGGCAGGTGATGCATTTGAATCTGCACGAGAACTTCCTGAGTTTAAATTTGTGTTTCATTAATAAATAACATATTATAATAAAATATTTTTTCCATGGCTACGTGTGTTCATATTTGTTCGTGAGCGTAAGTACAGAATTTTTTGGGGTTAGCAGTTTTTTTGCTATTTTTTTAATGCGAACTAGATACGAAATTGTATTCGAGAGTCGTATGTGCGCGAAAGAATTTGTGTTACAAGGGAAAGCTGCGATGTGTAATGTTGATATATGCCCTATTTGTTTTCCCGTCAAATGTACTTGTTGTTTTTACCCCATGATTGTAATTTTGTGTTCTCCTACACACTACAAATAATTTTAAAAATGACCCAAACTTGTGAATATTTTCTTGCAGATTTTGAATCTCCGGAGAAATTGAATAGCCCTCCCTAGATGAAGCATAAGCGCACGCGCATCGACAGTTCTAGGGGAGTGACGTCGTCGTTGATACCAAAACATCAATGTTTTTATAAAACTATCCATGAATTTAACATGGATTTTACAAGTCTATGTTTTTTAACATTGATGATTTTGTTATCTATGTTTTTACTTGGTTGATATTTTATTTTTGATTTTATTATGTACTATCATAATAAAAACCTATTATAATTTTCAGATGTCCATGATGTGAACATTCTTCACATCAAAGTGATAAAGGAGAAAAATAATTAAAGTAAATCCTCCTCCAATAAATAAAGTCTCTATTTTTTAATTATCCATTCCGATAATACCAGTTTTTGAATGTCCTGATAATTTCTTCAATAGGTTTCTGAATTAAATCTCAATTAAAAATTAATAAATGTCATCTCAAATTAAATCATTTCTATGTGAACATTAATGGTTGGTAATGCAGTAATAAAATGATCCAGTTATTCCGGGCGACTTTTATTAACATCGATGTTTTAATTATGAAAATGAATGTTTAGAAACATGGGTGTTTTGTTGATAACGTATCCCTAGACGCTACCATGGACGGTTGTTTCCTCAAGATTAGATAAAAGTCGATTAGTGGAGCCATTCAAAGAACGCCCATTGCTTTTCTTATCGCTAAAATTCCATTTTACTTGAGATATTCGTTTTCTTCATCACGAAAGAGCACTGTCGGAATTTCTTTTCGGACTTTGGGTGGAATCTTGCGAAATGCATTTTCCGTCGCAAATCGATGCCCTTTTCCCGCCCAATTAGCGGAACTCCGCCCATTATAGCATCCCTGCATGTGTGCTTCCGGAGAGCATGGTGGAATAACATGGGTCACTTACTCCGGCGCACCGACCATCTCCAGCATCTCTATTAGTGAAACAATTTAACAAACTTGTCAGGTTCAGAGTAACAGGTTTATCAAGAAAAAACCCTTAATAATGTTACTATTACGATTAATACAATTAACTTTGTGTCGTATATACTAGGAGATATCTTCATATAGAACCCGTGCTCTAAATTTATAAATATGTATTTAGTTTATCTTCATGTGTAACAGTATTCATCTGTGAAGTACCTGCATTAATTTCGGGAAGACCATAAATCCCAGAAACTTCACATTTGTTAGTGCATTGAAAATTGTCAATGCTTTTCCCATTTCGTAAAATTCGTTCTCAGGCTGCTTCAAAGAGTCGCAGCTCACTCCAAATGCAACAGTAGCTATCACATCTGTGCCCATTCGAGTGAATAAATTCTTCATATCAGTCGGAAATGGTTTCTTCTCAGCTCCTGCAAAGAAGAGAATGATATTAATATTAATTATATTTAATGGATTAGTATATGTAGAATGCAATTAATACACTTTTTTAAATGTTAAGGACGAAAGAACAAAGGAATATTTTTGTTACATTCTTTCCTCAGAAAGAGAAAAGTATGATTTATGGATAATTCCGATTAACATTAAAATCCTTTCTTTCGAAAATGACAAATTTAAATCGCCCGCGCTTATTTTGCTGAAGTCATTCATTACATCAAATACCTTGTTAAATGTGATCATGTTTTATTATATTATATCAATATAACGTGCATATACTATAAACTTGAAGGAAATATACCTAATTGAAAATGTTTGATGCCAAAAGTTTCGGAGACTATATACTTCTGTATTACTTAATTCTTCTCCATCGAGGAAAACGTAATAGCTAATGAAAATTCGCAGTTTTTCTTCCGCAGCATTACAATACTTTCTCTGTACGGTGCATGCAGTAGTGAGAAAGTTAAAATGGACATCCACTCACCTTCCGGACTCTTCGCGTATTCCTCTCGCAGGTGCTGAGCCATCCGCTCCGCACAGTCCGAAATGAGCGGGAACATGACCTTCATTTTGCTGGTGGTGAAGGCGGGACTCAGCGTTGCTCTCATGTCTCTCCAGGCCTGGTCTAAAACACACAAAGGCACACTCATTCAAAAATTGGAGCCTCACTTCGATGCATTCAAGGAAGGCTTATCTAAAACTATTCTAACTTTTGTGTACAATGAGCTGCAAATACTGAAACAGTTAAATATATGTTTTGTTTCATTTGATATGACTATTGACATTTGATATGATGATTGAAATACGAAATGACTACTGATCGTGACTATCAAAATAAATGCAGGTATGTACCCCAGCCGCTTCGTTTGAAATGGTTAAATTGGACATTTTCAAGTATAATAGCTGAGATGTTTATAGGGCAGAAATTGCAACAAGGAACTGTTTTCGATGATACGAGAAAGCATGTGCTATTGTAGCACCTTTAGTTATATAAACACTTTTTTTGCCCAATTGTAAAACTTCAAGTTTTTCATATTTTTTTCTCTTCATGTATTCGAAAAGATGGATTTGAAATTGATATTTAACGTCACGCCGAGGACATAGAGTTTTAATTATATTTCTTGTGCTTTCAGTTGTATTCGTGTACCCATTAGTATGAGGCACTCTCCTTGAAAAGCTAAGTGGTGAACGCAATGGTGCCGACAACCTTCGCCTTTTAAACAGTTATAAGATCTCCAACAATCCGAGTACACAATGGATCACAGCCTGACAAGTTTTTATATCTAAAATAATATCTTTGCTTCTATTTTCAACAGCTATGAAAAACAGCATTCACACACACGTTCAATACCTCTGAATACTCATTTACTATTCAGTCTTTTATTTCAGCCTCTTACTCTCAGTTTTAAAAACCAGTCTTTCACTATCGATGATACAATTTCGCCAGAATCAAACCAAGGAACAAAATCTCATCCAATTTGTCACGTTTTAGCATCAACATGTATATCATTCATAAAATATTTCACTTTCGCTCGTGCACTTCACAAATACATCATATTAATCTAAATCAAGCTTAATAAACTGCAATTAAACCTAGAACTATTCCATAAGGAAATAAAACACTCGTGTGCATTTATACATATTTTTACTCAAAACCAATCATATACTGCAAGAAAATTGCTTCTTGGTTAATCTAATTTCTCTAACACAGTTTACACAATCACGCATAGATGCAATTAAGATCATATCAAGTTTCCCTTCATAAATAGATGTGAAGAAAAACGACACATTCATAGTCAAATATGAACCATAGAACTATTAACATACGAGCTATATCTGTAGCTCCATGATATGAACATTCACGATAAGACAACAGTTACAGTGAATGTAAAATAAACAGCCAAAGTCCTATGCATTGATGAACTCAATCGTGGATAAGATTTATTTCACGTAAGATGTGACCCAGAGAGCTTGGCAATACCAACCTCCCGTAAACCACCCGCCATACAAACTACATTGACTTAGGGACTTTTGATTACCACTTAGGTTGGAGAAAGTAGGTGCCAACCCCAACGTAAATTCCCCACGTAATGGAAGTATAGCTGCCAGGGACTTTTTTTGGCTGGAGACTGGCATGCATGCGAGCGAAATGAATTTGTGCCAACTTCAACGGTTTCAACCAGCAAAGCGTTGTGTGGAGATTGTGAGCTTATGCGAGTGAGCCGCATGCGTGCGCGAATTGTTTCCTAAGGGAAATCTTATTGTGTGCTGGGCTTGACATTTTTAGAAATGTCAGGTAATTCCAGAAATAACTCTCCAGTGAAGCAGAAGGGGAAGTGGATTTTATCGAGTGGTGAAAGGCAGGTCCTTCTTAATGTTTATAAGTACAAGAGCAAGAAAAATTCTCGTAAAGAAGTGAAACTTCCTGTGAGCAGTGTCATTGCAAAGGTAGCTGTAATTGTGGGGGTAAGCCATCAATATCATAATAATTATTGACTTTTTATTGCATGCCTCAAGAACGTCTTCACAATGAACATGTGTGTGTGAATCATAATTATTTTATTGAAATATATTCATATATTACACGACGGAATAAAAGTGATATTCTTGTAAAATATGTAACTCAATATTTCAGATGTGCCTCAAATTATAAAACTCCTGCTCCCGTAAAGCAACCACCAAGTCAAGATTAAGAACAAATTTGGTTACGCTGTGCCCCAGAAAAGGTATAGCTAGAATGTACTCGATTATGGAATTGTGGTTATTGCAAGTTGTTACATTAATATTATTACATTACAGTCAATTGTTCCTGCCAGTGCTTCAGTTGTGTGTTTGGATCGAGTAGGGTTGCAAAAGTGAAAACAGTGAGTAAGCATTAAAGTGTTTGGAACAAAAGTGATATTCTTGTGAAATATGTAACTCAATATTTCAGATGTGCCTCAAATTATAAAACTCCTGCCCCTGTAAAGCAACCACCAAGTCAAGATTAAGAACAAATTTGGTTACACTGTGCCCCAGAAAAGGTATAGCTAGAATAAACTCGATTATGGAATTGTGGTTATTGCAGTGAGTGTGCATTAATAGTTTTAATGAGTGTGAGATCCTGAGTGAACTCCTGCCTTCTCAATTCAACCGAAGACACTAGTTAAGAGCACCATTTCATTAACATTAATTAACCCCAATGAATTAACAGTTAATCAATTTCCTTTACATTATCCCTGTAATACAATTAATCATTACTGCCAATGCCTCTGAGTTTGTGTTCTGTTTAAGTACGGATGCTAAATGATATAAATGAATACACTTGAAAGATTTAGCATGTGTGTGAAACATACATTACATTAATAAATGTTTCAGATATGCAATAATGGAGTTCAGAACATACATCATTTTATTTAGATGTTTTGTTCAAATGGTAATCAGTTGTTAAGTGAAATTAGTAAGTACTTATTTCATGATATTATTTGGCATGATATAGAGTAAAATTTAATGTTTACTACTGATGTGCTATATTACTTTTTGGTAATTAACATTTCATTTTAAGTTATTTTTCAATGATTTTCTATTTATATTTGTAAATTTTATTGGTTTTGTAGGTAATTTTTTTTGGTTACATATTATATTGAATACTGTAATGTGAAGCAAAAATTCTTGGGCCAACTTTTCTTCTGGACAATTTCGTTTTTCTTATATTACTGGAGTTTGAAGTAATATATGAGTTAAGTAGCAATTTTTTTTATTTAAATGTGATAATGTCCTTTTTTAATTTTTTTGTTTTTCATTGCAAGAACATAATTTCCTCGGAATAATTTTTGATCTTATAATAATAATAACAATAATATTTATTGAGTCACAGATACAATTTCAATCGTGTATGACGAGTCAGATATGGCAGAGTGAAGTTACATTTACTGTCCAGAAATCAAAACAAGGGGAACCATCTCAGCATTTGCTCAAAGGATCAAGGGAAACTGGACAAAAAACCCTGATCAAGTTGGTCATTGATCTTACAATACTCAATAATAATAATAATAATAATAATAATAATAATAATAATAATAATAGTAATAATAATAATTCTAATAATAGTAATATCAATTATAATAGTAACAATACTAATAATAAAATACTATTCATTCAGAAATGATTTAACGATATTAATGATGCCTAGTGCATTTAGCAAATTCAGGATGAAGGAAATAGAATTTTGGTTTGGCATTTTCCTTCTACATCAGTCCAACTGCAATTTAACACAGGCAGGATGGGATATGCCAGTTCTTTTTTCTTTGCTTCAACTTGAACAGTCAACATGAAACAGAGAATCGGTGGGATTAGAATTTTTATTTTTGTTTTTTAAGGGAGGTAGTGGTGTGATTTGTGTATTCCTTCACACTGTAGAATATGTTGTTAAGCAGGAAAGCTTTCAATTTACTTTTAAATCTATGTATTGTATTCATATCTTTAATATCATGGCTCAATTTGTTGTAAAGTGTAATGCCCTCTATTAGGGTACTTTTTTGATAAAGTGTAGTTTCACAATGGGGAACATGTAGGTTATCCTTTTGTCGAGTGTTATAGTTGTGTACACCTGAATTTAGAGTGAAAGTGTCTTTGTTTTCCATGAGAATCTTCTTTGTGAAGACAACTATTTCAAATATGTACGTGCACGGTAGTGGAAGAATCCTTAATTTTTTGAACAAGGGTTTGCAAGACTCCAGCTTATGAGTGCTAGTCATTGTTCGCAGTATTCTTTTTTGGATAATAAATGTACGAGTGCTATAACAATAACATGTCTGTTTATTGAATTTATCATGATTAGACAATAGATACTGCATTGATTGTTCTATGTTGCAGGGTTGCTGTGTCTACCGGATTTTTCATTTTATAAATATGGAATGTTTTATGTATATTATTTCACGTATTGTAAATGTCCATTATTTTGACTTATGTTTCTGTATGCATGCTAGAAATCGGCCCTCAGTCGTCATCCTGATCGGAAGAATGGGTATGCTATCAATATATGTAAAATTTTAAAGTAGTTTATTAATTTGTAAAGTCAGCCAAATTTCTTAATGTTGATTTTTAATGATAATATTTTTACAATCCAATTGAGGATTAATTCACTTTCTTATTCAATTTTTTTATATATATGGTAGCATACTAATTTGTTTTCCCTGGTTTTCCCTGATCGCTTAAGGTAAATGCCAGGATGTTTTGTAATGTTTGTAAGCCCAGGGGCATTAGGCTTTAAAATTGTTGTAAAAATTCAATAATTTTTGTGAAAATAAATTGCTGTGGACCATCGGTGTTCAAGAAATTTTAATGACTGCTCCTTGCAATTTGTCATTAAAATTGACCACCCATGGTGCATCAGTTTATTCTTTACTGAGCCTTCGCATTATATCAAATCATATATCTGATCAATTCAATTTTCATGAAATTTCAAACATTGTCATTTTCATACAGTAGATTTGTTCATTCCTTAGATATGCTTTGATCGTGGTCATGTGTCGATATTACGTGCATAAAACTAATATTATACAAATATTTCTAGTTCAGTAAAGAATAGTTTTATTTCACTTCATTGTGTAGTTGGAAAATTAAAATTATTTTGAGTCTTGTATTTCATTTCATCTCTATTCTATAAATCCCCTGTGTATACCTTTTTTTCCTATTATATAATAAAATAACATATAACTATTTCATTTATTCTTCAGTTTCAATAAAATTTTATTAATTCTGAGAGTTCAAATATTTTTAAATTTATAAGTAATTTAATTAAAAGTATTATGTTTAATATTATAATTAATTAATAAAAACAAATTTCATATATAAATTATAAATTAAATTATTTTACCATATGCCTGTTGCGATTTATAAGTCATAAAACAATATTAACAAATCATTTCAGCATATCTGGATTTTTGAAGGCCACTACGTACTACATTTAAACAAGTCGCGTCGGCGCTTTAGCGTTTTATTTCGATGAGGTTGGCAGTGCCGAAACTCCGCCATCTTGAATTTTTAGGGTCTTTTCTTACGTGGAAACACCTATATCAGTCGTTGACACTATTTGGTAGCACGCAGCTTAACTGTTGCATTAATGAATACCTGAAATGTGATGTACAATTAGGCGAAAAAGGTTCAAAAAAGAAATTATTTTGTAAATATATTATTGTTTAAGGTTTATAGCTTAAATACTCCAGACTTGAAGGGAAACACGTCTCATCGTTAAATACTTTCAGATGTACGCGCTTTAACACAATTAGGTTGTCTTTTTATTAATGTATGTATGCATATATGTATATATTATTATTAACATAATAATAATAATAATAATAATAATAATAATAATAATTATTATTATTATTATTATTATTATTATTATTATTATTATTATTATTATTATTATTATTATTATTAAAATAAGATGAGGCAAATCGAAAACATCCTAACTTGTCAAAGTAACTACCAGCCTACCTTACTGTATGCATGTATCCTTTCACTTGGCCACAAACGCTCTATCGTACAATG
The DNA here is from genome assembly GCA_011170035.1 of Teleogryllus occipitalis. Classification (NCBI taxonomy): domain Eukaryota; kingdom Metazoa; phylum Arthropoda; class Insecta; order Orthoptera; family Gryllidae; genus Teleogryllus; species Teleogryllus occipitalis. The sequence continues at coordinate 398,493 of BLKR01000032.1, forward strand.
AACTACTATCTTTAAAAAAGGTGAGTCGTTTCAGGGGAAATTAAAACACACCAACGCAAGCGTTTCTCAGCAAATTAGATATTTGTAATTCCTTCAACCGTTTTGTCTTCAGAAGAATAGTTTGCTGCAGAAAGTGTTTCTTTGAATATTCAAATTTCGTAGCAGCCTATATGAAAACAAAACAGTTCAGGGGCCGGTCGTTCGGCGAACTCGAATGAACTCGAAATTGCCGAATCTTTGCAAAGGTCCAGCTAGTATCCATCTACATTTATGTATAACTGTGAATATCCAGCAGTTATAGAACTTCATGTTAGCATGGCTCCCTTCACAAGGTAGGCGGTCTTGACATATCATTCTCCTTCTGAAGGGAGAACCCGGAACGACGGTTCCACTCTCATGCCGACCCTATTACGTATCACTATGTACACACGTAACTTCGTATGTAACGATCACAAATTAATAATTAGGGCTGAGAATTATACGCATTTGCATTTTTTTTCTTTTAATTAAAACATCCCTGTTCAACAAATTGTATACGTTTCGAGGCATTTAGAATCAATTTAAGCTATTTGTATTTCGCAAATTTTTGCACGTATCTCCATAATTTCATATTTTTGCATATTTGGGCCATATTTGCATATTTTGTTACATATTCACTCATCTGCAAAAAGAAGCCCAACAGTTACAGTTCCGTCAGCGTGTAAGTGGCTCTGACAGTTTTCTCGCCACATGCTATGTGGTCACTAGATTTTATTAAAATCGAAACGAAGCCATATTTTTGTTGCACTACCTATATATTTTTTTTATTATTTTGCGAAATGTACATTAACTGCATCTCTAATTATTGTTCTAAGAAATGAGTGTTCTTCAAAATTGAGTCCTTGGCTTAATGTTTGTCGCTTGTAACAATTCATATGATTTCTGTATCTTTTTTGCTGAAAACATATTTTTCACACTACACTTTTTATTAATTTTTACTCTTGCACTATTCATTACACTATTTCGCATATTTTCCTTTTTTAATTGCATATATTACCAAATAAATTTACATATATATGTGCATATTTGCTGTTTTTATTGCATATTAATTACAGCCCTATTAATAATACTACGTATACTCTTTCGTATATTCTTTATGTACTACAGTGCGCCAGGAAAGTTTCTCCGATATGTCACTATGAGAGTGCTATTAACAGAAATTATTTTGGTATCACGAGCACCAGGCAGCACCTCACCAATCGCTAGGTGGCGCAGAAGCAACAACGAAAGATAGGGGCAGGGTGACTGCACGCATGCGACACTAGCGCCCCGCAAGGCGGTGGGCAGAGGGCAGAAGCGGCGGTGGCATTCCCTGTCAGGGGTCCGTGCGGAGACACTTTCGTGGCGCGCTGTACATTACACACTGCGTAAATAAGAACTACATGCTTACCGTGTAAATTCACCAAATTCTTACTGAAAACTGGATCTGACTTCTCTGTGTGAATGATCCGATGATTCATGAAGGAATCAAATTCTTTCACCGTAACAATTTTCATTATTTCTGGATCACGAATCATAAACGTAGGTTTTGTGAATTCGAACATTCCGTACACGGGGTGGCCGTCGCCATTTTTGTAACTCTCTTTGATGACGTCTTGGAAGGATTGAATTCCAAGGAATGCGGATAAATTGTCTCCGAGGAACGGCCATTTTGGTTGAGAGGACGCAATTCCGCGTTTCGAGAAGTAGTCGTAGTTCCATGTTCCAACAATATACAGGAGCAGCAGTATTCCTAAGAGGAGAAGGCCCGAGTCCGCCAGACTGGCGCTCGAGACCGCAGTTATCACTGCCTGCCACATCCTGTGGAAATACCAGGAGGCTTGTTAGTTACACTGCAATTGAAATATCAACATTGTATTGATTGACTCGAGAAGCTGGCCAGTGGCATCCAAGATATGAAATAAAATTATCCACCCTAGTTTTGGTACTACGTTAGTGATAACGGGTTGTATGGTGTTTACATGCTGATGATGGAAGTGTCTTGTGGTTTTTTAATCAAACTATTATGAGTGAATATTAGCAATTTTAAGTAGTTAGTAGTATTATTTTTATCTATCTTTTGGATGCTGGATGATTTTTTTACACATGTAAATTAATAAAATGTAAATATTAAAAATATTACATAAAACAATCAAAAGTTCTTGGAAATTTGAATCTTCCAATAGTACTTTGTGTGAGATGTGTGAGAGGACTATATATTTTTTAAATATTTCTTGTTCTTTTTTAGATGTATAAATATCAAGATACAATTACTTCATTAAACATTACACTTTCTAGAGTAAAATAAAATTATAAATAATGTAAGTTAAATTACCTAAGTGTAGTATTTCACGAACATTTTCACGTTTCATGGGTTGAATTAAAATTTAAAAATCAAATCAATGGTAACAAAAATGAATAGTATTTTCAGTTCTGGGAATAATTGATTTAATTTTGCTGTTAGTTGTCATTGTCTCTTCCTCTCTCCCATTCTCTTATCTTCTACTCCCTCTCTCCCTCTCTCTCTGTCTCTTCCTCTCTCCCACTCTCTTATCTTCTACTCCCTCTCTCTGTCTCTCTCTCTGTCTTTTGGCTTTCTGACACACTCATTGCCTCTCTCTTCCTTCTCTCTCTCCTTTCTCTCCTCTCTCTCCTTTTCTCTCTTTTCCTCTCTCGCTTGTTTGTGTAAAGAAATTAATATTTTAACTATAACTTGACGATAGGTAATCGCGAAGTTTCACTGTAACTTCATTAGACTGAAATATATGACTTGATACCAATAATTTCAGTGTCTAATGTAATCGGTGGAAAAAAATATTAAATTTTGGGATTATAGTGAAACTCTGAAAAAATTAACAAAAAACGTTAGTTCCCAAAAGCTCACTTTGACCTGAGGTTGTCTGTGTTTACAAAGTACAGTGGACTCTGGAATTGGTGAACTCGGATATGTGAACTTCCGATTACAGTGAGTCAATGCCACAATACAAATAAGCACTAGATAATTTGATTATAGAGGACTCCCGACGTTGACTATATGAGCATGAGAAATACAACTACTACGAAAACTTGTTTCACCTCAGGGCCGTGCATAGTATTAAAACTAAGTTTGTAGGAGGAGGGTCTCATGAGTTATATTTATAGCATTTACGGTCAATAAAAGATTGTGAGAGAATGTACGACTGAGGAAATTGTTCTAGCTTATCTATGGCAATTCTGCCGAGATTACTCTCTTCATCGGCACGGTCTGCGAGATGAAAACTAGTACAATGCCTACTGGCTAGAACAATATTCATGATGTGAAAGGGACTTCCTGAACAAAACTAGTAGTGATACAAGAGAACATACTTTTTCACTTAATTTCTCAGTTTGAAATTCTCGAAAATTCAGAGTTTAACAAAAATGAGACCTGCTCAGTTCTTTTAAAAGTTCCTTGTTCTAACCGTAGGAAAAAATCGAAGATGCGTGCGTGCGTTGTTTTATTTTCTTCCTAATAAAATGTCATGTGTAAATAAAAAACATTTTTTGGAAACGGAGGCCCAGAGAGCCCCAGATATGTATTTACCCCTCTCTTGTTTTAGGCCGTGCACGTTTATGCCCCACACAAATTTATTGAAATGTTAACCCACTGATTAAGCAACCCACTGATTTCTATTCTACGTGCAAATAATTACATTTGGTTTAACAAGGTCTGATGTGAAGTAAACAGCTGCAAACTTAAAGTCAACAAATAATAAACATCTCCTATGCTGATGTATCTGTCTCTCTCACAAAAGTGCCTCATGTACCTTACGTCTGTTTATCTTGAAGCAGACGGAGATATGAGAAGGTTACACTATCGCACTCCACATGCGGTGTCTGTGACATCGCGAGGAGATCCAAGCGCTGAACTTACGCACGTTCTTGGACAACAGCAGCAGCAACTGTTCTCAACGCCGCTTGCTTCCGCCCATTCGGCCTGGCCTGCTCTGCCGGCTGCTCCGACGCGACTCATCAGCGGACGGCCCGCAGCACGGCATGGACCCGATGAGAGGCGTCCTGTCTGAAGGCGAGTCACCCCATTGGCTCACGCCGCTACGCCACGCGGTTACGTCACACTCCCGGGCTTCGGTTGTTTTGTTGTTGTTTTTTTGTTGTTTTTTTTCCACCGCCTACCCGTTAGTTCATTCCGAGCACGCTGTTCCCCCGACGAAGCCCTTCATACCACATATCTGCTCGCTACCGACAGCGGCGACGGCGGTGCTATAACCAGACTTTGAAATCTTGGAGCGTTTTTTGTCTTTTCGTAATACTATTGTTATAATATCGATGCATCCAAGCAAAGAAAGGAACAGCCACTTTTAACAGCCGGCGTCCGTTAAGTATATAACAGTCCGCCGTCAATTAGGAACAATCGAAACATATAAGTTCTATGTAAAGATTGCATTACATTAAATACAAGAAATGGTATTTCTTGTTTAAATATTTTTATAAGAAAATAGAATTACGAACAGTATTGAACGATACACGGCAAATAATACAAATAACAGGCTCGATTGATTATTTGCTAAAAACGATAAGGGTACAATGGATGACAAAATACAACTGTCCTCCAAATACTATTGAAAAATTTACACTTCTTTCGAAAGTACTTAAGTACACGTAAATGACAACTAGCCACTAGTGATATATTCATCCCATTTGTGTGGACTAACTCTTCCAGTCTACCAGTCTGCAGTTGGTTGATTATTTTGTGTTTCCGAGCCCAGCTACTATGGTTTTAGTCCGGTTAGTGTAGTGCGCATTTTTATTACGGGAATTGTTAGAGTTCTTCCACTGCTGGATGATGAGTTTCGGCGCCGACCTACACTTCAACTTGCTGAGTTTTCCGCATCCACCTATCTCCCACCAGAGAGGCATCGCCTCAGCGGGGACAAGCTGTAAGTTCCCGACTGGTCTCCTGATATGTGTGGTAGTGTAGTACATGTAAAAGTAAATGTGTGTAAGTAAGGGGTAAGGATACGATAAGGGAGAGGAAGGAAAGATCGCGTTTGTTAGGATATTGCTCCGGCAAACGCTTCTGGTTGATCGGGGAAACGACAGAAAGTTGATCAGAGCAGCCGACCTCTAGAATTCTCCTCCAGATGGCGACTGAATTCAAGTTAGCTGTCTAACTAGTGTCGAAATTTTTGCCAGCATTGAGACCCGAACCCTAGATCTCCCAGCCAGAGACTCTGTACAATGAGCGGCAATACAGGCTTTGAGCTAAACTCAGCCACTTCTTTATTATTATAATATAATATCGGAGTCTCTGACACGTACGCAGTGCACGTACCTAGGTACACTAGCCACCTTGTGTTGGCTAATGTCAATTTTTTCTGAAGTCCGATCTATGCTTCGAAGCTGTTCCCACTTAGTACTTTATTCACCCAATGTGAATTGTGTGGATATCAAGTGAATTGAATAATTAGCCAGATTAGTATATTAGCCACCTGAAACTTTGTATTTATTTTTATTTAACCCCAAAGTAGATCAAATTTCTGTGTCAATGAGTGGAGTAGAAATATATTCTCTGCAAATTTTCTTACTTTCTGGAATCTCTACCTCAACGCGCACGCAAATTGAATTACGAATACAGGAGGAAAAGAGCGTTTTTGTCAAGATTTGAGAAGAAAGTATTTGTTTCCATATAATCTCTATTTGCGAAGAGAAATCAACCATTGACTATTATCTCTCATTGTGCCTTTTGTGAAGCAATCGACTTACCTTACATGGAGAGCAATAATATGAATAACTATACACTGGTGAACGCTAGAAAACATTCATAATTAAGTTACATTTATAGCCAGAAGCAAAACATACGACCATCTCAGCATTCGGTAAAAGGATCAGGGAAACTGGATAATCCGTTGACGAAGCTTAGGCTGCGTTTATGTTGGAGCAGCGATAAACGATGAGAGCGAAGAGAGAGTAGGTGTTGCGAAATCGCAGCGCTGCGCTGTTCATGTCGGAGCAGTGCGAAGCAGCGCCACTCCGAATCCACCAGAGACATCTACAGGACATTCGGCGAAACTAACTTGTCAATTCAATACCAACCTTACGTAAATCACTCGCCATATGTACTTAAATTGGCTTAGGAACTTTTGGTTACCGTTTATGTTGAAGCGCAGTAGGAGTCAACCTCAACATCATTCCCCTATGCAATGGAAGCATTACACCTTAAGTATTTTTCTTGGCTTGATATTGGCATGCTTGGTGAGAGAGATGTGTCAATTTCTCTCGACTCTGCAACATACAGCAAACAGCTGTGTGCAGTCGAGAGAGTTAGTTCTAGAGCGTACGTATTTCGAAGTTTTTATACTGCGAGCGAATTCAATAGTGATTTGTTTTGGAAATGTATTGTTATTTTATATCTTTCTTGGCGTTGTCATCGATGCGTCGTCATTTGACGAAAAACTCTTCAATGAATGTGATAAGGAAGAGAATTTTAGAACGTCAGACACGTAAAAAAATTGTCTAAAGTGATATCCTGGCTGAAGTGGCGATGATTATAAAGGTAAGCTGCCATGGCTACAATAATGAGTGCGTCCATTTTTTTGACGCAACGCGTCTCGAAGACCCTTACGGGTCGTTGAGCGCTTTGCGCTGTGGAGTAATCCTCCGTTACTTTGCGCGCTTTTTGGAGTAATTCTCCATTATCACTGTCAGGTCGCGTCACGTCGCAGTCAGTTTTCAAGAGGACCGCCAGGTAGCATCTCCGCGTATGCGCCTCCTACTACGCACTCCTGCGTCACTACCCAGCGGCCAGAATTGGGAAGGAGTAAGGATAGGGGCAGGGTTTAGGACACTTCACAAGGGTTGGACTAGCCCTTGTGAAGCAGCTTGACTCGTTTTGTTGGAACAAATTTCACATGAGATTCGACGGGAATCGAACCCGGACCTCAGTGGTGAAAGGCTTGCGACTTTGCAATGAGCCACGAGTACAGCCGAGTACGAGTGTTAATGCACATTAGTGTTTATGGAAAATTAAGTGTCATACATATAAACTATTTAGTATTGAGGTTAGTGATGGATTTCATTTGAGGAACTCAATAGCCTTTCCTTTTTTTTACAGAGAGAAGAAGCCTAGTCTCTTGAAAGAAATTTGGTTGTATGTGAATGAATGTTTAAGAAAAAAGTATGGAATTAGGTCTTCTAAGAAGGAAAGGAAATGTATTGTGTACTATATGCCTATGTGAATCTCACAAACATAACAGTATTTTATGCCCGGTTGTATGAAAAATAAAAACAGTGAAGACAAGTGTGAAATTGTGTGAAGAAAAGTGACTATGTACAGAAAATTTGGAATGTGTGCAGTGCTCTCCCATTCTGCCAATTTCTATTACTAATATTTTATTAGTCTGTCAAGTTTCATCTTATAAAACAGTTTTCAGTTTGGTACATTTGCAGTATTTAAAAGGAGAAGTATAATTTTTTATTTAAAGCTAATTAATTTGAAGTAGTATTTTTTATTGTTGTTTATTCTGTAATATAAGAAAAATATCTGTCATGGAGTAAATAAGAAAAATTAAAACATCTTCAAATTCATTGTTATTGTCTTGATATAAGGAAGGACTCTTCTCATTTTAATATTGTCTAAGACAGTAATTTTGCTGTTAGTTCTACCAATCTTAATTGAATTCTCAGTATTTATTTCCTATTGTGTCTGTAAAGAGCCTATATTTTGGTGGTTTGCCTGTTTAATTTAACTGAATGTAAAGTCTGAAGATTACATGTACAATAAACTATCTAATGTTAAAAACATTTCCATATGATTAATATTTTAGGTGTCCTCTGTTCATGTTGACTGAATAACATATCACTCTCTCCCAAAATTTTGTAAGTTTTTCATGAAATATTATCCAAGTGTACAAGGAATATCTTCTAAAATGATTGTGTTTTGCAAAGACCATGGTAAATAAATGATTTTGTATTCTGAAGTAAAAACTACTCTGAATTCCAAGGAAAACAGATTATAAGGGAAGTGATAAAGGTAATTGGCATATTTGTTTTATTTAAAATTGTTTCTTAAATCTTAAACTATGACAGAACTGGAAGGCTGACGGCTTTGTAGAGTGCAACCTCTCAATATTTTGCCAAATTGTGGCTTGGGACTAGCTGATTTCAATCACTTCAATTTTGAATTAATTGCAAACATTCAATTTTCATCCTTTCGAAATGTTGTGCAACGAAATGAGATACATGTACTTTCAAAAGTAATAATTTAGATAATTCTTTTTCAATACACTTTCTAGTTTAAAAATAAAAAAAATATTCTGTTTCTGGCATTTCATTTTATTCATATTGTTCTTCAGTGATAGTTATTCACTGATAAAACATCCCAATCGTTTAATTAAACTAACAAAATTAAAAATAAGTTCATTTGTTTCATTTTAAAATTTCTGTTATAAATTATACTTCCTTGAATTGCACCCACATTGTGTGCCATGGGCAGCAAGCACACAAGAATTAATCAGCCCAATCATTCTGGGTCAATATCTCACAACTACAATAAATTCTCTTCTATAGTTTTACAAGGTGTGGATGCAATTTACAAATTCATTAACAGATGAAATGGGTGATTATGGCAAACAAAGGGAACAAACCTTCTGAGGGTTTGCAATACAAAAAAATGATTTAGAATAAAACATTATCACTGGCAGATGATTATGTCCTTTACCTAAGTTAACAATTAGTTTTGCACAACACAACATAACAATAAAAATGGCAGTTATCCCGTAATTATTTGTATGCTTGTCGTTCAGTGAAAAACGAATGTAACCTAACCTCTAAAACTTACATGTTGTACTCATTTCTGCGGCACACAATTTGTCTAAAACGAAGCTATTACGGCGATTTGTGTCCCTTTCGTCCCAAAATTGACTCCTAACACTAACACAAGTGATCAATTTCTCAGCATTCATGTTATCCGACATGTACAACACCTGAAGTGGACCAGCTGTGAAGAGTGCGGAACAGCGATACTAGCAGCGAAAACCTACCAAAGGGTTTTCTTCGCTCTTATCGCGGGTCGCAGCGCTGATCCCGTGATCAGCGCGCTGTCAACATGAACACTTCCATCTATTTCCATGTGGACGTTTTCGTTGCTTCGCTCTTATCGCTGCTCTCATCGTTTGTCGCAGCTCCAACATAAACGCACCCTTAGAAGACAAACGCTCACGAATAATGAATGAGAATTCAAATAGCTAATTTGGCAAACACGACTTCAAACACGGACGTCGGCAAATATAGAGCGGGAAGTTTTAAACAACACCATTGCACAACTATTGATTGAAAGAAAAAAGTCACGAAATTTGCAAAAAAACCAAACTTCTTTCTAAAAGAAAACATTTAGTGTTTTAAATATTAGATCTTTGCAAATGTCTAAATGCCAGAGGTTTTAATCAAAATTGGCAACATGTCATACTTATAAATGCCCTCTCTTCTATTCGAGCGAAAGAATTTCAAGAAAAAAATGTCAGCCATTTTCCAGAACATTCAGAAATTATCATAGGGGCTTCAGATAAAGTACTCCCAAATTTTAAAATATCACAATGAACTCCGGAACCACATGACCGGTTATTACTTCTGACATATGTACCAAGTTTCAGTTCAAATTTTGAAAGCTTCTAATCTGACAAGAGTTATGCATTATATACCCATACAGACTGACTGCCCGATTTTCGGGAAGAAAATTGGATGTATCTCCATTCCACCTGCACCAATCTTAATGATCGTTAGAGCAGCTCTAATAGACCTTACTCCTGATGCGCGTGTAAAGTTACAGGTCATAAAAACCCTACACACGGATTTCACTTGAAAATTCGTCAGCGGTCTCGTGGACGGCCATGTCGGTGGCCACGTCGGTGGCCACGTCGGCGGCCACGTCGGCGGCCACGTCGGCGACCACGTCGGCGGCCACGTCGGTGGCCTCGTCGACGACCACATCAGCGGCCACGTCTGTTAAAGCTTTTCATGTGTTGTTATTGTTTGTTTTCCTGCTATTTTTATACAAATGTTATATGTATGATTTCTGTCTAAAGCAGAAGAATAAGAATAAGAAGCTAATTATAACGTTTTGTTTGTTTCAGTGATGGATATTTTTAATTTCATAATGATAGAGAGAATCCCTAAATCCAAATAATTAATTAATTAGCAAAAATATTTTTTACGTAAATTTCGTCGCCTCAACTCCTCACGGACATCGAACAACCAAATAAATTTTCTCTCGGGGGAACATACCTCGACGAACGGATAGGATACTTCTGAAATAAATAAATAAATAAATAGAATACATTTCAAAGAATAGGATATTAGATATTTATAAGGTTCAATGAAAGTACATAGTTCGGAAAAGAAGAGAATTCTTGGGAGCGGCAGGCCATGGTGGGGCCAATAGATTGGATAAATAATTATATATAACAGTTTAGATGTTTATAAGAAATATTACGTCAAAAGGGAGGATCCGAAAGACTGCAATTCCCTCAGCGCTGGTTCTTGATATCAAGCGATCTAGAGATGCATTACTCGAAAAGATGCGTCCTTAAAAAAATCTACATCGGATTTTCGAAACCCAAGCCCTCGGAGTCATGCTTCTCACACCATAAAATGAGGTCCTTCAGACCTGTGACATTTTTGAAAGTTCGAATCTTCTGCGTACCCCTTCTAATGTAAAGGATTCCCTGATTTCTATGATTCCCTCTTCGTGATAAAGATGGAACGTACATAGGAACTCAAATTCCATTAAAATGTGTGTCACTAACATACCTTTCCGTCATATTGATGTGGAAGGTAATCGGTGTCAGGTTTCTACATGCGAGGATTTCATAATGGTACACTAGAAACATTTGTTTAAAACAATGTTTATTTATATTATATACATTCAGTTTTCGTAGTAATTTCTATTATTCCTTAAAGATTTGAACCAAAGAGGAATAAAAGAAGAAAAATCGAAAACAAAACTGAAAAATCTCGTATAATATAGATCTGAATTAAACTGATGGTCTTAAATTGTAAAGTGAAAAATCTGAGAAATCTCTTAGATCTATATTCAAAATATACTGATTAAATTCATGTACCTGAACGACAGTATATCAACTTTCAAAAACGGTTAAGTAAAACAATATTGAACTCAACACATTCAATTTCAAAATGTTCTTTTTCATTTCTCAGTTATCCTTGCCCTTGAGTACTTTAAAAATTGCCATGAAATTGACCCTGTGATTTTACTATAAGAATAATGTTATTGATAGTATGACATACAATTGCAACTTTTGGTTAGGTTCTTCATTTCACTTGTTTTGTACTGAAAAAAGTTTAATTTATTTCAAAATTAAACAGTATTTTAATTTGCTTAGGTAAGTAATGTTTATATATTTCATATTTACATATTAACTTTCAGTCTTCAGTGAGCTCTGGCTTATTGGAAGTCATGTAAGAAATTTGGGAATTAATATTAATTTTTACACTTCCCGTGGCGTCATTTCGCACCAGAAACCATCACGAGCCATAAAATTGAAGCCTGGTGCATATTCAAGAGGATATTTCGTCTTTGGGTGGAGGTTGAAGTTGTACAATAAATGCACCATGGCCAACTTCACTTCCATCAGTGCCAATCGCTGACCTGAAAAATAAAATTATTTGAATCATTTTAATCTTTTTGACAGAACTAAACTATTTAATAATAAAATTGTCTTTAATATTAAAATTTTACAATATACAGATAGGTTTGTCGTAAATATTTTTTACTCCTATTACCTTACGATTTCTATTCAAGGCATAACGAAAAAAAAAAAAACACTGTCAAATGTTGAGGGCAAGTAGAACGAGCTTTAATGTCTATTTTCATTAATCAACGTAAACTTTTCAACCCTGTCGTATGCAGTGCCAGATTAACGAACATGCTGAGCAGGCTGCAGCCTGGGGCACGCAATTTTTGGAGGCGGACGAATTTCAGCGAATTCAAAATTTCATAACGCGAACTTTTGAATATTTTTTTATAGAAATATTTCTTTCGATATTTGTAACAAAAGAAGATCTTAATTAATGAAATATATATATATATATATATATATATATATATATATATATATCCATTGATATATTCAGATAAAATGATACAAAAAGATCGTATTTGTATTAAATCAATATCGTAGTGAGAATTATTTATTTGTACGTATACATAAAATCAATTATTCATTCGTACACAATATTTGCGTCGGTTACAAATATCGTACAACAATTTTTTTATTCAAAATAAAAATACCTTTAATATTTAAAAAATTAAAAATGGTACTAAAACATTTCAGTCTATTTTAAATTTAATTTAGTTTCTTTACTAAGTTGTTATTAGAAACACGTTCCAAAGAATTGGCTTTGGAGGTGTAATGGTTAGCATATCCCTCTGTTGCAACCGAGTTCGCGAGATCAAACCTAATCGAAGCCGTGGACTAAAAGGCGGGAAAATCCTTCGTACGCCTTCCCGCGAGGAGAGGGCAAAAAGAGCAGGCCTCATGGCCCGAGCCTCGTCAAGTAAAGTATAAGGTATTCATTGAATAGAATTGAAGAATGAATGAGGTCAGGTCGCTTTCTCAACGCCTTTGATGGTGTATCCCCGACATATCGGTATACATTTTCCACTCCTACACGCCTTATAAATATCCTTGCTCGCGACCTGACCTCATTTTTAAAAAATACATTAACCCACTCAATAAAACAAATGTTCAAAGAAATTACAGATGACCTTGAAGATTCATTTGTCTGGCTTTCAATGGCTTTCAATTGAGAATACAACTGATTCCTGTAGAAGGTATGTAGCTAATGTAGTTATGGGTAAATTGGATTCAAAAGATGCAACATCTTCCCATTTAATTATGTGTAGAGTCTGAGAGGAAACAAAACCTGTCACCATTGCAAGGACTGTGAATGATGCACTGCGTTTATCGTGGCCAGCTGAAGAGCACGAAGAGGGCATTTTTGACGGACAGGGCAGCATACATGCTGGAAGCAGCGGTAGCTCTTCAAATGTTGAATCCCAAAGTGCTCCACATTACTTGCATTGTGCATGGATATATCGTGCTGCCCAAGAGATTCGTTCGTAGCACCCTTAAGTTAATAATTTGATTACGCCAGTTAAAAGGGAGTTTGTCAAAGCTCCTCCGTCGAGAACACAGATTTTCAAAGAGGAACTATCATAAATTCTTCTTCTTCTACAGCCTGTTCTTTCTAGATGTGGAACATGGCTCAATGCTGCAGTTTACTGCTCACCTAATTGAAGCTATTAAGAAGGTACTTCCTTTATTGAATACAGACGCGGCGTGTATTAATTCGGTAATAATGGTTGCAAATGAAGGAATCAAAAGCGAACAAATTAGTGCACACTTCATATCTTCGCTTAAAATCATTACCAAGCTTGAAGAACGTGATCTACAACTATCTACTCCAGTTAACTTATTGAGCTCCGTAGCAACAACATTCAACAATTTGCCAGGACTTGTGGAGCAAGTATTAGGAGATAAAATGAAGAAAAACTAAGAAAGAAATCCCGGTTTGAGAAATGTGAAAAAAATAAGTGGTACAGGGTGAAACTCATGGTGTTAAAAAATTATACAGCTTAAAAATTTGCAGTTTTTAAGCATTTCCCTCTAAATTCATGCCAAGTTCACATCAGTAAATTGGAAAAAATTTGTTATAATATCTTGCAATAGAAATGAAATTCAGTATGTATCACTCAACATGTAAATCAAACTATTTTTTGTAGGACTAAACAAGTATTTTGGCTGTGCGTATTTTTCTTTATAAGTGTTTTTTATGTTTTTATTATTTTTAAAGCCTATTTGCATGCATATTTTTAGGATTTTTAGTGCATATTACTAAAAAACGCTTATCTAACATATAGCAATCAATGGATTTATCTTTAACGCTCGTCATGATAGAATAAAAAATATGTATAGTTCCATTGAAAATAACAGTTACCTCAATATCTCGTAAAATGCAATTGATAAAATAGAAATGAATACGTATATCAATTATACCCTTTCTCTCAAACACTTCTGTGAATATTGCATTGCAATAACTTTAACTGTTCAAAAACTGCAGGAGGTGCTAAAGTTACGTGACTCATCCTGTATAACAATTTCTTTTAATGCATTTGGGAACTTATGAATATTGTGTCCATATATATTTTTCATGTAACAGTATTTTGAACCCCCCCCCTTTTATTTCCAATTACCTCCAACAGTCGCAACGTTTGTTTTAAATTCAGTTGAAAAGCTCATATTATGACTGCTATGCTGGATGTGCGTCTGTACGATCTATTTGTGCATATTTGTATTTATTGTACCTAAATTTTGTTTGTTCTATTGTTGTTTATAACGGTGAGTCTTTTTAGTTTATATCAAGTGCTAAGTTTCGTTATAATAATGTTTTCTTTGATATTGATTCATTTATTTCTGTAACTTCTTATTTTATGTCCTTTTTAAAATTTGTAATAGTTTTCTTCTTTATATTGTCGCCTGAATATGGGGCAAAATTAATCCCCGAAACGTCGCTAAGCAAATGGCAATTAATAAACTTTTTGTAAAGATATTTTAAATAGAAAATGCGTTTTTAACTGTCTGTTCATGAAAACCAAGTGGCCAAAAACGTTTAAAATATGTGATTGTAACTGAGATATGACAGACAATATTCTGTTTTAATGTTTTATAACTTCAACGGCCCCTCCTTAATTTTAACCAATCTATGTGTTCAAATTCTTTCCAAGATAAGAAATGGACCATACTATTAAAAAATCGCTAGTGAATAATCATTTGGACATGAGGCGAATACAATAAATTCTTGACCTTCGAAAGCAAGGTAAATTTACGGCTACCACCTCTCAATCAGCCAATTGGAGCACAACATCATCATCATCAACAACAACAACAACAACAACAATAATAATAATAATAATAATAATAATAATAATAATAATAATAATAATAATAATAATAATATTGTAGAAAGATGGTTCTTTTTCAAATTTATTGGACCAAATAGGATCAATCTACGATGATTGATCCTATTTGGTTCAATAAATTTGAAAAAGAACCATCGTTCTACAATATAAAAACGGGATCAACAGGAAGATATTCAACCATTATAATAATAATAATAATAATAATAATAATAATAATAATAATAATAATAATAATAATAATAGTAAGAATACTTCAGTGAACTGACGACCGATTTATACGACAGTTTTTCCACTGCGTACTTACCAATGCAAATACGAGGGCCCACTCCAAAAGGCATGTAAGTGAATGGCTTGATGTTGTGTTTGTTCTCGTCGAAGAATCTCTCAGGGTCAAACTTTTCGGGTTCTGGCCAATACTGGGGGTCGTGATGAATTCCTGAGATGGGAATCGATATGACATCGCCTTTGCGCACAGTTATGGAAGGAGAATTAGGCCCACCAGGTATCAGAATGTCTTTGCCACAAATCCGATCAGTCGCCACAGCAGGGGTATACATTCGTAGCGACTCTGGAAAATAAAGGATGTGCTGTTATACTTCGATTCACCGCACCTTGTGAATTCCAATTCATTATTCGTATTTCAGGATATAATTAAAAAGGATAATTTCAAGAATTGTAGTTTATGTACTTAGCATGTTCAATTTACATAAATTGTTGATTATCACTTCAGAGATTAACTCATATTGCACCACAGGATATCCAAAGTTGTAATACGTAAACCTGGCAGCATATATCGAACCTTCAAAAACCTGAGTTTTTGATATCGTCCATACGAAATTATACGAAAAATTACAAACAATTTAATACTTAAAACTGTAGCAATATTGAATTGCTTAATTGAATTTTTGATCTGATCTGCCTTCGGACTCTGATCTGATTTCGAATTGAGCTTTCTCAACATGATAAAAACATCCGATTTCATGACTAATTAGTTCGCACTAAACAGAATGATAGGAAATTGAAGCAATGTTTTCTAAAATAAATTATGTAAATCCAATAATTTGTTTCAGACACACTCAATTTTTAAAAATTATTTTTATATACTACTACTAGCTACTTCGTTAAAAGTTATATCTTAAATTCTATCAAATTTCTCTCCTGATTTATGAACGTATTGGCACTTTGATCTTTGATCTGTGAACAACGTTAGCTGCTAAACCGTTTAGCCAATTTTCTGATATTCCCCAATAGATTTAGCTGATATCAGGGGTCCTTGAATTTTAAACAGATATTTTAATTTTGGGGGTACTTTATATGAATTCCCTGAGACATTTTCAAAAATTCCCTCCCACCAAACTATCGTTTTTCACTGAAATTTGTTGTGGTATAGTGTGAAGGAATTTTACGAATATAGTGCAGGTCTCATGCTCGTTGAAAATTGCAAATGTTCAACAATTTTGAAGTAATCCTACAACTAACATATTGTAGCGTCGTGTCGCTAAAACCGGCGTGGGCACGCGGCGTGGTGCGCACCGGATGCGAAGACAATGGCAGAAGTTATGACGCACGGGTTTTTTCCGACGGGGTGTGCGCGCGTTAGGGCGGAGGCAATGGAGGCGGCGGGCAGCGTCGCGAGGGCTATATAAGGGCTGTGAGAGTAATAGCTCTTCTTGAGACAGCGGCATCGGCAGCGTAGGTCGTCAGTGAGAGGTTCGTGCGTGCACGCTGCGAAGGAGCCGGCAGTTATTGTCGTGACTAGTGAGACATGTAGTCGGTCTCAGGGCAGGTGGTACTACACACGGCGAAACATTAGGTAGTATGTTGCGGTGTGGTAGCCGTTGTAAATATCTCTCCTAGCAGTGGGGTCTATTTAGTTAGTTACTTGTATACAGTGCATTGGTTATTTGTGACTACGGTCTAAATTGTGAATAAACCTGCTATTATTACAACCCACTCTCGTCTGTGTACTGATTACACCCGTATGACGCCACAATATTAAAGATAGATATTTTTCATTAATGAAATCTGTTTCTCAAAATTTGAAATAAATTCATGTACAAGTTTTCGAAAATTATAGCACCTTTCGCGTGATTTTGCGTGAAAGTACGGTCGAGATAGTACGTGCTGTTTTAGTACCACTAGTTAAATACTTAATTTTGAAACTACCTGGTTTGCTGAACTTGTCAATGAGAGGCTTTTCTGCAAGACCAAATGGCAGTAAATTGTTTGCCTATATTTATGTGAATAAAGCAGTGAAAAACGATTAATTTTGACAATGATTACTCCTCACTCACACTCAAGAAGTGTGCTAAACTACCGCTTGCTAGGGCAAATCTACTCCAAGGCCTGTGCCATGAACACATTTATCATGAATGACCTAGACCGCAAGAATGACGATGATCCTTGATAGAAATCCTTTCATAAACCATGCATACTCTCAGGAATTAACGCGAATTTTCGACTTTGCTCTAACACGTAACTGAACAACAATCTTATAAGGATATCTTCTATTTAAACCCCTAACTCAGAAGTTAAATGAACTTACCGTTTATGACCGCATCCAGATATTTCATTTTTTGTATAGTCTCGTAAGTGGGTTTTCTTCCGCATTCATCCATTGCGTCGTCTATTTCTGCTTGCAAGCGCTTTTGCACCTCTTCGTTATGCGAAACAGCGTATGAAGCAACACAGAGTGCCGTAGAAATGGTTTCAAATCCAGCAAAGAAGAAAATAATTGCTTGCGCCGACACATCATTGTCTTCAAGTTCTGAGAAAATAAGGAAGTTTTAATGATTGTTTGCTGTGAGTGAAGGTCCATGTGTCAGACCTACACCTACACTCATGATGGTTTGCTATTTTATTTCATTTCCTCCTGTTTCATTGTTGATTTTGTTTTTGATTTGTAATAACCATTGCTAACACGAACGGCAACTAAATATTTAATTATATTACAAAAATAGAAGTCATCTAAGCAACATGCATACTTCTATAACACATACATGACATTTCCTGACAATTTAAAATAAGGTGGTTAGAGATAACTCCATACAATCTCTACTGTGACTTGTTTTATAATTAAATGTTCATGTATAATCTGTTCATAATGAGAACATTAAGTAAATTTGTTGCCTAGATAATTAGCATTGATTGAACAAGATACTCATTAGTATCTCTCCATTAATACAATTGATTACACATATAACTTCACTTCAAAATCTGTCAGGCAAGTCTAAAGGTTTGATTTTTTAACGTCTTATTTCTAAACTATTACCAACAAATTTGTGGCTAAAACATTGGTAAGGCATTCTAATTTTTTAATACATTTACAACTACAATATTTTTATTTGTTCGTTACTGTTGGCATTTTACTGAGACTTCTGGAAGTAAATAGATCTCTTCCATAGAACTGGCGTTGAGTTATCATCTCAGATAACGAATTCTTTCACCATTAAGAGAATGCAAAAATACACCATTCTTTTTTTCATTTTATGAAACATAACCATTGATTTTTCTTGTCTCCAACTAGTCAGAATTATGAAAAGTATTTTTAGCGGCATGTGAACTCCTAGAACCCATTTCCTTGCACTCCACGGCATTCTTGATGTCCAATTTGAGCTGCAATTTATTTGAGTGCAAGGTTTTAAGGAGTATGTGAGGATGCCTGAAAACTCACCGGTTTTCCTGGCACCCACTTCCTAAGGCTTCATGGCGTAAATTTAAATAAATGTATGAAATTGAGTTCATCTCGTGTGTAAGCCAATGCACTATTTAGTATCTTAGCCCTCCGATGCGTTCTCATAATCCGCCTTGACCTACCGTATATTTAGTTTGAAAGGGTTTGTAGGTATGTGCGGGTGTGTGTGTGTGTGTGTGTGATGTATGGTCTTTCTGGAGCACACTTCCTGGGCCTCCGCCACGTCCTCTTTCTCCGCCTTGAGCTGCCCTAGATTTATGTGAAAGGGTACGAAGAGCGTGTGAAGGGCGAGTGAACTTACTGGACTTTCCGGCGCCCACTTCCTCTGCTTCCGCCGCGTCCTCTTTCTCCGCCTTCAGCTGTCCTTCGCGCGCCTGCATGAGCAGCTGCAGCATGTCGGGCCGGAAGATGCCCTTCTGCTGGCGCTCCTTGATTGTAGAGTGCACCAGCGTGTCGAAAAACTCAGTCGCTTTGGCATCCAGCACTCGCATTTTTAATATCTATACCAAAAAGAAAAGAAAGTGGCGTTTTGATAATATGAGAAGTAGCTTCATTAAAATTTAATACAGCGGCGTATGAAGCCGAATTACTTATCTGCGCTTCGTGAAGTAATCGAGGTGAAGCAATTCGAGACATCGCGGATTTCGGAGTGGGTGACCGTCTGGAGACCCCAGGGATCTAACGGTGTTCGAGCCCTGAGGCCAAAGGGATAAAAGGCATTGACTGACGATGACAAACTTAGAGGGAGGTTTACTGCACGCTCGGCAAGAGTAAATTGTAAAGAAAATGTTGTTACGAAAAAATGTAACATTTTAAAAAATATTAACATATTTATGCATTAGGGCCCAACTACAAGAGTTTTCTGCCGAAAATTAGGCGTTTTTTTGCCGCAGCATTACATATACACGCATTACATACAAGCATACAACTTTCTCTATACCTCGTAAGTAGTAGCGAGAAAGTAAAAGGAAAAGTATTTGTGCCGGCAATCTTTTCACACTCACACTTTCACATAGGGTTACTTTCTTCTGTGCGACTGACGTACGTCAGTAGAAGAAATTTAAGATATATTAATGTACGTAGAAGAATTCGTAAAAGAAATTTAAGAAATATTAAAACAAAACCGGACCTTTCAAAAAATTATTCTGTCAATCATGATAATGGAAAAAGAATAAAATAAAGAACTTTCGGATTTGCTATATTTCCAAAATTTGATTTATACCGCTTTCATGGATGATCTCTCATTATCATAGTGGTTATTCAGCGCGCCAGGGAAGTCTCTCCACAGTGGTACCTTGGGGCTTACAACAAAAATGATGTTGGTAGCAGCTTGTAAGAAAAGAAAACGTAAATATCGCCCTCACCACAATCAGTACAGATGCTGGAAGTATTGTCCCCTTAACTTGTTTCCCGGCGATATGTTTGCTACCAATATAAATTCAGTTTTAAATAGGAAGTCCTGGCTCGAGCCAGTGTGGAGAGATTTTCCCGGCGCACTGTACTATCAGCTGAGTGAAATTGAATAAAACTTTAGATACTGTCAAAGTGTAAATTAACTGGCAAAATGAAAACTTACGAATGAAATAAAAAAATATATGAATGAATATGAATTTTATTTGCCTTCGAAATTCAGGTACTTTCAGGAAATGTTTTGTAAATTTGTCACTCATTGTATTTCAAGTTCTTGTTCGCTAGTGTACGAGCTATTAGAGACATACCTCCATCAATTTTGGCACTAGCATGAATCCGAGAAACTTTAGAATTCCTTTGGCATTGAAGGTGGTCAAGGCTTTTCCCATTTGGTAGAATTCGTTGTCAGGCTGCTTCAAAGAATCGCAGCTCACTCCAAAGGCAGCGGTAGCAATCACATCCGTGGCCATTCGGCTGAATAAGTTCTTCATATCGGTGGGAAGAGGTTTCTGCTGAGCACCTGCACAGAGGAGAATGCTAATAATATTCACTAGATGGAATCGTATGCTCATTTCGCGATTTGCAAATAATGATTTTTATGTTATGATATAGCTTAAAATACTGTAAACAAAAAAGTTTCAAGAACATTGTTTTCGATTTGTTTATCCGCCATTATAAGACAATTATACAAGTCAATAAATCAATCAGCAGAAACATAAAATAATAAAGTTAAGAAGAAAAGAGCAAACTAATAATAATTGTATGCTATTATTGTTTCTACGTAAAATGTACTGGAATTATCCACGCACGTTTTCTTGAGCCCTCGCTACGCTAGTTGCGAGAGGAGTGGGGTTGGTTTGGTTAATTTCACAAAAGGAATTTTATATCAAATTTGTAGATCGTTTTTCGATACAAAATAGTTTTTATTACGAGCAAACATTTCTGGTTATCAGATTTTATCTACAACGCTCGTTGCTCTAATTTATTCTTAATTCAACTAACGTTGGCAAAGGAGTGGGGGTAGGTATTCCGGGGCTCAAGAAAACTTGCGCATATAATATTGCGATCTTGGCATGTTGTCAAATTCTCATCTACAGCCTTCCTTCACGTATGTCAAATTTGAAATAAAGATTTGATACTACTATAAGAGCTGGGAGACTGTTAACTTTCTGCATTCCTCGGTCAGTTACTGAATGGTTATTATTTCTGCGTATTAACACTGCAATCGTCTATATGGCGTCTTTTCACCGTCAATACCAGCGGCAACCCCTTCGAACCCAACTTTGTTCGAATAGGTTCCGCAATGATGGCCCTTGTATAAGATGGTGTTGGCCGTGCACCGCGTTTCTTTCTAATAAATTCCCGCACATACGCTGCCACACCCTTTCTTTACAAAAGGCACTGGACATTCTCACATATGGATAATATTGAATATTTAAAGGTGTATATCCTTCATTTATTTTGTTAATGAACACTTCATGAAAGATAGATAAAGAATGTCAAATTGTTAAAACCATTTAATATCAAGATCATCAGGACTACATTTAACATAATCAAGCATTTATAAACACATTATAAAATATTCAGAAACATTTTGTTGTGTTATGTTATGATTAACTAGTGAATCCACATTTAATGAATGTTTATCTCACCTTCTGGGCTCTTTAAGTATTCCTGTCGGAGATGCTGAGCCATCCGATCCGCACAGTCCGAAATCAAAGGGAACATGGCCTTCATTTTGCTGGTGGTGAAGGCGGGACTCAGCGTTGCTCTCATGTCTCTCCAGGCCTGGTCTAAAACACATGTGCAAACATTCAAAGGTTAGATGATTGATTGATTAGCGATTCCGGGCGCGTCAACTGTTAAGGTTATTAGTCCCGTAGGTGTAGTGCATATTTTAATGCGTGATCTTCCCTCGCTAGCTGGCGACATCCGACATCGACCTACGTCGGCTTGTGAGGATTTTCTCCAACTAGGTATCTCCCACCAGTGTAATCTATGTAAACAGAAATGAATTGCCGAAATGTATGTAAGCGCATAGCTTTCGAACTACTGCACCAAATCAGATAATTCTTTTTTTTTTTTTTTTTTTTTTTTGTATTCGTTATTGTCAGGACAAGGTTCGTATAAGAGAATTTTTTAAAAAATCGAACAGAACATTTTTTAAAATCTCATAATATGAAAAACGAGGGGGTGAATGAGACAGAAGACTGTGATAGATATTCAATATATTAACAAATTATTAAAAGAGGAAAAGAGGGAGGAGAAAAGAGATAAGAAAGAGATGAAAAGAAATAAGAAAGAGGAGAAAAGATATAAGAGAGAGGAGAAAATGAGACATAAAAAGAGAGAGAAGGAGAAAGAGAGGGAATGAGAAAGAGAGAGAGAGAGAGAAGAGAGAGAGGTGGAAAGAAAGAAAAATGTGAAAGTGAAAGAAATGAGGGAGAAAGTGAGAAAAGGGAATACAGAAGGAAAGAGAGAGAAGGAAAGAATGAAAGAGAATGAAAGAGAGGGAAATGGAGAGAGACGGAAAAGTCAGGGAGAACAGGGGGAGAGGGACAAGAAG
Source organism: Teleogryllus occipitalis (assembly GCA_011170035.1). Lineage (NCBI taxonomy): Eukaryota > Metazoa > Arthropoda > Insecta > Orthoptera > Gryllidae > Teleogryllus > Teleogryllus occipitalis. The sequence continues at coordinate 421,152 of BLKR01000032.1, forward strand.
AAAGTTAAAAAGAGCGAGAGAAGGAGAAAGAGGGAAAGAAGGAGGAAGCGAAAATATAGAAAGAAAAGATAGAGGCAAAAAGAGAGAAAAATAGATAGGGGAAAGTGAGATAAAATGAGAGGGGAAAAGAGAACGGGGAAAATGAGAGAAAAAGAGAGAAGTGGGGAAATGAGAGGGGAAAGAGGGAAAGGGGTACGAGAGGGAAAAGTTAAAGTGAAAAGAGAGGGGGACAGAGAAAGAGGAAACAGAGAGAGACGGCACGATAACGACTGCCGGGTCCTGCTAATATTGAAATATTTACACTTCTTTCGAAAGTTCTTAAGTGCATGTAATTTCACCCCTTAAGTGCAAATACTATTTTTGTGGGCTAACTCTAGTCTGCAATTGATTTATTGGTTATTTCATCTTTCCGAGCTCGTCAAGTACAGTAGTCATTAGTCTCGATAGTGTAGTCCATTACAGGAGTTGCCGGAGTTTCCCCGGTGGATGGTGAGATCCGCCGCCGACATACACGTCGTCTTGCGGGGCTTCCTCTAACCAGGTATCTCCAACAAGCTCTAAGCTCATGACTGGTCTCCCAACAAGTGATAGTGTGATTGTAGTGTAAGTGTATGTATGTAAGGGGTGAGGATAGGACAAGGAAGAGGAAGGAAAGATCGCGCGCGGTCCGTGGCCCGTTTGGTAGGGTACTGCTCCGGCATTTGCCTGTTGTTGATCGGAGAAACCACACAAAACTACCGATCAGAGCAGCCGGCCGCTAGAATTCTCCTCCAAACAGCGGCGGAAGTCGATCTAGCTGACAAGCTAGGGTCGAAAATCCTGTCACCGTCGGGACACGAACCTAGCTCTTCCCGGTCAGAGACACTGCAGTGACTTACGTTGATGCCCTGAGCCACACTTGCTGGTATCAAAGGTTGGTGTCTCAATCAAATGTTAATAGTAGTATCTTGAAGTCGCCAAAAAGACTACATATTTTTTGACCAAACGCAACAACTCTCAATATTATTAAAAGACGAAGCGAGGGGAGATAAAACATGATAAACTTTGGCTACAAGGATCAGATGAAGATACAAGCGTTATTTCCAATCCACTTATCTTCAATACAGTATATCAAATATTTCCCACGAGAACCAAAAGGATTTTACGGATACATGCTGTTAGCAAGGACCGAAAAGGTATTGAATACCGGTAAAATACCGGTATTTTTTCATACCTTTTTCAAATACCTTTATTCTTTTATACCGGTAAAATACCTTTATAGGACGTCTATACCGGTATGGACGTCCATAAAGGTTATACCGGTATTATACCGGTATTTTCAACGAAGAAATATAGCTTACCATCCATACATGTTGACAAAATAGGTTACTTTTGTTAATAATATCTCACAAAATGTTTATTAATCAAATAACATTTCATAATTGTTATTTATTGTTTAAATTATTATTTTGTATATATATTAAACAACTGTATTAAATTCTATTCTTATTATTGTAAATGTTTTGTGTTCGGGCGTTTACGTTTTGCATACGTTGTATCTATCCCATAATTTAAACTTCGGAAAAGTTGAAATATGAAATAATAATTATTGATTCCATTGAAGAGAACCTTTTCTTAGTGTCCTTCATCGAGCTATCTCCCATCTGACCTGAGAGATGACCTAAGCCTGTCTTTGTATTTCGCACATGGAGAGGCTGTCAACGTATGCGTCGTGCCGTAGGCGTAGGACCGTTTCTTCCCTCCCCGACCCCTCCTTCGGCGAACTGAGGGAGCTTTGACACCTTGAGATAATCACGAACGCTCAGGCTTTCAGGCCCAGTTTTGTTATTGTTAAAAAATGATTTCCTTTTACTTCATTTCACAATTAAATCTTAATTATACATTAATATATTTATTAATTATTTAGCCCTATTGGGCTAAAATAAAATGTTATTTTCCTAGTTTATATTAAGGGTTTAATATATTTTGACATTAACTGCAAATATTGAGAAAATTTGTAATAAAAGTAAATTATTATGTTATTATTATTATTATTATTATTATTATTATTATTATTATTATTATTATTATTATTATTATTAGCTATTAACATCGCATGTGGGCAAGGGTTCCCTTCTACGCGGGTAGTTTACATTGTAAAATGCATCTGGAGGAGCCCACTTCGAGAAGAGTGTTTCTTCCTTAATAATATGAAATATATACTAACATTATTAATTAATAAAAAAGAGTTTATTAATATTGACATTTTTACTTTTTAATTAAAATTAACATTTAATTTAAATAAACTTATAAATTAACAAACAAAATAATAAATTAATTTACACAAATTTAATGCAAACATTTAAAATTTAATTAGTATTAATATTTTAAAATTTTTATTAGAATTAATTAATATTATACAGTACTATTAATATTTTTTCTTAATGAAATTTCTTAAGTAATACATGGGTGTAAATTAAACATGTTTCAACCATTAATTTTGAATTAAACATAACGCTTCATTTTCCTAGCGTAAGAATAGTTATGTCTATTAGCGTTCAATGTCAATTTTTAATATTGTTTTAGTTATAATTATGGTGCAGAATAAGGAAACTGGGCGAACTGAAAAAATTATTTTCGGGAATGTTAGTGATACGATCAAATTTAAGCAAATAATCGTATTTAGTGATGAACAGTCGTGCAAGGAGGAAGTTTGGTATGCGTGGGAAGACTCATTTATGGATAAGACACGTTTCTCCATTTTTTATCGCTACTAGAAAGGACAAGATTTATCCGGAGAAATTCGATAAATTTTCAACACTATCACATGTCGCCAAGCTCTGCGCCCGGACGTGAGGTCCAAGGTCAGCGAACGAGCTCATGTTGATGTCTGCGAAAGACCGTTGGCTGGTCCCTCCGTCTGACGACAGAACTCGACTTCCCAGTCAACAGCAGAACTCGACCTAGCTAGAATATGTGTCGAAAATCCGCCACCCTCGGGACTCGAACCCTAGGACCTCCCGGTCAGAAACTCTGCCGTGTAAATATTTGTTTATTCTGAGCCATTTCAGCGGAAAAAATCAGAATGAATTTCCCCCAAATACCTATACGATTCTACTGAAATACCGGTATTTTCTTATGAAAATACTGGAATTTTGATGAGAGAATACCGGTATAATACCTTTAAATAGAGGTATTTTACCGGTATAGACGTCGGATAAAGGTAAAATACCTCTAAAAATACCGGTATTTGACGTCTTATACCGGTATTTTTAAAGGTATTTTGAATAAAGGTATAATAGAGGTAAAGGTATTTCTATACCGGTATAAATACCTTTACCGCTATTATTTCGGTATTCGGTCCCTGGCTGTTAGTGTCATTAATAGCGAGTCTCATTCTTCCTACATGATTTTCACCTCATTAATATTAAAATAATATTAACTTTAAATGTTTACCAAGGAAAGTATTCATTAGCAAAAGATTTGGAGAGACATTAAATATAGAAGCTTAGTAATTTTTTACTTTGTCGTATACATACGTATATACGGAATAATATACGCAGTATAGAGAAAGTTATATAATGCTGCGGAAAATCGATTGCGAGATTTCAACGGAAATACACATTTTAGGGGCCTCTGATACCGAAAAAGTGTAGTTTTTTTTTTTTTTTTCAAAACGTCCGTCCGTCCGTTCGGCGTCCGTCCGTTTGTGAATACTACTACGCCTAAACCATGAGTACGATATTTTCCAAATTGAAGAAACCCCTGCCAATCTGGTTGAAGATTTGAATTTTTTTAAAACATTCTTTAAAATTTGTGGGTACTTTACATACAGCCCCCCGGATATTTTCAAAATTTTCTCAAAAGCGGCTCCTAATATTTTCTTTAATTTTCTTGTGATAATAGAGTAAAATACACTTATAAAGGTGGAATAGATCCGGTTTTCACGGTTACTCTAAATTTTTGAAAATTTTAAAAGTTTGAATTTTTTCGGCATGTACCTACAACTATAAAATTTAAGATAGAGATCTTTACTTCAAATGAAATTTGTTGTCCATATATAGTTCTTTCATTAAGATCAGGTAGATGTTTTCGAAAATTTTAGTAGTTTTCGTGCAATAGTCCGAGTAGTATTTGCAATTTAAAAAAATAACAAAAACATTATTTTCTCAAAAACGGCTCCAAGGTTTTTCTTTATATTTTTGGTGTGGGTAGTGCCAAATTTGCCCTATACGATGACATAAACGCCATATTGATCTATTGTGTTTTTTTCAAAAATTACCAAAATGTATTTTTTTTACTCTCTCACGACGGTGATATTTACATTAGTGGCGATTTCTGCACATTCTTGTATTTATTATTACAGGTGCTTTAAATTATGTTACACAATATCTCGAAAACTCAACAGTTTTGTATTAAAATGAGCTCAAACTTTCAAATTTTCAGAAACGCTCAAACGCCATTTTCTGAAAAATGGCTCCAAACTTTTCCAACAGATAGTACTTACACAATTGTAATTTTTTAATATTTCTCACGCCATTAATATGCACATTTTCATCGATTTGTATACATTTTTGCTTTTCCGAGTGAAAGTGCTTCAAATGACTTTAAATGAAGTTTTTCGAAAACTGAATAGATTCTTGTGTATAAGAGCTTCTTATTTAGCATTTACAGTAACGGTTAAACGCCATTTTCTTAAAAGCAGCTTCAAATTTTTCAATGAAATTGTCTATTTAGGACGAGGTTTTACTCTTTAGTATTGTTGAGATAATATTTCGGCTCTACTACTAGGATACCGAAAGAGTGAAAAATGTTCAAAAAATGTTCTTTGGGCGGCGATAGATGCCAGCTGACAAGAGCATGGACCGACCGAAAAGTTAGAACAGGACAACAAAATTAGGAATCTGACTAGTACGAGAAAATCTGTGCCATTCTTTAGCACCACTAGTTGTTGTTGTTTTTAGCAACTGGATCTATCCACTTTTTGTTACCAGGGCCCGGCAATAAGAGTTTTTCTGCCGAAAATTTTCCATTTTTTCCTGCAACATTATATTGAATTTCATGTCAAAATGCAAATTATAACCGAATCATTTTGCTATGAAAAATCGAAACCAAAACCTACATTAACATATTTCCAAACATTTGAAACGGAATGGTGCCTTGGTTTAAAGTGATAAAGTTAGTGGAAACATTTATATGCATATAAAAATTATCCCTGAACATCTTGGAATGAAAGAGCACGCCAAAAGATTTGCCGATAGTGATTCCCAAGTTGCCAAAGAAATCAAATAATAAGTTAAATAAGGTCCTTAGAACAATGTTCAACTATTTCCTCATCACACATTTGAAACGAGAAATAATATTTCTGGACGAAAATCAGAACTTCTGTGCTTACCTTTAAGATTTACCAAATTCCTCCCGAAAACCGGGTCCGCTTTCTCACTTTGAATGGTCCTATGATTCATGAAGAAATCAAATTCTTTCACGGCAACAATTTTCAACAATTCTGGATCGCGAATCATGAACGTAGGTTTAGTAAATTCGAACATTCCGTACACTGGGTGACCATCACCGTCGTTGTAGCTATCTCTGATGAGGTCTTGGAAAGATTGTAGTCCAAGAAATGCTGATAAATTGTCGCCCAGGAACGGCCATTTTGGTTGAGTTGACGCGATTCCTTGTTTTCGGAAATAGTCGTAGTTCCACGTTCCCGCGATGTACACAAGCAGCAGAATTCCTGAGAGAAGAAGACCCCAATCGACCAGAGTGGCGTTGGTCACTGCAGTTAACACCGCCTGCCACATTCTGTAAAATATCAATACATTAATCGTTCAAAATTAAAAGCATTAAATATTAGTATTATTATCTTAATTATGTAAAGAGAATAAATTTGTTTCACATTTTTTAAATGTTTAATGATTGAATTTATTGTATTGAAGTCCATAGGCTCCCCAGTGGAAATTACCTGCAATGTATAACATTTACAATAATAAGCATTTACGTAACGCATATTTTATAAGAACACTAACAAAATGTTAAAATAGTGAACGTAATAGTTTCCTTTAGCTCACGTTCTGTCTTTTCCTCACCTCTCTCTCTCCTTAACTCTCTCCATCACGTATTGTAATAATCTTCAATGCAGTGGTGCCTGGCTAAGAGGGATTTCAAGGGTCGGATCAAACACTTTATTCTCATCTTAAGACGTGTCTCACATATCAAGTTTCTTATTAAACTTGGTTTCACCCGCTGCCTTAATTTCTACTTTATATTACAATATGTCCTATATTTAGGTTTACTAAAAAACGTACATTGTTTATAAAAGGAACAACTTTTTTCACCTTATACAGCATTTATTTTTAAAAAAATTCACGTTTCCGGATCTTTCTTTTCCCATCATCGCGTGTCACTTGTTCGGTGTTCTGTAGAATATTACTGTTCGGCAATTTGTATTGTCTTAGATTGTTCTACACTACATCATGTCGAGGTCTGACTTCACACTTAGTCAACATCAGCGTCTTATTTATAATAGTGATGCGACGTCGACAATAAAATATCGATGTTACAAATTAAAACATCTATGTTAATAATATGTCGATCAAAACCCATCGATTGTTTTAAACATCGATGGTTTAAAGCTGGTTTAGTAGCCTCTCACATTGAAAATCGTGCGCAGCCAAACTTAAATTGACAGCGACCGTGCATATTAATTTATAATTCATATTTTACGGAAAACAAAGTTGTAAAACCCCTATGATGTGCGAAATACGAGGAAAGGCAAAGGCAATACCAGGACCTCATGATTATCTTACATGAGGGATAGTCTGCTCCGTGAAGGTAATACAAACCACATTCGTTTGTTTGGAACGCATGAGCACACAGAGGTACAGTTCGGTTCCGAGTTCTCCGGCCCTGTGAGAGGGGTCTAAGTTTCTCGGCGGGGTGAAGGGAGCGCGATAAGGTGATGGGCTGTAGGATTTGTTTGACAGACATCCGTGGGTCACACATGGGCTGTAGGAAAGGGCCAGCGCGTGCTTGGTCAATGCATTGGTTTCGCAAACATCAGCTCAGTTTTGATTCCGAGTGCGCGAATGTTAGATGCGAAATGGCGATGCGGAAATCGAATTCGACAATTCACAGTGAAGGTCGGTTCTGCATCCGGCGACTACCATGGTCAGATGAATCAAGAAAATTTTGAAAAGCGGGTGAGAGAAACATTATTACAAAAACTGCCTTCTAAGGCAGTAATTGTTCTTGATAATGCTCCATATCATAGTGTGTTTATTTATTTATTTTTTATTTTACGTCAAAAAAAAGTTAAAAACTGCGTATGACGTGCTATGGGGAAAAGTGAATTGTGTGCACATTTTCAAAATTCTGTGATCCCTACACTAAGTCATCATACACTACTTAAATTTTGAATTTTTGAAAGGGAGAAAAAAAACAAAAAAACTCCCATGTATAAAAATCTATTTTCAAGGGTAAATAAGCAATAAATTTTGAATTTTGAAAGGGAGAAAAAAAAACAACAAAAAAACTCCCATGTAATAAAATCTATTTTCAAAGATAAATAAGCAATAAATTTTGGGTCTTATTACTTCCTGCCGCGACAACATGGAAACGATAATTTGAATAATTGTATTTCCCACTGAATTCTAGAAGACGTGCACAGAAAATGAAGTTACATTTATGTCCAGAAGCAAAACAAGGGGCCATCTCAGCATTTGCTCAATAGATCAGGGAAACTGGACGAAAAACCTGATCGAGATGGGGGTCATTGACCCGGAAGCTGTAGTACAATAGTTGTTACAGGTTGTTTATACTCATTTATACAGTCCAAATGGTAAATAATGCATTATGTATCATTGTTAAAAATAATGTTACTTTTCTTGTGATGCTCAGTATAGTCTCTAATTGTATAGAAACAGTTATGCAGCAGAAACGATTTCACTTGGGATTTAAACTTTTCTATTGAATTTAATCGTTTAATGTCATCTGGCAAAGTGTTGTAAATAATGTACATGTATTGTATGTGAATTTTTTGTAATGAGCTGTTGATACTGTCACCTGATGAATATGATTTCTACGTCGAGTGTTATAGTAATAGACATCGGCATTTTCTGAAAATATATTCCCGCCCTTAAGCAAGTCATTTTTTACAAAAACCACTGATTCGTAAATAAAAAGACACGGTAATGGTAGAATTCCTAGATTAATGAAGAGAGGCTTACATGAATCACGTGGGTGGGATTTGGTTATTATTCGTACAATTCGTTTTTGTAATCTAAAAGTCTGGGAGCTATAAGATGTATTTCCCCAGAATATTATGCCATATCTCAGGCGGGAATGAACATTCGCGAAGTATACACAACGAGCAGTATGAAGGCTGACTGAATTTGCAAGAATTCTGAACGCGTAGCATAATGAACTTAATTTTGTGTTCAATTCATTTAAATGGACGTTCCATTTAAGGTTTGACTGAATTGAGAGACTTAAAAATTTTGTTGCCTTAACATCAGTCAATGGTACACTGTTCATTTTCAATGGATCACAGAATTGTTTATTTGATATGGAAAACTGCATTAAAACCGTTTTCTTTTCGTTTACTATTAATTTGTTATTTCGGAACCAATTTGAAACATCTGATATTGTACTATTTACGGTTTCTTTATTGCAAAGGATGTTCGTATCATCCGCAAGGAGAACTGTTCTTCCGTTTCGAATCGTCGAGGGCATATCGTTTACGTAAAGTAGGAACATAATAGGGCCTAAAATCGATCCTTGAGGAACTCCACATGCAATGGGCAAAGAGTCGGAAAGGTGCGTACGTAATGTTCCATCATTCCAGTAAGATATTTCAACTCTCTGAGATCGTTGTTTGAGGTACGAACATAACCAATCTAGAGCAATACCACGAATTCCATATGAAGGTAATTTGGAAAGTAAAATGTCATGATCAATGACGTCAAAAGCTTTTGAGAGATCTAAAAATAATCCAATAGGGGCCTCGTTTTGATCCAATGATGAGGCGACATCTTTAAGAAAAGAAAATATAGCTGTTTCCGTTGATTTTGATTTTCTAAATCCATGTTGGCAATCTGAAAGCGCGTCGTGTTTAATGAGAAAGGTTTCCATTCGTACGTAAAAAAGTCTCTCTAATATTTTTGAAAAAACTGATAGAAGAGAAATGGGCCGATAATTTTGAATTTCATTTTTGTTGCCTTTTTGAAAAGCGGCTTAATTTTAGCTGTTTTGAAAATATCTGGAAACGTTCCAGTGCATAAAGATGCATTAAATATGTGAGTTAACGGGTGTATAATGGCATACGCACAGGTCTTTAACAAAGAATCCGGGAATTCATCTAAACCGGACGAATATTTATTTTTTAGTTTACCGATTATTTTGAGAATTTCATAGGAAGAAGTTTCGGAAACGAACATTGTGTCTAAAATTTTGGGTGAACTGTCTGTTTTTGAATTTTGTGGCTGAAGACGCTTAGTGAGATCGGCAGCAATTCTCGAAAAGTATTGGTTAAAGAGATTAGCCACTGTTGCCGGATCGTTCATATTTATATCGTTATATTTTAAAACAACATTCTCTACGGGTTTTCTAGTTGATTTGGTAGTATCTTTTATTATATTCCACATTGCTTTTGCTTTATTATTTGAGTTCAAAATATCCTGATCGTTTTTCATGATTTTAGCCTGCCTTATGACTTTTCGTAACAATGTTTTGTATTTTTTAAAGTAGATAAGGAAATCTTGAGATACGTCATGACGTTTAGAAATAAAGTAGAGAGTACGTTTATTTTTACACGATGTTCTATTTCCTTTTGTGATCCAAGTATTACTTTTTCGTGAAATGTTTAATTTTCTCTTTTTAATAGGAAAGCATGCGTTAAAGAGAAATGAAAGCTTTGAGAAAAATAAATTTTATTTTTCATTTGTGTCAATAGCGTTATAAACTGCCTCCCATGATTCTTTCAGCAAGTAGTCCGTAAATAACTTTATGTTAACTGTAGTAAATGCTCTGCACATGCGTGTTTTATTTATTGTGTCAGTATTCATGTTATTAGTAATTGTAAGAATTTGTGCATCGTGGTCACTGTAACCTAGATTATTCGTTATTATTTCATATCTAGTTGTGGTTTTGTTAATTATAATTTGATCTATTGCTGTTTGTGATTTAAGAGTATTCCGTGTAGGTACGTTCACTGTAATATCTAAATTAAAAGAATGAATTAAATTGAGAAACTGCTCTTTTTCGTGGGATTCGCTCAGAAAATCAATATTGAAATCTCCACATACAACAATGGATTTAAAAGAGAGATTACTAATTTTGTTCAGAGTTATGTCTAGATTTTCTACGAAATTGAAATAATCTAAAGCTTGCTTTGTTGGAGGTCTGTAGATGCAAAGTAAAATAATTTTGAGCGTAGTAAGGTGTACAACTGTTATTTCAAAAACTTTTTCAACTGCATATAAATTGAATTCTGACAAGAAGGTAGAATCAATATTATTTCTTACATAAATACACGAACCTCCGTAGGCAGGGCCTATATTTGATTCCCTTGCTCTACAATAAGATCCTGCAAGGTAAAATCTAGGAATTTGGAGTGTGTTTAGATCATTATGAGATAACCAATGTTCTGTAAAGCAAAGAACATCTATTTGACTGAGATCACATCAGAGTGTGTTAGCCAATAAAACCCCAACTGCATATGCATTAAAGCGCGACATGATTCAATGGTTGAATGCAAAAGGAATACATGTTAATGAAAACCTGAGGAAGCCTGAATTATGCCAAGTAGTTCTGCAACTAAAACCTCAGAACAAGACATACAAAATTGATGAGTTGTTTACCAGTAGGAGTCATTCTGTCATCCGCCTTCCTCCTTACATGTGTGAACTGAATCCCATTGAAATGACATGGGCAAAAATTAAGAGACTTATAAAGGAAAGCAAAGAAGTTGTTAGAGCTTACAAACTGGGCTATCACTCAAGTCACGATTGAAGACTGGAAGGGTTACTGCGCTCATGTCATGAAACGTGAAAATGAATACTGGGGGAGGGACGGGCAAGTGCCAAATATTATAGACAGTATTGTTATAAATATGGACTCGGATATCGAGTGTGAAGGCACTGAAAATAGCGATAGTTCATCGGTGGACAATGATTATGTAAGGTCAATGTCTTTACCTCAATAGTAGTGTCCATCTCGTCCCCCACTCCCTACCGTCGCTTCCTTTCTGTATCCCCACTCTACCCCCTCTCCTTCGCTCTGCGACTGACACAGCGAAATGGCATGACGTCACAGGGTTGGAGACATCAGAACTCAACTGTACTAGCACTTACGTCGTATTTTAACCATTACACAATTGTAATTGTGGAAATTTTGCAGCCACGAACAAAACACCAAAAACAAAAACATCGAGCTCTAAACATTGGCTTACTACATTCTTAATAAAGTTGCCTTTGTCATAATCACACAGTACATTTCATTTTTCACTCGCTGGCTACCAATTTAACTTTCGCTTTAATATTTACGACATGCGTACAACATTGAATGTTACTCGTGCGCGTTCTCTGTACAAGCCTTCAACAGAAATATTTAGTTAGTACACATTAATAAGAATTGAAGGTGTCGAAACATCCAAAAATTTCGGTCACGCATATCTGTCGGAGAAAACCAAGAACGTAAAAATTCTGGAGAGAAAAAAAGGTTTCAACTAAACAAGTTTTATATTCTCACTAATAGAGGTTTTGTCGTATAAAAATGTGGAGAATTATAAAAAACTTGTGTCGGACTTACAAAAACGTTTTCTATTTATTGAGGTCCCACTTATCCTCGTTTAACTATTTATTTGTTTATTCAGTATTTTAAGCGTTTATTATTATTAATAATAAATAAATCCCCATTCGGTATCCTTTTCAACAAAAGAAATTGGGGGTCTTTGTGTTTGTATATATTACGTCCAGCTCCTACATGTGTCCCGCTGTCGAACCCTAATGTTCAGCAGTGTTACTTTATTTGAGAATGTTTGAATAGCTGAGTGGGATTAATTGCATAACATTTAATTTAACAGAAGAAATAATTAGCAATTTTTAGTATCCGCGAACGTGTTTGTTCACACTCCTTGTATCACAAATTCATGTTTCACTGGCAGCCCATCCTGACATATTTTTTTGGCTCTTATTGTGCTAGATGCGAGACGAAATAGGTGTTTGGTTATACCATCAAATCAAAAATATAGCTTGTATGCTGATGGAAATAGTTTATATTTCACGAAAGCAAATATTTCTCATTATAAAATGTGGTCAACAACGCTCTTTGCTATCTTTTAATATTACAATTGATGAGTTTGCTAGAAAACAAGCTCTTTCCATTTACGAAAATTTACCAAAGAAACAGAAATCTCCTCGCATACTCACACGGTTTAATATGAACGGGATGTGTTATCGTTCTATTTTAAGAGGGAATACGTTGGATTTAAGCTATATTTCCTCGTCTAGTTATAAATATCGACGAAAACTTTGCAAAAACATAAAAATAAAAAAAAGCAAGAAAACGTGTACATTTAGGTAAAGAACGGAATGGGCAGGTTTTGGTAGCAAACACCTCACTTCAACTAAGTATGCTAAAACATTAGTGATTATCGAGCCGATAAGAGCGAGGGCCGACTGAATCCCGCCCGACGCACAAGCAGGCCGTTGCGCATTACTCACGTGAGCGTCCCCTGGGCCACGCCCCCTCAGCGCGATGGTTTTCCTGCAGCTATACAGCGCGCGCACATCGACCGCCGCTCTGGCCGTGCGTCGGTTGTGTGGCGGGCGAGTGGCGTCCCTGGTTTGAGTGCCCCTCCGCCGCGCGCCCACAGCTGCAGGCGGCGGAACGCCATTGGCCGACCCCCCCCCCGCACGGCTCGCTTACCACATATTCCTTCCCGTCCCGAGTGTGTGTGTTTCTGTTCTTCCCCGCCGCTCGCCCACGCTCACGCGCCTTCTTTATCTCTCCCACGCGGCGGTTGTCTGGCCACACTGCGCCGCTCGCCTGCTCAAGGTCGCCACTGCTCGTCTGCCCCCGCGGCCCAGCCGGCGGCGTTCGTCACATGTCGAAGGGGAAACGAAATAAACTACAGTAGACTCCGGTTATAGTGAACTTCTGGGGACTAACTAACTTTTCCTTCATTACATCAGAGGTTCGCTATATCTGATGTCAAAATTAAATAGAACTTCTTCACAAAGATTAATTTTATTAATTTAGAAATACAGCAAAATACATAAACAGTACGAATTAAAAATCAATATCTTTATTAGTCCTTATAATTTTCAATTATTTTCAATTGTTTGCTTCGTACATTTTTCATTTGTAACGTTTTTGATCCTCGTCCACAATTCGTGCTCTTTCTCTGTCTGTAAGTATCGTAATGCGGTCTTGACACCCTTCAATGCTTCTTGCATTGTAGGCACACCGTCCACTCTCTGAAGACCCTTTTACTTGCGTAATACAGTGCATTCGATGGGGAGCCAGAAGGGGGTCCACCTTGCAAAAGGTGAGGCAGAAGATTTCTTTTTTACTTTTGTTATTAGTGAGAAAACCCTAAGTTTTCCACCTCGAAATACATCAGGAAAAGTTTTGGTACCCAAAAAACCAAAAACGTTTCGGGTATGTTTTCGTTTTTGCGTAATAACTTTTTAATAGTTGCTCGAAGCGCAAAAATATTTATGTACAATTTCAAAAGTCATAAAATTCTCTACAAATTTGCTTGATAAATTATTTCTCTCAAGCAAATAGTACCAGAGCTACGATATTTTATAATTTCACCAAATTTTCCTTTTTATTCTGAAGTTGTCCAAAATTAGTAATGTGTCTCTCAAATGTGGTATTTTTGAATTCTTAAAGTCATTACAGATAAATAACAACAAAATACTAATGTTTTTAATACTTACTGAGGTTAAACTCGCGTTTGAAAGTTCAGGTAAGAGTGATATAGGCAACTGACACGATTTACTTACATCAAAAGCATTTTAATAGAAGACGTTCGTTATTTTCTTCTTCTAAATATTTTTATTATTATTGTCTTTAATATTATAATAGCAATAATAATAATTTTATTAATTAAGAAATTCTCAAGTGCAGCATGGCTGTCTCTGCTCCAAGAAGAAAAAAACCGTATTTAGAGGTAAATGTACTACTAAGACGCTTTTCATAATAATCAAAAAATTTTTAATGAAAGGACATTATGGAGATAATAATAATAATAATAATAATAATAATAATAATAATAATAATAATAATAATAATAATAATAATAATAATAATAATGTCTTTATTAATGGCGAGGCTCAGGCAATAGAGTCTGCTCTTCCGCCTAACCACTGAGTGTACATTGATACAGGGTAGTAACATATTAGAGGGGAGGGATATCTGTACATTTACGTATTATTTACAACGGATTTTGAAATCTTATATCTCGGCTAGGCCATATCCCCTCTATTGCTACTATAACAAAAGCGCTTCTACCCTGTAGCGCATAATATCACTTCTGCATACATAACAGTGCTTCTACATACATACATACATACATACATACTGAAACGCACCGCGTTTCTTAAGGCTAAATGTACCGACACTAGTTCCATTTGTCGCCACCACGTGGCAGCACCAAAATAAGCAAAATTTACTAGACCGATAACGTCTGAACAAATTGTCCGATTTTCAATCTGTAAACGGCATTGGACTTCTTTTTAAAATAGAATTCACGCTACGATGCCGTTTTTTCAAAAAATATTTCCCAAAAAAATTCTAAATGATTTCTCTTAGTTCCGGGAAGAAATTAAAAAATGTGGGCTTATAGCGCGATGACGACGTGCTTCCTGAATCCAACGCCGTATCAATCATGCAAATCGGATGAATAGGAGCGGCGTAAAGTGAAATTTCGGAAAAAATACCTGATCCCCCCTTCCCTCTTCCCCCCTCCCCCCTCAAGCAGTGAACTTGGAGTGAGCATTCGCAACGATATTCGAGAACCACTGTCCCAGTGCCATATCGGATTTGGAAATCCCGGAACCCCTCCCCCACGGCCACTTTAGCCTAGCCCTTCGCGCCGGGCGCTGAAAGAACGCCCGCCCGGTGCCTAGAGTTTCTCACAGAGTAACAACCTGCTCCATGGTTTCACAATGGGCAAACTGAATCAGACCTGTAGAGATATTTCAAGATTTTCACCGTGAAATATAAAGATGGGAGTCTTACAATTGTTATAAATCTTGGAAACTCAGTCATCGAAGTGAAGATTCGAAGGGTATGAGTATATACACTTTACCTTCGATTCCTCTCCATTCGCGTGATTGTGATTATTATTATTATTATTATTATTATTATTATTATTATTATTATTATTATTATTAAATAATAAAGAGAGAAAACGCAAAAATGTTATGGCATCAAAATTATGCAGATGTTTTATTTATACTTAATTCTGAATTATGTAATAATGATAGCTAAATATATTATTAATATAAAATTTAAATATTCTATGAACTTACATTTAAAGAAAACAACATTTATGTCAACTGGTAAAAAAGGAAGCCTGAACATCAACGGAGAAGTGATATACATGGCAAGCGTAGTTAAATACTTATGAATTACAATAACAAATTCTGGATACTGTACAGAAAAACTAAAGAGAGGAATAATTTTAGAAAAAGAAGTGGAAAGAAAATTACACAAATTCATAAAATATGCAGGCGTATCAAGTGATTGATTTCTAAAATCTTAGGTCCCGGAACGCGCTCAAAATGATTTATTAATTTAATAGAAATAATTATATATTTATAATATAATGTAATAATTATCAGCGAGATACAGGAACGCCGTTCCGTCGTGTTCCGTCAGAAATCAAGCCTTGCGTAAGACCAAAATCCAAATAATCGAGAAAATGGTATTTCTAATCCTGTTGTGTGGGTGTAAAAGCTGAACATTGAGATAGGCCGAAAATAGGAAGATGCTTTTGAAGTATGGACACGGAAGAAAATATTACGTACAATGGGAGGGCAAAAAGATAAATGCCGAAATTTTGAAAAGAAAACAGAACTTTCTCTAAAAGCCAAAGCCAAAAAAAATGGAAAATAAAATATTTTTGACATACTATGAGTCGAACAAAATCTCTAGAAAAGGATATTATGCTTGGAATGATAGAATGAAGCGGAAGAAAAGGGTGTAAGTGGCACAATTGAATAACTAATACACAATATCACAAACAAAAGGAAAAAGGCAGTTCGAGTCCGAGTGAGCAATGAACAAATTGCTAGCATCCTATTGCTGTGTATATCCAGATAGGTCTAACAAGGGATGGCTTGCGATCTGTGTTCTAGTACTATTTCTCTGCGCGTTCAGACCCGCGTAGAATTGGGACCTGCAGATGAAAGGAGAGATGCTCACAGCCGCTGCTTGACCGGGACTGGAGCCGACAAATAGACATCATCGCACTGAACAGTGTGTTTGATACCCGCTGTCTTTCATGCGTACATTCTGCCATTATTAGGGAAGAACTCGCTGAATTATCGGCGCGTCCCCTCCCAGTTTCGGATAGCAAGAAAAGCGAAGGAATGATGCTCATGTAATACAAATGCAAATATCAAAACAAAACATCTTTAAAATTCAAACATCTTTAAAAAAACCTGGATTAGAAACATCGATCAAGTTCGTGCGGAAGATAATTTGTTTTGACAGTGGCCGTGATTGTTAATTTATAATTACGATTTAGACAAAACGGCAAAAGAAAGTTTTCAGGCTTAGTTTCGCTGTTATTCTTTTTACTATCGCCCAGAGTCATCTTATGGAGTCACAACTTCCTCAAATGGGTACAGGATGGTGGGCGAGAGACCTTACACCTAGAGTGCTTGCGTTGGCCGCCTCTCTGCGTACGGTAGGACATACGTAGGAAATGCCGGAAAAATGGGGTCATTTCTTGGGCTGAAGATAGTCTACTGGATGAGGATGTTACAATCACCGTTCGCTTTATTCGAACACATGTATTGACAGTGGTATAATGCAATATTATTTCATATTTTAACTTTTTTATAAAATTGTGATTATCGGTTCTTTTCATTCACAACAACTCATCAAGCACATCGATAATAAACATCAGGTTTCATAAATGTTTCATTTTTTACGAAATATGTTCATGTGTCTATACAAAATCTATGTTTTGAAAATATCAACATCAATGTTGCATCCCTATTCTCGACACCTAGATGAGGATCGCCGATTTAATACGTTTGCATCCTGATTCCCTAATTTTATCAGTGACTCAGTGACAGTAACTCCCTAATTTTGTCAGTGACAGTAATTTTATCAGTTTATAAGTTTATCAGTGACTGGTATGCTACGTTTTACTAGTAGTATATAAATCTTATAAATTGAATTGCTACCCGATTAAATGTTACCGATAAGCGTGTACGATGTTTAGAAAAATGGTATCTTAATGCAGAAATGTAAAAGTTGCCGAACTGTATAACAAAACATAATTTATCCCCCTCATAGACGGATATTCCTCTTCTAGTGTGGTGTTCCTGTCTAAGGGTTTAAGTTGTATTGCTTTCATGACAATGTAATGCATTAAAAAATACATATATATGTCACAATACAATGATTTACACTACATCCTTTTACATTATCATTTACGTAGTTTGTATCAAAATGACGCGCCGGGAATTACTTTTTCCAATCTTCAAGTTTATACAAATATAAGAGAATCATTTTATATCAATATAACTTACTAAGTAAGCTGGGGCATGTCACGATTCTTGATATTATATTTTAATGTTTGTTACAGTGTTGGATTCAGGATGCATCTCGCCTGCGCGCTATTTTATCACTTCTTCAATTTTGTCCGAAAGCACGAAAACAGTTTTAAAATTTTACTTGGGAAAACAGATTCATCAGGTGAAGTCTATCAAGGAGAACAACGCCGTTTTGAGATCAAAAATCGAGTCGCAGGATAAAAGAGCTCGTGCGTAATTTCGGCTCATTCTTTCTGGTAGTGGAATGATAACGGAAGATCTTAGAAGTAAAATGTATGTAAAATAAGATGTTAGGACATGGAATATTGGTGATATCTACACAATTAGTTCTATTTTCTTTTTGAAATCAGTTTCCAAATCGGAATTGATATTTTGAGTAGTGCCTCAAATAACTTTTTGATGTTATGAAGACGGAAATATGTGAACAAGATGTATAGTTTTATACAACTATTACAGATGATATGAGACCGTTTGGTTCTGTTACAGCATCACTAGTTTGATAAGTGGAGAAAAATATATTGAGATTGAAAGGGACGAAAAGGGACGAACCGACTGCCCGGCTTGCCTGCCTGAGAGCATGGCCTCCTCCCGTGCCGCCCTCCTCCTGAGGCCGCCGGGTTTGGCCGTTCGGCCGCGTCGAGGGGAGCCTCCAAAAGGGTCGGGTGACGCAAGCGTGAAGCGGGAAGGGGGGATCAGATTTTTTTCCGAAATTTCACTTTACGCCGCTCCTATTCATCCGATTTGCATGATTGATACGGCGTTGGATTCAGGAAGCACGTCGTCATCGCGCTATAAGCCCACATTTTTTAATTTCTTCCCGGAACTAAGAGAAATCATTTAGAATTTTTTTGGGAAATATTTTTTGAAAAAACGGCATCGTAGCGTGAATTCTATTTTAAAAAGAAGTCCAATGCCGTTTACAGATTGAAAATCGGACAATTTGTTCAGACGTTATCGATCTAGTAAATTCCGTGTGATAGTGCTGCGATCTATTGATTTTTCCTATAAGTATTTTTCGGTGCATTTAGCCTTAACATAGATGCGGGTGCCAACATGGTTTAAACAGCGCGGTGGAGACGGCCGTTCCGGACGGACTCGGCTGAGCAAGAGAGTGTCCCGCGGCAAGCGAGACGAAACGAACGCGAAGTACGAGACTTCGACAGTTGAGGAGACGATCGTGGGAACGACGGCAGTCGGAAGGTGGAGTCGAAGAGGAAGAGTTAACGGACGGTAGTGCGGAGAGCTAATGATGGCGGTGATGAAAAATAGTTGAGAGGAATCCGATGACATCGAGCAGAAATCGAAACGTAGGACAATGAGAAACAGTAAGAACTATTAATTGATCTCGAGTTAAGTGATATACAGTAAAGATTAAACGGCGTGAGGCGAGGAAAGTGATGAGTGTATAGACACGTGTACGACAAAGGCAGCATGAGTGAAACGAACATAGCGATACAGCATCGGCGGGCTTAACAAACAAATTTGGAAGAACTGGAAATGAGGACGGCTGCTGATCTGGCGGCGAGTGGACATCGCCGTGCCCGGCGAAGCACGACTGCGGCGTGGGATTTGCACCGGCGGCCGGATAGAAGCGGCGGGGGCAAGCGCCATGGCCACGTGGCGGGCGAAACGGCCCCGACTCGTCACATCGCGCCGGCGCATCCGGAGTTGGTGAGCTCGAAGGAATTCCAGACGCAGCAAAACCAGTAAGACTGTTACTAGAAGAAACGTATTATTAGGCGGTAAAAGAATCAAGTGAGTTGGGAAAGGGAGTAGACGATTGTGAGAGGGGGTATTAGATGAGGGAATTTGCCATGTAATGATAAATAATCTAATTTGATGTGGAGAATAGAAAGGGTATTTTGGAAGGGTACACATTGTCTGTAAATAGAGTAAGTATTGAAATAACGAGGTGATTATGAATCAGTGCATGCAAAGGGAGCTCCCATTTACAGTATGAAGTGTAAAGTTAAGACAGAAAGAAAGTGTTCATTCGCAATATTTACTTAGTAAGAAAATTGTTCATGTTTGTCAGTATCGTGAGAAAGTTATTAATGCTAACCATTATTTTGGTTACCTTCTACACATTCAATGGAACGATGTTTTTGTAATATCTATTATCTTTTCTGGGAATAAAGCACTCTGTGTTTTTACATTAAAAGTAATTTTTTCATTGTTTGTGCATGCACTCCATTCGCAAGAAAGAATACCTGACCCCTTATACAAATTTACTGTAGAATAGGACCGAATCGCCGGTCCGTCACAATACATAATAGCGTTTTTACTTTATTAATTATAATAGCGCTTCTACATTGCAGCTACATCTCTCGTCTCCCTCTCGAACCTTTCTCAATGCAAGGTTCGCAATAAATAACGTTACCAATAAATAAAGTTTACGGGTGTACGTCGAGATTATGTTTTATATGCAAGGGGTGTTTGGACGGAGACGAAGTTTGTGGTGAAGAAGGAAGGAGTCGTGTCAATTCAAAAATTGTTCTTGGAGGATTTGACTTTACCCAACCCGTGTCATGCGAAGTATGTAGTCCAAAGTTGATTTCTGCGTCAACTCGAAAGGATAGCGTGCAGCCTCAGCCAGGTATCTCAACAGCTCTTAGATCTCACAATAGATACTACAATTTGAAAACCATTTGTTTCCTGAGTGGGAAAGATAATACATATGCGCGAAGCCCTCTCACAAGGGAAGAGAAAAAATACATAAGTCTTAATGTCATATACATTTCTTTCTTCCATGAGTTAATTCTTGAGTTTTAAAATTCCTGACAAACAATTAAGGCAACGTATCCGGCACGATCGATTCAACATTATGTAAGAATGTTTTTCTGTGAAGTTTTCCTTCATTTGATACACCTGTGAATGTGTCACCGGCTGTTTTAAAGATGGGAAGTGCATTGCGATATTATGTTTCTTGTTTCGATAACAGAAGTCGTTTAATATTTAGTACTCAACATGTCGAAAATATACCATAGATATTCTGCGTGCTGTTATCAGTATTTCTCCATATTTTGACGGAGACACGGTTATACTGTGCGGATATCGGGCCGGTAATCTTCCTGTATTCGCTCATTAAATAAGCATGTGGCATTCATCAGTGATGACTTCCAGGTAAGAATACAGTACAAGTATGAACTGCATGGTCTCATCAATATTAGTGGCTAGGCGAAGTACTCTTACTTTCTCCTTCTTGTTGGCCTGCAAAATTCCTATTGTTGGAAATGGTGGTACCGTGCATGCTTCTTCTGTAACGATATTTTCGTTACCAATGCGCTTTATTTTCTGATCCCATTCATATTATCGGTTTTAATCCGCATTGATTAAAGATGGTTTCAAGGAAAACTTCTTAACCTTATTCACAGCATTTTTGTGGATAGGGCAGACTTTCTTGTGACTGTGAATAATAATAATTATTAATAATAATACTAACTTAATAATATATTAAATAATAATAATTATATTATTATTATTATTATTATTATTGCTACAAAAAGAAGAAAAAACGCATGTTTTTAGAATCTATTGAAATGCTTATGATATAAATAAATGGTGTTAGTTGCCAGAATGTCACTCGGTCACTCTTACCTGAACTCTCAAACGCGAGTTTAATTTGAGTAAGTACTAAAAACATTAGTATTTTTTCGCCTTTTTGGTCTATAATGACCGTAAGAATTCAAAAATACTACATTAAAGAGACCATTAGTAATTTTGGGCAACTTCAGAATGAAAAGGAAAATTTGGTTAAATTTCAAAATATCTCGTAACTCTGGTGCTACTATTTGCTTTTTGCTGAAATAATTTATCAAGCAAATTTGTAGAGAATTTTATCACGTTTAAAATTGTAAATAACTATTTTTGCGCTAAGATCAACCATTAACAAGTGATTAGGCAGAAAACAAAATATGCCTGAAAATTGTTTGTGTGTATGTGTGTGGGGGGGTCTACTAAAGCTTTTCCCGAGGCATTTCGCGGTGAAAAACTAAGGGTTTCTTATTAATAACAACATAAGTAAAATAAATAAAATCTTCCACCTCACATTTTGCACGGCAAAATTATTTATCGACTGCACTAACAATGTTCGAGATCCATTGTGTGGCGGAATGGCGCAATCGGCTAATAAAACCGATAGCTTTCCTGCGCAACACGGCGGATATCGCCAGTCTGTGGCAGTCGCATGCTTCCTGTCGCCCTGTAGAACTCAACGCGCTTTGCCCTTCGCAATAACAAGTAACATAAAGGTTGAAACTGAAGCAAGCAATCGTGCGTCGCCGCCGCCATTGTAGCCCACGTGGCACATGGCCTTTGTTTCCGCAGTAAAACTGAGGGCCATAAGGTAAGTTGAGTGAGGTTCTCATTCCAGGTCCGCTATCTTCACCCCAGGGGAGACTTCTTTAATTAAGACCTTTGGCCGACCATCTTTTTTTTTCAGGTTGCCATTTTGGAATTTGTGCACTGAAGCGATATATTCTCTTCCAGTATGGCAACAATTTCTAGGACGTTGTATTGCCTACCTTCTCTATAGTTCAGGTTCAGGGTCATTGCAACCGAATCTTCTTACGCTTATTTGTAATGAAAGTAAAACGGGTCTAGTGACGTAAATTCTCTCTAAATGCGGATTCATTATAACAGCAGTCGACCGTATTTTCGATAATCTAATTTCGAATATGTGCGTAAATTGACGGAAAACTATGCAGCCTCTGGTCGTGTGAAAGTGTCTATGGTTGCATTAGATACTCAGGAACTCGCAAACATAACGAAAACAATGAAACTGTTTCGATTTTGTCTAAAAAATGGAAATATTTGAGTTTTTGCGTCTATTCTCATATTGCGATTTCTTACTGAATTTTCGAACTCGGTGTGTCACTGCTTAAGGACAGCTGATCTAATGCTACAGCAAGGCTCCAAGTAAGAGGCCGCTTCATTAAATATTTGTTATTTACGCGTTGCATTGTGGAATAGCAACTTTTTTATATTCTTGAGGGGTACGTAGGAAATACAACGTCCTGTAAAGTAATTTCCTCCTGGAAAAGAATGTATTGCCTCAGTGCTCACAAATTCTGACATCAGGCAGCTTCGAAAAGACATCGTCGGCCAAAGGTCATAATCGAAGTTTCCCCTGAGGTTAAAGTCGCGGGCCTGGAATGGGGACTTTATGCCACTAAGTTTCACTGCGGAAACAAAGGCCATATCCTGGGAGGGTTACAACTGGTGGAGGCGACGCGCGATTGCTTGCTTCAGTTATAAGTTATTTGATATTCCGCGGGACATAGCGCGTTGTATTCCTTGTATGCGACAGGGAGACTGCCCGAGCCCCAGAACCTGACGACACCCCCTGCGCCGCGCGGAAAAGCTATCAGTTTCATTAGCTGCTTGTGCCATGCCGACACCGGAAGGTTCTGTATGTTATTAGACGAGTAAAAGGGCCTTCGCAGTGTGAGACGGTGTGCCAACAGAGCAAAAGGAATGGTAGGGTTTGAAGACTGCAATACAATACTTAGACAGTGGACAATGCAGTATCACGTATGGAAAAGGGCACAAACTCTGAAGGAGGATCTAGAGAAATTACTAATGAAAAATATATGAAGCAAGCGATTGAAAATAATTTGTTTTAAGGACAAATAAAGATATTGAAATATTCAGTTTGTGCTGTTAATATATTTTGCTGTATCCCTACGCTAATAAAATCAATCATTTTGGAGAAATTCTATTTATTTTTGACATCATCAGATACAGTGAACAAAAATTGTTAGTCCTCGGATGTTCACTATAACCGGAGTCGACTGTACATTTAATTTATTGCATTTCCATGTTACTTACGTGAGCATAGAAGACTGTTCTATTCTTGAGAGCGTTCTAGTTTCTGGAAAACCATTTTGTGTTTTTTTAGCATTATTGCTGCTAAGTACCCCTAGTTTTGTTAATAAATCTGTGTATCATATAATTTCATTTGTCTTTTGATCTAACAGTATTTTATACAATATCAGTTTATTGATCTCAAATATTGTATCCCTGCACTGCAAATGTTTCATGCGCCGGTGTTTCCAACTCGTTATAATATTGAAATCAAGAGCAGAAGAGCAATCTTAACTGAATACCTTGCCCTCGACCTCAAAGCATAAGTTACCAAAACTAGGACATTCTCAGAGGAGATTCATTGCTTCCACTCCTCCTCACCACACTCAAATCAGGGGAAATTTTGTGAAGTTAAAAATACGTAATTTCGATTTAAAGGAATGATGCCCGCTTATCATCAAGATTCTTGCTCTAATGTCCTAAAGCGCTTTTTTTTACTTTAGGAACGCCTTGCTCTAATTCTTATTAATTTTCCCTTCTGAGTTGCCACACACTTGCTCTAGCATTTAGTATTTTATGTGCATCCGTTAACGAATGCAGGGCAACTTCCTCCTGATCAAAGAGAAATTTGAGCTTACCCTTCCGAATCTTGTCTTCAACTTGGCATCAATGAGTTGCGCTGTTCAATTCAGCGGTAGTTCCCGAGCATTTCATCTGTAGGGCCTCCGTGTAGATAGTCCTATAGGCACCATTAAGGGAAAGATATCCACTCCTTGTACTTTCTTCAGTTCTTTCCTGATTAACAATTTATTGAAGTCATTGACCCAAGTAGATGCACATTGCATGATCATTGGTTTAAAGACACTCTTATAGATAACACTTCAGGTTTTACTTGTAAAACGTATGTGTTTTTGCGTCAGTAATAGGCTTTAGCTTTATAAACAGGGCATTTCCTTTCGAAAAATCGGAAAATGTATGTATTGAATTTCAACTGAGGGTCAACAGCTACGCCCAGATAAGTTTGAATGTGTTGCTTTAATATTCTGACCTTTGTATAACACTACAAAATAAAAACTATTTGAAATTTGATTTGATAATATCATCAGAACTTTATGTTTTACGGTGTGCTGAAACCGAAAGTGAGGTTAGTTTTTCTCTATCACGAAAGATTTTTTTCAATCTCGAGTTCAATTTCTACAGTTAGTAGTTATAAGGACATAAGAAAACAGAATCGGCTGACAATTTTTATGTACATGTTATTAACAATACCAAATACATTATTTTGTACAGATATAAGCTTGCCAGAGTAAACAATGATGCACATTTCATTGTTATTTTTGTGAAAAACGTGTTCTTTTCTCTTGGAAACTTTGTGTGCGCTTCCGGATATATGACTCTTCTGGTTATTCACGCTGTAGCATTCAGAAAAAGGCCGCCATCATGTTCTCGTTGCACTTACGCTGGTACCTATATTTCATCCCCTTGATGTCCTGATGAACGTTTCCCCTTGATCTTCACTGACGTTTCCAAAATTTTCCGAAAAATAGTCCACATGTGAGTGTAGAAAGTGAACCTTCAAACTCATGTGGCAACCTAGTTTTATTTATTTATTTATTTATTTATTTACGTCAGAAAACAGTTAAAAACTGCGTATGACGGGCTATGGGGAAAAGTTCTTGAAAAACCTTCAACTTGTGTTCCACGACACATCTGCAGTTAGGATTCTTTACGTTAAGGAACTTGTCAATAACCCCTTTAAAAGGATTTCAGGCTTTCCTCTTCTTCCCATCCACGGTATGAGCAAAATGTGGATCTGAGAAAAGTTTTCTGATGTCTGTACCTACAAAGATTCTTTCTTTTATCTTAACGTCATTTAAACCAGGAAACTTGCAGCATAATTACTTGAAATAATCACCTTCTTTATTGAGTGACTTAATGAATTGGAAGCTGAACTCGTTCTCATAATGGAAGCTGAACTCGTGGCTCATTGCAAAGTCGCAAGCCTTTCACCACTGAGATCCGGGTTCGATTCCCGTCGAATCTCATGTGAAATTTGTTCCAACAAAACGAGTTTGGCTGCTTCACAAGGGCTAGTCCAACCCCTGTGAAGTGCCCTAAACCCTACCCGTATCCTTATTCCTTCCTAATTCTGGCCGCTGGGTAGTGACGCAGGAGCGCGCGGTAGGAGGCGCGTACGCGGAGATGCTACCTGGCGGTCCTCTTGACAACCGACTGCGACGAGACGCGACAGACTATACTAACGGAGGATTACTCCAAGCGCTATTAGAGGAGGATTACTCCAAGAAGCGCGAAGCGCTCAACGCCCCCCCCCCCAAGGGGTTTAGAGACGCGTTGCGTCAAAATAGACGCAACAAATTAAAAAAAAAATTGCTTTATCAGTTCTATTTTATGTGTAGAGGGGTTAGCAGGATATTGGCAGAAGTAACCAAACTTTTCCTAATTACATTTTTGCGCTTGGCAACAGAACTTCTTGTGATGGCCAGTCTTTTTTGTTTCAGTGGGAATTTCTGTCATTGCTATCTCATAAGTACAAAAGGACAAGGAAACTTCATGTACTCTGATTGCTGATCGAAGACATGGTGAGGACTTCCAAGTCGCCACAAATCAACCACTCATGCTCATCATAACAAATTCGTTCGAGAACTAATACGAAATTGTGGTTTGTTTCCTTTAAATGTACCGGCCAAATTGAAAAATGGCCAATTGAAACTGAAGCATAAGAATTTCCATTGTGTAACAAAATTGCTTTTAGACTTCGTTTTGATGAGTCTATAAAACAGACGCCAATAATTCCGGTCATATTGTACACCAAATAGACCCATCAGTCTTGACAATATACAGTATTCTCATCATGTGGAAAGTAAGAAACAAAAACTGCTTCGCGATGTCGATACCATGAAAAAAAGTGCCTGGTAGTAATATTTTTTTACTTTATCTTTTTTGTTTTTAAGCCGCGCGCCAAGTAACAGAGCAGCATCTTTCGGAAGTCCAAGAACTCTTTAAGTCATTAAACTTCTGTTGAGAAAAACAGCTCAGGTTCGTTCTCTGAACTTTCTGGTTCGAACTGTTTCATAATTTTCCACCAAACAAGCTTCTCTACCTGTTTCCTTCTCAGTACAGCCCAAGTCACGAGGGGGCTGAGGAACTGGCAATCCAGGACCGTGTGGTAGCGGGCAAATGCAGCTTCAAGATTAGGATAATTAATTAATTTATGGAATTATAACCTTCAAGATCACAAGTATAAAAGTAACAGTCATCCCTATGTGATTTTGCTCCCTCCAAATTATTGAGATATCAAATCTAAAAGACTGTAATTCTCCTGTGTACCATAAGACGTTTTCTTCGCAGCTGCAACATACTTTGTGAGGAGCCCGTATTCTATCTTGTTTCCGTATTCTCAAATCAAAATAAGCATAAAACCCTTTTTTGATGAAATATGTTATATTTGACGAAATATGTACTTCTTGATTATATACTCACTACAGATAAAATAGAAATAGTCTTGACTTGTAACACAACGATGGGACATTTTTTCAAAATGCACTTTCAAACTTCAGAAAACGTCTTTTTGACGCAACTAGATGTCCTAAGTGAATGCAATCGCTCCAATTGACACTACTGGACTGGGAGATTGAGCAATAAAGTGGACTCCAATTTCCAGATTTAACCTTTTTTATCTTGATTATCTTCAGAAGGGGGCTACCGAGAAAAGACAACAATTGCGTTCCTATGTGAGCAGAACCATCATGTCCACACTCCCTAAGGCAGAGTATTACTAGAATATAATGTGTTTAGTATGTTAGAAATCGCGTAAGAAAAAATATTGGTTACAAATGTAAATGCGTGTGTATGTTACAAAGCAGGAATTATGTTTAATGGATTTGAAAAAAGATCTGTACGTGATGGAAGACGGACGGATTTCGTTTTCAGCACACCGAAAAGCAGGGATAAGCCAAAATTATTAAATCAAATTTTTCGTTGTAGACCTGTGTAATCGGAAGGTGATTTTGATGGTGACTCTAACAAGTGCTGTCTTGATTATATTTAGTATTTCTTCTGATACTTCGAGTTTCGAAATTTCACACCATTCTGCCAATAGGCTGCGTCCTCTCTTTACGTGGCATCTAGTCTTGTCTTGCTCCTAATAACCAGGCCAAGGTCATCAGCAAATGCCACATCTTCCATTCCATTTTCGGTCAGCTTGTGTATCAATTGTGATGTTCCAATAAATGGGTTCACAATTGGACCCTTGCAAAGATTCTATCGTCATCTCATGCGTAACTTGAAATCCAGTCTCGAAAATTGGAGCCTTCCTGATCAAGAGGAACCCTCGATAAAGTCTGTCTGGATTTCCAGGAATTTGTCAGTACATTTTCAATAGCATAAAATGTCAATGGCATTGCTTCAGAGAAAGATGCACCATTCGTCGTGCACTCTGTCCATATGCCAAGCCTTACCCCTTCTTAATCCTCAATCCGCCACATTAAGTTTTGTGGTCGTGTGCCCGCCCCATTGTCCCGGGACGGCCGGGGGGCTCTCAGAAGGCGTCGGACTTCCCCCGTTGAACTACGGCTTGAGGCAGATGAAACAGCGTCAGTATGTTCGAGCTGAAGCAACGCCTGACCAGCGAACCTAGTTGCCGATAAGGCACACTGACCTGTCGAAAAATGAATATATTTCATATATTAAGTTTTGTAAATAACTGTCCAATTATAATTTTATCCTTTAAATATCTTACAGTTCCCGTTAAAAAAATCTTCAATTTCTTTTCAATCCACCATCTTAGATTCGCCACTATAGAATTTGCGAATTCTGAAAAACGAACCACAAATTCTTAAATATCGATCTCCCCTATACAAAAAACTGTGTGTACAAGTTTTCAAGAATATTTGATTAATTTATCTATTTATGATAGGTTGTCGGCATTTCGTGAAATTGCGAATCGGGAGGACTGTCTTACCTGATGTGATCGAGACAGACAACGCCACCCTTCTAGTCGATTCAGCGGTGTAACTCAGCCACCGTGGGATACTGACGTCGTCTCTTGGAGACCAAATTTATTTGCCTGTCCTAGATGATCACTCGCAGTTTCATTTCAGTAGTTCGGTTCTCGATTGGTTGCCGCGCGCTTCGACGGTTCGACCATTCATCACGTAATTGGGCAAGTGTATTTCCGTGGCTTTTTTCCAATGGGTGCTTCATTATTTGTGATTAGCGTTATACTTTGGAGTCCTTTTTCGTGGTAGAGTACAACGTAAATGTTTGCGTTGCAATGTAAAATATATGTTTGCACATAGGCACCCAAAATAATTCAAATTTGGCGTCTAATCTCGAATGTAAACAATTATAACCATTCTTTGGGATGAACAAACAGCAAAGGGAGTACATTTCAAACGCCCCGTGCTCGAGATGTCTCATTTAATAACACTGCATTTTTATACCGTAGGAAACCTTGATCCAAGCCTTCACTCCCTAGTTTCGATGTCGTTCGTAGGTCCATTGCGACCGACAACAGTCTCCTGCCGCTACTAACTCGTAAGCCCGTGGCGACACTTGCACCTTCTTACAAGTAGGTAGATTTGGTGGCGCTCACTTGTCGTCCCTACGCCCATTACGGAGCTAACTCTCTCTGGCATTATATTTTGGAAATACATTATGTATTCTCGTCGAAAATTAGAGCAGAAAGTAATCATGATTTTTAAGAATGGTTTTGCTTTGATAAAACTACCTTAATCAATTAAAAATAGTGAATGAAAAAACAGTTGATTATTGTAAAATAAAAACGATTCAATATTAGAACGTTGTGTTTAGCTCCACACTAAATTTGCGATGTCATCGTAGCAAAGTGAATTACAGTATCATCCCTACAATGAATTGAAATACATGGTGTCCAAACCAATTATGGAGAAATCTCTAATTCGTTTTCGTTTCACATTTTCCATCTATTGACAACCAACATTTCCAATATAACGCAAAAGCAAATATGAATGAACTGTATGTAACAGTCCGTCATGTTCTCGCCTAACGCACCGGGAGCGATAGCTCAGTGTATCAACTGATGTCACTTTGGAGTCCTGACTGCGGCAGGCTTTTCGACACTAGCTTTTCAGCTAAGACGAATTCAGTCGCTATCTGGAGGAGAATTCTAGTGGACGGCTGCTCTGATCGGTAGTTTTCCGTGGTTTCTCCGATCAATACCAGGCGAATGCCGGAGCAGTGGACCGCGCGCGATCTGTCCTTCCTCTTCCTTGTCCTATCCTCTCCCCTTATACACACACACTTATACTTACATGCACTACACTACCACATATTCCGGGAGACCGGTCGGGAGCCAGTGCTTGTCCCGGCTGGGGCGGTTCCCCGCTGGTGAGAGAGTGCTGGTGAGAGGGCATCCCCACTAGCCGACGGTATGTCGGTGACGGAACTCGCCATCCAGCGGGGGAAGATCACCGCCATCTCCCGAGGAGAAAATATGCACTACACTAACGGGACTAATGATCAAAGCAGTGGATGCACCCGAAAACACGAAAATCAATCGCCTATTGCTCTTTCAATTTACGCGCTGCGACTCTCATCGATGGACCCCACTCCTAGAATGGGCCTCATAGATCCCTGTAGGATCTACCATAGATCCCTGGATTGCACTCAAGTGGCTCGCGTGCCGCTCCCGAAGTCAGTGAAAGGGCAAAAGGCTGTGCAGTGTGCGGGCCTGCTCTGTGCTAAGGTACGCGGCTTTTGTAATTGTGTAATTACAAAAGGTAATTACATTATGTCCTGCATATCTATTTTATTTTACTTTAAACTCACGATCAGCGACCCTCAAAACATAATCAAACCCAAATTCATTTAAGTTTTTTCATTCCTGTCATTTTAGGTTCGCCATCTCTATTATTGTACTTCATAATCAGTGAACCCCAAAATCTAAAGAAATAGACATTCGAATTACGTTTGAATGGAGAGTTTCCGATCTCCGTTTAAAATACATAGTGTAAAAATTAATCTTTTTTATAATGAACTTTCAGGAAAAACAAGTAATTTACTATCTTTAGAATGTTGCAAACTAAAAATATTCATCCGTGACGGCGTTATTAAGTTCAAGGCCTTACATTAGAAGTTGTGTTTGTCCCTGTGATGGAGTGTAGTGGAGGCGGGGACGGAGTCAATAGTGAGAAAAAGTCAACAAATAAAATCATCAGTAAGTTTTTTGGCGCCGCATTGTGCGTGATAGTCAAGACAGCAAAGATGGTGTTGATGGCTCGTCTTATTTCAAGAAACGGTGGTTTTCGACTGGGTCGATGTCTAAATTAGTATTGCTTGCTCACCTGCCCTTGTAAAGGCGGGCCACATTAAACTGGTAGTAGCTCCCAAGCCTTTAGGTAGGCAGAACAGGTTAATTTAACTTTTAATTTTTATAGTCCATTCATAACAGACAAATCTAATAAACTTCCTTATATATATATATATATATATATATATATATATATATATATATATATATATTGTGACGTTCGTGGCCCGGCCACAAACCCACAAGCACCCACACAACATCCGGCGTGTTCTAAGAAACATTTGTAAGAATGGAATGTTGATTGGAATGGAGTAGCAGATAGTACAAGAAGAAAAATAAGAAGTAGAAGGAGAAGAAGAAGAAGAGTATGGGGTAAGAGAAGAATTAGAAGAAAAAAAACGTTAAGTAAAAGAAGAGGAGAATACGACATTTTTTGACATGGAAGCAGAAGTGGAGGAGACGGATCTAGTAGATGAAATAGAATTAACAATCTGCGACGAAGATGATGAAAACGATGGCAAAGATGGTGAAAAGGGAGTAGAACAGTTTACTGATTGTGAAGCAAACGAAGAAATTACATTTGTGAAGAAAAGAAGAGTAATCTGGCGAAGAAATGGTTCCGTTAACCCTTCTATTGAAGAATATTTTCGGGCAGAAAATATTCTACGAATGTTTTGTGACGTGACGCCAGCCCCAGGTGTGGGCAGGCCCCACATTCATGAACGCATGACTTTGGAAGCCCCGCGCCTGTGGAAGACGCCGTTTCGTGGTTCTCGCACGCCCCTCCCCTCCCCCAGGCGGAGTTGTCGGCGGTGACTGACGGGGTGAGGGGTGAAAGAAAGCGGGGAAGCAGTGAGGGGAAAGGAGGGGAATGGAGTAGGAGGGAGGGCACCGGGAGAGTGCACCGAGGAGTGTCGGGGAAAGTCGCTGCCAGGGAGAGCGGCAGGTAGTAAGCGGTGGAAAGTGGAGGCAGAGAGAATAGGGATGTTAGAGCATTGGGCTTGCACGGTAGTTAGGTGTCTCGAAGAGTGTCGCGAGATAGTGAAAAGGGAACAGACGGAGAGGTGAAGAAGAGTTCTTGAAGTGTTACGGCCGGCGAGTTGGGGCAAACTGCCGAGTGGGGGCATTATGGGGCGTCCGTTGGAGCGGCGCCCAGGCAGCGCTTGCTAGCGCACGGCCTTTCCGAGGACACGGTGGCGATCGACGGACTGTGGAAGGCGGCACGGCAGCGTTCCCGCAACGATAAGTACCCGACGGATATACCGTGTTATGGGTTACAGGTTGTTTGACATTGTTGTGTTGAGGGCGCGGAGAGAGGACTGGATGAGCCGCGACTGCGAAACTGTAGTAGTGAATTCTGTAAATAGGACTGAATTTTGTTAGTTTTTTTGTTGTTTTGACATTGTTGTGCTGAGGTAGCGGAGAGAGGCCAATGAGCCGCGACTACGGAACTGTAGTAATGAGTTTTGTAAATAGAATTAAGTTTGTTTGTTTTTGTGTTTGATGGGTTACAATTTGTGTGTTGTTAGACAGAGAGGCCTCTCGTCGTTCACGGATGGTGATCTTTTGTAGGTGCTATTGCCAATTAAAAGACGTTCTGTTTTCTGTTTTACAAAAATCTGTACTTTGGTTTTTCATTTCGAATGCGTGGGGGCAACCAGGAAAAGAACTCCGCCCCTCCCGGTCCTCGACTTCCGTCCCTGGAGGTCTCCAAAAGAAATTAGTGTACCTTGTCGACGGACGGCCCCGCGACGCGGACGGCGGACGCCATTTCGCCGCTCGCGCGCACCCCCCCTTACGTCACAACGGTTACAATGGCGCCCGAACAGGGGACCTGAGGGGTGTATGCAAGGAATCAGCGTGTGGTAGTGCTTATTTTGGCATTTCAGTTATTCCTATCACCCTGAGCATTGCATCCCACGCTTCCACGAATGGAAAACTGAAGTCAAGACAATATGTTGTGTTAGAATAAGCAAAGTGATATTTGATTTGTGAAGTCTATTGTATTGTGTTGTGAGTGCATTTTATTGTGTTTTGGAGGGTAAAGTGCATTACCGGGCGATGCAAGGTAGCACTTACAAAACAAAATGGCAGAGAGTCGTGAATATAGGGAAGCAAAGGGAATCGCTAGTGAGGAAGGCAGCGAAGGGGAGGAAGGGAACGAGTTATTGAGAAGTTTAGAGAAACTAGGAATGGGCGACGATGAAGAAACAAGTCCCACCGCACAGCGCACAGAGTCCTAGGAACCGTCACCATTGTTACCGACGCCAGAAAGGAGGGAGAATGAAGCCATGCTCACGTTAATGCGGGCGTTGTTAGGAAACTTCGCGCAGACAATAGCTCGCCAAGTTGAAAATCAGGGACGGCAAATCAATGAGAGAATCGAGGAGCAGTCGCGAAATAGTCAGGAACGATTGATGCAGGTTAATCGAGAGATCAACGAGCAAATGACGCGGCAGATAGAGGGGTTGGTAACAAAGATAGATGATCAAGCTAGAAGTGTCGACAATAAGCTCGAACAGATCCAACAATCCATAATGGCGCAGGTCGGGAACAAATGCGACGAGCTTCGGCAAGAAGTTGCAACGCAGGTCGCGGAATGTAGAAACCTCGTAGAAAAACGACACGCGGACGTTGGGAGCCGAATAGATTCGTTGTCGACGGAATTAGAAAGACAAAACCGTGACCACGGTGTACAATTAAATCAAGTTTGTAGCCAAGTTCATGAAGTTCGTGAAAGGGCGAAACAGGAGCTAGAAGCGGAAACCACCCGAAAATTAAATGAGGTAAAGGAAGAAATTAAGAAGTAACATTAATTTTAACAATGATACATAATGCATTAATTACCATTTGGACTGTATAAATGAGTATAAACAACCTGTAACAACTATTGTAACACAGCTTCCGGGTCAATGACCCCCATCTCGATCAGGTTTTTCGTCCAGTTTCCCTGATCCATTGAGCAAATGCTGAGATGGTCCCTTGTTTTGCTTCTGGACATAAATGTAACTTCATTTTCTGTGCACGTCTTCTAGAATTCAGCGGGAAATACAATTATTCAAATTATCGTTTCCACGTTGTCGCGGCAGGAAGTAATAAGAGCAAAAATTTATTGCTTATTTATCCTTGAAAATAGATTTTATTACATGGGAGTTTTTTTGTTTGTTTTTTTTCTCCCTTTCAAAATTCAAAATTTATTGCTTATTTATCCTTGAAAATCGATTTTATTACATGGGAGTTTTTTTGTTTTTTTTCTCCCTTTCAAAATTCAAAATTTATTGCTTATTTATCCTTGAAAATTGATTTTATTACATGGGAGTTTTTTTGTTTTTTTTTCTCCCTTTCAAAATTCAAAACTTAAGTAGTATATGATTTAGTGTAGGGATCACAGAATTTTGAAAATGTGCACACAATTCACTTTTCCCCATAGCCCGTCATACGCAGTTTTTAACTGTTTTTTGACGTAAATAAATAAATAAGTTAAAAGAAGAAGCTGAGGCGAAAATAGGAGGAGGAGGTCCGTGTAGGGGAGGAAACATCAATATTCCTCATTCCTTAAAATTCTCAGGCCACCCGAACGAAAACCCTAACGCGTTTGTAAAGGCGTTGCAAAATTTCTTTATTTTGTCGAATGTCCGGGAGAGCCATAAGACAATGCTTTTGCATCAAGTTATGGAAGGCAAAGCAAAGGCGTGGCTTGAAACATTGAGCCCGTACCCAGGAACATTTGATGAATTTGTAGCTAGATTTCTCGACCGATATTGGGGAAAAGAACAGCAGATGAATTTCAAGATTTCATTAATGAGCTCATATTATCGAAATTCATGTGGCACAATGCGCGACTATGCAGCCCGAAAGATCGCGGCGTTAAAATTATGTTCTCCGCCGGTATCCGACGAAGAAATTATTTGCATTCTAACGCGACATTTCCCGCTCAGCATACAGAATTTGTTAAGAAGCGTGGAAGCTAGAACAGTCGAACGCTTCCAGATGTTATTAGGAAATTACGATCTCACGTTCGAGAATACTAGCAAGAATGCAAAGCCCAGCAGTACAAATATTAATGCTATTCATGTAGTTGAAGAAAGCAGCATGAAGGGAAAACAGCAAACAGGCAGCGCGAAGACTGAAAGGGGCGGAAATCGCGATCCGAAACGAGGCGAAGGTTGGCAGGGCAGCGGCTGCGAAGCCACGCCGACGCGAGACGAGAGGCAGCGCGCCAGCTCAAGGTCGCATGAAACGGACACCGGATCGTGCGGCGCGCTCCGAGGGCGGTCGCCGGAGGCAGGAAGAAATCGCGGGGCGCCGGGCGCGACAGGTTCGGGAAACAATGGAAGTTCGATTTGAGACGGGATCCCAGGTCGAACCTAAAATATAACGAAAAGGCGATCCCTGTGATTACGAGTATGGTAGAAGAAACGGAAGAAAGTCAAACTACAAAAGAGGTCGTGGCAAGAACAGCGAAATGTCCCGTAATTCAGATAAAATGTGGGCAAATAGTAAGTCAAGCGCTGATCGATACTGGATCGGTGAAATCGGTGATAGCGGAGGAAACCTATGAAGAATTAGTAAAGGAAAATGTGGAGGTATTGGTACTACCAATGAGTAATACGAACGTAGTAGATGCATGGGGAAAGAAATCGCATCCGATCACGAAGCAGGTGATGGTGGAGATGAAAATTGGCGATAGAAACTATGACGTGATCTGTTTGGTGGTGAAGAAATTGATATATCCTGTTATACTGGGCGTAGATTTTTTGGAAGAGCATGGGGTGATGGTAGACATGGAAAGGCGGCGAGTTGACATCAACGGTAAAAATGTATCGGCGAAGGAAGAGGTAGAAGAGGAGGAGGAAGAGGTCGAGGATGAGGAAGAGGAAAGACAATTGGAGGAAATGGAAATGTGTGTAGTGGGAGAGGAAGAAATAGTGATGAGATTAAGGGAGAAAGTAAATGAGAGGAGTAATATTACCGTTGATCAGAAACGCACGTTGCTTCAAATGTTAACAAGAGTCAAGACCGTGTTTGAAAAGGGAGACAAGCCCGTTAAAGAGTATCAATTTCGAATTGAGGTAACAGATGCGACGCCATTCAAAGCGAAAAACTACCCCATTCCAATTGCGTAAAAGATAAGGTACGGACATTGATTCGGCATAAGATTTTCCCAAGAAAAATCTTGAAAGGGGAAGAAGGGGGCAATGTGACGTTCGTGGCCCGGCCACAAACCCACAAGCACCCACACAACATCCGGCGTGTTCTAAGAAACATTTGTAAGAATGGAATGTTGATCGGAATGGAGTAGCAGATAGTACAAGAAGAAAAATAAGAAGGAGAAGAAGAAGAAGAGTATGGGGTAAGAGAAGAATTAGAAGAAGAAAAACGTTAAGTAAAAGAAGAGGAGAATACGACATTTTCGACATGGAAGCAGAAGTGGAGGAGACGGATCTAGTAGATGAAATAGAATTAACAATCTGCGACGAAGATGATGAAAACGATGGCAAAGATGGTGAAACGGGAGTAGAACAGTTTACTGATTGTGAAGCAAACGAAGAAATTACATTTGTGAAGAAAAGAAGAGTAATCTGGCGAAGAAATGGTTCCGTTAACCCTTCTATTGAAGAATATTTTCGGGCAGAAAATATTCTACGAATGTTTTGTGACGTGACGCCAGCCCCAGGTGTGGGCAGGCCCCACATTCATGAACGCATGACTTTGGAAGCCCCGCGCCTGTGGAAGACGCCGTTTCGTGGTTCTCGCACGCCCCTCCCCTCCCCCAGGCGGAGTTGTCGGCGGTGACTGACGGGGTGAGGGGTGAAAGAAAGCGGGGAAGCAGTGAGGGGAAAGGAGGGGAATGGAGTAGGAGGGAGGGCACCGGGAGAGTGCACCGAGGAGTGTCGGGGAAAGTCGCTGCCAGGGAGAGCGGCAGGTAGTAAGCGGTGGAAAGTGGAGGCAGAGAGAATAGGGATGTTAGAGCATTGGGCTTGCACGGTAGTTAGGTGTCTCGAAGAGTGTCGCGAGATAGTGAAAAGGGAACAGACGGAGAGGTGAAGAAGAGTTCTTGAAGTGTTACGGCCGGCGAGTTGGGGCAAACCGCCGAGTGGGGGCATTATGGGGCGTCCGTTGGAGCGGCGCCCAGGCAGCGCTTGCTAGCGCACGGCCTTTCCGAGGACACGGTGGCGATCGACGGACTGTGGAAGGCGGCACGGCAGCGTTCCCGCAACGATAAGTACCCGACGGATATACCGTGTTATGTGTTACAGGTTGTTTGACATTGTTGTGTTGAGGGCGCGGAGAGAGGACTGGATGAGCCGCGACTGCGAAACTGTAGTAGTGAATTCTGTAAATAGGACTGAATTTTGTTAGTTTTTTTTGTTGTTTTGACATTGTTGTGCTGAGGTAGCGGAGAGAGGCCAATGAGCCGCGACTACGGAACTGTAGTAATGAGTTTTGTAAATAGAATTAAGTTTGTTTGTTTTTGTGTTTGATGGGTTACAATTTGTGTGTTGTTAGACAGAGAGGCCTCTCGTCGTTCACGGATGGTGATCTTTTGTAGGTGCTATTGCCAATTAAAAGACGTTCTGTTTTCTGTTTTACAAAAATCTGTACTTTGGTTTTTCATTTCGAATGCGTGGGGGCCACCAGGAAAAGAACTCCGCCCCTCCCGTTCCCCGACTTCCGTCCCTGGAGGTCTCCAAAAGAAATTAGTGTACCTTGTCGACGGACGGCCCCGCGACGCGGACGGCGGACGCCATTTCGCCGCTCGCGCGCACCCCCCCCTTACGTCACAACGGTTACAATATATATAACATATATACATATATATATATATATATATATATATATATATATATGTATATATATACATATATATATGTATATATATATATATATACATATATATATATATGTATATATGTATATATATATACATATATATATATATATGTATATATGTATATATATACATATATATATATATGTGTATATATATATATATATATAAATATTTATATCACACTTTTAATAATTACAAATTAATCAAAACAAGACGTAAGTACCAACAGATTACACAATGATGATTACAAGAGCAATTAATTTCTCTAAGATAGAATTGTCTTTAAAAGCCCAAATATTGTCATGTACATCACATAAACATGAAAACTACTTACAAAGAGGGATCATACCAAAATCTTATTCATTGGAATCTATACACCAGGCACGCCAAACCGCGCCTGCATGAACTACTTGCCCGCCTGGGGAGCTCGGCGCTCCTACGGGCACGGGCAACTTCCCCTGACTCCGCACTCATTTCCCCTTAAAATTCAGAAAAGGGTGTACATTCGCAAGCTGAAGCGGCACGGGACGATGAATATTGGCTTCATACGAAAATATGTTTGCCAGATTTTTTTCTATCAAATAATCGAGAATTGTAGCATGTTTATATTCTTTAATACTTATTAATATTTCATGCTCATTTTCTTACTAAATTTTCCCTTATATAAATATCTTTGTTGAGTGGCAGGAATATGTTTGAATGACGAGTTCTTTCCTTGCTTTCGTTTTGTGTTGTGTTATTTAATCATTCAGTTATTTATTGTATTTTCCAATAATGTGAAATAAATTAACAAGTCTCTGTAAGTTAACAATTCACCCTGACGGACAGACAGCGCGTTTAACTGACAATAATATTATCTGTTAAACACGATTACAAAATCAAGATACTCTTGATTCAATTTTTTAAATTTGACTATCAATTGAGAATTTGAAATCGGACTGATGTGTTATTTCATTTTAATGAATCATTTCTTTGCCTTAGAGAGAAAATGGGAATCAATATAGGTAAATTTGTGACAATAATTGTCAAGTAACTTCTCCCAACAACTGTCATGAGCCAGGTGTCCAGTGACGTACCTGCCACTCCCTAGCATTTCCAGAACCCTTGCTTATAAATCTCGCGCCAAATTCTATGGACGCAGTGCCCACGAGCTCTAGGAAGCTTCTTACCTTGCCCGCGACCTTGACGTGCCTGCTATACACAAACGCAAATAAAACTGTGACTTTTCGATCTTGTCATTTCAGGCCCTCATCAGGGCTATCGTGATACGAATGTAAATGAATTTCAGGCCCTCATCAGGGCCATCGTGATACGAATGTAAATGAAAAAGATTAAGTATTATTATCGTCAAGTACTAAAACATTGAGTATTCCTTTGATTATCCAAAGAGAAAATATTACATAATCGTTCCTCCATTTCAATTACAAGCCTTGAGCAAAGGTAAGGATATAACACTTTATATTCATACATTAGTATGTACTGTTGATAAAGATATAAGAGATTTCTAGGTTATCCTGAGTAAAAGACAACTCCGAAACATAATGGCAGAATATATTCCAATTAATGTAAATATGTGTAAGTTTATCAGATTCGTCTGTTGAAAGGTCTATAAAATAATCAGTTATTAAGAAAGATTAATTTGTAGGGAACAAAAAAATAAACGTTTTTGTGTCGGAAAGAAAAATACGTGATTCTGATAGTATTTTTTCTCCTGAATTGAAATATAACATCGGTTTTTCCCCATCACGCAAGGTTTCCGAGGGACAGACATTTATAATTTCAAATATTTTAATACTTTTGTATTCTTATCTACACAATATTCAAACATTCGGACTCACGTAGAAATTAAAAATGACGATTGTTTGCTTCATCTCTCTTAATAGTCCAACAATAGTCGGGCAGCAGAGTAGGATTCCATTGGCGTCTTCATTTCCTTTCCATACCTAAAATCTCCTAATGAAAGTGTTCCCCGTGCTCGTAAATCACTGTACCAAGACTTTCTGGAAAGAAATCTAGGTGCGTGTGCAGGAACTGCACTTTTAAGGACCAACATTTCTGCTTTCTCCAGTAGACAAAATAGTTCAACTTTCCATTGTGCGTTAATGATCGTATTTGTAGACATACCTTCCTTAATTTTCGTACATTCCTTCTTTAATTTTGCATAACTAATTTTAGGAAATTTCTTTTTGAAGTACATAAAACCATGAGTATTGTCAATGACTTTGACGAAATGTTTCATTAATCCTAATTTTATATGCAATGGATTTGATTGATCGATTTGTTCGTGTTTCCGGGCGCGTCAACTGCTTTGGTCATCAGTCCCGTAAGCGTAGTGCATGTTTTTCTCTCTCTCGGGAGATGGCGGTGATCTTCCCCATTGGATGGTGAGATCCAGCGCCGACCTACTGTCGGCTAGTGGGGTTTCCCCCTAACCAGGACTCTCCCACCAGCGGGGCACCGCCCCAGCCGGAACAAGCTCTAAGCTCCCGACCGGTCTCCCGGAAAATGTAGTAATGGAGGTAGTTACACATTCTTTACATAATGGATCAAATTTCACATTTTCTGTCCAGGAATGAGTGATTCACATCTGGGCTATTATTTTTTAATGTAATGCTTTTTTCAGTCCCTAGTGTCCTATTCACACACAAAAACTGTGCTACATTGTGTAACCTACTTACAGACCAAGTTGCAAACCAAGACCACAAATCTTCCATTAATACACCGCAAATTGAAGCGTTTCCAATATAAATTTAAAGTTTTCTTATTTTCTTTCATACTAACGGAGTAACATAAACAAGTACCGACGGGAATTTATTGCGTCAATGTAGAAGTACCGCTTTTAAACTAACTTTAGAGGAAACAATGAACATGCGCCGTTCTGTTGGGAACTTTCATTTCCACGTGTCTCCATAAAAGAAAAAACGTCATTAAAAACACTGAACCATTTTCTTCCGAAGAACAGTCTTCAAATTCAAAATGACGTTTACGATAAAGTACATGGCCTTGTATTATTTTGAAGAAGATTCCATTATTTTAGCCGCAACCAAGCATTTCAGACATTCCATGACATTCTTAGGATCTTCATTCACATTCTTAGATTCATCTTAGGATCTGACCAAGTCACATGGTAAATTGGATTTTGACAATAAAATTAAAGGACATATAACATTCTTTTATTATGGCTTCAACTTGTCATATTTAAGAATGAGATGTTGGTGTATAATTCGGTAAGATTCCAACAAATGCCCGAAGAAACCAAACCTGAAAGACTTAGTATACAAATTTTGAATTATGTGCTGATAGGACGAAGTAGCTTTGGGAGGCCAAGAATACTTGAAGGATGCAGTGACTACTCATAATGAGAACGGAACGGCTCACTAGTCCTAACCCTGGCAGATGAAGAAGAGGTGGAAGCGTCAGTAGCTCCTCTGCATTAATGAGGACGGATCATATTAACTAGAGTTAGAAACTTCTCTGACTTATACTCCGATTTAATCATAGATGTATTTCAAGGTCATGAGCTAGAAGGAGAGGGGAACACTGCATCGGGAGCTTCGTTAGAACTTAATGTTTTGGCATTGAAGCTCCCGTTTGGATAACGACGTAATCCTCTCCTTCCCGCTCGCGACCTTCAAGTGCAGCTATATGTAACCCTTTGCTTCCGACTTGGAATCCCTGGGACTCCTCCGACTTCGCGAAATCTTGAATACATGCATAAACGTTTTCTTTATTGGATTCTGGATTCTTCTTGTACCTTTTTCTTTTACAGTGTTAAGTAATAATTCTCGAGCTTACTGTTGTGGAATGCTTTTCAGGAAAATTATCAGCCTTTGTTGGCGTGCAGGGGACCTAGGGACTCCACGACAGTAGCAGTGTACCTTTCACTGAGAGCGTGTCGCACTTTGCCAGTTAGTGCAGATTGTTCTGTGACGTCTCTGAAGAGAGTGCAAAGTACAGAAAAACAAGTCTAGTCTGTGAAGTGAGTGTGTGAATATTAATGACCATGATAGAAAATGTTGAAACAAAGTGTGAGGTAAGTGTACAGTAATTGTGAGAGTATCTTCGGTTTATCAAATTGAAAGTGACCATGACTCATCATACGGACAATCTGGTTTAGAATCAGGGGAAGAAAATGATAATGAATAGGAATTTCTTGAGAATGTATAACCCGAATAAGAAATAACTCATAATGCAAAATACTATTACGGAAAGAACAAACAAGCGTGCAAAAGTTGTGCAGAGAAAAATGACTAAAGAAACTTGTGTCAGAATTTTAGTTTTTGTGGTAGTAAAATTTTTGTACTTCATTTTCAGTTCAAGAGGTGTAGTAGATTTCATTAATACATTTTCTAATTTTCAATCAATTCTTATTATAGAGATAAATTCGTTAAATAAAAGATCTTAACAACTTTTTGCAACCAATTCTAATCACATAATATTTCCTCATTGGATAACTTATTAACAAATAATATAATGATTAATATTTTCTTTAGTCATTATTTTTTGTAAGTTTCAATGTCCTTTTCGCGAAATACAAATCAATACTGTAATATATGAAACAACATGTTATGAGTCCCTAGGACTCCGCGTCCGTACCAGTGTGACTGAATTCCCGTGTCGGCCGCTAAGGGTTAAATCGGAGTATAGCGGGGGCACGTCTGTTTGACTAAGCTGGTGCTGGTAGCTCGTCTGCCTGCGAGATGCGTTGGTGAGAGCGGAATTGCTGGCTGACTGCGTTAGTGGTGGTTGGCTCGTTTGCCCTGGGGGATCGCGGGCGCGCTCGGCACCAGAAGCCGCCCTTGGGCGTGAGGTTGAAGCAAGCCTGGAAGCGCGCCGGGTGCGGGCAGCGCGCGCTGGGCAGCAGCTCGAAACGCGCCAGCAGCTGCACCAGCGCCATCTTCATCTCCAGCAGCGCCAACCGCTCCCCTGCAACACCACGCGCCACGCCCTTCCCATCAGCACGTCGACCAGGGCCATTGGATGGATGATTGACTATACTGAGGTAATACTAAACGTAGCATTAGATGCATTTAGCAAATGATGATTGGCAATACTGACTAAATGTAGCATCTCTTCAATGTCACGAACTGGAAGGACTGAGGGAAACTGTCATCCAATCAGGAGCTTCAGTACAAAAACATGTAGGTCGTAACAAAGCTCCTGATTGGATTACAGTGACCCTCTTTCCTTCCAGCTCGTGCCCTTGAATGTGCACTACATTTAAATCGGAGTATATCCTGTTTTGGGGCGCAGAAAACTGCAATGGTCATTGATCTCTTAAGTGCAGTACACACCATTTTCGAGAGGTAATGGGGGTTCCTCTCCTACTTAGAACGTGAGATATTTGTGTTGCCAGTGTAGTGCTTGTAAGTATGTACAAGGGGAGAATAATAGAAGACGAGAAAGCGCGAAAAGGTACCGATCAGAGCAGCCGTTC
The DNA here is from genome assembly GCA_011170035.1 of Teleogryllus occipitalis. Taxonomy (NCBI): domain Eukaryota; kingdom Metazoa; phylum Arthropoda; class Insecta; order Orthoptera; family Gryllidae; genus Teleogryllus; species Teleogryllus occipitalis. The sequence goes on from BLKR01000032.1 coordinate 464,318, forward strand.
TCTAGGATTTTTCTCCAGACCGACTGAATACGACGTAGTTATCTAGCAAGTGAAGAACTTTCCGGTTGGAGACGCCGCAGTGACAACAGTTGTTGAACTGAGCCATATCAGCCGCTTTGGCTGGATGTTTTAGCTCTATCATACGCTCTAGTGTACAAACATGCATTGTAAATTTAACTTTGTCTTGATTTTACTCACCAATGCACATGCGAGGTCCAGCGCCAAAGGGCATATAGGTGAAATGATGCATCTTACGTTGATTATTTTCATTAAACCGATCAGGATTGAATTTATTTGGATCTTCCCAATATTCAGGATCGTAGTGCAAACCCATAATAGGTATTAAGATATCGCTGCCTTTTGGTAGAAAGATGTCACCAGACACAGAAGTTATTGTTGTATCTGCACTGCAAAACCGCGCGGTTTCTACTGCCGGTGGATACATTCGCAGTGATTCTGTAATGCATTGCAGGACATTGTGATTGACCAGAATAGGAGAATTAAAAGTATTTCGATAAACTTCGTTCGTTATAGGGGCTCCACACACAAGTAAATTATATTGTAAAATATTTAAACCAAATTTGATATAATTTTTAAGATGGGTACCGTTATTCAATGACGAGGTGCTACATATTAGCCTTGAGAAAGGAATATGAATTCAAAATGTTGAATTATTACTTCTCTCTCTCTCTCTCTCTCTCTCTCTCTCTCTCTCTCTCTCTCTCTCTCTCCCTTTCTCTCCCTTTCTCTCTCTGGGCCCACTTTTAAGGAGGAGAACTCTAGTGGTTTATCTTCAGAATTCTTATTAAAGCTTGCCAATGGCATAGAGAAACTTACCTTTGATAACACTATCAAGATACTTCATCCTCTGTATTGCTTTGTAAGTTAAATTTCCATTCGTTTTGGTCATAACTTGGTCTATTTCTTCCTGTAAACGTGTTTGAGCACCATGGTGATGAGACAAAGCATATATAGTAAATGATAGTGCAGTGGATAGTGTCTCGAAACCAGCGAAAAGAAAAATTACCACCTGTGACAGCATATCTTCATCGGCCAGTTCTGAAACACAAACCCCACTTTCATCTAATTTAAATTCTATATTGTATTTCCTTTTAAGACTGTAATGAACTTTATTTTCTGTGCAGTGTATTTATTGCAAACTAGACGTATTCATTTATGAATCAGAAAGAAAAGAACTATTTTTCTCGTGATATAAACTCGTAAGTATATCATCTTATAGAAATTATCAATGTTCTCGAATTTATATACATCAGATCTTTTATTAACGATATAAACAAAGCTTACTATTGAATAATTGTTTGAAGATGTCGCTTGTAACATCTTTATGAGACTGGACGAAAATATAAAGGAAGTGTAAATACTATGCTGAAATGAAATTACATTTTTAGTATTTTAATTAACCAATTTTGTAAAAAATATTACATACTAACAATGTTGATGACAATCCTTTAGAAGAGGATTGTCATCAACATCATGACAAATTAGGTTGTAAACCGCTTCTACAAAGAACTGATAATCGTATTGCGAATATTTAGGTTCGTTACAGTTGCCTCACTGTACCACCAGATGGTCTGAAATGAGTAGCAAATATGTCGCCAAAATGCAATCCTATATTACTGTCAGTAGCAAAGTCGTATTAAAATTTTCCTCAGTAGTGTATTTTAGGTTTGAGGTTTCTTTGTGGGCCATGAGATTGGCCAAAGTTACTTGTAGCGGTTTTTTAATAGTACATTATGAAACGATTATTATTTATTTAGTCAAAAACAGTCAAAACTGTATGTGACGTATGGGGGAGAAAATTATCTGCGCACGCTTTCTTGAGTTTCAGAATCCCTTCCCAATAATTTAACTATTAATAGTTGAAAGATGAAAAATAATAGTAATAATAATAATAATAGTAATAATAATAATAGTAATAATAATAATAATAATAATAATAATAATAATAATAATAATAATAATAATAATAATAATAAATTTGAAAAAGCGAGAGATTAACATTTCAAAAACTAGATATTTTCGTTGCCGAATTATAGTAAACTTATTTTAAACGGTAAACGAACGAACAGATTTATTTTTTCTGTATTGTTAACAAAGTAGAAACTCACCCAAAGCTCTACTACCATTGCAAGCAAAATAAAAGTTCAACACAACGTGCGCATAGTGAAGGTACATTTACGTCCCGAAGCAAATCAAGGGGCCATCTCAGCATTTTCTCAATGGATCAGGGAAACTGGACAAATATATCATCTTTCTTGTGAAGCAAAAAGGTGCTTCCTTCAGTAAGGTGATGTGGGATCTTACTCGGGTTATGTAATGCTTCTGTAAAGCAGATGGCCAATGATTCGTTGATTGCTGTGAAATACTTCAACCAAAAATTGTGAAGCCTATCTGGTCCTGATGACCTCCAGTTATTGTTCTTCTTAATATTTCTATGTATGTCTTCGGTATTGAAACCGGTGACCAAGATAGGTAATATAGAAGAACTTAGCCCTTCGATAACCCGTATCCAGTCTGCGTTCTGGTTAAAATGTTCACTTTTCGACCAAATTGATATCATTATTATTATATTTATTATTATTGTTATTATTATTAATTTAATATTTTGTTACAATAATTAGTATAATATTTTTGTTTAGTTAACTAAATATGCTCATTAATTTCATGAACAGTCGTTAATTATCACCATGTTAAGCATGCGTGCAATTAAAATTCCATCGTGCAATTAAAAACTCACACCGACCAATCAGAATTCAGAAAAGGGGCGAAATCGTGTATCTAAGAAACCGTAACACACACGTAGCAAAGGTATTGGCAGTCCCCCATGAAACATGAACAAGGAAGTACATCACATATTACGTACCTACAACTACATATTAACAGCGAATGAATAAAACTAAATTGGGTAAGCAAACGCTCAGCAAGCTGACTTATGGAACAACTTAAAATATTTAACGTGAATACATTAATTATTTTACATGTAAAACATTTGGTTTTAGGATTACGAATGTAAAAAAATGTAAACGACAGTTGTGATTACCAGCTCTAGGAAGTATGCTATACTAAAACTGTGTCAGAAGTGATTAGTTTTCCCCCCAATATTTATATATGTTGTATTCTCTCTCTTACCTGTCTTTACTTTTCGTGGGAACTAATGTTTTCATGACTTTGTCAGTTTCTAATATTTTATCGATGTATGTTCAGTACCTTCATTCAGTATTTGCAAATATTTAGTAGAAACAAAACAATGCAAGGCCAACTCAAATATATACTTTTCAGAAGCAATACTACGTCATGAAATGCATGCCGCATGTGGAAAAGATATGTTTGGATGTTTTAAAGTGTTAATTATCCGTAAATAGAAACGAAAAAATATTGAACGTAACAAGTGTATAAAGGGGGATAATTCCACTCATGGTATATAAGAAAACTCGCTCCTATTGCCGCTCGTTTTCTTGAACATACCATTCATGCAATTATCCCTCTCTTTATACACTCGTTTCGTTAATTACTATAATTGTACACGTGACAGAGTTATTTTTGTAAACATGTAAATATTTTAAATGGGGAATAGGAAATGTTTGTTTTGTCATGTTATTAGGATGTATACTAACTTGCCTAGTAAATTAAAGAAAGAAAGTATAAGATAGTTTAAGATTGAGCCAAGTCAGTAGATAGTGATAAAAGATGGTGTTTAATAGAAATAATTATAATGGAATTTTTTGTTTAAATAATTTGCGTTTTAAATAAAGAGTGTGATGTTACCTTTGTGGATATTTTTCTATTGATAAATAAATAAAATCAGATTCTTTGAACTTACCTACGATCTCTTTGCAGTCTCGTCTTTCGCAGCTATACAATGGTTTCCTCCTACGACGAGCGTCCATGAGGAATTGCAGCAGGTCAGAGCGAACGATCTCCTTCGCCCGCCGCTCGTCAGTCACCTCTCGCACCAGGGAACCGAAGAAGTTTGTTGCCTTTTTATCGAGTATAGGCAGAGTCATCAACTACAGTAGAAGGAAAGAAATAGTCGTCTTGAAACTAGATTTTCCTGAAGTATTACTAAGCATCTCGATCAAACTGGGCTTCATTTTGCCTCAGCTCAGTGATACGTAATGTGGTTTCATGAGCTGCGATTCGCCGGACAGGCTTAGGTGGCACAGGTCTTCGGTTGATGTCACTGTAGTGCAACTGACTAGGAGGACCTGGGGTTCGAGTCCCGGTGGTGGCAGGATTTTCGACACTAGCTAGATAGCTAGGTCGATTTCAGTCGCTGTCAGAGGGAGAATTCTAGCAGCCGGGTGCCCTGATCAGAAGTGTATCGTGGTTTCTTCGAAAAATACCACGCGAATGACGGTCCGTGGCCCAACAAATGGGCCACGGACCGTTGCGATATTTCCTTCCTCTTACTTGTTCTATCTTCACTCCTTACTTACACACACGTATATGCACTGCACTATCAGACATGTCGGGAGACTCGTCTGGAGCTTAAAGCTCGTCCCGGCTGGGGCGGTGCTTCGCTAGTGGGAGATACCTGGTTGGGAAAAACCGCAAACCTATCAGTAAATGGATGCCAGATCTCGCCATTCAACAGGGTGAGATCACTCCCACGGTAAAAAGAAATGCACGACTCTTATGAGCTCAACAGTTGACGCGCCCGGGAATAATCTATCAATCAATCAATTGGTGATTCAACCGTTCGCAACGGTTTGTATTCTTTCGCACGGCGATAAACACTACTACTCGACTCTGCGTTCAGAGTATCTCGCCTCTTAAGCGGTTTCTGGCTCCATTCAGAACTCCATTCGAACTCCCTGCTCAGAATGAAATTTTATATGAAACGGTGCGGGGGGGGGTTGAATGCCCCTGATTCTTGAGCACTTTTACCGGGTTTTAGTTATATAAAGGTTCTATGAATTGCCTGATGGAAAACCTTTGAAAAGAAACAAAAACATTTGGTCATATTGATTCGAAGAGAAGCTTCTGACGATGCAGAAAGGCCGACTCATTCCTTCGTTAATGAATTGAGCAACTAAAGTTACATGATGAAGCGAAGTTTACACCAGGCACTATGTGGTGTCTAATTATGAGCATTAAAAGTGGCTCTGTGGAAGCGTCAAAGTTCTTTTGAGAATAAAAGGCAAGATCAACAAAAGACGCTAGTAATGTGTTTGGGTTTCTACAGAATTTGGTAATTAAAGTCTCCTTACAAAATGGGCTATAGCTCAAGAAAAATCGAAATAATTCCTATCATATTGAACACAAGAAATGAACCTGAAACAAACTCCAGCTAACATCGTGGTCCATGGCTAACGTCATGGGAACAACGAACCGAAGAATTATATAACAATTTAAATTGCAATATAGGTTTAAGTTGTTCAGAAGATTTAATGAAACGAATGTGGATAAATAATACCAGAAAAATTAGTTGTTCCCGGAGTGTTGAAAAGACAAAACATCGTACACCCAATCTTCCAGTAGCTTCAGAAAGATGGGCTGGGCCCATCGACAGGTACTGCGATTACTACGCAAAAATGCTTCGCCAAAAATACCAATAGATCGCAAAGGGCAGTTACCGGTCAAAGTAGTGTGTTATAGAAGATTTAGCGTTCTGATATGATAGACGAGGTTCCGTGAATAACGATTTCGAACCCACAGCTTTAGTGTCTGCGAACTTGTGCGCACCTCCTACAAGCCGATGTCTCTCGTAAATAAGTATATGTGAAAATTAGAGGTGCTACAACAGCACATGTTGGAAATAGTTACGTAATATTGAAATATTGTAATTTCGGCCATACTCAAAACACAATTATAAATTTAAAAAGTCCAATTCAAACGAAGCGCCTGTGGTGCATACCTGTGTTTAGTTCGATAGCCCAGGCACAGTAGTCATTTCTAACTTTGAAAAATTAAACAAACATAAATTAACTATTACTATATTTACAGCATTTTATACAGAAAAGAAAGAATAATATTTCACACAATTCATTTTTTGCCTTGATTACATCGAAGTGAGCTAACAATTTCTGTATACCATAATCAGCAATCAAAACTTCTTAAGTACAAGAAATGTATTTGTTCGTTCTACGGTAAATATATCATCTTCCTTAAATCTATTTCCTTTCCCAAGTTATCGACATCATACGATTTTTACAACTGGCAACAATAACAAAAATGCTCAGAATTTCCAACAACCGTGTTCACATTTTACGAACTGATAGCGCCTCAAATGAAGAGCGGGAATTTCGAAGATTTCCAATTTCCGAAAATACAGAAAGTGGGCCGAAAATGGTACCACAATTTTTGCCGATTTCTGAATAAATTTCGTAGTGGCAGCAAAGATATTGTGGTACTCTATAATTATTGATTCCGGATAGGAGAGGTATCAACCATAAGTAGTTTACTACAATATGAATTTTAATGAACAGAAAATTCAGCTATACACGTATTTCGGGACTTCATCCCATCATCAGTGGCTCCAAGTAACGTAGATTAAACACGTGGTAGGTTATACCGATTTTTGCTACATACATGGAAAAAAAAATAAAGAAAAAATTGACGCAAAATTTCGCAAAAAATACTTATATTTTCGAAACATTGAACATACTTCAATAATTAAAAATTGAATATACTTCAAATTCTGTTTCTGTTGAACATATTTCATTAATAAAAAATTAATCTTCATATTTGTGGTTGTAGGAAGACGGCGAAAGATGAACTTTTGCATTTTTTGATAAATAAGGAATTTCAACGAATATGTGAGACCTGTACCATTCTCTTATAAGTCGTCATTACGTTATTGGAGATAAAGTTTAATAAAAAATGTGGTGCTATGTTTTAAAAATTTTGAAAATTGTTGCAAGAGCTCCATGTAAAATACTTTAAAAAATTAAAACATCGGTTTCAAATGCAAGGGGCCGTGACATCACCTTGATCGATTGAGAAATATCAATTTTGGTTAAAATACTACTAACTGTTTAGCCACTATCCTTATTCTTAGAGAGAGACGGACAGGCAGACGTTTTGCCATCAATCGGATTTGTTGGTATCAAGAACCCTAAAACATGGATTCTGACTACACGTATAAGAGGAAGTAATTTATAATATAAAGGGGCGAGATTTATTCACTTTTTCGTTACCAGGGTCCGGCATTAAGAGTTATTGTGTTGGCAATTCGCAGTTTTTACCACAGCAATATTTCCTTAAGCAGAAGCGAGAAAGTAATAATGTAAACGATTCAACGAATAATGGATGAATAGTGACGTAGAAGATCCAGCGTTCCATTCATTCGCAGTCAAAAAATCAATATGGGATCCACAACTGGGGTAATATAAAATAAATGTGCAAATGACTTTGTACGAAGTAATGTAAATAATTAATACAGCTAGTCATTCCAAGTAAAGTAATGTAGATTCCGAGTATAAAAGACATTAAGAATTACCACTGATTGGTGTACAGGTGGGATTCCGTATACGGTCCTACGTGGCACAGCAGAGCACTACCTAAGCCGGCTCCTACTCTACCGACTCAGCTGGCGTGCTGGGGTCCACAGGCCACACTAGTATCGGTACTAAGTCCACCCAAAAAAAGGGTCCGGAAGGCCAATTCGCTGCCAGTGAGGAAACCATGATAGGTAGCTGCGCCGGGAGGTCCGCCAGTCTCACGTGTCACGTGCTTTTTACTTTCTCGCACACTACTTGTATTCTGGCGGATTTTCCTCATACTACTCGGCAATTATTTTTGCCATCAATATACTAACTTTATTTTTCGATATTTTATGTCATTATTTACTATGACAATTGGTCGATTTATATATCGAGGTCGATCCGTCCTGATAAAAGTTGTTTGTGGGTTTGACAAGACCGACCATACAAATTTCTGGTAACAAATATTTACGTAAGAAATATTTACTTCTTTATTTGGGCTTCGGGAATTTTCTTTATCATGACTAATAATAATAATAATAATAATAATAATAATAATAATAATAATAATAATAATAATATGGTTCAACAATCAAATAACATTGTAATTTCTGTTTCTGATTCACACAAACAAAAGAAACAATACGAGACATTTTCTATATCAATTACCAAAAACAACAACAACAACAACTACAATAATAATAATAATAATAATAATAATAATAATAATAATAATAATAATAACAACAACAACAACCCTGTCGTTATTTAAGATTTCCAGTTACTCTCCCCTCGCATGCATAGCCATTACCTATTATTATTTTAATTGAAAATGTATTTAAATCTATTCCAAAATTTGATCTTTTCCCATTACTCAGATTTAATAACTTTCCTGTTTGTTGAGTCCTCAGCCTATTTGGTCGTCGTACTCACGTACATTCTAAATTTCCATTTTCAGATTCGTCCAATCCTATTGTGGCATCTTCGTCATTTCTATACCTGATTTATACGAAATTTACGATTTATAATATTACGATTTATAACGATTGATAATTTGTACGAAATTTGTTTAACTTGTGATAAATCATCACCGTATAGAGAATGTATTTTAATGGTGCGGCCAAAACGGCGATTTTTTTCAACCGAAAAATTCGTATTATGGGACTCTGATTTCGAAAAAGTGGAAAAATCTTGTCTCCCCCTGTATGTATTAAGTACTTCGTCTAACACGTTGTGCACTCAGAATCCACGAAAAGATTCAGGTACAGGTACAGGTACAGGTAACAGTTTTAGGTCCTCCATACTAACAAAATAGCTGTCGATAAAACATATTTCCGTCTGTGAGCAAATAATACAACCAAACTATTCAGAAATTTTTTTCCGAAATTGATATTTCCCGATCGGTCTAGTCGAACTAGGGGCCCTGCAAATTCTTGATTTTTTGGAGTATGTTATATTAAGCCTTGATATTTTCAAAATTTTCTCAAAAAATGGCTTCCATTTTTTGTTTTATTTTTTAAACGGAGAGAACTAAATATACTTGAAGAGTGGGAAAAATCCGTTTCGTTGAGTCCTCTGAATTTTCGAAAATTGCAAATGTTCAAAACTTTTTCGGCGCCTTCTACTATGATATTGATAATATACTTTCTTTCTTAATAAAATCTGTTTATCAAAAATAGATTTTTAAATGAATCATGCATCATTTTTCAAAAATTTGAGTAATTTTCTTTGACTGTCGTGTGATTTGTGTGTGTGGTATACGAAAATTTTAAAAAAAAATATTTTCTCAAAAACGACTCCATTTTTCCCTCGTGTAGAAAAATGTAGTTTATAAAAATTACGCAGATCTCATTTTTGCTGAGAGGAGAGTTTGGTGGTATTTTTGAAAATTGCAAGAACTTTTGTAATCCAAAACAACAATATTTATGAAAGAGATTTTTTACTTCATTAAATAAGTTTTCAAAATTGGATATTTAAATAAAGGCATGAGTATTTCTTTAAAATTATAAGTAGCTTCAAATAATTTTTGAAAATTTAGAAATTCCAAATCCGAACTCCCCGCGAAAACCCCGCTAAAGTCTGGCACGGTATGTGTTGTCGTAATACAATAGCAACGCCGCGACACGGCAGTTTGAAATTCTCAGAATAACTTCTCATTGGTGATGTTTCTGACTGCATGGAATGTAGTTTTGGATGGTCGAATTTGTGTTGATGTATTCGCACCTTACACACTACGTTTGGTATTGAGTTTTACAATTGATGAGTGAGATGTGTTAATATGACGAGAAATTGCGATATTTTATTATTATTTAACCATTACTAATTGAAGTAATTTCATGCTGTGCTCTACTAATTTTCATTTTTACGTTAACTTTTTTTCTTTTGCTTAAGATGAGCATACCTTCATTAGATTAGGTAAAACCAAATATCCATGAAACACCAAACTTCTCCAAGTGTTGAAATCCGTGAGAAGCTTTCCCATTTGGTATATTTCATTCTCAGGATTTTTCATGGAGTCGCACTGCACTCCCAAACTGGTGCTTAGAAATACATCGTTTGCCATGCGGGTACAGAGGTCCTTTATGTCACAGGTGATGGATTGTCCGGTAGAATCTACAGAGGCAAAAATTCAGTGATAAAAATATTGTTTTGAGCTCGCTTTTTCTTAACTAAGCACACGTTGCTACATCTGAGCCGCTGGTGCACTAAAATATCGATTGACAACTGTTTCCCTTTCACAACTACAGTATGTACCAGTTTTATTCGTACACCTGATATCCTTTCCAATAAATACTGATTTTCGTTCTTCAGTATTGATATATTTTAAAAACAATTTTAGGTACCCTTCCTATATGCATGAAAGGTATTGCATGCCCTAAAATGCTATTATTTTTCACGGTATCAGGCATAGAAAACGTAGAAGTAAAAAGGTCACTAAATTGATGCACCATTTCTGTTCGTACAATTGAGTTACAATGTATAAAACTGAGTATAAATGGAAAATTTTCACACGAACTTTGAGTAAGTAACTGTCTGTGAAAAAGCTTTGAGACCAAGTGACCTTCAATACTTCACGCTTGTTTCATCTCCTAGAATATGAGTAAGAGGAAAGAATTCAGTACTTGTTTGAAAGAAGTAATCGTGAATCAAGCCCTCAAAGGTAATTCATTAAGAAATATAAGACAAATCATAAATAAAACACATTCAACATTACAAAAGGTTTTTAACAAATTTAAATATAACGTTTCCACAATGAATTTGCTTCGAAGAAGCAAATGAACATCATGCACCGGATTGCATCACAATATTAGTGGGAATTTTAAATACAGCCAGATACCAAACAACAGTTATCACAAGACATTGAAGCATATATGAAGCACTTTTTAATATTGCATCTTAAAAATATTTGTTATTTTTTCAAAAGCATCTATAGTTTCCATTTATGTATTTCGTTTGTCGTCAATAGAGTCGCTCAGATAATCTTCATCACCTTTACTGTGTAATAATAAGAGGCGAAAAATAATTTATTCCTGAAGAACATATAAACATCACTTTAGAAAATAGTCCTATGCCACTTCAAATTGAAAATGAGTTTTAAGGTAAAATGTTTCTAGTCTACAACATAAGTACTGAAGAATGTAAAAACAGACTTCACTGTGTTACTCTGCCATTTGTTGACAAACTAAGGCCTACTACATGCAGATAGACAAACATGAAATGTTGTGTCGATGGTAATATCTCAATGTCTGTGAAAAAGTCATAGGGATTTTAGATCCTAAACCCTTCATTTTTTAAGACGTTTTTGGAACTTTCTTAGAATCTTATGGCCGGATCCGAAAACAAATTATCAGTTCCTCATCAGAAGACCGAGACGTGTCGTATGTCACCTCGTATGTCTCGATTGGTACACGGAAAACGGCGGTCTAACCGTGAGTGACGGAACCGCAGATCCGCTCACTAAAGGAGTTACTCAAATACTGTATAGGGATGAACACAAGCGTCTATAAGTGTAGATAAATAACTGTATCTAATGATAATATATACAGGCCCCATTTCCATTTCAAATCTCAAGTTATTTCAGTGCTGAATCATATAAATTCCCAAGAAACAAATTAGAACAATTTAGTTTCTTGGATAGAAAAAACAGCATTCACAGATTAAGCATATTTTTCAAGAACAGCAGAGAAACGTGCAGAAGGTGAGCTACAGGTATACAGTCCACCAGACTTCATGTTTTGTTGTAAAGATCTTTCTTTTATGTATGTATATACTTTGGAACAACAGCTCTTTGCGAGCTAAGGCTTACCATCGGCGTCCCGGCCTTGCGGCCATGGTTTGAGGGCTACGTGTGGTTAGCACATAGCGATCCCTTCACCGTATCTTCTCAACCAGAGAAGTGAGCTTTCTCATCGTCACACAGCAACGGGTACTGGGACAGTGCAAGGAAAGCGCACAGTTAATGTTTGCCTCGACCGGGAATCGAACCCGGGGTTGCGCCGCGGAAAACGAGCACGCTAACCAACGAGCCCCGAGGGCGTTTTTTCGTCTATACTACATGTAAAATGTATTTTTATTTACTGACTTAAAGTATTTTATGCTGCATGTAAAATGTATTTTAATTAGTTGACCGATATTGTATTTCGTGATAGTTTCAACAGAGAAAACCAAATCGATGGTATTATCCAAGGATCCTGTAAGATGTAAGTAAGCGTGGAAGGCAGTCATCGAGCAAGTGATAAAGTTCCAATACCTGGGAGTGGATATTTCCAGTGATCGCCATAGCAAAGAAGCCAGGGAGCAGGCAATGAAAAGTGCTCACGTGTCAGGATTCTTAGGAGATGTAACTTGGAAAAATAAATACCTTAGCATATAAGGTAAAGTTAAAATCTACAAGACAATGGTAAAACCAATTTTCACACATGGACTGAAAGCCGAGCTGATACGAGGAAAACAAAACCACTTTATCCATCAGTACAAATTAACACATTACAATCGATAGTAGCAAAAAAGAGTGACAGGATAAGAAATCAGGAAATAAGAAACCAGTGTAAAATAGCTGATATACACCAAATTTGTGAAAAGAAGGAAAAGAGTGGCATAACAACATCGCACGAATGATTGGTGACAGACTGATGAAGATAGCCAGGGATATGATATCATTAGGAAGAAGAAGCCCTGGAAGGGCGCAGAAAACATGGAGAGAAGATATGAACCGCTAATTGCAGAAACGCAACTAGTCTACCTTTTCAGAATTTTTGTATTGGCGGGGAGAGTTGTAAGCGATTCAAAGTATCATTTAATGGAGAAAGAAAATTTGACCGCACAGTATCACAGGCTTAGGAACGCGTTCAATTCTCCGTTTACTGAAGGTAGGGAATTAGTCCGTGGCAAGATCCTTTTGTGCAGTAACATTCAACGACATAATTGTTCGTTTTCCAGTTAGAGGTCACTCGTTCCAGCCGAATGATAGGAATTTGGGGATAATTGAGAGGAAACTGAAAAAGGAATAAATATATTATACAGTGGATGAAGTTATTAATCTAATAAGACATTCCTCAAAAAAGTTTTCCATTGTTCAGATGAAGGCAAATGATTTTGTCGATTATAGTTCATAGTGGTCTAAATTCTACAAGAAAACGATGATTTCTATAGTAAAGATGTTCCTTGACACCTATAACGATCTTTCGCTCTTTTAATATACCGTGAATTGATCCTCTCACCTCAAACCCCACATAGCGTTCAATGCAACTTGCATATTGGGGGTTTGATGCTGGACACGTCGAGGCTGAAAAATTCCGTTAAACCTTTAGATCTGCCTTCAAAGAAAGCCTGTACATCTGGACTGCCTATACAAAAAAAATGGATGACATCATTTGCCCACATTCCTGAGGACAAGATGCACTTTTGTCATTCAATCACATAAAGGCCCATAACTAGGGCTGTGATTTATTGCATATTTTTTCTGTTAACTAAATCATCCCGTTTAAACAAATTGTATGCGTTTTGAGGCTTTTAGAATCAATTTAAGCTATTTTTATTTCAAATATTTTCTCATATATCACCATAATTGAATAGTTTTGCATATTGGGGCCATATTTGCATATGTTTGTTGCACCCCTATCCCCGAAAAGAAGCTGAACAGATACAGTTTCTTCAGCGTGGAAGCGGCTCTGACCGTTGTCTCTCCACTTGCTATGTGGTCACTAGATTTCATTATTATTGAGAGGGAGTCATATTTTGGGTACAATAGCTGTATTTTTTATTTTGTGAAATTTTCATTAACTGCACCTCTCATTATTTTCCTAAGAAATGAGTGTTCTTCAAAATTAAGCTCTTGACGAGCAGGAGGTGGCTTAATGTTTGTCGCGTGTAACAATTTATATGACTTCTGTTTTCTTTTCTGCTGTAAACATATTTTCTACATATCACTTTTTTTATTAATTTTTACACTTACACATTACATTACACTATTTCAAATATTTTCCTTTTTTAATTCCATATATTACCAAATATTCTTACATATATATGTGCATATTTCGCTATTTTTATTGCATATAAATCACAGCCATACCCATATCAATGACATCTCATGAAGATGATTACTGAGCATTTATACCATCCAAAATATAAAATGTTTTTCTAAAATGTTTAACAAAGAAGGTTTATTAACATGAAATATTTTTATGTAAAATTATTTTTTTATGAAAAGCAATTTAAACTCAGGAAATCATTTGGAAATCCGTTTACAATAAAGAGGAAACGCGTCCGAATCCGAAAATAAATCGTCTTTCCTTAACCTTCGAACATAAAAGTTTTTTATTCATAGGATTGAATATGTATATTTATAATTAGGTTTCAAAAAGCTGTAAACAGAAAATAGCATAAAACTAGTTTTGAGGTTTTTGTGTCTCCTATAAAATTGGGAAATATGAACTGGTTGCCTTCCGCAGTCTTGCGATTCATACACAATCAACACCTAGTGAATTCACGGGATGAAGCGTGATGAAAACTGGTGTACAATCGACATAAAAGAACAAGAAGTCTTATAATAAATATTTATGACAGAATTATTATGAATGATACATTGAATTACTTTCGTTAGTACATAAAATTTGTAAAAGCTATCTTTTGAAAACGCATCATTGGCTTCTAGGGGGCTTAAACCTCACGCCCTCCATAGATGCGGCACTGACTATTACTGACTGCTGTTCAATTGTAATGACATTACAGAAGTCTCATATTTTAAGATCAAAATACCGTTTGTAGGATTAAATTTTGTTTGTGATTGGTTAAAATTCTGTGCTTGCTTCTCACAAGTTGAGTGCTTCAAAAACAGTTTAGAACTTTCAGAGATTTGTTGGCAAATCATACTTCAGATTTCTTAGACGTATACACATCTTAGCCAAAATTTCGTATTGAAAGACAATATATTTTACTGCCTTTTATTTCAACCTCACTCGTGTAGTTAGACACCGTTGAAAATTGTTCGCTTATCTCTCTTTCAAAATGTTTCTATTGCCATTGCTTGATTGTTAGGCCGGTAGCAACGACAGACCTGGCTTGTCAAAGGAAATGCAAGAGGTGTGGTCACGTGATTCGTATTTGGTGCTGCACAGAACGAGCAAAAATAGGCGCAGCTGAAGAATACACCCATGTCCTTGCATGAAGCGCCCAAGCCCTCACAGTCATTATCGAAAACGAACGAAACCGATACTAGACCTGTTATTGAGGTGCGTCCTTCGCATCGGTGCACGAAAACGCAACGATGGATAAAGAATGGTGTAGGCGCCAATGTCTCGACAAAGTTTATCGTTCAAGCGTGTCTGCTAAACATTGTAAACTTATTTACACGTATAAACGTGTAAACTTATTTACACGTTGTAAACTTATTTATACGTAAGTAAATTTATTCCACTTTCAATGGAGGGGATAACAGAAGTACGTGTACAAATGAGTATGGCATCCTCTACGACGAAAACTGAATTAAAAGTCGATAAATATGCATATTAAAACGTAGCAAACCTCTGCATAGTTGTGCAATTGAAAGAAAGCGAGCACGGAAGTAGTGTAACTTTAAAAAATGTTTTAATGTATTTTTTACTCATATTAATAAAAATTCTGTGTTAAATTATGTTCTCCTCTGTAAGATAGCGTGTGGTGCTTCTCACAGGCGAAACACACCGAAACTACGAGCAAACTGCGCACTGAGCACGCTCTGCCGGCACAGACCGAGAACAGCCAAGAATGAACGATACCTATAGTTCCGATCTTTCACGACAAAGTCTTGTGTATAGATTTCAGAATCAGATTAGAAGCGCGCTCTTTTTTCACATTTTCCCTCTCCAGTAATTCTGGAGAGGCGGGAGTTTATTCATTTACCCGGTAAAAATAAAATACTACGGCCTATTTGGCGTACTACATAAGCGGCCATGCGGCGTGGCAAGCGGGCAGTGCTTGTAAGAAACATTTTGAAAGTGACACAAACTGTCAATTTTCAACGGTGCTCTACCAAAAATAACGCTTGCTCGCCCGTTCGCTCGCTCTCCGGAATTGCAAAAGCATGCCAGGGAGAACGATTGAGAACAGAATGCATTTTGATCGGATCTAGTGGTATCGGAAGCGCCTAATAAAAAACGTTAAGTGAAATTAGCTCAAAAGTGATTTTACAGAATTTACAATTATTTTGCTTGAAAACATAAAAAATTGTAACATTTAATTTGAATCTGTATAACATTACTCAGAATACTTTAAATCTTGCTAATTGATTCGAAATCATACTGATAAATGACAATCTCCAACATCCCTTCCTCGTGCGTGGAAAAGTAAACATAAAACAATGTGATTCTTCAATCTATCTCAATTAGCCTCAATCCCCTTACTAAGACATTGTAAAAGCTTGTATTTCAAATACTAAAAAGTGTGTAAAATCGCTAGGCGAAAAGCACCTGCTTCAAAGAAATCACGCCTGTTTCGATTGCGAACAATTGGGATGTTGCTGACTCCCAATCGGCGACAAAGAACGTCAAATAACAATAGAGGACAAAACTCACAGTTTTGAAGTCTCTAAGTGGAATGCAAAATGCCTACAGAAAAAAATTTTACTAAATGAGAATGTCCAAAACTATTATATTGTATAAAATAGTCTAATAATAAAAATCCCATGCGATGTGTAAAAATCCATACTGTTAATCCCATTGCGATAAAACTTTGTCAATTTATTGCTTGCACTTGCCCGGAGATTATAGGCGTAGTACAATGAGAATGTGCGTATGTCTGTCGCAGACAGACGTAAAATGGGGTCATTGTTGTGATTTATGAGTTTTTGATGACTCAAGCGAAATTCATACGCAACCTACCACACCCTCAAGTATTAAGCCGCCTTCTCTGCATATTCTGCCCCTGCACTTGTGAAATATCGGACGGAATTTTTACTTGAACCTTATCTCGTACGAGTAAATCAAATTTCTCCAAAATAGTATCTTAGTGAATGCGTGTCCAAGCTTCAGGGAGAACGTTTGGATACTTCACAACCATGCTCAAGCCAGAACATAGAACAATCCCATACTCGTGAGAAAGCTGTAGCTAAGAGATCTATTAAAATTTTCGCAGACTTAGCGTAAAACGTGACTAACAATCACGTGACCCGTTGCATGTGAAGTGCAATTGCGAAGCATTGCAGGGTCCACTAGTGGCCAATAAAAATAATGTAAAAAAATGTCAAAACATCAAAATACCAATGCTGAATAAAGGAATAACAGAGAGAGTTTTATAATAAGAAAAGTATTGATCTTATGAAATTATGAAGCCTTGGCTTCAAAATTCTGGAAAGAAAATTTTGCCGGAAGTCGTATCTTCTTCAAAAAAATATTTTGGCGAAAGATAGTTTCTTGAACCATTATTATTCGCGGAGTGTAAATGGAAAACTGGAGGTGCTTAAGTAGCTCATACTTAGGCATTATTGGAAATACGAATTACGGACGATCATAGTTACTAAATATTGAAATAAATAATTGTTTTTAGTATGGTAGAAATTGTAATTTCTGCCATACTAAAAATTCGGTTGTAACTTAAAGAAGTCCAATTCAATCAAATCAAACTAAGCACCTGTGATGACCGCCATGACCGCCAATGTTTAGTAGAAACGAATTCGAATATAATTAATTTGAAGCCGCAATGTTGCCATTCTGCAAACTGACTGTGCCTCAAACACAGCACCAGAAATTCGAATTTACCATTTCTATTTTTGTCAATTTTTGAAAATACAGAGTGTCCCGCAAATGGGAGCAAAACAACTTTTTACCGTTCTCTGCTACATAGTGAAAAAAATTAAAGAAAAAAACTGGAGCCGTTTCTGAGAAAATAGTTGATTAAAATTTATAAATTGCATATATTCCATGCTAAATTACGCAAAAAGTACTCATATTTTCGAAAACGTGAACATGGCCGTATATGAAGATCGGTCTCTACAGAATAGTTTTCATTCAGGAAAAACATATCTGTCTTCAATAGTTTATTTGTAGGAAGACATTGAAAAAATGAAATTTGGCAATTTTCGAACAATCAGAAATTTGAACGAAAAAGAGACCTGTGCCATTCTCTGAAGCGTCCTTTACGCTATCACACTACTAAATTTAATCAAAGAATTTGAACTAATTTTTTTGAAAATTTTGAGATGTTTCACGGGCTTCATTTAAGTATCCCCCAAAATTAAAATAAATTTTGGAGAAAATCGACTGAACGGTTTAGGCGCTAGCGTTTATCACAGATGGGCAGAATGACATGTTTGCCGTCAATCGATTTTTCTGTATAAAGAACCTACAAAACAAGGATTCTGACTAAATAGTGTGTTAGAGTAAGTAATTTACTGGGACAAAATTTATCCACTTTTTCGTTACCGGATCTACGTTTGTAGAAAATTCACCGAATTTCCCGCAGTACTACAATATTTTCTCGGCAATGCGTAAGCAGCAGCAAGAAAGTAACTATTGGTGCTACAACAGCACAATTTCCCCCCATTATTTCTAATTTTTCAATTTTCAAAAGTTAAGAGAGGTCAACGAAAATGAGGCTTGTGCCATTCTTTTAGCGTCCTTTCTTCTATATGTCGAAAAAAATTGGAGTTATTTTTGAAATTTGTCTATAAATTTCATTAATTTCAAGTACAAACTATACTACTCGTTTCTTAAAACAATTGTACATGATTTTTTTAAAGAAATGATTTTTTGCAGCAGACTTTGTTTAGGCAAAAATATCTTTAGTTTCGTAGTTATGAAATTTTCACTTATTGCAATTTTCAATAATACGGGGAGTTTGCCGAAAATGGGACCAGCACATATTTTTTCATTACCTTGCTACACAAAGGAAAAAAATGGAGAAGTTTTTGAAAAAACATTGCTTTAAAAAAATTTAATTGCCTATATTTTGCGCAAAATTAAGGAAATAATTTTTATCTTCAATATTGTAATTGTAAGAAGACCCCCCCCCAAAAAAATGCACTCTTGTAATTTTCAAAAAAATATAAAATAGACGTTTTGCCGAATCGATTTTTCGTTATCACGGACACATAAAACAGGGATTTTGGCTACATTAGGTGTTAAAGGAAGTAATAATGCATAGATACATATTGTAACCGCTTGTCGCCGGTCACATTTATAACCAACGGAAAATGGAAGCAATAATACCCGACATTAGGCCCTACACGTAGTTTCTACAGTGGCGAAGAGATGGCGTAAGTCAGAGAAGGATTTCTGAACGCACTCAGACCGTAGCCAATCAGGAAATTTTCGTGGAAATACGGACGTGGCGTGAACTTGCGTCAAAAAAGAGCTCGCTCTTTCTGGTTCGAGACGTCAAGGAGAACGGTTGTCTACGAGTACGCAACATGGTCGACGAGGGACACGCGAAGATTGCGGAACACAAAAGCTTTAATAAAAGGTAATTGACTGAGCACTTTTCATGGACTTACGTACTGTGAATATCGTGAGATTACATGGAATTAGTAAATGAATATTAAACAAGAATGCAATGAATGAAAGAACGACGGCGGTAATAGACCGAAATGAATCTGTAAAACCACGTTGCTGCATTCTTGTTGCTAGAAAAGAGGACTATTGTAACATAGGACATGTTTCTTCTTTGTTACAGCTTTCATATTTTTCATATTTTTCATATTTTTCATATATTTCATACATATTATATATATTCTTTATTCTTATTTTTGGGAATTTCACTTTGGAAATCCTATGATGGAATTTTGAGAGTTATGAGAAAGACGGATTATCCAACAACTAGTTTGACTTTTGCCATTACGAAGTCATAACTTGGAGTTTCGGACTCGCATTCTGATGCGACCATCGCCTCTGCGAAAGCTGTGGTGAATTTTCGCCTGGGAGACGACTGGGAGACGGTGTTCGGAATACTTCAGTGCGACAGACAACGCAGGGACTTTGCAGAAGAACGACGACCTTGAGGCGCGAGGGTCGCGCGACGGGCCAGCTACACAGCGCGGGACCAACTTGAGGAATTCGCCGGTTGTGAGTCACAGAAAGAACACTCATTAGATTTCAGTCTGGAAAAAAACTTGTGAGATAGGATTATCATTATACTAGCCAAAACGTTGTAATGTGAGCTTCCCTCAAAAACAGACGTTGATCGGGCAAGTTTCTTAGAACATTGGTCTTGTTTGCCAGTGGTTTTATTTCTTTTCGACAGTCGTAACAAGAATCAGATTAAAGTAATTCTTTATGTTTATGATAGAAGTTGTTTTGTACAGAATTATTTATTTAGAGTCATATTTTAATGATTCAAATCATTTAAGAGACGTTATGAAACAAAATTTTGTGTAGAAAGGCTATGTAGAAGCCGAAGGTCAAATGTGACTATTGAATGTAACGTAATTAGTGATTTAAAAGGTAGTAGTGAATTTCGAGTATTGTGTGTATGTATTTTTCTTTTACAGGATGAATATTTGTACTATGATTTGTGTGTCTCATGTGTGATATTCTTTGTGAAGTGTAAAAATGTATCCATTGCTTGTTTTCTTGTAAACAGGGATCTGAATTATTATTATTCTAGTGAAAAACTGCAGTTTAGGTAGGGAATTAGCTACCATGATTTTACGAAAAGTGAGAACATAGGAGGATCTGTGAATTTCATTTGTACAGAGATTTGGCATTCAATAGAATACATGTAATTACATTGATGTAAACGAAAAATGTAAAATTTGTTACATTTTGGCGCTCTAGAATATATGTTATTTGTCATTTAAAACTGAAAAATTGTGTTGGTTTGTTAATTGATCAGTAGTTTAACAAAGACGAACCCACTACCAATAGGGAAGTTTATCCGTAAATTGAGATATTCCCAGGGATGCGTGACGGTGTAATCACACGTCGCGAAGTAGGCAAATGACAGATCTACTTTTGTAATCGGTGAGGCTCGAGGAGAACGGTTACAATATAGGACCCACGTTTTCGTTGCCAAGGCCCGAAATTTTCGTTTTTTCTGTCGAAAATTCAGTTTTCTAGCGCACGATTACAATACTTACTATTCTTACCTTTTTAAGGGTAAGAAAGTAAAAATTGTATTGAAAATGTTTTGAATGAATACAAATAATCCGCGAATGCTTACTATTAGTTCCTTTTGTTTCTTCTCAATGTTGAAGAATAGAACCAATAAACACACACAAAACAGATGTTTTTGTTACAGCAGTTTACGAAGATGCAGTGCCAAAATATGATTTAAAATTAAACGTAGATCGTTATCTACAAGTAGAGCTCTATTTTATACTTCATGCTTCTGTTAAAGTTCTATTCTTTATTCTGGATATTTCTATCAGTTATACAGTTTGGTAATAAAGACTTTGAACTTTGTTTGAAATTACCAAATGTTTTTTAGCATTTTAATAACTGGGGCATTTATGTACGTTGGTCATTAACATTTTTTTTAATGGACATTTTGCATTGTAGTTTTTGACCGGGTACCAAATTGCTCCACCTAGGGAGTACTTGACCTTGACGCTGGTGGTGGAGCTTGTGTACCCCTATGACCCTGAGAGCTATGCCGGCGGTAGCGTAGCTACTGGTAGGGCCTCCCTTGCCGGACAGGTTGATGGGGAGGGGGCAGACGAAGAAGTACTCCAGAAGAGGACCTCAACAACACCAGAAGAGGACCTACATCGAGGCGATGGCCTCGAAGGAACCCGTCTCGCTGGGGATTGAAAAGGAGAACCCGTGCCCAGGGTAATGGGCGAAGTCTCTAACGGCCAAAGTTGGGCGGAAGGAGCAACCCTTCATGTGGGGTTGATACACATGATGGCAGGTGGAAAGGCCATAAGGTAGCAGCCCTATCACACCACAAACTTCGCGAGAGGCTGGTAACCTCTTCGGAGTCAAATTTCATACTCACAATCTTCACAAGATAAAGCCGGACGTAAACAGACGACGACCAACGCGCGAAAAGGACAAGAATAAAGGAATTTCGGAGGAATTAAGAATAGCAACTTGGAATGTAAGAGGGGTTCTAAAGAGATGGAGCTGGAAAAACTAATGCTTGAGAGAAAAATACAAATTGCCATCATCACAGAAACTAAGAAAAAATTGAAAGGGACAAAAGAAATGGACGAATACATAATGATTTATAGTGGGGTATCTCAAAATATAAGGGCACGAGCAGGAATAGCCATTCTAATTCATAAAAGTTGGAAATCAAGAATTGAAAGCTACAATTTCATCAACGAAAGAGTGATATCTTTAAGATTGAGGATTTCCAGAGGTTACCTGACCATAATAGGACTGTATGCTCCAGAGGAAGGGAAAACAGAGGAAACGCAAGATCTATATCAGCTACTCCAGAAACATATAGATAAAACAAATAGAAATGACCATCTCATAGTATGTGGTGATTTTAATGCGAGAGTAGGTAATACACCGATACCTGGAATAGTTGGGTCATTTGGAGAAAATAAACTAAACAATAATGGAAATGAACTTATACAATTTGCCAGCACAAACAATTTAAAGATCTCTAATACTTTCTTCAGAAAACGAGATGTAAATAAATATACTTGGTGCGCAAGAGGACATAAGTCAATAATTGATTATTTCCTAATAAATGAGAAATTGAAATCACAAATAAAAGATGTGCAAGTTTATCGAGGATGTGATATAGGATCTGATCACTTTATATTAATTAGTAAGTTCAATCTCTGGAAAAGATGGAGGACTACAAGACGACAGAAAAGTAATTTAGAAGAAGTATACAAAGTACATCTTCTGCAAGAAGAAAGTATAAAAATGCTGTACCAAACTAGATTGCAGAAATACTTATTAGAAACACCAACTGAGAACGATATTGAGAAAGAATGGAATAATGTGCAAAACTGCATTGAAAATGCGGCAAGAGAAGCTATAGGCAGAAAGAAGAAAATAAGGAGTAAAAAGGGTCTGAAAATTTGGAACAGCGAGATTGAAAACCTAGTAAAAAACAAGCAAACAGCTTATCTTCAGCACCTACAACAAAATACTGAGGAGAGTAAAGAAATATACAAGGAGAAACGTAATTTAGCAAAAACAGGTATTCGACAAGCTCAACAACAAGCGTGGGATACATTTATAAGCCAAATTGAAAATGATATACACGGAAGACAAAATTTTGCCTATAAGATTCTTAAACATTTGAACAAAGATGAAAAGGAAACAGTGAGAATAGATGTAATTGATAAGACAGAATGGATTACGCACTATAAAAACCTCTGGTATAACGAAAATGAAACCCAAGAAGAAAAATGTGAAGCAATATGCAGTGAAGTCGATCCCATAACGATAAACGAGATCCAAGAGGCTTTGAAAGAACTTAAAAATAGGAAAGCAACGGGAACAGACAACATAAATGCAGAGCTATTAAAGTATGGTGGGATGATGCTCCACTGGCGACTGCAACACATCCTGAATTATTGTTGGCAAACTATTAAAATACCAGAATCTTGGAAAACAGCGAAAGTAATATCCATATTCAAGAAAGGTGATCGCAAAGATTGTAAGAATTACAGAGGAATCAGTATTCTAAATTCAGTATACAAATTGTACGCTAGAATATTAAATAAGAGGCTAAAATGTATCTCAGAAACTCTCATTGGCGAAGAACAAAATGGGTTTAGAAAAGGGAGATCGAGTACAGACAATATCTTCATACTTCAACAAATAATAGAAAAAAGAAAGGAATTCAATCAACAGACACACATAGCATTCATAGATTTTGTAAAAGCCTTCGATAACGTAAATAGAGTGAAACTCTGGTCTATAATGGAAATTAATGGCTATCCTCAAAAGTTGATAGAAGCAATAAAGAGCTTGTACAAAAACTCTACTATTGTAATAAAAGTAGGAATAAATGAAACTGATAAAATATTGATAAACAGAGGAGTGCGACAAGGATGTCCAGTCTCACCAACACTTTTTAATATTTATATTGATGACATTATCCAAAATTGGAAGCAAATTATTTATAAAGGTATTAAGCTAGCAAAAGAAAATATTTTGAATATTTTACTCTATGCAGACGACGCTTTAATATTCCAGGAAACAGAAGATGATTTACAGTATTCATTATTTCACTTAAATCATTTATGTAAAAAATACGATGTTGAAATTTCAAAACAAAAAACAAAGGTGATGGCATTTTGGGGAAAACATCTGATACGATCCAAAATTATTTTGGATAAAACAATTTTAGAGCAAGTCTCCAGTTTCAGCTACTTAGGTTGTCAAGTCGATCCAGATACCAGTAAAGACATCAACATTAAATTGGCAAGGTTCCAAAGAGTTTGTGGTACTATACATAATACATTAAAAAATAAGACAAGGCAAGATACAAGAATAAAGTTTTATAAGACTATGGCTCTTCCAACTCTTCTGTATGGCAGCGAAAGTTGGGTACCAACAAAAAGAATTTTAAGTAGAATACAGGCCACTGAAATGAAGTTTCTAAGAAGAACGCTAGGCTGCACGAAAGAAGATCATATTCGTAACGAGAAGATTAGGGAAAAACTACATGCCGAAGAAATTGGAAGTAAAATAACCAAATACCGAAACAACTGGTATGAACATACACAAAGGATGGATAATACAAGACTACCTAAATTAGCATTACTGTATCAACCGCATGGACGAAGAGACGTGGGCAGACCCAAAAAGCGATGGAAGGAAAACTTGTGAAGACGGAACAGACTCAAGCCTAATCCATGAAGTGCAGAAGAAGACCAAATTACATACTATATTTTTTTTCTTTCCATGTCTTTTTAAGACATTTGCGAGTAGTGCAAAACAGATTTAAAATTCAACATTTCAATTGAATTTGAACTTCTATCTTCTTACTCACCTGCAGTGTGAAGGGCATCGTATTTCTGCTTCAGATAGTCTGTCATCCTCTCAGCACATTTCGAAACGATTGGAAACATTGTTTTCAGTTTGCTAGGTGTGAAAGAAGGGCTTAATCTAGAACGCATATTCCTCCATGTATCATCTGAACAACAGAAAAGATGAAGGTAACACTTTCATACTTCACCAGAAACATGCCGTTAATACTCATACAGCAATCTTCGCAATGACATAAAGTTATGTGCGATGGTTTGTATAAAGGAATGACTACATTATGTCCGTCATTTCTGGGGGCATCCCTTTCAGAAATTGTTTCGCTTGTCTCTGACCGGTGGGATTTGAATTTTGAAAAGAAACTGAAATAACAACGCATCGACACTCTCTTCACAAAGCTACTTCTTCTATTAAAAAAATTCCATCTAACCAGGCACTTTGGAACCCTCTAGCTGTACAATTTAGGAACAACAATTTGGTGACAAAAGTTACAAACATATCCTATCAGATAGTTTCAATAATTCATTTGCACGCACGGACACAACTGGCAAGCACTACGCACGTAAAATTTAAATGGGCATTAATGGATTAAAGTATAGTAAGGGAGTCGGCTTCGATATATTTTAATGAATTTGTAAGGTGTTTGAGAATGAAGACGCTAATAACCCTCGTGGTTGATGCGACCTAAAATAAACATTATCGATGCGATACATTTTTATTTTCAAGTAAATTACTTTGCTTTCATGAACCTGGAAAATGTCGTAACCCACAAAAACTTAATTTTACACGAGAGTCGAAAAAACTGGACAATCCTTTAGAGTTTCATGTTAGATTTTGGATTATTAAACTTATTTTATGTCGCGATTTTCTTTCTTTATCATTACAATGAATATTATTTGATAATTTTTAATGGTTTTTAGCTATGTGACCTACACTATTTTGTCTGAATATCACAAATTATTGGCATACAACGTTTGTTTTTTATAAAATTAAACAAGAAAATTTTATGATATGGAATATGATACTTAGTAAGAAGCTAAAAATCTCAATTTCGTAGATTAAGTGGGTTAGGACATTGTGCAGTTTCATGATCGTATTACTTCAACAAAAATTGTTAGGATTAAGTAGTTTTCATAACAAAAAAAAAATGTTTGTTCCATGATACCTTCAAGCGTGAAAATATTCTTGTGGAATAGTGGATCAGACTTTTCACATAGAATGGGTCGCCGATTTGTGAAGTTTCCAAACTGCTTCACTGTGATCTCCCTCACAATATCTGGATCGCGAATTAAGAAGATAGGCTTCGTGAATTCGAAGAAGCCGAACACACGATGACCTTTTCCCCAGTTGTAACGCTGCTTAATGCTGTCGGGAGACGCGCGGAGACCTAAAAGTTCTGCCAACATGTCCCCAAAAAAAGGCAGTTTGGGATTTGTGGAGGCGAAATTTCGCTTCCGAAAGAAATCATAGTTCCTCGTTCCGAAGATGTACAGGCTCAGCGTTACAGCTGTCAAAAGTAACCACGTGGTGATGGAGGTGGACGTAGAAGCGTTTTCACCAGTTGCGAACATCCTAGAACATAGCAAAAAAACAGTCGCTGACGTTCACTTACAGTGTTCACAAACACTGCCCGAGACAGTCAAAGAATTCCTTATAACATTGTTGAAATGGTCTTGCAGTTTGCAATAATTAAGAAAGAAGATGATTTTCGATGTTGTGCTCTCTTTATTTACATTTTCTCTACTGCAAGCAAGTTGTTAAATTTATCGGTACATATGAACATTATTTATGTTTGATATTACAGCGCATATTCATAAAATGGAAGTTAAACATTCATTTTATCGATCACAAATAATTGAAATTGCGAGAAGTAAAGGTTGACATCACTAATTTAATTGAAATTGCATCTCCATTTATTGATTATCACAACACATCGATTTGATATTGAAGGGTATCATTTTTTTAAATAAGAGAAATATTATTTTTTCGGAAATATTCCAATTATTCCAACTAATATAAATATTTATGAAATAGTTATCAAAACGTAATGTTTCTGTGCTGCGAAAACACAGGTTTTGAAGAAACAATAAGATTCTCATTGTTGAATCTCCTTCCGGCAATTGTACCATATCTTCTCATTTCTGACGATTATTTGTTGCAGACGTCGATTGATAAAATCAAGTTCATCAGATCAATACTTACTTTCGATGTGTTGCGTTTACTCGCGACAATCGGAGCCACATCACAAATGTATTTATAACAGAATAGGAAAAATTTGCTGCGTTTCTTGGCACATGGTTGTATTACAGAACTTCACATAACTCGTTTAGCCTTTAGATATTCCACGATTCATCGGAGAAGCAGTTCCATCAATATTCTAAACTAAACTTTTAAATTTTAAGCCGTGTTCCAGATCTACAAATTTCCCAATATAAACATTTCCCAAAATTACTACTTTGCATCACATGAATTACATATTTTACTCTGCAAGCAGGAACATACAGAAGCGTTTACCAATTAATTTAGTATTGCGCAATTTAATGTAGTACTATGCAGTATAAGCCGCGATATCATTGTATGCTTTCTGATGTCTCTAGCATTTTTAAAAGAAGCAGAAAATACGCACGCTTCCAGCTGAGATGTTCCGCATAAACTACTGACGGGACATACTTGCTAACAAGAACCTTTTCGGGTATCTTCCCTTGTTTCGTAAAAAGCAGTATCGAGGTGACTTTATCCAATCTACTGTAATTTGAACCACGTGGACGTTGATGTTTTCTTGCGTATGACCTTATCATTATCGTAGTAATTATTTACGAACCTCAATGGAAACATTAAGTTTTTTTATCGACTGATTTTTTTATCAGTTAAAACAAAATTATTGTTATTAATGCCTTCCTAACCTAACGAACATACTTGGCAGCTCGCGACTTTCGTAAAATAAACAATTTTACAGAGTAAAATATACAAACTAGCTGGACCAGTTAGAACATTTCCAAATTTTACAAATCATTTTCTTGAAGATGAAACAAGCTTCGTACTGAACCCTAAGCACGCAATTACTAAACTTAACTGTACATTAAAGCATATAGGCCCGCCATGACGGGCAGACCACTTTATAGGCCCGTCAAGACAAAAGATTTTTTTCAAACAATTTCACTATTAGAAAGAAGCGCCTTTAAATAATTATTTTTATTATTTCTTTATTTATATATTATATGATATCAAGGTCATTAGCGACTAAACAGATAAATACATTTTACAATTACAATGTGAAATTTAGAACAATATTCATTATAAAAAAATTGTAGGATAATATTATACAAACAATACAATTAATACAATACATATAATACGAATAATATAAGAATAATAAGTTCATCTAAATGCTGTTGTAAATACTGATGTCCTAAACAAAATCAATAATTCTCTTCTGATTATCTGTCGAGTTAAGAATGTTATCCTGTCAGTCTTCTAATTGGTGTTTTTGCCTGCTGCTTTTGTATAGGGGGCAGTGGACTAATATGTGTTTTACATTTAAAAGAACTTTACAATGGTCACATTTAGGAGGGTTTTTTCCTGTTATTAAGTGACTGTGAGTTAATTTAGAATGCTCCGTTCTCAATCTTGAAATGGCAACCTGATCTTTTCGTGAGAAGCCTTTGGATATTTTTAAAGTCATAGTTTTGGAGATTTTCTTGTGTTATTCACTGGCCTTCATTGATATCCATCTTTCGAACCCGATATTTTGAGTTTTCTTAGATAAATGGTTACAACAGTCCTCGAATGTGTTTGAAATTTCAAGAGCCCCTGCAGCCGTTACAGGGGTGGTCATTTTTTCATCGATACCATTGAGGGGCGTGATCCAAGATAAAATGATGTGTTTTCCTGACTGTGTTAGATCATAATACAGTTCATGAATTAAAATTACCATTTCATTCTTAGGGTGGTTGATGTTTAAAGTACATATTGCTTTGAGGGAACTGGAGAACACAATGAACTTTTTGGAGTTTAGCGATTTAATTAGCTTGAAGACTGCAAGCAGGGAGCATAATTCTCCTGCGGAGGTATTGGCGTACGAATTTAGTTGGTGGTTTATTTGTATTTCTTGAGTAGTTAAAGTGGCAAATGTTCTTATATTGTTTTTGATGACCTTAGTATATATTTTATAGTAGTCGGTGTATTTACTGATGAATTCTTGTACTTTAGTTTCCAATCTTCTTTAGGTGATATATATTCTTGTAAGTCATTTAGAGAGAGGTCAGTTGTGGTGTATGGGATTTTCTACGGAGGTATTAAGTAATTTCTTCTTTTTTCCAAGTTAACTTCCTTGAAATCAAGGTCAGAGATTTTTTTGTTTTTTGTTTTGGGATATATAGGATTGTTCTCAATTCCATTGTGTTTATGGTAATATTGTGGATAAATATCATGAAATATAATAGAGTTGTTGGATATTGCTGCTTTGATCGCAAATTTTAAGGTTAACAAGAGTCTTCGATGAGATAAGGTTGGCTCATTGGCTTCAATTCAGATGCTTTCAATCGGGTTTGTATGGAAACATCCCGAACAAATTCAAATTATTTTATTATGAATCATTGTTTTAAATTTTTTATGATTCATTAAATCATTGTTTTAAAAGTGAAAACAGTTTCACGCTGAAACCCAATTTCCCGCGTTTCTGGTAACCCGAGGGAAACTTCCAAAAATTTAATAAAATGTTCATAAATTTATCATTTTGTAGATTAGCATATAATCGTGGGCATATGGGTCGCGATAATTTGGTTTCAAGGATCAACGACGCAACGTTTCCGAGCAAGGTGCAACGATAAAGTGTGTTGAAGGACAAAGTGTGTTGCGGGTCGCATGTGCATAATTATCTCGTATTTTTCGCCCTACAGTAAGTGTATGCGACAAGTCTGACGCATGTCCAATTACAGAATCACAATATGTGAAAACACTCAAAACATTCAGTACATTGAAAAGCTTTGAATTGATAACAATCATATGTGATATAATCTATCAAATACAGAGGTCTAATAACAATTTCAAATTCATGTGACTTCAAAACACCCATTAGTAGGGTTGATAACAATGTTCATGAAAAACGGAGCACACTTGATTAGAAAAAGAACACCGCATCAACACATTTCTTTTTATAAATATTTAATTTAGACTAACATCTACTCTATTTCGTTCTTCTCTCCATTTGCGATTCAAGTGAAAAAATTCGTTCACAAAATACCGATGAAGGCGGTCTGAGCATCTCTTTTTTACTTTAGCCGCTAGACAGAGACACTAACATGCATGCGTGTGCCATGTGCGTGTGCCAGCGTCCAAAAAATATTCTTGTTTTATATTGTAAATTAAACAATAAACAATACAACGTAGCATGGGTTAGTCATGTGATAATTAACAATAAAATATATAACAAAGCGGAGAACATTAAAAATCAAAGTAGGACGAGAGGAAAATTGACGGCAATGGAGGTCTGTCCTCCCAAATGGAGACGGTTAGCAACCCTACACATGAGAGCACTTGACAATGGGTAAATAAAGAGATGAAGAAAAAACATGGTCAATAGTCCCTTAAGTGTAGTGCACATTGTATCGTCGCCAGCGCCATCTTTCAACGCTCCACTCAGGAAAAGCTTCATTTTCGCGACTGGTCTTCCGACGTAGGGGTAGTACAGCGATGCAAGTGTACTATTCGTTTGTATAAGGCGTAAGAATGAAGGAAGTCACGGTCGCTCGCGGTTCGTGACCCGTTTGATAAGTTTCGTACTGGTCCGACACTTGCCTAGAATTGATCGAAAATACCATGAAAAACTACTGCTGAGAGCAGCTGACCGTTAGACTTCTCCTCCAGGCAGCGCAGCGGAACATTTAGATGCAACCTAGCTAATTAGCTCGTGTCCAAAGTGAGTCCTGACGGCGGCAGGATTTTCGACACTAGCTTTTCAGCTAGGTCGAATTCAGTCGCTGTCTGGAGGAGAATTCTAGCGGCCGGCTTCTCCGATCAACACCAGGCGAATGCCGGAGTAGTACCCTATCAAACGGGCCATGGACCGCGCGCGATCTGTCCTTCTCATTCCTTGTCCTATCCTCTCCCCTTACTCACACACTTACACTAACATGCACTACACTACCACATATCCCGGGAGACCGATCGGGAGCTTAGAGCTTGTCCCGACTGGGGCGGTGCCCCGCTGGTGGGAGAGTCCTGGTTAGGGGGAAACCCCACTAGCCGACGGTAGGTCGGCGCCGGATCTCGCCATCCAGCGGGGGAAGATCACCGCCATCTCAGGAGAAAAAACATGCACTACACTAACGAGACTAATGACCAGAGTAGTTGACGCGCCCGGAAACACGAAAAAATCAATCAATCGTGTCCAAAGTCCGCTACCATCGGGTCTCAAACCCTATGACCTCCTGGTCACTCATCGCAGGGACAGCCGTTCCTGCCCTGTGCCAAGTCATCTGGTGAAGGCTATTAAGATGTCGCCACATCGTCGACTAATTTTCATTTCTTCGTCATTATCTCTTGGTTGATTGTCCGCAACGTGTACAAGAAACCAAAACGTTAGTCTCGTTTTTCCTGTTTTTTGTGTTTTTTTTTTGGTTTTTTTGTTGTTTTTTTGTTGTTGTTAGAATCTTTCACTTTGTAGTACAACAATAGGAACGCCGCAACATGGAAGTTCGAAATTTTCAGAATAACTTCTCAATGTTTGGTGGTGTTTCTGGGAGTATAGAACGGTGTTTTGGATCTCGAATTTGTGATGTATTACCGTTAAATAATTAAATCTAATAATTAAATTGTGGTATTATGGACAGATATTGCGTTATTTTAATTTTATAAAACGGTTACTGATGCGAGAAAGTAAGTTCTCTTGTAATTGTGTAAAAATATGTAAAGTACGTGATGTTGTGCATTAGATTACTATTGGATTGAGGGTTTTTTATTTTTTTTATTTTTCGCCTTCTCTTTCTTTAATTTCATTGAAAGTACTAATTTTCTTTGCACATTTTACACTTCACTATACTTTGTGTACTGTAATGACCCGGTGAGTAGCTACTACAGAAAGAGGTTTACCGTCACACGCGGAGTGAACCGGTAATTGATGAATGACAGGACACACACGCTAAATTTGTTTAATGGGTGCCAAGCGTGCATCTTACCTGCCTTTCTGCTCCGGCATTGAGAACTTCAGGGTTTGGGTGCTCTGGATCGAAGGGATGCATTACGTCTATTCGCTACTTTAATAATACTCAGATGCAATTTTATAATGTGTAACCCGTCTTAAGTGGCAGGAACACGTTTATTGACAAATAGAGGGTTCTTTCTAATTAACAGTTTCTTAAAATCTCCAGTCCAAAACTGTTATTTCAATTAAATGGAGATGAGCAAATGCACAGAAATAATGATGGTGATAATCACGTTACCTCACTTCGTTGGGATTGTACGCTCGTGGACCTTTACCGGTAAATTTCTGCTGAATGTTCCGGCGGAGCATGGTTGAAGCGGCTCCGTACTCATCAGGAATGGATCTCGTACTCCCGTCGACTGTCCGGGAAGTCAGCAGCCGTCCGCGACGAAAGATCGAACTGATATACTCGAATGTCGTCACTCGCCGCCTCGTCAGCGTTCACTCACCCTTTTAATTACTTTTAGGACGTCGGTCCGACTGATCCACCACACGGAATTAATTACGATTGAGTGAAGATGGGTAGTCAGATCGCTTAGACCGGCAGGTACTGGTCAGTCACACGCCAGTAGATATTTAACTCCGCCACAAGTTGTCTAAGTCTAATCTTATAAAGTCCTTCTTTCTCATGACACTAGCTCAAATCTCCATAACAAGTGTGTGCTCTCACGTTTCTCGCACCAGTCTCTCTTAACGAGTCTTTTCCAGCGTTTCTCTACGAGTGTGTTCAGTAGCGTTTTCTCACTTTCTCCCACGAGTCTCTGATAACCACTGTCTCTGCTCCCTCAAATCCTGCTGCTCTCTCGCTTTCTACTCCCCGCCCGATTTGGACATTTCTATGCATCACTTGCGTGATCCATTGCCTCTGATTGATTCGATCATCAGGCTTTTGGAACCTTCCACTGATTTTCTCTGTCGATTAGCTCTAGGCAATCCCTTCCCTTAGCGACCTACTTTGCTTTGTTTTTAATTGGTCGCCTTTGTGGGACCATAGGTACGTGGCGATATCGGAGAAAGCGAGGCAGTGTCCGCCGTGAGCTGTCTGCTTATTATTTGATGGTGCGCCCTTAGGAATTGACAGGCGAAGTGCCACCGACTTCCCTAGTGTAACTGTTCCGGTACTCAATCCGACGATCGCCAGGGACAAAGAATGAGGCGGAGGGGTGAAAAGGGGCCCGCGGATTCTCTCTACCTTTGCGAAACCTTTGTGCGCGGGCGCGACGCGCGCACACTTGGGCGTGACGAAATGCTCGGGAGCAGCGCCTGCGTCGGATACTACATTGCCGAGACAGAGGCGTCGCACGTGCGACTTGTCGCAGTACTAAATTTGTTACTGAGATGAAGTCGTTTGATCTTTTTTTTTTTTTTTTGTGTGTAATTAATTTGTTTCTTGCCTTTCTCTTTGTTTACCATTGCGACATTGGAATTTGCTTTCAATTTAAATATTATTTTTTAACGCATTTGTTAATATTTCTGAGTAGAAATATAGATTTTTAAATAATTAATAATAAAAAATGTTTAATGGAAATATGGATAAAATGATTGATTTGATAAATATATTATCTGAATATCAGGCGACTAACAAGAGATATAACAGCTGCCGGAAAGGAGAGAGCAGTAATAAAAAGGTACTTTAATTAAATTTTACATGTTACATGTCGATTTTATCTAGTATGTCTCGAAATATGGATAATTATATAAGTTTCAAATCGCTTCAAAACAAACATTCGTAAACGTATGACAAAAGTTAGATCGTCACTAAAGAACAAAAAATAAGCAAATAAAGTAAATAAATAAGTACAAATCTTAGCACTGGTCATTAGTGAATTAGAGGTACCTCAGTCTCTGCAACCCCTCTCCCACGACTGCTCAAAAAAATATACCATATTAATACAACTCATGGCCGGAGAAGGCTCGAAGGGTCTACCAAGAGAAGTCTGTTCCAACACCTAAAGAGCAGAACCATCGCATCATTCTCCAATGCAATTCGGATAATTAGATTTAGCCAAACGGTATGAATAATCGTTTAGATAGCTTTCCATCCCTGAAGCCAGAGAGCTACATCGAGTTGAATCCGCCGGCTGCTCTGACCGGTAGTTTTCCGTGGTTTCTCCAATTCACCCCAGGCGAATGCCGGCGCAGTACCTTAATAAACGGTCGACGGACCGCACGCAATATTTCCTTTTTCATCCTACTCCTATCATCCTCCTTTACTTACACACAAACTTACATCCACTGCACTACCACACAAATCAGGACTCCACACCGGAGCTTAGAGCTTCTCCCGACTGGGGTGGTGCCTCGCTGGTGGAGATACATTTTTGAAGAAAATCCCCGCAACCCGAAGGGTAAGTCGGTGCCGGATCTCATCAACCAGCAGGGGAAGATCACCGCCACCTGCCGCGATAAAATAATATGCACTTCACTTAGGGGACTAATGTTCTTATCTGAAGCGATCTTATCTATCTCGCATCTGAAGCGCCAGGAATCACTAATAAATCAGCCAATGGAAATTAATTGACCCAAAAATAATTCTTATAAAAATATTCGATTTATTTTCTTTATTTGCGTTGTAACACGTATCGACAATCTCCACCATCAGATCTCGACACTACAATTTCCCGTTTTACGACGATTTCTGATGTAGAATTGAAATATATTCTGTAATTTAGCGTATGACAGCGTACAGGGTTTCATAATTCTCTAATGCATGCAATAGATTTTATCAAGAAAATATGCAAAAATCTTTCAAAACATTATGGTTTATATCTCAATATCACATACATCAAAATTCTTCATTCATCTCAAAAGAGTATCAACAACTACCAAGCCATTTGTATTTTATTTTACACTGTATTCGTTTGCCAAAAAAAAATATTGTAAATATTACAAAATTGTCGAAGTTAAATTTCGCGTCGATAATTTCAAAATTATTTTTCGAATTGGAGCAGCTATTAGTTTGTATTCAGTTTGAAAAAGGTAGTCAGTTAATTCAATGAACATGGAAGATTCCTTCAATTGAATAATCTTTATTGAACCTATTACTCACAAGAGCGAACTTAGGTAATATTTGATATATGAAAAAAGCTGATATTTGGTAACAAACAATGAGTTTTGAACCCATCAAATAAAGTATTGCAAGGATAAATGAAGTAAGGTATGGAAGACTTTCCCCATCTTATTCTGCTAAATATATTGCAAAATGTTTAGCGTCAAAAGACGACAGGATCATAACATTAAAAAAGACGTTTCAGATATTTCAAGAAGACTGCGTGTGCACGTGGGCAAACTGTCTTTGTGAGTGCGCATGGAAATTCCATTGACTGGCCTCTCTCCCGCTGCCGCAAAGAAACAGAAGGAAAACCACATCTTGTGCGCAAATTAACCCGAGCTTTTAATTTGCTATCATTTCCTGTTGACGTGCGAAATCCCCTTTTCTTCGTTTGAGTCTGAAACGTTTTACGTACTTTCACATATACATTAAGCAAACGATCCCTACAACTGCTGTGTAAGATAACGTTTTTGAGATTGGGAAAATCATATTATGTAGGATGATTCAAAAATTCCTTTTTCTTCTACGAGCTTTAAGATCTGCTTCTAATGTCCTCTGTTGTCTCCGAGGATATCAATTCTGCGAAATGAATGATGGAAAATCAAGTTGTTTTGGAATTATTTAGATTTATACTGGGTTTACTAAGAGTCAGAAGTTTATAAAACACAGCCATTGTCAACATGAACTAGTTGAAATTGTGTTGCCGCGCCATGTGCATTTTGTTGCCACACTATGTAATGTACAACGTGTGACACTTCATATATCAAGTGCACGAACATTCGGACGGAATTACAAAACATTGTCGTCCAATTACTAGCGCTAAGCTGTGTTTAACGCTATCAGGTGTGGTAACACATATTAGTTGAACACACGCTACTGTGGTTAAAAATGTATTTCTATCATTTTCAAGGGAATCGGTATTTTTGACTACAAGTGGATGTCTATACTTCCGCAAATCCTTACAAATTACTAATATTTCTGATGAGTTATAATTAGACTGATATTCAATAAAAAAATGTAGTTCATTCAACAGTTAAATTTAGTCTGATCACTCACTTGACAATATTTTAAAACAAATAATTTTAAGATAAGTAGCTTTAACGTAATAATTTGGTCTAATACATCAAATTTTGAATTGTTGACCTGAATATTCAACCATTGCAATCCTTTTTTTTCTTGGCATATCACTTGAATTGAAGTACACTATCAAGTTTATGTTTTCACCCTTTTTGTTGAGTAAATGCTCCGCCACACACATGCGTTTCTAAATCATTCTAGACGATATTTTTGTAAATAAAACGGGAGCTAGTAAATGCACATGGCTTCTTGGCGGAAGCTAGTAAATGCACATGGCTTGTGTCTCCATGACCGTAAAGGATAATGATGAACAACTTAAGTTGACTTTCGCGAAGTTGGCCGGAAAATATCTGGGATTTTAACAAAACTTGACCCAGGCACAGAAGTTGATTGACAATCTAAAGCATGTGTTCATGACAGGTCCCTCGTTGCGCAATCGGAGATGTTCGTTTCAGCTCCTTCCTACGCTGCGGCAAAAATTGTTATACTGTAAATAATATTCGGGAAAACGAACCTTTGATTGCCCAAATACAATTTTTTTTACCCAGGCTCAGAAATGCATTTACAAGCTGACAATTATAAATTTCCGCTGCTGAATATTGCCATAAACGACGCCTATTGAATATATTTTTTTGGTTCACTAGTTCATTGCTGTGTGTTTACGGACCCGAAACAAAAGACGTAACGGTATTGTTAATACCCTTGCGGGCCTTTCTGATTCTTTATGCTTTCGGGGCTTTTGAATACTTCATGGCCCGCTCTGATACCAATACAACACATACAACATTTTTATGAATTCGATTTATTACAGTTAAGATGCAAGCAAATACTATAAATAAATGGCATAATGCTCAAATAAGTAAAATAGCTCGTTATAAACCTTATTTTGCTTAATTGATATGAAAATTGCAAATATGGAATGATCCCGTGAATATACAATTGTCATCAGTCATTCATAGTCACTGTTACGTATCAACTTTATTTTTTTAGAAACATAGAATGCGCTTCTTGAGTAGCAGTACTACTCGTAGTAATACGATGTGTAAGGAACGTTGGCTAACATCCTCAAAATGTTTTGGTATTATGAAATATTCTAAATAACTTTTGGCAATAGAAGCAAATAACCTAAAAGTACTGTTTCATCAACGCAATTTACACTGTTATTCACAGTGTTATATTACTCTCAAATACACCAAAAACATTTTCATATATTTTTCCAGATTTTACTGGAAACCGCTGTCCTAAGTTTTGTTAGCTTTTGTGAGAATTTTCGTTTGAACTTCACAATATTCTTTTATTTTATACGAACAAATCAGTCCAATAACGAGTATGCAATAGTAATTAGTTGTACACTGTTTTGTTTATCTGACGTCATATTGACAAATGACTATTACAATGAGTCTTTTCACTTTAGTCGCAAGAAATATAAAATGCTTCGAATTCTCGTTTGATTCAGCAACGAACTAGTAAACCATAAAGTTTTGTATGCACCGCGGGAGTTACTAGACGTTTTTGCCCCTCAGGCGACTTCCAACCCCTCGGGCCAGAGGCCCTCGGGATTGGAAGTCGCCCTTCGGGCAAAAACATCTACTTAACGCCATCGATACATAAATAACTATTATTTCCTCCTTGATATTCATCATGAATCATTCATTAATTGTGACTGCATTGGGACAGCGAGGAAGGAAAACGACGAGTGACACCCGATAACAGGCGCTCGCTAGTCCGGTGCAGCAGTTAATTCGTGGAACAGCACGTCAACACCTCTCAAGGCCACTCACCGCACCGCTCTGTGGAAAATGCCCCTGAAATGTGCGTGAAAATTTAACACTCAAGTGTCGGAAAATCGCCATTTGTTTTACAGTGATGTGCACTCTCCTATTAAAACCCTATCCTCTTCCCTGCCCAGCCATTTCCGTATTTAGGGGGAAAGTTGTTAACGAAAAGTTACTTACAATGGTAAAGGTAACTTATAATGTACTTACTAAATATCAAAGAAAACAACATTTTAACTGATATTTGAAACAAATTTTCAATAAAGGTTTATTCAATATTACATGCAGATGTTCAGGGAACAATTCACAGCACTTCCTTAAAGGCAACATTCGATGTAATTATACAATCTTCCTTGTCAGTTTGCTTTTCGCTTTTCTTGACAGCCGCAAAAATATTAGAAAAACTTTTTACTCTTGAGAAAGCTACGTAAAATTGTCCATGCGAAAATACACAACCGTACACACAAATACACAAGTGACAACCCTACTCTTTGCAATGTTTGAAATTGAATTTGAAGTAATTTTCTGGAAATTGGCGGAGCACGAGCAGCGGGCACTGGTGTAGTCGGTGATACAATGTACAGGGAAGTGAACAATTGAATTTACTTGAAGCGTAATATGAGAAAGTCACGAATGTCACTTTATCAGTGTAAATATGATGAGATAGGAAGTAAATGGCCATAAAGAATACGCGCAAGTGTGAATGAGTGTATACTTTCTTGCTACGGATTAGAGTGAAAGTTAAATAATTCCGGGCGAAAAAAAATGGTGAATTTGGGGTAGAAAAACTCTTACAGGACCCTGATAACGAAAAAAAAAAAATAAATAAATCCAGTTGCTAAATTAGAAAAAAATTCTCTAACACGCGTTGGAGCCGAAAACTCGATTGTCAGCAAAATGTATGTGTCTGTCCTTCCGTCCATGTGTCTGTGCACAACGTTATCCCGCAAACCGCTCAGTCACTTTTCTCCAAAATTGATTTTTCTCAATCGTTCTGGCTGATGTCGCGGCTCCTAGATTTGAAACCGATATTTTAATTTTGGGGAGTACTTTACATCAAGCCCCTCGGACATTTTGAAAATTTAAAAAAAATGACGCCGAATGTTTTTATTAGACTTGGTCCTCAGAAAGGACAATGAACGCTTAAGGTGTTAAAATCCCTTATTTTTCGAAAATTAGAAAAATTGAAAATTTTTTCTGCGTCTTCCTACAAGATACTTTTTCCCTTAATGAAATATGTTCATTAAAGTTTGATTTTGAAATAAAGTCATGTACAATCTTTCGAAAATTTGAGTACTTTTGTGTAATTTTGCGTGAAAATAGCGAGAAAGTACGTGCTGTTTTAACACCACCAGTATGTCTGTATGCGTGACTTTTCAAGTATTTTTCTTTTTCAAAGGGGTATAATCATTTGGTATTTTGTTATTATAATTGTTTTGTATATGTGATATCGATCTAGGTGACCAATAAGATAGCAGGAAATGGTAATGATTTCTGATTGAAAATAAAATAGATTTGCCCGGGTGTTGCGGTGGCAATGTTGAATTTGGAAATTTTGTTATGTTTTTATTTCAGTTGTAAGTTGGAGATGAAATTAGCTAACAACATTAAATCACGCACCTTGTTCAAAATTGATTATATCATCCCGTTCCCGTAGACGCGGTTTCGCTAACTCTCACGAAATAAATTGTTCTGTAAATAGATGGATTATATTGCAGGCAAAGATAGAAATAAATAAATATATTTGGAGACATAATACACATTGTACACATTTCTGCTGAACACATTGTACGTGTTTAGCAGAAAATAAAAATAAGAATGTTTAGTTTGCAATCCCACCGTGTTTGCGAGGAAGAATATAAATATTTATTCGTTCTAATTATCAAAAATATAGAAACCGTTTTAGATAGCACGCCCACTGCATTTTGAAAATGTTCCAAGGGCTTTATGTAAAGAACCCCCAAAATTCAAAGCCGTTTTCAAAATTGCTGTGCTACAAGTGAAGCTAGATCGATCGGAGGATGTTCATTTTAGCAAAAATCCTACGAATAGTGTAGACACTATTAGAAGTAGTTATTCATATAAGAAAAACTGATGGGCATTTTGATAAACAAACATTTTTTCGTTACGAGGGAACCCTAAAACGTTTATTTCCGTGTTTGACATCTCGAAATCGATTTTCCGCGGCATTGCGTAACTTTCTCTACACAATGTTTATTACTCCGTACATACATACCACATATGGGAAAAGTAAAAAATAATCAAGTTTCTCGAATCAACATTTGTATATAATGACAAAACCTATTAATGTTTTGCAAACATGTATCTTCATAATTTATTTTATAAATGATAACCTGTATAATATTATAAATTGAAATTCTACAAATATTTCCAACATGCATTTTGAATGTTTAGTATTCGTATGAACAGTCCATATTGATTTTTACTCATATCCAAAGACGCTGTTTTAACTCAAATTATAATAAACGATGGTGATACATTTCAACAAAATTCTAAAAAAGGACAAAAGACAAAAGTAATGTTCGGAATCCTAAAATAATCGAAAGAAAAACAATTATCTAGTCCTCCGACGTTCCTTCATTCATCTGCAACTGATCGAAAGAGACCATGAAATCGTTCGATTTACTTGACGTCCGACGTTCTAGAATTCTCATCCAGGTAGTGATCGGCGTCGTTTCAGACCTTAAAAAATCCTCCTTATTTGCACATCAATGTAGATCGTACTTTCTACTTAATTAATGGGAGACCTTCTGAAGAGGAAAGAGTTTTTACACATGAACCACATAGCCCATTAATGTGTATGAAGTAAGGTTAAAGTACAGTTACATTATCATTCTACTCTCTCAAGTTGAATCAGTGAAAAGCCACTGATTGACAGTGACTATTCACTGGTTGTGGTAGTTAAAATCCGACCACTGACAATCAGTGAACTGAACTGAATGAATCAGTGAAAATCGAGACCACTTTTTGAATCAGTGAAACTTCACTGCTTGAATCAGTGAAACTTCACTGCTTGAATCAGTGAAACTACACTGCTTGAATCAGTGAAATCTGTGGCAACTAATTGAACCAGTGGAGTAAATAGCTGTTGCAATCAGTGAAAGCAAGGCCTCCCTTATTTGAATCAGTGAAATATCGCATTGCTATCCCAGCAGTGGCGGCTCGCCCTTAGGTTGCACAACCCCCAGAAAATGAAAAAGATCTCATAATATCTTAGGAATATACATTTTCCTTTTAAAACATTCATTATTGAAGATATTGCAGCAATAGCGATGTATATGAAATCATTTTGAAACGA
Source organism: Teleogryllus occipitalis (assembly GCA_011170035.1). Taxonomy (NCBI): domain Eukaryota; kingdom Metazoa; phylum Arthropoda; class Insecta; order Orthoptera; family Gryllidae; genus Teleogryllus; species Teleogryllus occipitalis. The sequence goes on from BLKR01000032.1 coordinate 505,556, forward strand.
AAGGGCATCCAAATGGCGCTCTCTCCGGTGTCTGGTGCCTTGTCAGGAATTGCACCACGCTCTTGGCTCTATTAATGAAGTTTTTGTTTTTACTCCTTGGTCCTTCGATTTAACACGGGGAAGATAGAGCGTTTTGGTTGAGCAACCACACAGCTGGCGCGTTGCGGAGATACTGCCCTTTTAAGCGAGATAGGTGAATACAAGTCTTTATTTAAACCAATGAAAAACATACAACAGAAGAAAACCGATGTTCAGGAACTTTTCAAAACTCACTACGGAGAAAAATTGGCCTGCAGTTAACACTCTTTATTTTATGTACATATTATTGACAATTTTGGTGAAAATACAACAAATTATGAAAAGAAAGTTGGGAAGAAAGTAGTGAAAGAATTATAATCCTCTTATAATTTAAATGTGTATAAATACATTCCAATGGATTTCTATGTGAATTTTACAATAAAAATAAATAGAGAACATTAAATCTGTCAAAATTTTTAAAGTAAAAATACAAATAAACATTTGATATTATTACAAGTATTTGGCAAGTTTTAGGGCAACTTAATCAGCTTCCTCTGCTAATTATAATTTTCATAATTAAAATCAGCAGCATTGCCAAGCTTAAAATTGGAAATGTTAACAGCACTGCATGCCTTTGTTTCTATGTACATATATATGTATACACATGTATATATACACATATATATGTGTATAAAGAAAACAAAGACTATTGTGTGTCGTTTCCTAAAAATTTGAATCTGCCATGCTACCGAACAAATAACTGATACCTGACACCGCAATGGAGGCACCTGGCCACTGATTTCAAAGACAGGAATACAATTGATAAATGATGGCATGTGTCAAGAAGCGCAAGTTCTAAGCTATTAATTCACTTGAGGTAAAAACTTTAAATGGCTTACCAGATGAACTCCAAAACACAAATCTTCACAAGGAGCTAATTACAACACAAATATTTGGTAAGGTAAGAAATATTTTAAAAAAAGACATCAAAGTCTGGATTTCTTTATCAGAAAATCTGTCAAAAGTATATTTGGATGAAGAGAAAAATTTGCAATTTTACAACTACTACATAGAAGAGATTACAGAGGAAAAAGTTGAAAAATCTACCCGAGTACCTCAGATGAAACAATTGAGAAACTTTTAAAGAAACTTTTAGAAGATAAGCAACAAATATCTGAAGTAAAAAATTTGAGAAAAATTGTCAATGATTTTATTATCAATACTAGTGAGAACCCGTCAAAATTTGACGGTGAGATCTTAGATAAATGTAAAATACTGTGCCCAGACTAATGTTCACAATATGTTGCATTGTTTGGATCTTCAAGTTATAACAAAGAAATTCTGTGATGTGTAGTTCCCAAAATTTTGAACACATATGGTCCATGACCAGGTGGCAAAGCAAAATGGCCCACATATTCCAATAATACACGATATGACACAAAAGAAAGAGCACTATTATACTGACGGATATTATTTCTAAAGTTTTTTGATGTGTCATTTGATTACTTCTGGCATATTGCTCGAAGGTAAACTTACTTTCCAATTTAAGCAACACAGAGTAAACACATTTGCAGAATTTCTCTCACATGGGAAGTACAAAGCAGAACAAAACTGACATTTCCTGTGCTGACTTTCTCATTCTCTGCGTCCAGTGTACGTTTCCTTCTTTGGGGGCGCGTGGACAACTATTCAGTATTCGACATAACCTGTGAACAACTTCACTACTTCAGTACAACTGAGCAAAACCTACTGTCCGAATGTTCTCTAAAAAATACATCACAAAAGCAAATACATGCAAACTGTCAAAGCCACAATGCAATTATTACAATGAAACAAAACCATGACGAATTGTAAACAAATCTCAACAATCAAAACAAAACATCAAGCAGCGTGGACTCACATCTAGCGTTTCATATAATCGATTTTGAAACAGCATTTTGGAAGAAAACAATTGACTACTGATAAGCGTAGTATTAAAGAATGATTTAATTAATTAATTTACACCGTAAATGTTGGTGAATCAACACAAACAATATCTGATAACACATCTAGGGATCACATTTTTTTTTAGTTTATTTATTGTCGCATCAACAGCAATGGTCATTAGCGACAATTAAATAATACATTTGGTTGTAATTACAATAATAACAACTATGTTAACAGAAATTGACATGGTTTCTAAATTATTGACAATAGTTAATACCTATTATATATCTGAAAATATTTGAATTTTTTTGCAAAAATTAAGAATTTTTCCTTGGTATTTAGGAGATTCCAAAATTAAGGCAAATGAGTCATCCTGCAGAATTTGTTGTTTAAGAGTGTTGTAATGAGGACAGTGGTTAATTATATGGTTTAAATTAAGAAGAGTGGAGTTGTCACAGTGGTTGCAGGTGGGAGGAGGGCTTTTGTTAAATAAGTGGATATGACTCAATTTGCAGTGTCCAGTTCGGATTCTAGATATTGCTACTTGTTCCTTTCTATTTAATTCAGCACTTGTTTTTAAATTGAAGAAATTTCCTATTTGTTTATGGAGTTCACTGGCTTTGAGCATGGACCACTTGCTGTTCCATCTGTCTTTCATTAAGATTTCGACATGTTTCCAGATATCATTGAATGTACAGGAGGTTTTAATAATTCCGTTGCTGTTTTCTTCGGTCGCCGATTCAGTCCCAAGATTTGCGGTTTCACTTCCTAGGACTTCATTGTCTTCAGGAACGAATTTGATCACAACAGACTTTCCTGCTTTGACAATATGGTGGTGCAATTCATGTATGATGATTACCATTTCGAGGTTATGAATATTATTGTTGATGCTCTGGATGGCTGGAATAGAGCTACAGAAAATGATAAATTTTTTATAGTTCAACTGTTTGATCAATTTGAAGGCTGTCATGAGAGAACAGATTTCTGCACTAATAAGGGTGGCGTAGGGAAGTAGCTGTAGTTTAATTGTAGTATCTTGGGTAACAACGGAGGCATGTACTTCACTGCTGTTTTTAAAACCACTGGTGAATATGTGGTAACTTTCATTATCGGAATTGTTGATATCAAATTGTATACCCGAGAGCGTCCAGGGTGGGATGTTGTAGTTCCTTTTCTTTTCAATGGGAGGTTGGTGTACTTGCAACTCCTCAAAAATGTTCCTTACTTTCGCATGCAAAGGTATGTAGCGAGGATGGTAATCACATTGAGGAAATTTAGGGTTGTAGCCTTGGTAGATAATAGGGTTCGTCGACGAAGCAGCTTTGAGAGCATATTTTAATGTTAAATATTCTCTGCGATGTGAAAGGTTAGGTTCTCTGGCTTCAATGAGTACACTTCCGATGGGACTGCTATGGTAACATCCGGTACATATTCTAAGACATTTGTTATGTATAACTTCCAGTTTCAAGTTGTCCTTTTTGCTTGCTGAAGCATATATAATAGATCCATAGTCGATTTTCGATCGGATTAATGCTTTGTATGTTAACATCAGAAGGCTCTTATCAGCCCCCCAATTGTTGTAAGAAATGCATTTCAGGATGTTTATTCTTTTTTTACAATCATCAACTATGTGTTGTATATGCTTCTTCCAGTTCAGTTTGGAATCGAAAATCAGTCCTAAAATTTTGGTGGTATTATCAAATTTGATACTGCAGTTGTTAAGCTTAAGTCTAGGAACTCTGCTTACATTTTGTTTTGAGAATAATGTGCTGACACTTTTCTGAGCAGAGAATTTGAAGCCGGATTTAAGAGACCATTCGTATATTTTATTTAAGGCAGATTGCATTAATTTTTCACTTGAATCTATGCTTCGTCCTTTGCACAAAATGGTGATATCATCTGCATATTTTCTCACGGTGACTGGGGGGTAATTTCCATGTCAGCATCATTGATGGCCAATAGAAAAAGAGTTACGCTGAGTATGGATCCTTGAGGCACTCCATTTTCGATGTTCTTCTTATCAGAGAGCTTGCCATTGGACCTTACTTGAATGACACGATTTTTGGTAAAGTTTTTGATGAGTTGCAACAAATTTCCGCCGACACCTACTTCTTGCAACTTAAGTATGATGCGATGCACCCATACCATGTCATATGCTTTTTCTATGTCAAGGTTGACTACTAATGCATGTTGCTTATTGGAAAAAGCTTCTTTTATGTAACAATCAATGCTTACTAGATGTGATAAAGTTGAGTGATGACGCCTGAAACCAAATTGGTTGTCTGATATAATCTTCTTGAACTCCAAATACCACTGTAGTCTATAGTTTATAATTTTTTCCATGATTTTACACATGTTGCAAGTCAGGGCAATCGGTCTATAGTTAGTACTTCTTGATGGATCTTTCCCTGGCTTTTGAATTGGAATGACAATTGCGGAGGTCCATATTTTGGGGAAAACATTATTTTCCCCAATAAAGTTGTAAATTTTGAGGAGAGTGTCAAGACCATTAATTGGTAGTTTCTTGAGAAGAATATAGGGGATGTTATCAGGGCCAGGTGTAGAGTCTTTGAGGACTTTGACTGTATCCCTTAGTTCATTTAATGTAATGGGATCATTGATGTTGTATTGAGAGCACAGATCTTCGTAGTCAGTTAAAGGTTCATTTTCTTTCTCATTCTTAAAAATTTGGAAGGCTTCAGAATAATTTAGAGTGCTCGAATTATTGGCAAAGTCGTTAGCTAACTCGTTAACAATAGCATCAGGATCAGTGATAAACAGGTTATCTGTAGACTGAAGAAAATTAATTTGATTGGATCTTTTTATACCTTTGATTGCATTAATTTTTTCCATGATGCTTTGATATCATGATCTTTGGTAATTTTGGAGACAAAGTTGACCCAGGATGAGATTTTACTTTCTTTGACTGTTCTTCTTGCAGCAGCTCTCATTTTTTTGTATTCAATTTTATTTTCTACAGTACCATGTTTTTTGTATCTATTAAAAGCATGCTTGGATCGTTTTATTGCTTCTCTGCATTTTTCATTCCACCATGGGACCGATTTTGTCCTTTTTGAAGATTTACAAGACTCTATTGAATCATTAGCAGATTTTAAAATTATTTCTGAGAAATTATGGATAATGCTGTCAATATTTACATCATTACCTTCAAAGATGTCAGTATCATTCAACCGCCTGGATATTAGATCTTGGTATTTCAACCAGTTAGCTTTGTTGTAATTCAATTTATGGGGATTCATAGTTAGAATTGGTATGCGAAGAGGGCTACTGATGTCAATAAAGATGGGAAAATGATCACTGTCGTGCGGATCATCTATGGCGTACCAGTTGCATCTTGGTGCAATTGTAGTGGAGCATAAGGTGAGATCAATAGCACTGAGGCTACCATTGCTCACATTAAAGTGAGTTGGTTGCCCATTATTTAATAGTGTTAGATCAAGCTCTTCAATGAGTGCTTCAATGGAATTGCCCCTGGAATCATTTGTTTTTGAACCCCATAAGGTGTTATGGCAATTAAAATCTCCGAGTAGGACAAAAGGTTTGGGGAGTTGTTTGATTATATCTTTGATTTCATTAATTTCAAAGTTGTGGCTGTTAGGTAGGTAAATGTTACAGAAACACACTGGGTTATGATCTTGAATTATTACAGCTACAACCTCGATGTTAGATTGGATGTCAAGTTGTTTAACTGTTAAGAACTCTTTAACATAAGTAGCGACACCTCCACTTGCTATGCTGGATGTGGATCGATTTTTATGAAAAGGTTTATATCCTTTTATAATACCTACATGGTTGGCTTTAAAGTTGGTTTCTTGAATGCAAATGATTTCAGGTTTATGGTTTATGCATAATAATTGTAGTCTTTCTAATCTGCAATAGAATCCATTGACATTCCATTGTAGAATATTCATAAAATTTATAGAAAATGTATCATTTTATTAAGACATATCAGATCCTGACTCTTCTGGTAATTGGTTATGTTTCTTCAATTTATTAATTATTCTTGTGATTCTGTTTTTGATCGATCTTTCATTTAGTAGGGGGTAAATTTCATTTAGCATTTCAATGATGGATTGAATATCATCAGTATAATCTTTAGCTATAACGATGGGGTTGTTAGAACCAAAGGAATTTTCAAGAAAGTTTTCCAGCTGTTCATAGGTAAGAGGGAACTTTTGAGGATTATTAGAGATAGTATTTTTAATGGGTGCAATAAGCTCTTCTACTTTCTTGATATGAGCATTTTCATGCATGGAGTTGTCATCACTTTTGTCTTGTTTCTTTTTCTTCTTTGATTTAGATTTTGTGGATTCATTTTTACAAGTTTGATTTTTGTCATTTTCTGTTTCTAATTGTGATGAAGAATCTGAAGGTAATGGTCTTTTTTGTAAAGTAGGGAAATTGTTTCTGTTAATAATAGGTTCTTCGGATATGTTAGGCATCTCGACAGATTCAGATGGGTGATGTGGTGATTGGGTTATAGGACATTTGTTTACTTCATTAGGAGCATGTTCTTCAGTTAACTGAGGTGAAGTAGGGCACTGTCTGGCAAGATGCCCGGTTGATTTGCACAGGAAGCAAGTCATATCATCAGTTGAGAGAAAGATTCTGTAATTAGTACCTTCATGGAATACTGTTGTTGTTTCAGGGAGTTTGTTTACATCTTCAGGGGCTATAAATACTTGTCTCCTAAAGCTCATGATATGGGAAAAACCAGGGTCAGGTATTCCAGCTTTAAGGAACGAAATTTTTGATTGAATTTCTATGTTTCTTTTGGAGAGTTCATTTGCAATTACATCATGTGGTATTATGGGGCAGACATTTGAGATGATAACCCTTTTGAGTTTATTAATAAGGGGTCTTATGCTTACTATGCGATCTTTAATGTTTACCGTACTGTGATTTGCTGTTAGGTTTTCTGCCACTTGTGTACTACTTAAAAACACATATTCTACTGTTAGATATTCGTGAAACAAACCTTATGTCACTGGCGTTTATAATAGTTGCAAGTTTAGTGATGTAGTCTTTGAGAGCTAATCCATCTTGGGACTCCAACACAACAGCTTGTTCTTTGCTGGGGAAGACATCGGTAGATGTAACGTTGGCGTAAGACATCTTTCCATCAGATTCAGGTTGAACATTTGAAGAAACTGGGTTATGTTTCCCCTGCACTCAGAAGAACTCATAACGCCACCTTAACAGCTGCGGGAGCAGCTGGGTTAATGCACGGAGTTGTCTTAAAATAGTTCTAATCACTGACAGATTTCAACTCGCGGCACAGGATAAATAAACTTTTCACAAACAGCACAGGGACGGAGACCGCGAGATGACCGTCCGGTTGCCAAGCTCGATCGTGACCCAGGGATCACATTCTTTCATTTAAAGGAAAAAATACCACAATCAATTCAGTAGAAGCTCCAAACGAAGCCATGACAGAATGCTTTATTTTTTTAAATATATAGATATTTAAATGGAAGAAACTCAAACGCATGCCAATGGATAAACGAGTTTGAAAGAGTGTGAACGCTGTTTTGTGGAAGAGAAATTCTAAAATTTTCCCTTGACAATGCAAGCGCAGATTGGTACTCAAGTATGATTTTAAAAAATACAGTAGAATCAGAATGGAACAATTGAAAAAAGAACGCACGCATAAAAGAAATCGGAGCTGTACTAAACCAAGGACAAAAATGGGGATAATAAGCCAGTGGCATATTTTTCGAAAAAATTGAGTGAAGCTCAAAAGGAAAAAAAAAGCAATTTACCTTGAGTGCTTGGCAATAAAAAAGGTTGTGATATATTGGCAACATTGGCTACTTGGAAGAGAATTTTTGGTACACTCCAATCATAAACCTTTAAAAAATTTAAATATAAAAGCAATAACAGATTAAGAACTGTGTGATTTGACATACTATCTGTCCCAATACAATATTAAAGTTAAATATAATCCTAGAAAATTAAACCAAGAGGCAGACCGTTTAAACAGGCATCCAGTTCTAGAGCCTGATGAAAATTCAGATGACATATTAAAAATAGTAAACCTAGTGAAATTAGAAGACACAAAAAAGGATCAAAGAAGATGCACAAAACTACAAAACAATAAGAATAAACTAATATTCTAAAATGAAATTTATTATAAAAATTAAAAAGAATAGAAAAACTCTCATTATCAGAATAATTTAGTAAAATATTACTAAAATATGTACACAATACTTATTGTCTCCTGGGAAGAGCGCAATGATAAATAAAGTAACACTATTCTTTACAGCGAAAAATATAAAAATAAACATAAACATAGAGAAGATTTGTGAAACTTGTGACATCTGCTTAAAGAATAAATCACGAAGAAAATCAAAATATAGATTAATGTCACACCTATGTTGAGCAATGTACCCATTCAAGATAGTTTCTATAGATACCATCGGAGGTTATGGAGGATCCCGATCAACAAAAAAATACCTACACCTACTGGTCGACCATTTCACAAGATATGCTTATATTTTAACATCAAAAAATCAAAACGCTGATGACTTCATAAAACTGAGGAAGTCACAAAAAACTATTATGTCCAGATGGTACAACGGATCAATATCCAGGAATAAATTCAAAAGAATTAAAACAATTCCAAGTAAAGAAAAAAATAAAATTGATTTTTACTGCCATAGATGCGCCTTTCTCCAATGGTCTCAATGAAAGATTAAACCAGACTTTAGTGAATAAAATAAGATGTATTATGAATGAAACTAACAAAGAGGCTGCTATTGCTATGGACAACTATTGTGAAAAAAGCTGTGGAGAAATACGAGACAGAGCATTCAGTGACAAAATTCTCAACAAAATACTTGCTAGAGGGTAAAACTATAAATATCCTACCGCATGAATTGAAAATAAAATGCACAGCCGAAGATTTAGAAAGAGAGAGGAAAATAGCACTCAAGAATACAATAAAACTTCATAATGACAACAAAAAAATACTCAACCTACACAGGAGACAAATTGAATTAAAAAGGGAGATCTTGTGTACATAGAACATGAAAATCGCCTGAATAGGAAGAAATTAGATGAATTGAGAATTGGGCCATACTCGATATTGGGAAAATCTTAAAGTCAATCTATGAAGTCAATACTGGACACAGAACCAAAGAATCAAATTTCTATGATATAACAAAACTAACTCCAATGGTAGAAGGTTATGATAATTGAACAATTGCAAAAGCATTGTTCATTTCCCAGGAGGGGGGGTTATTACAGAAACCCAACTGAGTTTTTATTTCAAATTAAATATTTGAAGGATATAATCATTATATACTGCTAAAAATGAAAAAAAAATTGCTAATGATGTTGAGTATGCCAAATTTGTTGTAAATATTAATTTAAACAGTAAGTCAAATGCTGCAATGGGTGAAGGAATATTTTATTATTATTATTATTATTATTATTATTATTATTATTATTATTATTATTATTATTATTATTAAAAAAAGGGCAGATGTTAAAACCAACCATCACCGTGAACAAAACACAAATAGTTTTTCTATCCTTTCACCCGTATCAAATATTGCTGGACATTTTTCTTGAAGGTTTTTCTCCTTTCCAATTCCTCCAGATGCAAATTAGAGCCCTCGTAAAACAGAAAAAAAGATAGGTCAAGAAGTTATGCGAGGAAAAAATGGTTACTTTATTTTCAGATTACATACAAGATCATACTAACTGGCAGAATTATTATGAGGTCTGGATTGGGAACCTCAGGAGTGGCAAATGGCTTTGATGTACCTTCTGCACTCCAACTCCTCCGCCAAACTAGCCTCGCCATGTAAATGAGTAAAATATAATGTGTTTAGTGACTAAGGAAAGCAAGGAACACTGATCAAAATAAATCAGTATTACAGCAGTCTTTGGCAAATTAAAATACCTTTCAAAATATTCACATTGTTAGAGTCCCCAGTTAGCTCCAGCACTTTCTCTTACACTTCTTCAAAACTCCACTCCTGGACTGGTGTCAAACTAAATTGGAAAAACCAAAGAATGAATTATTAGTTCGCTGGCATGCCCGGTTCTGCTGTGGTGTAATCGAGAGCATTTTGGACTTTTACAAATTTCATAAACGAAATTATCCATTGCACGTCAGATATTTCACACTGTATCACCAAACAGTTACATTAAAACTCTTAAGTTACATAAGAAGTTTCCAAGTTAATAACAAAAACAAATACGTGATATTAACAACGTGTTCATAACCTATTTCTTAGTATGGACAAATGCTCATAAAATAAAACGTCTCACAGTTATCAACAAGACGAGTCACAGAAAAGCGAAAACTACTTACCTAATGCAATTAAAACAATCTTCAGACACAGGTCAGTTTTCTCGCAGGAAACCTCTATTCCACTGGCTCCGCCGTGCGATTTTGCGTACATTCACAACACAGCACAGCACGTGAATGATTGGACCAGTCGGTATGGTGGCGCGGCCACTGACAACCGAGTGAAATGCTGGTGGTCATTTTGAAAAGGTTCACGTATTCACTGATTGTCAGCAAAACTACACATTTCGACTGAAGATATCAGTGACTTTGCTCTCACTGATTGAATCAGCGACAATTTCACTGATTCATATTCAGAGAGTAGGAAATACGATAAAGTTGATGGAGATTCTTGCGAACGTAGATAATAATAATAAACACAGTGATAAACGCGCACCATGTGATAAATTGTTATCAGCCAATGAACTAGCCTGCAACTCAGTTTTGCTGACATCACGTTGGCAGGTAAAAGAATTGTGAGCTGCCGAACCAAACCTCAGCTGCCTTTAGAGTTTCTTTCTTTATTGAAACCAACGCGGGGTTGATGAAAAGTACTTTAAAGATACCATGTGGAACCGCCTGAACAGTCCCAGGAGGGGCGTAAAGAAAGGAACCCGTTACCACCGCCCTCTATTCCGATTTAAATGTAGTGTAGTGTCCCTTCAAGATCACGAGCTGAAGGCAAGGGGGACTCTCTCATCCACTCGGAAGCTTCGTTACGACTTACATTTTGGGTATTCAACTAAACAACGCGCATTAACTTAAAAAAGTTTTCTTTATTTCTCTCTTTATATACATCATGAGTCATTTAGTATTTGTGACTGCATTAGGACCATTGAGGAAAGAAGACGGTGAGTGACAGCCGCTAACAAGCGCTCGCTAGTCTATTGCAGCCGTTGTACTTGGGGTTTTCGTAACGTGGCAGCTGACGATATAATTTTCAAAATGGAATATGGCACGACTTTTTGCGTTTTTCTCGGTCCTACCACAAGATGTATGCATGATCGCATCAGTATCAAGTAGTGGTGCAGATCAAGCGACTCTAGCGGCATGACCGAGAAAGACGCGAAAAGCCGTGCCATATCCCATTTTGAAGATAATAACCTCAGCTGCCACGTTACGAAAACCCAACTAAGATGTGTTTTACGTAAGATGTGACCCGCAATACCAACCTCCCGGAAACCACTCTCCATACTTACTACATTGGCTTAGGGACTTTTAGTTAGAATTTAAGTTGGAAGAGATAGGGGCCAACCCCAACTTAAATCCCCCATTTAATGGAAGTATATCACTTAGGGACTTTTTCTTCGCTGGAGTGTGCGCATGCGTGCTGTCAAAGTTAATGTGTGCCAACTCCAGCCGTCTAAGCGGCAAAACGCTGCATTGAGAACTTCTGCCAGCGAGCTCGATTCCGCCTTTCTTATTCAAAAGCTATTATTGTGCGTTTCCAGTGCGCGATTTATTTCCGATGGGAACTTATATTGTATATTGTGGTATTATCATCAGTGTCTTGTAATACGAGAAACAACTCTCCAGTTAAGTAGAAAACGTAGGAATTAACGAGTGGATAAAATTCTTCCGAATGTGTATAAGTGCAAGAGAGGAAAAAAATCTCAAAAAGAAATTAAAAACTTCCTGAGAGCAGCGTCATAACCAAAGCAGCGAAAATTCTGAGGGGGAAGCTACTAATGTCACAATATTATTGACTTCTTATTGCATGCTATAAGAATTATACTACAATGAACATGTCCGTTGAAATCATCATTACTTTTTCTTTCTATATTACAGAGACCTTATACAATCCTGGTTGTTTTAATTAACAAATAAAAATGAAAGTAATCTACAAAAATATGTAACGGCTTTACCATGACATGTCAAAAATGTGAAAAAATTCAGTGGAAGAAGGTTATACAGAATTGTTGGTATCGTAGAAACTTAATCTTAAACAACGGACACCTTGAAGTAGCCACACAATCAAATTAAGAGCACATGTTGGTTCTCACTGTGATTTGGAGAATGTGGGAGCTGGAAATTACTGAATTGAGAGTTTAAGACCTTTTCATTTCATTAAAAAATGCTCTCATTTTCAGTTAGCTGTTCCTGGCGGCTTTATTTTGTTCAAGTACGGTTGCAAAGTGAAATAAACGAATAAGCATTAATGGGTTCAATATGATTGCGATACACTTGACTTAAAATATGTTGTACATATTGAGCACTATATTATTGCATGACTTCAATATTGCAGATGTGCCCAAAAATTAAAAACTCCTGCCTCAAAGCGAGAAGAAAAATCTAGGTAAGAATACCACTAATTTACCACTAATTTATTTCAACGTTATTCATATTATTGGCAGCTGTTCCTATCAGTGTTTCGGTTTTTCTGTTCAGATGAAATATGGTTGCTTAGTGAATTAAGTGAATATGCTTTTAATGAGTTAACATGTGAGTGAAACATACATTACTACATATTTCAGGTACGCAATTATAGCCTCTGAACTTGCTATATTTTATTTAAATGTTTTCTTTGAATGGAACTCAGTTTCTAAGTGGAATTAGTGAGTAAATATTGCATTACATTTTTTTGACATGGGAGTCAGTTATATTTAATGTTTATTACTGATGTGCTATGTTATTTGGTGACAATTAATTTTTTTTTGTGTGTGTTTACATCCTATTCAATTATATATGATTTTTCAGGATGTTGAATAAGTAGTTTATATATATTTTTTATGAAGAAGCCAGAATTCAATTATGACAATTATTGATTATTATCATTTTGATTTGAAAAAATATTTGGAATGAAATTGGAAATTTGATGGATATGTAGTTATTTTTAAAATAAATTTATATTAAGAGAAAGAATTACTAAGAAATAATTTAGTTATTTCTAATTTAAGTTCTTTAATCATTTTGTTTCAAATATAATCATTTCCTGAAGTTTTGTGAATATTCAATTTTTGTGTTACTTTTTTAATTCTCTAGGAGAAATAAATATTATTTTTGAATGGAGCAAATAATGTTCAAAAGAAATTTTAAAAACTCAATTTCTCTCATTAAGTTCGATCTTTCACAGGGTTTGGTGTAAAAGATTTTTCTAGTTGTTGGGCAGTCAAATTTGATTTTTGAAAATTGATGTAGCCAGATGCTGTTGTGGGCTGTTGATTAATATTGGAACAGGAGAGTAATATTTTGTTAATTTTGAAATTGTTGATCATTGTGGTCTGATGTTGGGGTATATTTGAGCAATATAATTTTGAAATTTATCTAATTCATATTGGTCTACATCTACTTTCAGAGTTCGTAGTAAATTATTAATTTTTCTTCTAATGTCAATGAGATTGTTGCCAAAAATATCTTAGATTATGATTGGATTTAATAAGATTTTTGAGTAATATGTAGGGAGAGATAGAGTATGAATGGATATGGTAATAGTAGTAAATAGTAAATTTTTCAGTTTCTATATCGTTTTTTTTTGTGTATTATCTATTTAATGTGAATTTATTGTTTTTGGGAAGTTAAAATTTGAATTTGTGTATGGAGGTTATATATTCCACTTCATACAAATGTTATGAAGGAGTAATTAATTTTTAATTGTGGATAATTAAAACATATTATAATAAGGTCAGATTATCAAAATCTATTTCAGAAAGTGAAGATTGAAAACATTGAAGATTTACATTTTTTGTAACTATTATACTTAAACCGCCTTACTAATAAACGTTGAGTAAAATTTACTTCTAGCGTAAGCTTGAAGTAGCCAAAATCTTTACTAATAAACATGGAGTAACGAAAGCGTAGAGTAAGCTGGAAGTAAGGGTGTCGTAGTTTCCATGGCAACCGCTACTCACAGTCGTCCCTTGTTTAAGCTTTGAGTAAGGAGGAAATAGTCGGGTGTATTCGAAGTACGAACTTTATTCTCGTCTCGTGTGTAGCGGTGTGTTAGGAATTGTGTTTCTGTGTTGTGTTTGGTGCTTGTCCTTTGAATATTAAAATGGAGCGTAAAAGAAGCGAAAATTGGGAGAGGGAAGAGAAGGTATGTAGATCATATTGTACAAATAATTTTTATAAAAACGGTATCTGGTTTTAAAAATCGAGAACCGATTTCGTATGCGGTACGTATTTACCATGACTGATTTTGCTATAGGAGTTGCTTTTGGAACTTGTAAAGAAGTTCATTCCTATTTTAAATAAAAAAGAGAATTCGACTTCAGTGAACAAAGCGAAGACGCAAGCGTGGAAAGATCTTACTGATGAGTATGTTACAGAAGTGCAATGTGTATTCGCTTCGGTGTATTTTACTCGTTGAAAATGTTTATATTGCCCATTTGTTCAGATTCAATGCCCATAACTCGCAGAAGCGAGACCTGAAACAAATAAAAATACAATGGAGAGGGATGAAAATTGCCTCTAAAAAGGAAATTAGTGGCCATAAGCAGGGCACGAAGAAAACCGGTGGTGGACCAATGCCGGCACCTCCATCTCAACAAGCCATGGAAATCCAATACCTGCTGCCACTGTATTTTTCAGAAGGCACAAACGAATTTGATTGCGACGTAAGTATCTTTCTTTCTGAGATAATCAAGCCAAACTTATATGTAAAGTTTAAAATAATTTTAAAAAATCATTATCTGCTGTTTTCACAGGCGGAACCTGATAATCTAGAAATAGTAACTATAGATGGTGGTAACTTGCATACTGTGGTAAGTTAATTAATATTATTGGTTTTATGAGAGAATTTGTTATATAGTGAATTACTAGATTTGCACAAGACTCTGTGAATTCAAAGTTGCTGCTTGATTAATGTCCCAAAATGTGAATTCTAACTAAAATTCTGAAGTTTCTTGGTTAGCGATTCATTTTGTAGTTAGTCAAATTTTTATGTTGACAAATAATTAATTGTAAGGATTCTTGCTAACCATATTGCTAGAATATTGTGATAATATTTTGCCATTACTTTTTTGTTCAGTATATCTTCTAAAGTAGAAATTTCTTGAACACACAGATGAATAAACTAATAAATTCAGTATATATTTATATGATGCATCAAATATATAACATGGAATAACTGATTCAAATACTTGTACACCTGTATGTAATTCAAAGTGCCCTGAAAAAAAAAGCAGTGAAAATGTATAAGTGAAATGCTTCCATTTCATTGTTGAATACGCAATTATATATGGAATCAAATAATGTTGTTCAAAAGGTTGAGGCTTGATTTTTCTCTAAATATTTTTCCAGATTTTTAAAGATTTTCCTTTTAGAAGCATAGTCTGAAATTCTATCATTTCTGTAAATATCATCTTTTAATTACAGTTTTTCTTTAGGGATTAGACATATTTCAGAAATATAGGTCATGCCAATATTATGAAATGAAAAAAAGGGTGTAAAAAATAATTTGTTTTCCCCTTTTTTGTCATTTTGGAACATTATAATACCATTTTATTAGTGTAATAGTATTATTATTTGTATTAACAGACATTACAAAGTGGAGGAAGGATATTTTGAAATAAAGTGAGAATTTTTGGGATAATTGTAGAAATAATTAGTTGAACTATGTTGGAAATTACAGATATTTAATTTGAAGTAGAATAGTTTTCTTTTAATATATCAGAGTAAGAGAATTATAGTTTATGTGTGATTATATGTTGGAGATGTATTTGTACATTGAAAGTTTTGCGGGAAGGAGTAAGCAAATTTTTATTTATTAATGTACATTTTTTCAATTTCCTTCTTTTTTTTTCCTCTGAAGAACATTATTGGTTGTATGTTATTATTTTCCCAAAAATTTTTGTTCTTGCAAAAAAATGCCTTTTTACTGAATTTATCATGAACTGAACATTAGATACTGCATTAATTTTTTCTTTGCAGGATTGCAGTGTTCAAAAAAATATTTTTCATTTTCTAAAATTGGAATTATTTATGTCAATATTGCGAAATTCTAGACCTCCATTATTTTGACATAGGATTCTGTACACATGCTAGAAATTGGCACTCAATCATCATCCTGATTGGGAGGATGGGTATACTATCAATATATTAAAATGTACAGGCTAACATTACTATTAATTGTGTATGGTTACTCAAATTTCCAGATGCTTATTTTTAATGATAATTTTTATAATATCCAATTTAGGATTAATTAAATATTATATTTATTTTATATATATGAAGGTAGCATACTTACTTTTTTGTTTTCCCTGGTTTTCTTCCCATCACTTAAGAATGAAATGTATGTTTATAAGCCCAGGCAATTAGGCACTAAAAGTGTGGTAAAATTCAATAATAAATGTGAATATAATTGTTATGGACCATTGTTTAAGAAATTTTAATGACTGCTTCTCCCGATTTGTTATTAAAATGTACCCACCTATGGTGCATAAGTTTATCCTTTACTAAACCTTTAAATCGAATAAATTCACGTATCCAGTTCATTCAATTTTCACTAAATTTCACACATTTGTCATTTCAGTTCAATGAATATGTTCATTCCTTCGATATGTTCTTATCACAGTCATGTGTTGATGTTATGTGTATAAAATCATTATGTTACACATATTTCTAGTTCAGTGAAGTATAATTTTATTTCATTACACTATGTATTGCTTGAAAATTAAAATTATTTTGAGCCATGTATTTAATTTCATCGTTATTCCATAAATCCTCTGAGTATGGCATTCATATTAGTTTTATTATGAAATAAGATTTTACTATTTCATATATTCTTCAGTTTAAAGATTATGAACATTTTGAAAATTTTATGTTCATGTATAAATAAATTATGGTACCGTGTGCCCGTTGCTATTTATAAGTCGTAAAACAACATTAATAAAATGATCCCAGCTCATGTGCATTTTTGAGGGACACTACATACATTTAATTTAAACATGCCGCGTCGGTATCCACAAAAGCTCTTTCGCCTTTCATTTCGACGAGGTTGGCAGTGTCGACGCAAACTCGGCCACGTTGAATTTTTAGGGTATTTCCTTACGTAGAAACACGTATATAATTCCTGGAACTGAATGTCAATACCTCCCAAGGTCACTCGCCGCGCCGATATGACCCTCCGGTATGCTTCATTGAGAATTAAATCCGATGGAGTCGGACGGGCAAAACGGCGCGGGGAGTAGCTTTGGGACGTGTTGACCTTCTGTTCCAGGAATAGTAGACTTGTAGCGGTCTTGCGAGCGTTTGTTATCGGGTGTGACTCACCACCTCGCTAGACCAAATGCAGTCATAATTACTGAATGACTCACGATAAATATCTAGGAGGGATACGAAAGAAACATTTTCCAAGTTAATATGCGTCGTTACTAATTCACTCGCGGAAATTTATTATAGATAGGCAGACAATAAATTATATTCGCGAGCAGGTTCAAATGTCGTACATTAAAAGCGATTGAATTAGTAATTTTGTAGGTTGTCCTGGATTGTTTAAAAAAATGTACCCTGCTCTTCTACCAGGCCGACCCAAACGTTTACTATTTTTGAAAATTCAGCGGTTTTAATATAATCGGACTTTTACCATGTTTATAAGTTTTCTGACCAGTAAATATTCGAACAAGAAAATGAAAGAAAAATTTGCGTGAAACATTGAGAAAATCGTTAAAATGTAGCTTCTAATAAAGCACATACTTTTTTTAATCCTTTAAAAATTGTAGTGCCTGATGTTGAGCCAAATCAAAAGATTCTGCTGGTTACGGACTAATATTGTTCACAGCATCTGTGTTTCCGCTGAGTAGATTGTCCTCCTTGCTCCGCTCTTCTTTTTCTGCAGCTAATATCTTCTATCGGAAGAATCCAACTCTTCATCGCTTCTAAAAAAGGTGGCGCCCTGTGCCATGCCGTTCCGTGCCGGGCCGCCTCTAATGGGTGACTCCCAAGCTGAGCCGAGTCGGGCCGAGCCGGTCATTTGCAATCGGTGACATCGTACTGAAGATCACGCAAAACATTTCGCTCACATTTTCCGAAACTTTTTGTTGTTGTTTCAAACCGTTTCGGAAACATTTTGCTGCGCCGTTCCGCGTCGGGCGCTCCTAATGGAATTCCTGCTTAACACTTGAAACATTTCGGCCCGTACTGAAGCTGTGCCGCGCTTGGCTGTGCGGTATAAATGGGATTCCTGTGTAAAATTAGTTGAGGCGGAGTTCGCCTTCCACGGCCTTGTCAACCGACAGATGTTCGGCTCGAATTCCGGAAACGGTCTAACAACATGTCGGACAATGATTCAAACATCTTGAAACCCGTTTCGAAATACCTCCACGCTTTTCTGGTAGTAACGAACTTTCTGTGGAACTATGGATGCAAAGACAGGCACTGATTTCTACAGAATATTTCAAATTATTCTTGTGATGCAAGATATAAGTCCATTCCTGGGCTTACCTGGTGCACAAAAGTCCAAACACTTATTCTACACACAGTGTTTGTGTTTCTGTCCGTTTCTCACGGTTAGATTTCTTTCAGTCCTACAAGTGAGTTTGTGCTAGTGGGGAACTGATATTTTTTCCAGACACTTTGTGAACATTGTAAAAGAATTTTAAATTTTAAATAAAAACCTTGTGGTTTAAAAGCCACTGCTGTATCAGGTTGGCGATAATTAAACCTAATTTAGTAACGAAATATTAAAATTATTTCTACCTGTTCTTTTTCATTTAACCTTCTGTGCCTGAGGATGGACCTACGAGACAACAGTATTACGTGAAAAATTTAGTTTTATTTTGACATTGCTCAGCTCAAATAAATAAATATTGAAATAAAAATATCCGCCAGAGGCTTAAAGCTTAACTAGAAAATAAATACAACATATTTTCTCTTCCCATACTCATATGATAACAAAACGACATCGCTCTCCTCAATCTAAGAAAATGTTTCAACTCCATACCTAAGCAGTGGCGGCTCGTGCACGGGATTTTTAAAAAAAGTTCATTTTTTTTGGACGCCGTTCAGGGAAACAAATTTCAAAATTAACTTTTGAGTTTTGACCAGAGTTCTGGGTAGCGAACAAAGAGTTCTAATAAAAGTAGTATCCTACCCTCAGCAGTATCCTATCCATGACTCATCCCCACCTACATCTCCTAGTTCTCTTCCATCCTCCGGAACCCCTTTGGACCCAATTACCTTATCCCCTGAACCTAATAATTGTACTACCTCTCCCATTATTCATTCCCCTACATCTGTAACCCCTCCCTCACCTCCTAACACTGCTGGGACACGATAGTTCCTTCGACCACGCACTCGAGGTAAAAATGAGATAAATAAATAGCATCTACAGTCAGATGCAGCAGAAAAGCATCCGTGTAGGTACATGCAAAATATTCAAATAATGCATCATAATGTGCAATCTCGTTCAAATAAAATTGAATTTATCGAGGCAGCATTAGAGTGTGATCTCAGTCAAATAGATGTTCTTTGCTTTACAGAACATTGGTTATCTCATAATGATCTAAACACACTCCAAATTCCTAGTTTTTACCTTGCAGGATCATATTGTAGAGTAAGGGAATCAAATAAAGGCCCTGCTTACGGAGGTTCGTGTATTTATGTTAGAAATAATATTGATTCTACCTTCTTGTCAGAATTCAATTTATATGCAGTTGAAAAAGTTTTTGAAATAACAGTCGTGCATCTTACTACGCTCAAAATTATCTTACTTTGCATCTACAGACCTCCAACAAAGCGAGCTTCAGATTATTTCAATTTCTTAGAAAATCTAGAGATAACTCTGAACAAAATTAGTAATCTCTCTTTTAAATCCATTGTTGTATGTGGAGATTTCAATATTGATTTTCTGAGCGAATCCCACGAAAAAGAGCTGTTTCTCAATTTAATTCATTCTTTTAATTTAGATATTACAGTGAACGTACCTACACGGAATACTCTTAAATCACAAACAGCAATAGATCAAATTATTATTAACAAAACCACAACTAGATATGAAGTAATAACGAATAATCTAGGTTACAGTGACCACGATGCACAAATTCTTACAATTACTAATAACATGAATACGGACACAATAAATAAAACACGCATGTGCAGAGCATTTACTGAAGTTAACATTAAATTATTTACGGACTACTTGCTGAAAGAATCATGGGAGGCAGTTTATAACGCTATTGACACAAATGAAAAATATAATGTATTTTTCTCAAAGCTTTCATTTCTCTTTAACGCATGCTTTCCTATTAAAAAGAGAAAATTAAACATTTCACGAAAAAGTAATACTTGGATCACACAAGGAATTAGAACATCGTGTAAAAATAAACGTACTCTCTACTTTATTTCATCATAACATCATAACATCATCATAACATCATAACGTATCACCCGGTTTCCACGTCTACTTCTGAGAATTTAAAAGAATTTTAAGGAAAATAATAGTTCAGGCAAAAATAGTGAAAATAATGAGGATATTTTGAACGCTAGAAACAAAACTAAAGCAATGTGGAACATCGTTAAAAATTCGACCACGTCATCACGACATTTCGTAGAGAATGTTGTTTTAAAGGATAATGAAAGAGAAACAAGAAATCCAGAAAAAGTTGCGAATCCCTTCAACCAACACTTTTCTAGAATTGCGGTTGATCTCACGAAGGGACTAAAACCACAAAATTCAACGTCATATACTTCCCAAAAAAATTTCGGCACGATGTTTATTTACGAAACTTCTTCTAACGAAATCCTCAGAATAGTCAGTAAATTAAAAAATAAATATTCATCAGGTTTAGATGAATTTCCGGATTTTTTTATTAAAAACGTGTGCACCTGCCATTATACACCCATTAACTCACATTTTCAATGCTTCCTTGTACACAGAAATATTTCCAGATACTTTCAAAACAGCAAAAATTAAGCCACTTTATAAAAAAGGGAACAAAAATTAAATTCAAAATTACCGGCCAATTTCTCTTTTGTCAGTTTTCTCAAAAATATTAGAGAGGCGTTTCTATACGCGAATGGAAACTTTTCTCAGGAAAAACGAAGCGTTTTCAGACTCACAACACGGCTTCAGAAAATCAAAATCTACGGAAACTGCCATTTTTTCTTTCCTTAAAGATGTTGCTTCATCAATGAATCAAAATGAAGAACCCATTGGGATATTTTTAGATCTTTCGAAAGCTTTTGACGTTATTAACCATAACATCTTGCTCTCAAAATTACCTTCTTATGGAATTCGTGGTATTGCCCTAGATTGGATAACCTCGTACCTTAAAAATCGATCTCAAAGAGTAGAAATACCGTACTGGCATGAAAGGACATTATTTACTTATCTCTCCAATTCTTTGCCAATTGAACATGGGGTCCCACAGGGTTGGATCTTAGGTCCTATCCTCTTTCTGTTGTACGTAAACGATATGCCCTCATCTAGTCCAGTTCTGTTTGCCGATGACACGAATGTTCTTTACAAAAAAGAAACAATAAATAGTACAATTTCAGAAGTTTCAAATTGGTTTTGTAATAACAAATTAATAGTTAATGAAGGAAAAACGGTCTCAATGCAATTTTGCGTTTCAAATCGGCAATCGTATGCTCCATTGAAAATTAACAATATGCAATTAGCTGATGTTAAGGTAACAAAATTTCTAGGTCTCTCAATTCAATCAAACCTCAAATGGAATGTACATATAACAGAATTAAACACTAAATTAAGCTCATTATGTTATGCATTCAGAATTCTTTCTAATTGTGTCAGCCTTCATGCAGCTCGTTGCGTGTATTTTGCAAATGTACATTCCCGCCTGAGATATGGCATAATATTCTGGGGAAGCTCATCCTTTAGTTCCCAGACATTTAGATTGCAAAAGAAAATTATCCGAATAATGAAAAAATCCCATCCACGTGATCCGTGCAAGCCGCTTTTCATTGAGCTTGGAATCTTACCATTGCCTTGCCTATTTATTTATGAGTCTGTAGTATTTGTCAAAACTGACTTACATAACGCTGGGAACATATTTTCACGTAATACTGATATTTATAGTTACAATACTCGACGTAGAAATCATGTTTATCAAGTGTCAGTATCAACAGCTCACTACAAGGAATCCACATACAATACATGTACGCTACTTTACAATGCATTGCCAGATGAAATTAAACAATTAAAATTGGTACACAAATTTAAATTAAAAGTAAAATCTTTTCTGCTGCAAAACTGTTTCTATACAATTAGAGACTATACTGATCGCCAAAAAGAAACATAATGTTTACTTTAACAAAACCAAGATATAGTATAATGAATTAGTTTACATTTGCATTGTATAATTTAAAAAAAAGACTCAATATGCCTGTAACAAATAATGTACTTTCGGGTCAATGACCCCCATCTCGATCAGGTTTTTGTCCAGTTTCCCTGATCCATTGAGCAAATGCTGAGATGGCCCCTTCATTTGCTTCTGGACGTAAATGTAGTTTCACTATGCGCACGTTTTGTTGAACTTTCCTTTGCTTGTAGTGGTAGTAGAGCTTAGAGTGAGTTTCTATTTTGTTAACAATACAGAAAAATCAAGTCTGTTCGTTTTTTTTACCGTTAAAAATAAGTTTTCTATAATTTGGCAACGAAAATATCTAGTTTTTGGAATGTTAATCTCTCATTTTTTAAAATTTGTTATTATTATTATTATTATTATTATTATTATTATTATTATTATTATTATTATTATTATTATTAATCTTTCAACTATTAATAGTTAAATTGTTGGGAAGGGATTCTGAAACTCAAGAAAGCGTGCGCAGATGATTTTCTCCCCCATACGTCACATACAGTTTTTGACTAAATAAATAAATAAATAAAAGTTGTAATACACTTTTCACGACTTGTGAACATAAGTTTTTTAAATAATTCCCGTGTTTGACGTCAGACGGGAAAAGTGTATTAGAACTTTAAAAGAACTCTTGTTTCGCTACCCAGAACTCTAGTCAGAACTGTTGAAAATGAAATTTGAAACTTTGTTTCTCCAAACGGCGTCCAAAATAGTGAACCAAACTATTGTGAATAAATCCCGTGTTTGACGTCGGACGAAAAAAGTGTATTAGTACTTTCATTTGAATTCTTTGTTTGCTACTCAGAACTCTGATCAGAAGAAATGAATGATAATTTCGATTTTTTTCTCTCGATCTTCAAAAATAAGAACAAGAAAATATTGTATATTTCCCTTTATTGACGTCGTACGAGAAAATTGTAATGAAACTTTCTTTAGAACTCCTTAGCTATTCAGAATTTTTTTTTTAAGAACTGTAGAACTCTTTGACCTCTATCCTTACTTGTTATAGAAAATTTTGAATATTTCGACTTTTGCTCGCAGCCCTTTTTTGGATTTTAAATTTCTGTTTTTGTAATAATTTTCGTATTTTTGCGGAACTTTTTTTGAAACTTTTCCAGAACTCTAGAACTCTTTGTTCGCTACTCAGGACTCATAAAATATTTAGAATTTTCAAATTTCAGCCCGCCAACTTCACACACATCGCTCTTGGCTGTATTAATAAATTTACTTATTTACCCTTTGGTACTTCGATTTAACATGAGGAAGATACAGCTTTTTAGATGGGCAACCAGACAGCTGGCGCTGGAACGCTGCGCGGCGACGGAGAGTATCTCAGGGGATTACCCATATTCTGTCTTCGTCTGACTGCAACGTAGTTTTACGATTTTTGCTTGTTATTGAAAGTACACAAGTTCCGTCAATTATTGGCGATATTCAATGCATTGTTTATGATATTTGGAGAATTTGTTTTCATTTGATATTAGGTTTGTTGATTCAAAACGTACATTTGATGAGTTCATTGTGTAAAGGTGGCTGTACTGGATGGAAGTCCCTTAGTGTCCCCCGTGGCTGCAGGTTGGCCGACCAGCGATTTGCGAACGTTCTTGTGAATACGAATGAGTGACGAAGATCTTTTATTATTACCAAATATTCCAGGGTAGTGAAGTTTTTGAAATAAAATAATTGTATTTCTGTAAAAGGTGTCGAAGCAATAGTGCTTGTTGCGATGCCATGGAGTCGAATTTAAGTGCCCCGTGGAAAAGAAAGCCAGAACCACGTGCGCGGGAGGTGTACTAATCGCCCATTTTTTCTTGATACTTCACAGCGGGGGGTGCGGGGAGAGGCGGGTTCTGTCTACGTCACGGCAGTGCAGGGCTGTCAACTGTATTGACAGAAAACTCGACGTAATAACTCACTTTGGACTAGATAGCTATGAGAAACAACGGAAGATTTTTTAATTCTGAAGAAATAATTAATAGTTATAGAGATAATTGAGTAACAAGAAGGAACATGGTATGCATAGGTCGGTAGAAAGAGAGACCGAAAACTAGGAAGACCGCATTGGAAAGAAAGAAGGTGGGCAGCCCTGCAAACTGAGCCGTGACGTTTCGAGTGGAGCTCATATTTTCTACCGGGCCGTGCTATGCTGGGCTGAGCGAGGACTAGGGAGCTCGAGGATCAAGAAAAAGTGCGAGCATAGTATATGCCTTACGCGGACTCAAAGCAAAACATTATGTAAGTAGTGTTTTAATATAGACTTTTATTTCACTTCATTTTAATTTATTTGAATTGCGTACATTTTTACCTATATGTTCGATGGAAATGCAACCTTCAATCTGTTGGGGTACCTGCCGCCACTGTATCTAAGTGAAGACTCTCTTTGTATGCTGCAATTGGAGTAAATAATAAAGAAATAACGAAAAATAAACGAATTCTTTCATATTTCGATTATGCATTTAAGATGTTCTTTTGCGGCGTTCTCGCAGTATCTAAAATGCTTATTCGTTCTTTAATGGGATTAATTGAGAGTAAGTGTTTTTGTTATATCTAAAGTGTAAGGAAGAAACAGCAGTTGACCTCGAATTATGTTATTCTCACGCCCGCCCCTTCCGGTTAGCAATTGTCAATTTAAAAAAGCTCTTGGAAGTCGTCACAAAGTATGCAAAGCAATAGTCCTAGTTAGAGCCCAGTGTGAGTGAGAGGAAGAGAAGATAGATAGATAGAGATACCAAGATAGATGGATAGAGAGGTAGAGAGATAGATGGATAGAGAGAGATAGAGAAATATAGAGATAGAGACGTAGAGGTAGAGAGATAGGGAGAGAGATAGAGAGATAGAGGGAAATAGATAGAGAGAGAGAGAGAGACCGATGTTTTATTATTAACTTTTTTGGTTATACAATACTTTTTTTGTTGAAACAAAAAATTAAAATTTACACAGATGAAACGGTGATACAAACAATACACAAATAATACAGACACAAATACAAACACAAAGAATACAGACATGTACATCAACAATCATTATTCAGATTTAAACACAAATTTGTTAACTACTGTATGTTTACAGAAAACTGATGCAAGTGTGACGTACTAGGATGAAAACCACAGACGACTGTTCTGATTGATATATACAATATATTTACAGAATATTTACAATTAATGTACAAAAATTATAATATAAAAATATAAGTTCTCTTAGCCGCGAAACCCCGCGACCGTCCCCTAGGCCTCGCCCAGAACCACTGCTTCGGAAGCAGCAAAAAGCAACGCGAGGTGCGGAGCTGTCGGACATAGAGTCCCGTAACTACACCAGTTACATGGCTTGTCGCCAAACCGATCTTCGACCCGAAGATCACGTGCAATGATAGCACTGGAGATACCTCTCGTCTTTCGACACCCAGCGTATCCCGCGAGGCGCCTGTCGGCGCGGCCTTAAATATCCGACGGCTCGCCCCCACCCTACAAGCAGCGGGCGTCATACGGCTCGCTGGCCAGCCTTTCCAGGGCTGCAACCGACATCTCTTAAACTCACCTCCGCGCGCGTCCTTTCCAAGGAAATTCCAGCCGGGATTCCTAAGGGCTTTTCCAACGTGCGCGGCGTGGCGCCGCCGCTCTCCACCCCATCCACATCCGGCTTAGCGCGGGTTTCCCCGAAGCGGCCCGACGCACCGGCGCCGGACCAGGCGACGCTACACAAGTCTTTTGAAGGTTTTTGGATTTTTTCTTTTTTGATATTTTCTGGCATTGTATTGTAAATTGTAATCCTTTATAAAATATACTTTTTTGGGCATGTGCTGTTCTACTACCCTGAATATATAATTGATTTTTTTGCCTTGTGTTTATGTCATGAATGTCTGAAACATTTAATTTTCTCCCTGAAACATTTCGGTAAAATATTGTGCTCTAGCTTATATATGAACATAACTACATTTAAAGTTATTCTCTGTTCAACTGATAAAAATTGTAACATTTCTCTCATCAAATTACAGTTAGTGCATCACATTTTAGAAATATCCTTATAGTTCCATTTTGTTGCACTTGAAGCTTATTAATTTGTTCTTTATCTAATCCTATCATTAGAGTTGAACACAATTCTAAGTGTGGAGCTATCAGTGTTTTATAAATTAGTACTCTAGTAAATAAATTTACAAAATTACCTAATCTACCCATGAAATTAATTTTCTTTCCAGTTTTTTTATATGCTGAACATGGCTTTTAAAATTAAGTTTTTTTATCAATTATAACTCCTAAGTATTTAATTTCATTTACTTGTTTGATTTCTACATTTCGTGAATTTACAATTTTTATATTTCTCTTCAAAACATTTCTCTCATTATTTATGACCATAAATTTAGATTTTTCAATATTTAATACCAACTTGTTCAGGTATAACCATTTTTCTGTCCCTTTCACTGTCTGCTGCAATTTGTTTTTCACAACTTTTGAACTTTCTCCTTCTACATAAACCATTGTATCAGCTAATAACTGTACCTTGCAATTCAATTGACAAATTTTATTTAGGAAGCTTTTAATATCATTGTTATATAGAATAAATAAAACAGGTCCTAACACTGAGCCTTGTGGAATTCCATTTTCAATATCTATTTCAGAGGGAGAGATAGGGGGGAGAGTGAGAGGGGGAGAGAGAAGGAGAGAGGGGGGAGAGAGAGGGAGAGGGAGGGAGGGAGAGGGAGGGAGGGAGAGAGAGAGAGAGACGACCCATAAGGATCACGTACATGCCAAAAACCAAAAGTCAATGAACATAATCTACGTCGGTGGTGACAAAATAAAATGACTAAGGGAATGTTTTCCCTTGTAATCGTTGCTTGTAGGGACAGTTTTTATGAATCTGCGTTTGTTTGTTTGTTGTTGTTTTTTGCTCTAATTGAGACACATATATAAATTAACAATCTACTTGTTTTTATGTTTGGAAATTCTTTCAATTTAATTTTATGATGACTGAAGTGCTTTCGTCTCGTTTTAGTTTCAACAAAACTGAAGAACTTCTATATTAGATTATTTTAATCATGCAATATTAACAATAGTATTACAAACGTGTTGTAACCTTCTTGTTACAAACTTAAGACTTCGACTTGTTCAGCTCCGGACAGTACGTCAATCTTGATTTCTGAAAATTATGTAACTAATAAACATTTTATATATTCACATGGCAATGAGTGTTAATTATTGATGTGAGGTAAATATTTATTAAACAGCTCCATTGTACTGAAGCATCAGTACAATGACCAGCTAATTACGATTTCCAAGGAGGTACCAACCTTTTGTTTACTGGTATGCCCGAGAATGTCAACTTAAACCACCGTTGTTAACCCTGCAGTACTCACGTCCCGTTTCGTAACTCTAGTGATTGCGCGGGTTACATATGTTGTATATAAATTATATCTTTTAGTCATTATGAGTTTTGTAAATGTTTTCTGAACAAATACTTGGTTATCTAAAAACGTTTATTTGAATACGATGTGAAAGTCATTAAATTTTAACATACGCCATTTAAATCTACTGGAGTTGTCTTGCACGTGAAGAATGGTGATAAGCAATGTCTATTAACATACAGAATATTCTGTTTATCCATCGACAATTTATCATAATTAATTAAGCATTCGTGACAATAGTAAATGGTAATAGTTTATGACATTGACATACATCCTATTTCGTATTTCCTGCGTGACAAAATTCCTAACACCCATAGCGGTAGGGCTCACACGGATAACAACTGCAGCCCGACTAACGTTTTGAATTGTTTGAGAACATCATGATCGCGAAAGCTCTGAAAGTAGGATGGATGGTAAGAGGAATTTGTTACCTGACGCTATTGATACTCTGTCATATCATCTGTCTAAACCCAGTACAGGTTGCGCGCAAACAAAAATAAAACTTCTCGGCTGCACCTGAGGCTCACCCGAGTGCTCGAGGGTTAATCCTTGTATAAGATGGTTCTCATGAAATGACCGCATGGCAACATGACGCTTTGCTTGGCCGCTTGTGAGATTCGTGTCCAATCGCCGGGTGTTGTTGGGAGAGGTGGCGCAGGGCATCAGCTGACGTCACTGCAGGGCCTCTGACTGGAAGGTCCTGGGGTTCGAGTCCCGACGGTGGCAGGATTTTCGACAAGAGCCAGATAGCTAGGGCAAGTTCTGTCGTCTGGAGAATAATTCTAGCGGCCGACTGCTCTGATCGGTAGTTTTCCGTTGTTTCTCCTGTCAATATCAGGCGAATGTTGGAGCAGGCACGGAAATTGTGACGACACGGAAAGAATATCAAATTCCCTGTTCAAATTTTCTTAAAAAAAAAGACACATGTTCCTTTAAAACGTTAAGTGTTTGATGCAGTTGTATCACAGCCAAGAATTTCTACGTTGTCTTTGATATCCCATTGCGTTAACACATTCCAAACAGCGTTAGTGTGCTCTTTACCATAAGAATTCAGCAATTTTGGAAACCCGATGAGCTGCTGACTGTCCTCAAATATAACAATTGGAAGTCTTCTTTTGAGTTCCTGATATTTAATTCAGGCAACAGTTTACCATCCCAATGAACTGTCAAAATTTCAGATAAATAACTCTTAAAAGCAGATTTAATTTTCCTAACGTTCGCTTCTTTTCTTGTGTCTGATTCGAAGAATATACAGTGCTTCAGAGTATCGGGTCCAAGTGCCTCTGCTGTCACCTGAATAATGTATACAGAATCTCTACACTCAACTGACATCTATCTAAACCGTTAGTTTAGGAGTAATAAAATGTTTGATACCACACCTTGCAGCATTCTG
Source organism: Teleogryllus occipitalis (assembly GCA_011170035.1). Classification (NCBI taxonomy): domain Eukaryota; kingdom Metazoa; phylum Arthropoda; class Insecta; order Orthoptera; family Gryllidae; genus Teleogryllus; species Teleogryllus occipitalis. Next base: position 534,865 of record BLKR01000032.1, read on the forward strand.
TACTGATGTACTCTCGAAAGTATCTCCTAAAAATTCCCCAACGTTGATTTCATGTGAACTTCGAAGTTCGTTATCTGAACCTTCAGACGATAAAGGAGGTACAGGAGAAGATGTAGACACTTCAGACTGTTGTTTCTTTTTCCTTTCCTCTTCTTGTAATGTTCTTTGTCTCGCCTTTTCTTTTTTATCCGCGAGATTTTGGTCTACTCCTGCAAGATAGCTTTTACGGTTTGGCGCACTTGGCTGAAGTAAAAACATCCTGTCTTCTTCCAACGTAATCATTTGTAAAGCATTCGGACGTGCAATATCAAATAGATTGTTCAAATTATTTCTAAACTCTTCTTGATATTGCTTAAAAATAGCTTCACTCTTGTGTGCGTTTTTTGTCATTATTTTTTCAATCTGAATACAAGTTAATACGTTTTTGCGAACAATGCCAATTAGTTCTTGTCGAAATTCTTGTTTTCTCCCAACATATCACGCACTCACGAACCACAAGTTTAGCATTTGTACTGCTAATGTTTCTTCCCGTGTGTTATAAAATAAAACTTGAAGCTCTTATTTATTTGATGGTAAATTGTGTCCAGTTATTTGGTGTTTTATATTAGTAACTAATAGGGAACAGAATTTATTGAAATAAAAGTGTAAAATATGTACATACATATGTACTTATTTTTTCCAAAACATGTAAGAAGAAATAATAAGTATGTAAAATAAAAATTCATTATTGTGTTTAAAACTGTTCTCTACAAGCATTTTCCGCGCATAGAACATCGCTAATCAGTTCTTATCAAGCATTCTACTCTAGATTTCATCACACATAAGAATTTTATTCGAAATCCAAAATACGTTCATAGTGTATATTACAATGTTTACGGGAAACCTGTGTTCCAATGACTAGTAGAACCGTGCAGCCAGAGATGGATCGCGGGAGAGGGGCTTAAAGTGAATGCCCCCCACCACCACCAATCTAACAACGCGTAAGACAATTTTCTGTAAAAAATACTTGTTAGTTTTCGATCGAGTAACGAATGTTCTGTTGAAAATATGAGCAAAATCGTAGTTGAAATTACTTTTGTTCACAGAAATCCGCTCATTCTTGACTTCGAGTACACAGTAAGCGGGAGGAGGTTGACAATTTTGGCGAAGGGTGGTCATAGAAGCCCAGCAGCATTACATTTGATTTTCAAGAAAGATGATTCCGTAACTTATAATGTAAGCGCGCATCTGAAATGTTTTTTAGTTGCGACGTATAAATATATTAAAATATAATGAAATATGTAGTAGTACGTAAAATATGTAAAAATATGTAATTATACTAAAATATGTAAAAATATATAAAATAAAAATAGTTCCAATTTATTCAGAATGTCTTGTAAACTCAAAAAAATATTATTGAATTCAGGTATCTATTTCCTGTAAAAACATGTAATTACATGGAAATCCGTTCCCTAGCAATTAATATTATCACGTATTAAAAACACACGTTCCTCGACACTGCATATGACACTAACATATGACATTACGTTAGATTAGCGACCTGTAAACATGTGTGACACAATCGATTAAAATTCATTTACTGTTAGATTCGGGCCTGACTCAGCGTTGGATTGTAGGAACTTGTAGAATGCTCCAATCTCTACAAAATTTTGTATAGGCAAGTGTTAAGGTCATTCAAACAAAATTGGAGGGAGAGCGTTCAAAAGTTTCGAATTCGAAAAATTTGGTACACCCTGCTGTCCAGGCATCCCTGGTTAAAACCAACCTCACTACAATTCATTAGTCAAGCTAATGTTAACATTGTTATTTTTCTTGTTACTGTTAATTCATAAATTATTTTTATTGTTGTTTTGTTGTATTGTCATCAAGTAATATGTATTGACCAATATAACTCGTTATATACGATTGCAATTGTACAGAGTGATAAATGTACCCGTTCCAAATTGAAACCCACGAGTTGTGATGACCGCAAACCATGTCATCAAATATTTTAACCTGGTGTCGTGCGATCTCTTGATACCGCAAGGAAAAGTGAACGCGTATCCTTCTGTTCTCGTGAGTCGCAGGATGTTTTTGTTTATAATACCTTCTTACCTGTTTCTGAACTACATTCACACGCGGGGCTGCGGCTCGACTGTCAGCTGCTCACCATTGAGGGTCAGTTGAAGTTTCGGAGCGGCCACGCAGACTGCACACCAATAATAGTGGAAATTTTCTTACCACAACAAAGACATGTGAACGTGCTGGATGATCTCAAGAGTGTTTCCTGAGGATTCTACTTTCAATTATACAGTAAATTAGTCGATTGTGGAAATCGCTATTGGTATTGACAACGATGTGGACGATGATTTTGTCGTTGAATGTGAAATCGATGCAAAAAACGGAAAGAAAAAAAACGAAAAAAACGAGATGACGTAGAAGACATACAGAAATATTAGAAGAAACAGCAGCAGTGGAATAACGAAAAGAAAAAAGAGAGATGAATACTTTAAAGGAAAAACTGATTCTAGTCGCACAAGTGTCTTGGGATAAAAATAAGAAAAAAAAACACTTGAATGACACATGCACATTTTTTATTAATAGATCATTTTCGAGTAACGCTTCACTCTCGACCCTAGACTTTGCTCAGCTAGTTAACCACAACATTCGAGGTACCCGATTCATTTATTCCCTAATTTTAGGTGACAACAGTGTACTAACGCCGAAGCTTCTGATTCGCTGTTCCTTAGGTTATGGCGCTGACGTCATCACGTGACCTTAAAATGTCAGCTACATTGTAATATTATTCGGACCTTAGATTAGTTTTCGCAATTATTCATGTATAAGACTTCCAGGCAAAGTCGCGTAAACGTATTTCGCAGGAGGCAGAAGTCCGCCGCCCTTCACTCCTATTTGCGCTTGGACATTATCAGCGTACTACCTTAAGAAACTCGACATTTCTCGGGCACTTATTCATCATAATTATATATTCGATAGCAGGCGTATATGGCGTAGCCCGAGTTTTGCGTACATATGACACACTTTCTTCACGTGTAGGTGAACAACAATAAAGAATAATCAAATTTACAATTTTTAGTTAAAATATTTTTTTAATTTATTTACCAGTTGACCCGGTGAACTTCGAACCGCCATTTTTTGGTTCGCGAATATTTTCGAAAATTCCGTTTTCCAAAAAGACGTTTTTGCCCGCCTCGGTTTCACACGGGTGGTGTACAGTCGCCGACTAAGGAAACCAGTCGGATTATCAATAATTCCCACGCCACCCCTTCTCCCGCCGTCCCCCTCCTTTCGTCTCCTCTCCCGCTCCCTCCTCCGACCCCTCTCACACCCCTCTCTTCCACCACACCAACCTCTCAAGTCCCTCCTTTCCCATCTAACCCTCTCACGCCCCTCTCCGACCCTCTCTGCCACTCCACCTTTCTCCAGTCCCTCCTTCCGCCCTTCTCTCACCGCCCCCCTCCAAACCCGCTCCCACACTGCCCCCTCTCACGTCGCCCCCTTTCACCCCTCAGTCGCCCCCCTCGTTAACACAACTATAAACCTTTAAACACATCAAAACACAAGAAATACCGTGTTGCTGTTGCGAAAGAAACGGTAATTGTATATTAATTAATGTCAAACTATCCATCCTGTCAATATCTTTGAAGTTATCAACTGTTGGATGAACAACTGAACGTCAATCTGTCAATGTTTTGTTAATATATTGAAGATCTCTCACAATCTTCTGTCTCATTCACTCACTCACTTTTCATATTATGAGATTTAAAAAAAAATCTGTTCGATTTTTTTAAAAATGTTCTTTTATAATAACCTTTCCCTCACACACACACACACACACACACACACACACACACACACACACACACACACCAACAAAAAAAAGAATTATCCAATTTCATGCAGTCGTTCGGAAGTTATGCGCTTACGTACATTTGATTGATTGATTTTTTCGTGTTTCCGGGCGCGTCAACTGCATTGATCATTAGTCCGGTTAGTGTAGTGCATTTTTTCGCGGGAGATGGAGGTGATCTTCCCCCGCTGGATGGCGAGATCCGGCGCCGACCTACCGTCGGCTAGTGGGGTTTCCCCCGAACAAGGACTCTCCCACCAGCGGGGCACCGCTCCTGCCGAGACAAGCTCTAAGCTCCCGACTGGTCTCCAAGCATATGTGGTAGTGTAGTGCATGTTAGTGTGTGTGTGTAAGGGGAGAGGATAGGACAAGGAAGAGGAAGGACAGATCACAGGCCCGTTTGGTAGGGTACTGCTCCGGCATTCGCCTGGTGTTGATCGGAGAAAACCGTGTGTCCCCTAGTCAGGTCCTTAGATTAGACATTAGATGTCCTTAGATTAGACACGTTCTTTTATCACAAGAAAACTGCATCAACATATCGTTCCCCCTCCCTCCAACTCTTGTTCCCCCTCCCTCCAACTCTTGAAAATCTTGATTTCGAGGTATTGGAGCATCCCGCTTAGAGTTCCAATCTTGTCACGTCTAATTACTATCAATTTGCTTCTTTTAATAGGGTTTTTACAGGCCGATTAGAAGCCTCCGACCTTCAGGTGAGAACGCAGTACATGCATGGCTAGCACTCAATCAAAAATTCTTTTCTAATGGGACGGTACCGGAAAGCTGGTGCTATGTCGGACCATGTACATTGAAAAGCAAGGCGCGTATTTTGAAAAATGATATTTATTGTGAATTTTGTACTGTTCTTATCATAATTATAAACATTGATTGTAGCTACTTATTGACTTACCGTCATAATACCCGCTACCTCGGAAGAGAGAAATTTATGTAATGCTGCGCGAAGAAAACGCGAATTTTCGGCAGAAAAAGACTTATTACAGACCTCCGGTAATCAAAAAGATAAATCCAGTAGCTAAATTTAGAAAAAATCATCTAACACGAGGTGTAGTCAGAATCGATGTTTTGTGGCTTCTTGATACCGAAAAATCGATTGACGGCATAACGTCTGTCCCTCTGTCTGTGAACACCGCTACTGGTTAAACTGTTCAGCGTATTTTCTCCATAATTAATATTCCCCAATCGATCTGGCTGGTATCGCAGCCCCGTGAATTTAAAAACAATATTTTAATTTTGGTGGTATGATGTAATATTTGAGGGTACATGAATCCCCTAGAACATTTTCAAAATTTTAAAGAAAGGGGCTGCATCGTTATTGATTAAATTTTGTTGTTGTATAGTACAAAGAATGTTTAAGTAGCCTAAATAAATATTTAATTAGGTAGTATTTTCATTAAAAACTGATTTTTCAAAAATTCAACTTTTTTCGGCCTTTTTCTACAACTAAAATATTAAAGATCGAGCTTTTTTCCCTTAATAAAATCAGTTCCTTACAGATATGTTTTGAAATAAGGTCATGTACAATTTTTCGAAAATATGAGTATTTTTCGTGTAATTTTGCGTGAAATGTAGGCAATTTTTAATTTTGTTTACTATTTTTTCTCAAATCTGTTCCATCGTGTTTGATGAAATTTTGTAGTTAGATAGTCTAAAGGGCGTTTAAGAGAATTGTGCAGGACTCATGCTGCCTGAAAACTCTGATTCTTTAAAAATTGAAACAATTCAGAATTTTTTCGGCGTTCTCCTACAATTACAATTATGAAGATACATTTTTTTCTTAATGAAATGAGTGTATCAAAACACCTTCAAATGAGGTCATGTTAATTTTTTTGAAAATATGGTTATTTTTTGTGTAATTCGGCGACAAATATAGTCGCCGGCTCCCAGTTTATTGTGCTTCGTAAACCTAAAATGAATGCATTTATTTCATTTATTTTTATTTTACGTCAAAAAAGTTAAAACTGCGTATGACGTGATACATAGGGAGAAGTGAATTCTGTGCACATTTTCAAAATTCTGTGATCCCTACACTTAAGTCATATGCTACATGAATTTTGATTTTTTTTTAAAAAAAAGCTCCCATGTAATAAAATCTATTTTCAAGGATAAATAAGCAATAAATTTTGGGCTCTTATCCATGATGTTCTTCGTCAAGGAATAATACTTCCTGCCGCAACGACATGGAAACGATAATTTGAATAACTATATTTCCCACTGAATTCTAGAAGACGTGTACAGATAATGAAGTTACATTTATGTTCAGAAGCAAAACAAGGGGCCCTCTCAGCATTTGCTCAATGCATCAGGGAAACTGGACGAAAAACCTGATCGAGATGGGGGTCATTAACCCAGAAACTGCGATACAATACTTGTTACATATTGTTTAGAATAGATATTATCACGGACCGGGGTGTCCCTGAATTAGACGAACCTATAACCTGGAATGAAGTAAACAGGGCTATGCTAGCCATGAATAATAAGAAGGCAGGCGGCGCGGACGGCATTCCGACAAAATTTATTTCGGAATTGTGGCACATAGACCCAGAGAGTATTCTGGATTTATTTAATGCAATAGTTGATTCCGGATCGTATCCAGAAACGTGGAGTACAGCGATCCTCCAACCGGTCTTTAAGAATAAAGGTGATACAAATTGCCCACATAATTATCGCGGAATTAGTCTTTTACCAGCGCTGAGCAAACTATTTTGTAAAATACTCAACGGGCGACTGAGTGAATGGGCGGAAAAGCACGGTAAAATATCAGAATTGCAAGCAGGCTTTAGGAGAGGCTTCGCGACTACCGACAATATCTTTGTGTTAGATACCCTAGTAAAACAGGCGCTTGCGCGTAAACGGGGCCACTTATATTGCAGTTTTGTAGATTTCGAAAAGGCGTTTGACTCCATCAATAGGAAAGCTTTATGGCAAAAACTTAATGGGCTAGGCGTCTCACGTAAAGTTTTAAAAGTGCTGCAGAGCATGTACGAAGACGTAAATTTCTGTGTCAGGTGCGGTGATGGAAGTACAACGCGAAAAATAAAATCGACAGTAGGAGTAAGACAGGGCTGTCCTCTCTCACCGCTATTGTTTATCTTGTTTATAAACGATTTATTGACGTGGTTACAGGAAGCGGATACATCTGCACCGGAAATTGAGGGCCTGAACATTCCCGGACTACTATATGCTGATGATTTAGTTTTATGCTCGGAGACTATTGACGGCTTACAGAAAAGTTTAAATCTCTTAGAAACGTATAGTGAAACATGGGGATTGAAAGTAAATATTCAAAAAACTAAAGTAGTTGTCTTCAAGAATGGATTTATCTGGGGTAGCAAAGAGAAATGGTTTTACGCTCAGGACGAGATCGACCGGGTTAAAACATTTACATATCTTGGGGCAAAATTTTCCATGAATGGGGGATGGAATAATCACATAGTGGCGGCGCACAGTAAAGGAAGAATTGCGCTCAAAGAAATCGTTGGCGCAGTGCGCAGGGTTCCGGAATTGTCTTTAAAGGTGTGCGATACAATGTTTAAATCGCTAGTTCTCCCAGCAATGAATTATGGTGCAGAAATTTGGGGAGTGGATAGGATAGATCGACTAGAAAGCGTCGAAACAGATTATTTCAAATTAATTCTCGGAGTCTCAAGATTCGCAGCAAATGCCGGAGTCCTAAGAGAGGTCGGTAGTGTAGGAATTTGGAAAGATTTTAAAATGAAACCCATTAAACTTTGGATTAAATTAGCAGGTGAACAGTCTGACACACTTATACATAGATGTTTTCGAGTGCAGTTACAGGGAAGCAACCAACGCCACTGGTCGTATAAAATTAAACTGCTACTGGAACGTGCAGGTCTGGGAGACGTTTCTCCGGAGATGGTGGGAGATAGGGGAACACGTGAGATAGAACGGCTAATTTCGGGTAGACTTGTGGATATTAAAAGGCAAGAGATCCTGGCAGCAACGGCCGAAAAACGTTCGCTAGTTGCGCAAATTCACGCGAGTCCGTTATGGGGTTGCGAACGTTACGTAAACACACTGCGAAAGGACGCAAGAGGGGGATACGCTTGGTTCAGGGTCGGGGGTGGATGCAACGTAGATTAAAGGACTCTAATGGTAATGGCATCTGTGTGCTTTGCGGTGATAGGGAAGACTGGATCCACATCCTTTTAATTTGCAATGCGACCGAAACTTGGAGAGGAAAATGGATGGGAATGGGAAATTACTACTTCCAACATAGGAACGTAACGCTCGCCCAAAACATTCTAGGTGATAAAAGATCTAACTTCATGAAAGAATTAGGAACATTTCTAGGAAAGGTTCGGACCATTAGAGAAACTGAAATTAGGGAGTGGGAAAACAGCACTGGTTAGTACGAGCAGAGCCTAGACTGGAGAGAAATAAATAATAAATCAATAAACTAACAATAATTAGGTTAGTCAGTAAGTTATGTTAGGTTAGTAAACAGTAAAAAAAAAAAAAAAAAAAAAAAAAAGTTATAAGTTTTAGTCAATTGCTAAGTATAAGTAGATAAATAAGTCAATAAAAATAAATAAATTAACTTATAATAATTAAAATAAGTTAAATAAATTAAAATTAAATTAATTAAAATAAGTTAAATAAATTAAAATTAAATTAATTAAAATAAGTTAAATAAATTAAAATTAAATTAATTAAAATAAGTTAAATAAATTTAAATTTAAATTAATTAAAATAAGTTAAATAAATTAAAATTAAATTATATTAAAATAAAATAAAAGGAAACGGTTAAAATAAAACACATTAGGAGGCGAAGGGAAGTAGGAATCGGAAATGTTAGGGCAGAGGCGTTGGTGCGGACGATTTTCTGTGGTGCTGTTTGTTTTCAGGTGCGGAGGAGGCCAAACACTGGAAGGAGAATGCCTGACGCCCGCGCCAAATAAATAAATGGATTAAAAACCGGATAGATTAGCATGTACTCGGCTTCTGACGGCAGGTTTTTCCCCCTTCAGGGGTTTTTTCCTCAGCCGTACCTTATGGTCTCTTTTCCGCGGCTTTGATGCGAAGGAGAGACCATTTGGGGTGAATACCAGAAATCGAAAGGTTAGAACGCTGTAGAATGTAGGTATTGTAATGGCTTAAAGGCCTTCGGCCTAGCCACATTGCATCAAGATTTTTACTTTGCCTGTAATAATTACCTATTAAATAAAAAAAAATATTGTTTAGAATTATGCAGTCCAATGGTAAATAATACATTAAATATCACTGTTAAAATTAATGTTACTTTTCTTGTGATGCTCTAATTGTATAGAAACAGTTATGCAGCGGAAACGATTTCACTTTGGATTTAAACTTTTCTATCGAATTAAATCGTTTAATGTCATCTGGCAAAGCGTTGTAAAATAATGTATATGTAATGTATGTACATTTTTTGTAATGAGCTGTTGATACTGTCACCTGATGAATATGATAGTTATGTTTAGAAAAAACACTCACTTTCCAAACAACAAGTTTATTTACACAGTAGCGGACATATTTACATAGAAACGGAAATACTTACAAGAAAATGGAAATATTTACAATAGCGGTCAGAGAATTATTTTGCCTAATGCACACTCTAACAAAACAGTTACTCCTATCTGCGTCTCCCGCTCTGTCTGCTCCGTCTCTGGCAGCGCTCGCTTATCAAGCAGCCGGCGCCGTAGCCTCGCTTCACGGCCACCGGCTCGCCGTTAATTTCTCATTGGCCGGGCGTCTTTGCCGGTCTGATGCCCAGCCGTCACCCGCCGCCGCTGCCGCCTCGCGCTGCTTTAGGCGCGCTCTTCAACTTTGTCGCACAGCCGCATCAATATCTACGTCGAGTGTTATAGTAATAGACTTCGGCATTTTCTAAAAATATATTCCCGCCCTTAAGCAAGTCATTTTTGACAAAAACCACTGATTCGTAAATAAACAGACAAGGTAATGGTAAAATTCCTAGATTAATGAAGAGAAGCTTACAAGAATCACGTGGGTGGGATTTGGTTATCATTCGTACAATTCTTTTTTGTAATCTTAAAGTCTGGGAGCTATAAGATGTATTTCCTCAGAATATTATGCCATGTCTCAGGCGGGAATGAACATTCGCGAAATATACACAACGAGCAGTATGAAGGCTGACTGAATTTGCAAGAATTCTGAACGCGTAGCATAATGAACTTAATTTTGTGTTTAATTCATTTAAATAGACGTTCTATTTAAGGTTTGACTGAATGGAGAGGCCTAAAAATTTTGTTACCTTAACATCAGACACTGGTACACCGTTCATTTTCAATGGAGCACAGAATTGTTTATTTGAAATGGAAAACTGCATTAAAACCGTTTTATTTTCGTTTACTGTTAATTTATTTCGGAACCAATTTGAAACATCTGATATTGTACTATTTACGGTTTCTTTATTGCAAAGGATGTTCGTATCATCCGCAAAGAAAACCGTTCTTCCGTTTCGAATCGTCGAGAGCATATCGTTTACGTAAAGTAGGAACAGAATAGGACCTAAAACCGATCCTTGAGGAACTCCACGTGCAATGGGCAAAGAGTCGGAAGAGTGCGTACGTAATGTTCCATCAATCCAGTTAGGTATTTCCACTCTCTGAGATAGTTGATTGAGGTACGAACATAACCAATCTAGCGCAATACCACGGATTCCATATGAAGGTAATTTTGAAAGTAAAATGTCATGATCAATGACGTCAAAAGCTTTTGAGAGATCTAAAAATCATCCAATAGGTGCCTCGTTTTGATCCAATGATGAGGCGACATCTTTAAGAAAAGAAGATATTGCTGTTTCCGTTGATTTTGATATTCTAAATCCATGTTGGCAATCTGAAAGCGCGTCGTGTTTTCTGAGAAAGGTTTCCATTCGTACGTAAAAAAAGTCTCTGTAATATTTTTGAAAAAACTGATAGAAGAGAAATGGGCCGATAATTTTGAATTTCATTTTTGTTGCCGTTTTTGAAGAGCGGCTTAATTTTAGCTGTTTTGAAAATATCTGGAAACGTTCCAGTGCATAAGGATGCATTAAATATGTGAGTTAACGGGTGTATAATGGCATACGCACAGGTCTTTAACAAAGAATCCGGGAATTCATCTAAACCGGACGAATATTTATTTTTTAGTTTACCGATTTTTTTGAGAATATCATAGGAAGAAGTTTCGGAAACGTACATCTTGTCTAAAATTTTGGGTGAAATGTCTGAAATGAAATTTATATCGTTATATTTTAAAACAATATTCTCTACAAGGTTTCTAGTTGATTTGGTCGTATTTTTTATTGTATTCCTCATTGCTTTTGTTTTGTTATTTGAGTTCAAAATATCCTTATCGTGTTTCATGGTTTTAGCCTGCCTTATGACTCTTCTTAACAATGATTTGTATTTTTTTAAAGTAGATGAGGAAATCTTGAGATACGTTATGACGTTTGGAAATGAAAGAAAGAATTCGCTTCTTTTTACAAAATGACCTAATCCCTTGTGTTATCCAAGAATTGCTTTTCGTGAAATATTTAATTTTCTTTTTTGAAGAGGAAAGCAAGTGTTGAAATGAAATGAAAGAGTTGAAAAAAAAATTGTATTTGTCGTTTGTATCAACAGTATTATCAACCGCTTCCCATGACTCCTGCATAAAGTAATCAATGAATAATTTTATTTTACTTTTAGTAAACAATCTAGTCATACGTGTATTATTTATTGTGCCAGTGTTCGCATTTCTTATAATGGCAAGAATTTGTGCATCGTGGTCACTGTATCCTAAATCTTTTGTTTCAACTTCATATCAAGTAGTAGTTTTGTTAATTATAATTTGATCAATTGCCTTCATCGCATTTAGTGTGATCCGTTTAGGTACTACATTAATTTTAATGTCTAAATTGAAGGAATTAATTAAATTGAGAAACTTTTATTTCTCGCAAGATTCGACCAGAAAATCAGTGTTAAAATCTTCCCATACAACAATGGATTCAAAAGAGCGATTGCTGACTTTGTTAAGTGTTATCTCCAGTTTTTCTAAGAACCAAATATAATCTGCAACTCTCTTTGTTGGAGGTCTGTAGATGCAAAGTAATATCACTTTTAGCGAAGTAAGATGTATAACAGAAATTTCGAAAACATTTTCAACGGAATACACATTTAATTCCGCCAAGGAGATATAATCAATATTATTTTTAACGTAAATACAAGAACCCTCATACGTAGGATGATGATGCTACGCAGTTGGATGCTGCATAAGTTAGAATTTTATATTATTTCATATTTCTTTGTTTGTTTCTTACTTTTGACCTTTTGTAGTACGTTTTAAAATTGATCTTTTATAAACTATTTAAAACCTATTTTAAATTGTGTCTTTTAATTGTGTTAAATGTGAAAAAGAATAGATGATTTCGCTTTTTTTAATAAGACGTATTTGATTTGATTTATTTGGTCAAAAACAAACAGTAAAAAACCATGTACGACGTATGGGGGAGAAGATTATCTGCGCACGTTTTCTTTAGTACCAGAATCCCTTCCCAACATTGTAACTGTAAATAGTTTATGAAAGATGAATGAAAATTTTAATAATAATAATAATAATAATAATAATAATAATAATAATAATAATAATAATAATAATAAATAATAATAATAATAATAATAATAATATTTTAAAAAAGAGAAATTTGCAACATTTGAAAAACTAGACATTTTGGTTTCCGAGTAATAAAAAACCTACTTATAACTGTAAACGAACTGCAAATTTGATTTTTCTGCATTGCTAACAATAGGCAACAACTCACCCTCAGCTCTACTCCTACTACTACAAGCAAAAGGAGATCTTAACAAAATGAGCTCACAAAATCAGGAGTATCAACGACAATAAGCCACTCTTTTACGCGCCCTTTATGCTCTTCGAGAACAGAGTAATCAAAAAATTTGGAACCTTTTTTTTGAAAATTTCGAAGGGGCTTTATGTAAAGTACCCCCCAAAATTATAATATCGGTTTCAAATTCCAGGGACGATGTCACGCGACTGGCCCCGACATCATCCAGAACGATTTGGAGTAACAATGTTGGAGAAACTCGGCTGAACGGTTTATGTATCCACCAGCGTTGTGCACAGACCGAGAGACAGACAGACGTTTTGTCTTTAATCGATTTTTTGGTATGAAGGACGCACAAAACATGGATTCTGGTGACACCACGTGTTAATAGAATTTTTTCCCCTATATTAACAACTGGATTTATCCCCTTTTCCGTTATCAGGGCCCGGCAATAAGAGTTTTTCTGTTGAAAATTGGCCGTTTTCTGCGCACGGTTACAATACTTTCTCTTCTTACGTTAGTAAGTGCCAAAAGGTCATAAACAGTAGTTCAAATGCCCGATACTTAGCATATACTACACTTGTTCGTCCTATTTCAGAATGCAGAGCGGCATGCTGGCACCAATGATGTATATGATATATATCTTATACATCATTGGCTGGCACCCGTACAGAAAAGGGCAAATCGAGGCGTTAGATAAAATAAAAAAAGTAAAATAAAAAACGACCGGAAAGTTTGTAAATCATAGGTGCCCTCTTGATGCACGAGAGGAATTGTAGTCCTTATTTAAGAGAAGCGAACGGGCGCGTTTATGCGTATTGTACAAAACACAGGGGACACAGCATGGGCAGATATCGGTAAAAGATAACAGAACCACATTATAAAAGCAGAGGAGACCATCCTTGGAAAATACGATGTCGAAAACAAAGAACTGATATTGGCAAGTTTGCTTTTGTAAATTGCACTATAATAGATTGGAACAAACTACCTGCAAAAGCACTAGAGGCTCTTCCTTCTAATGTAGTCAAATTTAAAAATATTCTTAATTCCGTCTAGATCATCACTAACAACACTGGTTTTTTAATCCTTCTTCTTCTTCTTCTTCTTCTTCTTCTTCTTATTATTATTATTATTATTATTATTATTATTATTATTACTAGTAGTGCCCGTGCGAATAATTCGCACGGAGTTCAATATTTTTAAAATTCCCTTAATTACAATTTTCTTTTATATATACTGGGAGTTAATTTTTTTATGTATACAATTTTTAGCCACTGCATCTAATTCAACATTGTAATTTAAGAGTTTTTATCGCAGCAGAATGTTCCAATTTTCTTTAACTCACATTCTCTGTAGGACACTGACAAATCAAAATGTATGAATAATGGGGCATGATATAATTAATTCTTCCCAAATACAATAACAATTCTTCCCAAATACAAATAAAAAGCCGGCGGCGCTAGCCGAATGCGTTTACTACGCTCCGTGAAGTCACGAAGGTTAAGCGCATTCGAGACTCGCGGGTTCGTGGTTGGGTGACCGGCCAGGAACCCCGGGACCTAACGTCGTCGAGCCCCTGGCCGAAGGGATAAAAGGCAATGACTGACTGCGACGTGACGAGACTTGACAAAGATTAAAAGTAAAAAGCACTTTAATGGAGGATTACTCCCCCAGTGCTAAAGCGCTCAACGCCACTTAACGGGGCTTGGAGACGCGTTGCGTCAAGATGGAGACGCAACAAATAAAAAAAAAACAAAAAAAACAATAATTTAAGTATAAATAAATTCAAAATATCAATAACATTCATGATAATATTGACTAACACGATCAATAACAGGACAAAAATCAATAACATTTATTGTTGAAAATTACAATCCATGTTCAAAAATCCATCACTAAAAATAAACTATAAAAACCAACAAAGAAAAAATTGCCACAATAAATAAATAAAGCCTTTTTTGCTCGCGAGTGAATATAACTTACCACTTTCATTGAATTGGTCCTTCCCTTGAAGAATGGATATGAACACATTTATTAATAACCTAACCATGGTGGAAATAATTATTTCCACCATGAAACTAACATAACCTAACCTTTAACCACTGGTAAACCGCACTGCACGCACATGAAACTATGCTATCCTGCTGCACCAAGATGGATGCAGAATTAAGCCATGTGCTCGTAAAAAAAGCTTGTACCTACCAATTCAAAATATCAAATATAAGACACTAATATAAAAATTGCACAGAACTTATCTCTGCGTGCGATGTAATCGGATACAATATACTAACCTTCGCTGTTAGCCAAATTCGCTGCCAGGGTCCGAATAACATGTTTCAAATATCACCGTCCAAAAAAGTTATATCCAAAGAATAACACTTCCAAGGAAATGAGGAGGTAGGGGCAGCTTAAATATTGGTAATTTCCATGCAAAACTGATAACGAACGTGAGAGAGTATTTCAATGAGAAAGCCTTGTCATCCCAGCTATACAGAGTAATACAGCAAGTAGACGAGAACTATACACCACTCAACCTTAAACAACAAAATGTATTACACGAACAATCAACACAAGCCGAGGACTTAGAACAATGGAAACAAAAAGAACTACATGGTAGATATCCTACAGAAATAGCCAAATCAAATGTTGATGCCTGTTTGCCGTACAAGTGGCTTAAAATAGGATATCTCTACCCCGAGGCTGAAGGATTCTTGATAGCAATCCAGGACCAGGTAATTGCAACACAAAATTATCTCAAGCACATTATTAAAGACTCCGAAGTGCCTTCTGATATCTACCGTGCTTGTGGTGTAGGCCAAGAAACGATCCAGCACATTACTACGGGCTGTAGTATGCTGGCCCCAACGGATTATAAACAGAGGCACGATATGGTAGCACGAATCATCCACGCCAAACTTGCAAGGAAATGTGGAATTGCTGGAGAATTTGATACACCCCACTACAAGTTCCATCCACAAAATGTCATGGAGAACATCTATAAACTATACTGGGATCGAAGCGAGACCGACAGAACAGTCCATCATAACAGGCAGGATGTAATACTCTGGGATAAATATTAGAGAAAAGTATGGCTGATAGACATAGCAGTTGTAGATACCAGCAACCTCGACACAACACACAAAAAGAAAACTCAAAAGTACAGAGAACTTACACAAGTTGTAAAGGAGCAGTGGCATGTATTGGAGGTGGAGATTGTACCGATTATCCTCTCAACAACAGGTGTGATACCTACTGCCCTGAAGCACTCTATGAATAAACTGGGGATCGAGACGAGAATTATCATCAATTTACAGAAAGCTGTGATCCTAAGCACGTGTTCTTTAGTCAAAAGATTCATGGGTTCCTAAATAAAATTGTGTTAAAGAATTATTTACGTTTTAAGTTATAAACTAAGTGATTAAATGTATATTTGTAGAAATGTGTACCTTCTAATTAGTTCTTATAATAAATATATATTTGTTAAAAGTAATGTACAACGGAAATCATGTTTTGATAGAAATATCTGTAAGACTCCTCAAACATGTACCAGAAAGCTGTGAAAAAATAAATAATAATAATAATAATAATAATATGATAATGTCCCTTATTCAGTGAAATGTAGTGGAGGGGAGTGTAGTGTGACATACCAGACTGTCACACAATATTTTGATGGGAATTGGGGACAAAAATTTATTAAATTCATCGTGAAAAGTGTAAATGTTGAGGGCATAGGCATGCAGGCATAAATAAACATAGCGCGGCAAGTAACGGACAGAAGATTGTGATATAAGGGCATGTAGGATTGGTGGTAAACGGGTAATGGGGTAGAAGGAAACTCAAGATTGTTTTGTAAAACAAGAGACAAGAATGTGTGAAAGTTATCGAGGGTTGAACTTTTTGTAATATTAGAGAGATGAGCTTTAGACAGCGTACCGTACACATCGTACTGCAGAGGTTATTGTAAATGATGGATGCGGGACTTGGTGGAATTTTGCGGGAAATAATTGAGCAGTGAGGACTTATATTTTGGGTGCGTAATTCTATTTGGAACTTTTGAATAATTCTGGCACCGGGAGTGCGCAAATCGGACTTGAAAATACGGATGTGAGAGCAGGGAAGAGAAGCTCGAGACATATCTTGTAGTTTAGGGGATGAACTTTATATTTTATCGCGTTAAAAGTTGGAGGAATTAATTAGAAGAAATAGACTTTCGTGTATCGTGGATTAAGTAAAACGTGGCAGTCTTGGAGTTAGTGCTCATCCGTGGCAAAGAATAGGGAAGTAAGTGAAACAATAAGTTGAGGAGGACATTGACCCGTCAGCTGACCGAGAACAAGATACAAGAGAGAAGATTGGTCGGAGCGGTGGATTCTTCCTGACCTCATCGTCCAAGAGCGCATGGATATCTAAAATAATAAGAATAATAGCCCTATAGACAATTTTTACGATCGGTCATGACCAAGGTGACATTTTATGTTAAAAAGTATTAATCGATGAATAAACTTATAACGTTCTCGTTCTGAAAAAGAAAAGCTGATTATCATTTCTTTAGCATCTTGTACAATCCACAGTTTAATAATTTCTTTCCAGAAACAAATTTTCATATTTCCTGCTTCTTCCGTATGGAGAGCGGATCGAATGATAGTTTGCTAGGAAGAAAGTAAGTACGATTATTTTCGTAAGAACCCAACCGGCAGAACTAGTAGGATAATTATTTCCCTTTAGATGTGTTTGCGGGAAATTTAAAATCGCAACCCCTTCCTGGCGCCCAAAAATGATATAAATTCGGAAACCGGTTGCATAAATAATTTGACAGAAACGGAGAGCCTTTCAGTAGTGTAGGGAAGGGGAGTGCAGTGTAGTGTAGTAAAGTGGAATTGTGTTAGATAAGCTATAAGTCATTTTAGAGATAACTAGAAATTAATGAGAACTAGGATATCAACCTCTAATTCTAATTAAAAAAGTTTGTAATAATTTTGTAAGTGTTCTAATTCTAATTGTAAACATGCTTGCCACCGAGCAGTAGCTAAAAGGTTTAGTTCCAAAGCCACCGAGCAGTAGCTCAAAGGTTTAGTTCCAAAGTCACCGAGCATTAGCTCAGAACTTTAATAAATCTATTTATCTAATTGCATTCAATGCAAGCAGAAATTACGCGAAAACTACTCATTTTTTCTGAAAACTGTACGCGACCAGTTTTTAAGTTCTCATTTTTAGGACAAATTTAATTTCAGACCAAACTATCCATCTTTAATATTGTACTTATGCGATATCAATTTTTAAGAGTAAGACAATAAGAGTTTTTCTGTCAAAAAATCGCCGATTTCCGCCGCACGATTACAATATTTTTTCACTACTTACGTAGTAAGTCAAGTAAAAAAATGGTAGGATAAAGAAGGTAATAACAAAGGTCATTTTCAAACTTAACATGTATCGAGGTCGATGTCGATGGATATAGGAATAAGGCAGCATTTTAAACTTTTCTAGTACAAAGACAGGGGAAGGTTGAACATTTTCTCTGTAATACATCAATTCATAAATCGGTACAAATTTGCTCAACTTCTTACCTAGTATATCGGTGTACCAAAGAATAAAACAAACTTCTATACAGTCTTAAAAGAAAATAACTTTGTTATCAATGTACAAAAGTAAAATAAGATGTAGAAAAGTACATAAAAATATAATAATGATTTACTCATAAGTTGTGTCGACAGCAATACATATCTGCAGTAATGTGTTTAAGAGCCAACGAATTAGCTGTATTGTTTTGTGGCGCTATAGTTGCCTACGGTGCAGTATTGGGTAATGAATATCTTACAAAAGTTGAGAAATAATATCACAAAATTTGTTGAAAATAATAAATGAGTAATATAAAAATCTCAAAATATCTGTAACTAGAATGTCTGCTGAACCTTTTGCTACATATTTCCTGGTTCCATGGGTTATTTGTTTATCATTTCTAGAAAGGGTATCTAAATTCAACTGCATTATGATGAAAAAATAAGAAAACAGATGTGTATTTTTTATCAATGATCAATTTATTCTAAAAAATATCATATATAAATGTACTCTGCGATTACAAATATATATGAACTAAAAAACATTTGAATGAAAGCATTCAAAGACGTTTCAAAATATTTCAAGAGTAAATTAAATATTTATAATATAGCTGCAGAAAAAGATAATATTTCTAAGTCTTAGAAGTGTTAGTAAAATACTTTGTTGTTGCCACTCAAGTATGAAATTTATATAAATATATTCACAATTAATTTTTTTGTTTAAATCACATTTCATTTACGTATCAAGTTTTTCTGTTGAAACATTTTGAGTCATGTTGATCACTACTAAACATTTTATTTTTCTCTTGGTTTAAAGAATGTTTTGTGGCCACTTGCAGGCATTAGGCGCATACCTTTAGCATATTTTATGGTTCCATCATTGCCATCTTTACGACTTAGTTCAAAGTTCGCAACCATGTAGATCAGAGCAAGCTTTATTTCCAGCAATGCAAATCGCTGACCTAGAACAAAATTAACTTAGAAAAATACAAGAACTATTTTATTATTTGTTCTTCAGATGGAATTTCCCCACCAAAAGGTTAAATTATAATATATATTATGATAAGCCAAGAACCCCAGGTTTAATTTGAATGCTAAAATCGGCATCCAGCGTTAGTAATAATGGTATTGTTTGCAAACTCCAAAGTCGAAGAATCCGCTTTGTTAGGACAACCTATCAACAAAGTGTAATATTCCATGCTTTGTGTCATAGCGCTGTGCAGATGGACACGGCCCCGAACACATTATATGCAAAAGGTGTGGAGAGGGCAATGAAAGCCGTGATTTTGTAGAAGGGCGCAAGGAGTCACTCTCTAAAAAGATATTGAAGTGTGCACACGTAAGCGGTTGGTGAGGTGCGAACGGATTTTCATCAAGGCTGGTTATTATTTAAATTATGTGGGATTATTTAAGTGAGGCGGGAATTTGTTTAGTCTGATAGCTTTATATTGTTTAAATAGTAGTATAGAATTATAATTGTAGATTTTATTAATATGGTAGTTGGAATTTTGAATTAAAATAGACTCCATGTTTCGAGAGAATGTATATTAGGATAACTCCATACATGGATGGATTTTTCGATAAGTAGCTGAAGATAGACAGTCGCGCGTAGGTGTTTCATGCGAAACACAGAGAAAGTCACGACCGCGTATTGATTTTATGGGAAATATTAAATTATATTAATACCAAATCATTGAGAACGTTCTGGAACATTTTTAATTTATTTCAATGATAGCCAAAAAACGCGAGGATAGGGATACCAAGGATTCCATGGACAACATTCTACTGGTCAACCGAGAAGCCATCTAACAAAATACTGTAGTAAGTTTACGACTATATTCAAATCCGTACGATATTTTAATGTTCTATATAAAAAAAACTAAAATTTCATAAATATTTAAATATATTTCACTTACCGCATACAGTGTGACTACGCTCAAATATTGAATTTGTGATGTATTTGCTTGAAACGAATTAATTTAGAAGAAAAGTTTCTATTGTGTTCCAGATATATTTAAATGGTAAAGGACGATAGATGTATAACCTTATCCTTATACATTCATAAGGCGATTTATTCGAATCCCTTCTGCTGTGGCTGTTCATGTACACACTTCTTTTCTTTTAAAAGTTTTTTATCGCTATTTATGATATAAATGTTCAATAATTGGAGGCTAACTTCAATGTAACCAAGGTCAGCGTGTGTGAAATTATCCTTTCTTGTCAGTATTATGCGATACAAATGCTGTGACAGTTGCTATTTATTGACGTTTGTTTCTTTTGGGAAAGTAAGAATGTACTCGTTCCGGACTATCGAAATAATAAGCATCGTAGGCATTCTGTTTTAATTTTGTTTCGGACTTTTCAAGTGATTACTGAAGTGCTAGTTGGGCAGAATTGCAATATTATATATTACGTAATCGTTCCCAATAATGTGAGAATGAATATGCTGTTGTCGCACCACTAGTTTTTAAATCATATTTAATCCCAAAAATAGTAAAAATAAAAATAGTAATCCCCAAACTGTGAGTTGTGTAACTTTTTGGTTAGGAAAGCTACTTGATTGAGAAGAGTAAGAAACTATCTTAACATTTGCTCAATACATCAAGAATGAATGAAAGGGGTCTCAAAAAACAGAACTTGACAAAAGCTGTAACGTAAGGACCGTAATTTCAAAATTTGGATGATTTTATATTCATAGTAGGGTATGCAATAAAGACATATTCTACAGAGTTAAGTGTGCCAGAGTTACAAATAATTTTACATATGCCAAACTTGGGTTGTACGTTAATAAAACACCTCAGGCACAAACAGATGTTGAGAAAAGATGCCAAGTGTTGCGCGATATTGGATTTGTGGCGCGATGTTGAATTTGTGGCGCGATGTTGAATTTGTGGCGCGATGTTGAATTTGTGGTGCGTGGTTGAATTTGTGGCGCGTGGTTGAATGTATGACGTGGAGGATGACGAGAGGAAAAGTCTGTCTAGTGAACGGAATTCATCAACGCTTTAGGATCAAATTCTGAGTATTTTGCAAGGGTTTAAGGTTAAGTGGTATAGTGTACATTGACAATTACTATGGCCACAGTGGAGCATTAGAAACTTCCCAACAGCAAGCTGATTCCTCCTTATTACATATTTCTGCTATACCTATCGTAAAGTTTCTCTACGTGGGGAAGCTCGTACTTCAATACCCAGACCTTTAGATTTCAAAAGAAAATTATTCGAATTATAAAGAAGTCATCCACGTGATCCTGCAAGCCTCTTTTCATTGAGTTTAGAATCTTATTATTGTCTTGCCTATTTATTTAAGAATCTGTAGTATTTGTAAATACTGACTTACATAACGGTGGAAACATATTTTCAAGTAATACTGATATTTATAATTACAACATACGTCGTAGAAATAGTGTTCATCAAGGGTCAGTATCAACAGCTCACTACAAGATATTCGCATACAATGCATGTACATAACTTTACAACGCATTGCCAGATGACATTGAAATAGGCACACAGATGTAAGTTAAAAGTAAAATCTTTTCTGCGGCATAACTGTTTCTATACAATTAGAGGCTATACTGATCTTCAAAAGGAAAAATAATGTTTGTTTTAACAAAACATTGATATAGTATAATGAATTATTTGACATTTGAATGGCTTAGTGCAAGAAGGCGTTATCTCAGAAAATTGCCAAAGGAGAGATATTTGAGATTTAGTAAATTTGCATGGAACCTTTTTTATATTACAGAAAATTATTTCTTTTTATACGACAAATATATGTGATTTTCAGTAAAAGTAGCAAAGCAACTAATAGGAATCTCATAGAATAGTCGTTTTGACGACAAAACTAAAAACTAAGTTAACATCTTCATACACTAAGCCCTTCATTTGTATTGTATAATTTATAAAAAGACTTAGTAGGCCTGTAACAAGTAATGTACTTCAGCTTCTGGGTCAATGACCCCTATCTCGATCATTAAAAAAATATTATTATTATTATTATTATTATTATTATTATTAATTTTTTAACTGTTTTAATCTTTCAACTATTTATAGTTAAAATATTATATATATATATATATATATATATATATATATATTTTTTTTTCCCCTTATCCACTGAGCAAATGCTAAGATGGCCTCTTGATTTGCTTCTGGACGTAAATGTAGCTTCACTATGCGCACGTTTTGTTGAGCTCTTTTGCTTGAAGTGGTGGGAGTAGAGCTGGGGGTGAGTTACTATTTGGTTAGCAACGACGAAAAACCAAATCTGCAGTTCGTTTGCCGTTGCAAATAAGTTTTCTATAATTCGGGAATGAAAGCGTCTAGTTTTTTCAAATGTCACAAATCTCGCGCTTTTTAAAATTTTATTATTATTGTTATTATTATTATTATTATTATTATTAATTTTTTAAACTTTTTTAATCTTTCAACTATTTGTAGTTAAAATGTTGGTAAGGGATTCTGGAACTCAAGAAAGCGTGCGCAGATGACCATCTCCCCAATACGTCACTTACCGTTTATACTGTTTTTTACTAAATAAATCTAAATCTACCTAAATTGACCACCTCGTGTCGACTAACGTGCTCTTTATCTGAAGTCCAAGTATGCTTTAATGCTATTCAACACCACAAAGGAATAAATCAAAATGGTATTGATATTTTGGTATTCAGTGCATTTAGATTATTCCACAAATAGTTTAAAGAAAACATTTGCAGTCGTTTTGAGAAAATCTTGTTTTTAAAATGGCCATTATTTCCCACACAATTTTGCGAAAACTCATATTTTGAAAATACTGCTCATGACCTCATTTAAAGATCTAATTTTGAAGAACAGATTTCATTTAGAAGAAAAATCTATTTTGTAGCATTAAGAAAGGACGATTTTTTTTTTTTTTTTTGAAAATTTACGAAGACTGTCATGCCCAATTTTTATAAGCTTACCTTCCTCTATCCGATGAAAAACTAATCCACAAATGCGGAGCAGTTTTTGAGAAAAAATGAAGATATTGAGGATTTATATCAAGTACACTCATAATTAATATACTCGTGTGTTTCATATTCAAAGGTACACGACGTAAGCTAGACCGCTCGAGAAGTATCAATTAGGGTGAAACTCCTTCTCATGGTTTAGCCGCTAGTGCTGTTTGCATACAGACGGACATTTTGTCTCTTAAACCAATTTTTCGGCATCAAGGATTCACAGTGAGGTGAATTCTGACTACTCATGTCTTAACGGAAGTATTTTACTAGATAATTATAGGAATAAGAATTACCCCATTTTTCAGAATCGGGGAGTTTCAATATAATTTTTGCCGAAAACTGTGTTTTCCGCTGTTGCTTTACCTAAGTTTCTATGTACTACGTATGTAGTATGCGGGAAAGTAAAATGTCTAAGCTGAAGAAAATTGCTTTACCAATGCAAATGCGAGGGCCGAGTCCAAAAGGCATGTAGGTGAATGGCTTGATGTTTTGCTTGTTTTCATCACTGAAACGTTCAGGATCAAATTTTTCTGGATCATGCCAATATTGTGGATCTCTGTGAATTCCACAAACAGGAATCCATAGCACAGCATCCTCTTTAAAATGCAGTTCAGGTTCACCGTTGTTAGCAGGGATGGTTATGTCACCTGAACATTGACGATCCGTGACAGTTCCAGGAGGATACAACCTCAGGGCTTCTGTTGAAATGATACAAAACATTAAATTCAATTTTGCATGCACCCCCAAAAATAGTGAAATATGCTTTCTAGTTGCCAAATAAGGCTACAAAAGAAGTCATTAGATTAGCCGTAGGTAATGCAAATAAGTAAACATTAATTCATAGTTGTATTGAAATTAATAAATACTATATTTTTTTGTAAATGTTAAAAAGAATATCAGTACATAGTTATATCTGTGCTGTGTGCACAGCTGGCTTTTAAGTTGGCGCGCGCGCACGAGACGGCGCACTCTATATTGAAATATACGGAGCAAACAGTCACTACGTGCTCCGCCGGACATTAGCCACGAGAGCGAGTCTGAAGCAGCGTCGGCGACCAGTAATGGGCGCACGGAAAGACAGAATAGTTTGTGATTGGAATTGAGTGCACTTAGAGACTGTTATTGTGACCGCTACGTTGACCACGTCGAGTTCTATGTTTTTCCCGTTGGATAATTGTTGATCGAGCTAAGAACTGGTACATCTGGTGATACGGAATTCGGCTACGAACTTGGTACTTTCTTTACCAGCGAGTAGTAGATATGGCAATGTTATTCTTAATTGAATAGTAACTTTTTGATTGTAACGTTTGAGAAGCATAATCAACTGTTTGTGAAGAAACATCTCCCTCCCAACTTTTTCATACATTTTAATCAGTATATAATTACCTCTAAAAACCAAGTAAAGAGAAATGAGAGAGACGTATACAGAAACTAGAGGTGCTTCTGAATGGCACAGACTTTCTCGTAGTAAAGTTTTCTAATTTCCTTGGTGTGGACTGCCTTTACGGACTTAGCCCATCCTCTTGCTAGCTGCCATCGTCACCTAAAGTACATTTTTTGACATTTTCTCAACTTTTCAGTTTCCTTATTGTGGAACCGAAATATTATTTTGCGAATATTAAAGACAAGTAAAACTTCATTCAAAATAGCAATTTTCATTGAAAAATTTGAAGCCGTTTTCAAGAAAATGGCGATTAAGCATTACTATAAATGCGAAATTTGAAGCTCCTTTTCACAAAAATGTATTGAGTTTTCGAAAAACTTTTAAAATCATTTGAATGACTTCCATTCACCAATGTAATAATGTGTACAAATCGATGGAAATATGCATATTAACGGCGTGAGAGACATTTGAAAAAATTACATTTGTGTAATTTTTGACAAAACAAAAGAATACACCAAGATGAACTTTACGTCTTAGTAAATATAGCATTAGCAATTAAACAGAGCAATAATCCATTAGACAAATTTCAAGAAAAAAATTGGAGCCATTTTTGACGAAATGGAGTTTGTGTGATTCTGAAAATGGGGAATTTTGAGCTTATGTTTATAGAAAACTGTTGTGTTTTCGAGAAACTTTATTTGACATTATTTAAAGCACATGTACTCATAAATACAATAACGTGAAGAAATTGCCTCTAATGTAAATATTATCGGGCTGAGATACTGGTAAAAAATTACATTTTGGAATGTTTGAAAAAGCAAAAGAATAACGCAATATAGCGTTTATGTTATCGGATAGGGAGCATTTGGTACTAACTCTACCATAAATTTAAAGAAAAAATTTGGAGCCGTGTTTGAGAAAATCTTATTTTTGTATTTTTTAATTCCAAATATTTTACGCTTTATTGCACGAAAACTACAAAAAGTTTCACACGTCTATATGACCTTAATGAAAGAACTATTTATGGGCAACTAATTTCATTTGAAGGATAAATCTGTGTCTTCAATTTTATAGTTGTGGGAAGACGCCGAATAAAATGCAAACTTTTGCAATTTTCGAAAATTCGGAGTTAATCGTGAAAATAGGACCTATGCCACCTTTATAAATGTATTTTACTATATTCTTACAAGAAATTTAAAGAAAAAATTTGGAGCGGTTTTTGAGAAAATTTTGAAAATGTCCGGGGGGCTTCATATAAAGTACCCCCAAATATTAAAGAAGGTTTTTCAAAATCTCAAATCTTCAACTAGAGCCAGATCGATTGGGCTTTATTCAATTTGGAAACAATCGTACGCTTGGTTTAGGCGCTAGCAGTGTTCACAGACGGACGGACAGACAGACGGACGTTTTGAAAAAAACACATTTTCGGTATCAGGGGACCCCAAAACATGTATTTCCGTTAAAATTTCGAAATCGATTTTCCGCGGCATTACATAAGTTTCTGTATACAAGAAAGTAAAAAGAAATAAATGAATTCAAACAGTTTTCAATGTATTTATAAGAACCACACAGTATTATACAAATTAAATACAAAATTTTATGTTCCTGAATGCACTCTCAATAAGGTACTTACCACTCACCACCATGTCTAAATACTTCATTCCTTGCACAGCTTCATATGTAAGATCTCCATTTGTCTGTTCCATTGCTTCGTCCACTTCATTTTGCAAGCGTTTCTGCACTTCGTGATGAGTGGCTAATGCATACGTAATGAAACAGAGTGCAGTTGCTGATGTTTCAAAACCAGCGAAGAAGAATACAAGAGCTTGGGCAGTAATATCTACATCTTCAAGTTCTAGAACAGTTTTGAAAACATTTTTTGTAGAATGGAAATAAGAAATTCATTTAAAAAAATAATTTCAGTTTTCCAAACCTTTTTATTAATTTGTGCTCTAATATAGCAAGTACTAGTAACTAAATTTATTTAATTATTTTACTCAAAGTAATTAATTACAAGTAATCTGACTTTCAGCTGAAACTAATTACTATATTTCACCTAATTATAAAACTTTTTTAATTTTTTGGCATTTAAAATAAGTTAATAAAAATATATAAATTAAGGATGACATGTTGTAAATCTAGAATGAACTGTAAAACACCGCTTGAAATTATACTAACTGTATTTGACAGTTTTGTCTTCATTTTGCTTTTCTTCTTCACCCTCCACTTTCAGTTGTCCAGCTTGAGCCTGCATCAGTAGCTGTAGCATATCAGGGCGAAAGATGTCCTTTTCCCGTCTCTCTCGGATGGTTTCATGAACCAGTGAGTCAAAAAAGTCAATACTCTTTTGAGGCATCAAACGCCCTCCTAATGCCTGCGCGTAAAATTACAAAACGAATGAATGCATGAATTAAGTACAATAGGACTAAACTATGGAATTATATCTAAAAAGAATATTGCGGTATAAGAGATTTTTTAACTTACATGTTTGATAATAACTGCTAGAGAAAGCTGCTAACCTTGTTTTAATGAATATGAGATTTTGATAAAAGATACGAACTGAATGTCAATAATGTGTCTGTAGGAAGGGACATACCTATCCATAGAGCTGATTTTAAGTTTTCAGAATTATTTTTTAATTTAAATAGATTTCTTATTGGGTTTAGATAATTGATTTATTGTTTTTCAAATATAGGATTAAACGAAAATATAATTTATGGATTAGACAATGTAAGTGAAAACGTTTCTCTGATTTCGTTTATTCTGAATTTCACATTATTAAAAATTTTAGTTTTCAGAAATCTGAAAACTAAAATTTTCGGTGTTTGGATTAATTTTAATATCAACGTTATATTTTAATAAGTAACATTCAATAAGTATAATCATTCCCACCTAAATTGGATTAAATTTAAATAATTCAAACGTCAAAACCCAATTTTTAGTGACAATTATTTGTACATTATTATTATGATTTTAACATTGCCATGTTAAATGTTTCAATTTGTTATTAATGTATAATATTATATTTTACTCACAGGCCTATGCACACAAAATGTATTGAAAATTGTTAAATGGTTAATGATTCTCGGAAGCATTGATGAGTACGAAGGAGAGTACCCATTCCTACCTTAGTAAGTTTAGGAAATAGCAAGAATCCAATGGCTACTAAAGTTTGTTTTAGGTTAGGCGTTGTAGTTTCCTTTCCCATCATGTAGAACTCATTCTTAGGGTTCTTCAGAGAGTCCACTGACAATCCAAAGGCAGTGGTGGCAATAATATCATTAGTAAAACGAGTGTAGAGATCTTTGATGTCTAGTTCCAAAATATCCTTCCCACCTGAAAGAATGAAGCAGTCATGACACTCAGTATATGAAGTCTTGTTCCAGGAAGATTTGTAGAACCCTTTGCTAACGGTTTGCAGTCGCATAAATTGATTAAAATGGAATTCCTGTTCAAAGTTTTGTTCATTTTTGTTATGAGCACCAGGGAGGATCTGCCAACCACAGGAACAGTTAGACAATTTTGACCAACAGTAAAAATTAGATAGATAAAAATTAGATAGTCTGGACCTCCCGCCTATCCCTCAAAAAGAAACAAATTAAAAACTGTATATTGCATATTTTTAATAAAAGAATTAGACAATAATGACTTGTAAATTCGTTACAGGAGACAAATTAATTGAACATTTTAAGCAATAACGGACTAAAATTTGTTTATCGCGTTTTTTGCCAACTTTTCAGAATTCTAATTTCGTCTGGTCTTTGTATCTTTTCCCGCAAGCCAATTCTGGGACCTTTGATTTTTCAGTCTGTCAAGGTCGAACGTATGTTCTGGTTAGCGGAGAAGAAAATGAAGATGAATATGGCGAAGGCGAAGGTATCGGTAATGGCGGTGGTATTGGTGGCGCTGATGATGAAGATTATGGTAGTATTGATGGTGATGATTGTGGTGATGGTGATTGGGAGACTTCTAAGAAGATTCGTGAGCAGCCTCGGGTTAAAGCAATGTAGTTACAACAAGTAGAGATAAACAATTAGGCCTCTTGGAATATAAAAATTATGTTGTCAACACATAAAACTCTAAATGCATCATGAACAACCTCATATGTCACCTGCTTGTTAAATATTTCTGCACGTTTTTGTGATTTAATTTCCATCAACTGATCTCGTAGCCTCAGCTGGGTGGGCGGTATCAGTATATTCAAGGAGTATACCCCGACGCAATCTCAGAATTTCAACAATGCACTGATTTGTATTATTAGAAAGAATCTCAAACTCTTGACACGAGACTAAACGTCTTTACAACCACTTTCAACGACCAGTAAAATGCTCAAAAAGGGAAAACAGTGGAAACTTTTGATGTAGTTTTGATACACTCGTTCCCATATGTTTATGGGGTTACTGATTACGAATATAAGGTTTGCCCCCAAATATTTTGCCTGGAAATACGTTTTAATAAAAAAAGTGTAAAAATAACGCATTTTTTCATTTTAAAAAAGTCACTTTTCGTAATTAACGGTGCTATACGAAATAAAAGATAAAATTACCTACATTTATTATAATTAAGTTGTATAATATATTATACAACTTAATTATATTATAATTAACGGCCGTATTATAATTAACGGGTGTAAATCTGGCATTGTTTTATGGTGAGATTTCTTGCAGTCATTTTGAAAAAATGGCGTTTGAGTGTTTTTGAATATGCGGAATTTTTAGATCATTTTCACAGAAAACTTGAGTTTTCGAGGAAATTTAATTGACATTATTTAAAGCAACTGTACTCATCAATGCACTTACATATTACCGACGTAAGAGACAAGTCACAAAAAATACATTTTCGTAAGTTTTGAAAAAACAAATTGATACACCAAAATAAACGTAACGTCATATTCAACAGTATAAAAACACTATCCACTGGAAAAATTTGGAGTCATTTTTGAGAAAATGGCGTTTGAGCATTTCTGACACAGAAAACTTGTGTGTTTGAGACACTTTATTGTACACTATTTAAAGCACTTCAACTAGAGCCAGAAGGACAGGAGTCTTCAATTTGAAAAAAATTCTACGCATGGTTTAGGCGCTAGTAGTGTTCACAGACGGACGGACGGACGGACGGACGGACGGACAGACATACGACGTTTTGCTTTCAATTGTTTTTTCGGCATGAAGGACCCACAAAACAAAGATTCTGGCTACACCACGTGTTAGAGGATTTTTTCTTCATAAATTAGAAACTGGATTTATCCAAATTTTCGTTGTTTGGCAATGAATTTTTTTTCTGACGAAAATCCACTGTTTTTTCGCGCAATATTACAGAACTTTCTCTATAATACCTATATTACTCCGTATATACGTACGTATACGAGAAAGTAAACATGGCAGTTTCTGTAGATTTTGATTTTCTGAAAGCGTGTTGTGAGTATGAAAACGCTTAGTTTTTCCTGAGAAAAGTTTCCATTCGAGTATAGAAACGTCTCTCTAATATTTTTGAGAAAACTGACAAAAGAGAAATTGGCCGATAATTTTGAATTTCAGTTTTCTACATGCTTTTGTTTATTTTTGTTGTTTTGAAAATATATGGAAATATTCCTTTACATAAAAATAAGCACGGAAAATGGGAGTGAACGGGTGAGCAGGTGCAAAGTTTTTATTAAACAGTCCGGAAATTCAACAAAACCAGATGAATATTTATTTTTAGTTTAATGAGGATTTCGTTAGAAGAGGTTTCAAAAATTTTTTGGGAAGAGTATGATGTTGAATTTGGTGGTATTACTTCCTTCGTGAGATCAGCCGCAACCTTAAACCGTTTGCGGAGCTCACGTTAGGAAACCTTTAAAAATCCACAAAATCTAATGTTCAGAAAAAAGTATTCTTAAACTACTTGGCCAATAATTTTAAGCAGAATATAACATTTGTGTAACTAAGTAAGGCATGCATTGCATATATTTTGATTTAATTGTGCAGAAAATTGGACCCGAGTTTGGGTATTTTCCTTTACAGGAATTGGTAAAAAATTTAGAAGATTTAACAAAATACGAAAAAATCATCGGTAAACAAAAATGTTATTTAATTTTTTAGAAACGTGTCTTTCAGAATTATATAAATAATTGGCCCAAATTATTTTCGTAAATTATTGTTCTGGATTAACCATTTGTTATTGTAGAAAAAACTAATATTTGAAGATGATGAAATTCTGAGGACATCGGCTTAATTTAATTTATCTTCCTTATCTATTTCCGTTACTTCACACAACTTTGCTTTCTTGAATGGGGCCAATATTCTGGTCCACCTTGAACAACTTATCAAGTTCTACATTCAAACGTGTTTATCAAAATTTATTTCATTTTATTGTGATAGAGTATACGACAAGTGGCAATAAAGAAAATTCTATAACACAGAAATTACGAAACTCAACCATAGAAAAAAAAGTCAGACTTCTACGTTTGAAGCGCATGCGAGATTTGAATTAAAAATGAACAATGACGGAAACCGAGTCTTCCGCGTTGGCGACGGGAGTAAATTGAAGTTCAGTTTTCCTTGTTGCATAATACAGGTCGTTTCCTTTTTATGAGACTCGGAAACGAGGTTGCAGATCCACTACGGTTGCAGGTAATACCTGGGTTTCGTATAATATAACTAGAGGTGCTACAGACTTTCGCGTAGTATAGTTTTTTACTTTCCCTGGTGTAGTCTTGGCGTTAAGGTCTTCCTCCATTCTCCCAGCTGCCATCTATCGTCGCCCAAAGTACATTTTTTTACATTTGCTCAACTTTTTCTCTCCTAGTAGAACAACCGAATTATTACTTCAAGAATATTAAAGAAGAGTAAAAACTCGTCCTAAATAGGAATTTGCATTGAAAAATTTGAAGCGGTTTTTAAGAAATAGGGATTAAGCATTACTTAAATGCGAAATTTGAGGCTCTTTTTCAGAGGAATCTATTGAGTTTTCGAAAACGTTCATTTGAAATCATTTAAACCACTTCTACTCAGAATTGTAATAATGCATACACATCAACGGAAATATCTATATTAACGGAGTGAGAGGTATTTAAAAAAAATGCATGTGTATTTTTTTATAAAACAAAACAATACACCAAAATTAGCTTGACGTTGTATTAAACAGTGAAATTAACACTATGTATTAGAAAATTTTGAAGAAACAATTTGGAGCTATATTTGAGAAAATGGAATTTAAGCGTTTCTGAAAATGCGGAAATTTGTTCTCATTTGTACAGAAAAATATTGAGTTTTCGAGCAATTTTATTTGACATTATTTAAAGCACATGTACTCATAAATACAATAATGTGAAGAAATTGCCTTTAATATCAATATTACCGACGTGAGAGCGAAATCAAAGAATACAGCAATATGGCGTTTATGTCATGGTATAGAATTCGCTTAGCACTAACCCTGCCAAAAATGTAAAAGAATTTGGAGCCATTTTTGAGAAAATTTTGAAAATGTCCGGGGAGCTTCATGTAAAGTACCCCCAAATTTTAAAGAATGTTTCTCAAAATTTCAACGCTTCAATTGGAGCCAGAAGGACAGGAACTTCTTCAATTTGTAAAAGATCGTACGTGCGGTTTTGGCGCTGGCAGTGTTCACAGATGGATGGACGTTTTGAAACAAAAACAACACTTTTTCGATATCAGGGGACCCCCAAACGTGTATTTCCATTGAAATCTCGATGTGGATTTTCCGCAGCGTTACATAACTTTTTCTATACTACGTATATTACTCCCGTATAAACGTACGTATACGAGAATGTAAAAATCATTTTAAATAACCGTAAGAATATTAGTTGAGTAAATTGATTCCAAAATATTTTATAGACTATCAAACAAGTTATTAAAACACCACAATAATACTAAACTACACTAAAAATAATATTAAACACCGGGAGCGGTAGCTTAGTGCATCAGCTGATGTCACTGCAGCGCCTCTGATCGGGAGGTCCTAGGTTCGAGTCCCGACGGCGGTAGGATTTTTCGACACTAGCTTTTCGGCTCGGTCGAATTCAGTCGCTGTTTGGAGAATTTTAGCGGCCAGCTGCTCTGATAGGTAGTTTTCCGTGGTTTCTCCGATCAACACTAGGCGAATGCCGGAGCAGTACCCTACCAAACGGGCCACGGACCGCGCGCGATCATTCCTTCCTCATCCTTCTCCTATCCCCTTCCCCTTACACACACACACTTACACTAACCTGCACTACACTACCACATTTTCTGAGAACCGGTCGCGAGTTTAGAGTTTGTCCCGGCTGGGGCGGTGCCCCGCTGGTGGGAGAGTCCTGCTTGGGGAAAATCCCGTTAGCCGACGGTAGGTAGGCGCTGGATCTCGCCATCCAGCGGGAGAAGATCACCTCCATCCCGCGAGGAAAAAACATGCACTACACTTACGGCACTAATGACTTATACCTTTGACGCATCCGGAATCACTAATCAACCAACCAATCGAGAACTAGTCTGGCACTAAAGCTTGGTTCTACTGCTAAGATTGCCGTATTGTGAAACTCAATAATATGGCCCTGATTTGTATGAGCGGTTAGGGAGTTTTGCCTCTCAAAAGGTAATCTAAAGTAACTTTGATGTTCTTTCAGCCTAACACCTAGTCTCCTACGAGTCTGTCCTGTATATGATAGGTTACACTGAGAACATTTTATATAATATACAGTATTGACTTTTGCCAACTTTGGGCCGAATCCTTGAGATGAGGAGGAATAACATTTGACCTATTTAGAATTGTATTACCGAAAGGCACATTACTGAAATTATTATGAATTTGTCTCTTTATTTGGTTATTAATCATCGGAACAAAAG
The DNA here is from genome assembly GCA_011170035.1 of Teleogryllus occipitalis. NCBI lineage: Eukaryota > Metazoa > Arthropoda > Insecta > Orthoptera > Gryllidae > Teleogryllus > Teleogryllus occipitalis. Next base: position 568,281 of record BLKR01000032.1, read on the forward strand.
GTAATGTAAACATAATCTTATCTGAAATTGGAAGAGATAATTATGAATAAGCCATTGCACTGTTTTGGAGCAAGCTAGATTTTCGTAAGATCTGATTTAATTTGTGACAGACAAATTTGGAAATGAAGTGAATGGGATAAGCATTTCTAATCAATTGTAATAATATTTTGTCAAGATTAACTGGATAGAAGATATGCTACTATCTTATATACCAAATACCTTTTCAATAAGATTTTTGACAATAACGATTTTCATAGTGGTGGGATGATTCGAGTGAAAGTTTAGAATGATCCCAACATATGTAGGTTTGGTATACCAATTAGTAAGACAATAAGTAGGAAATCTAAAAATAGTAAAATCTAGACAATTTAGCGTGTAGTCCACTTCCTGTTCCAAAGTAAAATTTAAATAATAGTGATAGGAATTTAATTTTTCAAAGACAATGTGAACTTGGTCATGTTGGACAATTAACAAAGTCAACATAACGGGTGAAGAACTTAACATTTAATTGAGAGAGAATATGAGTTTCCAATCTTCTTAATGTTAGCTCACATAGGATGCAGCTTAACTCTGCACCTTTTGGACATCCATCTCTTTGAAAATAAATTTTGCCACTGAATGTAAATATTATATTAATAGTTAATGTAAAGTTATATAAGCAGTTTTTTTTCAATAACAAATGTTTCTAAGTAATGTAATGTAAATGTAATGAGTTCATTTCCAAATCTCTTGCATAGAATTAACAAATCCTGTAAGTAGCTCTTCGTGTCCGTATTTCCTTAAGAGTCGACCCTTCAGTGTTTCTGATAAAGGTACCCCTACCATTCCCCCCTTCTACCACCCGTCTCTTCCAGCCTTACCCCTCCTGTAACTCATCCAACCCTCAACCAGTTGTGTCCGTATTTTATCCGCAGTAAGAACGTTCAGGTTATTGACTAATGACACTCAGATGTATTGTAACATCAATGCACAACATATTCATTTTTTATGTGAGTCTGTTGTTCTCTTGCTGTTCCCTCGCTTCATAATTATTCTTTTAATTTAGAATTTAATCTTCTTTTAAACTTAGGTGTTTAATAATTATTACATTGTATAAAGAAGTCAAATTTGTTATATTGAGATTTTTAATTTTGTAGGGAATTTAGTCCTGCTCAATAGGTCATCAAGAAATTATTTATATTAAAAACGTTGGAACCAATTTACTAAACTAATAAACTTAATACCAGACAATCATCAGGTCAAGTTTATAACATCATAAAAATGCGAGTATAACAATTTTAACAATTCATCATGAATGGCAGGACTTTTCTCGCATTATTGGAACCAGCTACCTAACATTGAAATATTGCGATTTCTGCGATAATAACACCTCAACTATCGTCTCCTTTATTTTTTCAGTAGTATAGAAATCTTTTGGGATTCTCACATCTAACTAATCTTTATAAATGATGTCTCTAGAGAGAGAGAGAGAGAGAGAGAGAATTGCACGGAGACATGACGAATTACACTTTCACTTAAAATATATGAAGGATTTGTTTAAAAAAAAAAATTTAAAAATATTCATGTCAAATGCAACCCGCAACACTCAGCCACATTTTTTTTAAAAAATCAATCTTTAAATAACTCCTGAACGAAGAGTTTTAGGACTTTAAAAACGAAAACCATTTAAATCTCAATGAGACGTTCCTCACACTGTAATCTACAGGATGAGTTCTTCTTTAACATTCTATACATTTTTGCTGGCTCGACACTTCTCGATTCTACTCCACCTGCTCTGAGCCTGTAGAATCTGCAACTGTATGGGAAATTAAATAAATTACTTAATATTATACGCGATAGAATTACACGGGTGTATATACCTTACTGCTCGGTAATGTTAAATAAGAATAGTTTGTATTAACGAGGGTGTATTGTATTGGTATCAGTTACAAGAAAAAGATATATTACAAGCTTCGTGCATTAGAGGCAAGCTAATCGCGCATTAGAGGCTAGGCGCCAAACTTGAAAAATAGTGCAGAATGGTAACTGATGATGTTCACGAAGGAGAAGATGAATTTTAAAAAAATGTTCAGAACGTTGTCTTGTCACCTTGGGAGTGCTGCAGGGAGACGTGCTGGGATAGCTGGCGCGCGCAGGTCTGGATGAGGGCGAACATGCCCTTGAGCTTGCTGGACGTGAAAGCCGGGCTCAGAGTGGCGCGCATCTCCCGCCAGCGCTGGTCTGCAACATCACAAATCACCGTGCGCTGAACATTGAATCTACATCCTGTGAAAATGCTTGGCCAAAAGAAAAAAAATGTTGGGGCAAATTAGTGGGGAAGGGTAAGCCGACTTCCTAGATTCCTGTCCACAATTGTAATTGTAATTTTGCATTCTGCCACCGGGCATCATTTGCCCAATTGTAGAATAAATTTCTATCTATCTATCTACAATATAGTCACGTAGCCTGTTCGTGACTATCGCATGTAAAAACCTTTTTCCATTTCCTTCATCTATATATTAATCTAAATATTATATTAAACGAACAAAAGAAATGTTGATCTATTTCCCTTGGAACATAAAGTTTAATTTTAAATTTAGTATCTCGTATGATTTTTCATTTCCCTCTTAGCGAGACGTAATGTTCAGGTGACTAGCTCCCTTCATCCTTTTCTCGTTGTTACTGCACTGAGCAGTCGTTATAATCATTTACTAGAAGTAATTAGGAATTTGTAGTTGTTAAATTACCGTTTAAACAAAAAAAATCAAGTGGGTATTTCGTGATAAACTTTTGATTTTCGACGAGGATACAAAGTTTGAACACTGCAGGATATAGAAGAGAAACTGTTTTGCAATGAAATGAAAGTATATTTTAAGTTTCTGAAAAAAAAAAATAATATGGTAAAAAATGTATTAAGCTAGTTGTCACTCGTTTTCCTCAGCGGGCGGCCCGCTTCTGCGCATTACTTTTCTGTTGTTATTCCAGAATCGTTTATTGTTCGAATAATATTACTGACTACTTGACAGGTAGCGGATGACTGGGGAGACGGGGGTTCCGTTATCCAATAAGAGGATTCAAATAAGGCTGATGTTACCGTAGCGTTACCGATATTTATTAAGAAAAATGAAATCTTACAGCGCGAAGCAACTGTAAACTGATAAACGCCATTACTTCTTTGGTTATGCATCGTTTGTGTGGTTCTGTGTCGTCTACTGTTGTGTGCTCTTATTGGATTTGTATCTAGCTACTGTTGTGATGAGTTACAAGAAAGACCACATCACCACGAGTTTGCCGCCCGAGAAGTGGCAACATCGCACTACCCCCACCCAGCTCTCAAGTAGACAAATATTTTCGGGCAATACCTTGTGTTTGCATGCTGAAAAGTATTATACTGAAGATCCTACAAATAAAGTCAGCAGAAAAAGATAAACGTTGACTAAAACCATTAATCCTTTTGCATGCATTATTTGATATTTACCAGTATGAAAAGCGGACTAGTTTTTTTTGAAACACTCCTGTAACAGTTGCAAGCAAGCGGGTAACCTCTCTACGAATCTACTTTTTGTAGACCTGACATCAAGAACTGGGCATGTGCCCGGTGGATACCCTGGGTAGTGGCTCCAGAGCGATTGTCTCAGGCAGACAATGGTGGGAAGATATGGGTGAGCTACTCCGACGCACCGATTTTTGCTCGTTCTGCGCAGCACCAGTTTGCGTCACGAACTACGTGACCACAGCAGAGTCCCTTCGTTTGAAAACTGCAGACCAGACGCTGGCCGCCATGTTGCAGGGAGAGAGAGAAGTGTTGAGAAGCTTTTGAACGTGGTATAAAATGAAAATTTGCGTCGGTGACCAACTAAATATAACACGAAAGTGTTTAAAATGTAATATTTAAAAGAAAATGCTTCATATATCTGTTTCAATAACGTAAAAAGGTGATAATTTTGGTATCTGGATGCATTTAATATTCCCGCTAATATTTTGACGTAAACTGATGCTTGACGCTTATTGGCTGAAGTCGGATTCGATGCGCAATAGCTCATCCATATCTTTCCACCATGAGGCAGATCTGAGATGGACGGAAGAGGTGAAGGTTGACATAGACACTTGGTTTTTTCTAACGTGACGGCTGAAGGTCGTATCTCCAAGATGGAATTCGGCAGGACTTTGTGTGTTTTCCTTGGTCCTGCCGCAAGATGTCGCATGATCGCGGCCGCATCAAGCAGTGCTACAGATCAAGCGACTCTAACGGCAGGACTGAAAATGACTCAAAAAGCCGTGCCGAATTCCATCGTGGAGATACTACTCTCAGCCGCCACGTTAGAAAAACCCAAGTGTAAAGGCTCCCATAGACCGGCGCGGTAGATCCGCAGCGGGTGCGGCGCGGAAAGTTCCGAGGCAGACGCAGCCGCAGAATTTGCGAGACAGTTCACACCGGAGTGTCAATTATGAGTCAGCGTGTGGTGACATTTGGCAAGGTCGCTGGACTCAGAGGGCAGCGAAAAGTCCCGGACACGGGCGGACTTCCACGAAACTCGAGCTGCAGCGGAAGAAACGCGTCTGACTGCGTTGCAAATTTCGCAGCCGATTAAACACTGCCAATCCGTTGCCGCGACGCTCGCCTGCCGCGCAAGTCTGAACGTGGTCATAAGGCAACACGTGACGCGAAAGTTCCGCTGCAGCCAATCCGCGTAGGCTGAGGATCTTCCGCGTCGGTCTGTGGGAGCCTTTAATTGCAACAATACGCATGAAACGCTACCTCTAAGCGAAAACAAATTTTTGAGGAAAACAGGATCCATATCCTCCAGGATTGGCTTCTGGTGGTTGACGAAGTGATCGAAGTCCTTGACACCGATCTGTTTCAGCAGTGCGGGGTCCCGGATCATGTACAACGGTCTGCGGAAATCGAAGAGACCGACGACGCGGTGGCCGGCGCCGCGGTCATACAGCCGCTTCACGAGGTCGGGCAAGGACTCCATGCCCACGAACATGGGCCAGAAGGTGCCCGCGAAGGGCAGGCGAGGCCTCAGGGCGGGCAGCGGGCCGCCGGGCACGCGCTCGAAGAAGTCGTAGTTGCGGGTGCCCCAGTAGTAGAGCGCCCCGAGCACCGCGCCGCACAGCAGCGCCCAGTCCAGCCACGTCGCCCGCGCCGCCACCGCCGCCACCGTCGCCCACATGGCTGGAAAAATAGACCAACAATTTGCGCTCAGTACAACAAGGGGCTATCCCACACTGGCATACTTGTAGTTCTGAGACAATGAGGGTTTTACCTAAACCTTCTTTATATAAGTATTATTGGCTGTCCGGGATGAGCCGCGTCTTGGTTGATGGAGCTGAGGTTTCGGCCATCTTGTTGTGGCCTTCTGAAGAAGGCCACAACAAGATGGCCGAAACGTCAGCTCCATCGACCAAGATGCCGTCTGTTGTGCAAGATGTCATCCCGGACAGCCCAGAATACGACTCCGACCGCGGAAGCCTTCGAATCTATGTGTCCTTATATAATTCAGCACACTTTTACACTTTGAAGCACAATACACTCGCATATAAGTTCATACTGGTTTTAAATAAAATATTACATCAAAAAAATACTATTTGAAGTTTTATGTAATGCTAATAACTCGATTTCACAAAAAATGTGGGATAGCCCCTTGTTTTACTAAGCCCTTCAATTTTGGTTCAGTACAGAGAACCGCTCACATCGTTAGTTTCAAGGTGTAGGTGGTGATTACGTGGCTCTCCTCCGACCCAGACTTAAACGGGAGAGATTCCCGAGATGGGTAACTGTGTTCCGGTAGGATCCAGACACCAGCGCAAGGGTGTTCTTGTACGCTTGCGGGGAGGGGGTGCGGATAGAGACTAATGCCTAGGTGCCCACCTCCTAGTAGAACACACAAACGCTGGTATAGACGCACGGTTATACAATCTATACTTTGGTTTTTCGAACGTGGCATCTGAGGGGCATCATCTGAATATCATACATCTGTCTGTATTTCCCCTTTTACACCTTTTATATCATTAGTTATGTCGAAATGATATAGTCATGATAAATTTTATTTTGCAGGTCCGATAGGCCGTCTATACTGGATCTCGGCAGTGCAATTTTACGTACGCGCATTATTCTTAATCCCTCATTGTTGTTATTATATATTCTTAATCCCTTATTGTTATCTTATGTTTACCTCTCTGAATGCATGCATGGCCATTGACTTCTTTCAAAATATTAAATCAATTCTTAAAATTAAACAAAACTTGATCTTCTTACATTATCTCAATTTTGAACATAATTTCCCGTTGTTTACTTTCCTGTTGCATCAGGGCAGCACCATTGTTCGTTTTGTTTCGTTCCATCTCCATCTTGCTGTTTAATCCACCCAAAAATGTCCGTGTTTTATACACGTACTCATATTTCCACATTTACTTCCGAAATTCCCTGATAACTCTAGTCAAATATTCCTTCCTAATCCATAACGCAATCATCCGCGTAGACCACTATCGCGTAAAAACTATAAGTTCCGTCTTCACTTCAACAATAATGAAAAATCATCCTGTCCCGTCTCTACATCTCACCATCACCGGATCTACGCCTTGTCTCCTTCGTTCATCCTGCGCGCCTGTCGACTGTTTTTAGAATATTGCGCAACAGGCACACAAATACGTATCTTCCTGCTTCTACTGCGCATCTCATTCGATAACTCGAATATTATCTAAATTCTCATTGGTCACTTCGTTTCATATAGCTATTTCTTGCTTCTTGTCGAAACATTTATTAAAATATTTTAGTCCCTCCCCCCGGAATTTGATCACGTGTCAATTAAGTTATTTAAATCAGTCACTATATTGTTTATTTTCCCCGTTGTTATTATAATGCACATTCTCTTATATTACTATTTACATGTTCAAGTCTTTACATGTTCAAGTTCGTGTCTCCATTGTGGCTCTCGTCGTATTTACTTTCGTTTACGAATTACTTTGTGTATACTTATCGTTACTTGTAATGATCCATTACACAAGTTACTTTTATTTCGCTTCATAAATCGCAAAACTAGGCCAGAGAGAAATAAAAACAAAACCCATATTTTACATTTAAAATATTGCACTATTCAGTGTCGCTACCAGAGCGCAGCACTGTCTCGACACGCGCGCTGTAGACGTGAGAACATCCATGAAATAAAAATATTCACAGGAAGACGCAGCACCGATTCGCTTGCTTAGGTGCATCGGGAGCAGAACAACACTCGGTCGCCGTATTGTTTCTACACTTCTGCGCAGTCAAGAGCTCTTAGTTCTCATTCAAATATCAGTGCATTATTAATAATCCTTTACCGGTCATTTAATGTATGCTCCTGGAATGCATACAGACACACGAACATTGAACGTGGAGGCTCAGGTGACGTGGGTCACGCGGAGATTTGGTAAAAAAAACGGGAAAATAATGCCAAAACATGTGACACAATATCGTTCTTGAAATATTTAGCGTTTGCAAACAGATTCTAATGATTGCATGTGCTGACAAAATATTTGTTCTATTTCAGGAACCAAAATCAGTGGTTACTGTTAGGATATGCTAGTCAACGTTCCTAATTTCATCTTTATTGCTCTCCCAAAACGCTAATGACTATTTTGATGCTTTAACATTTGGTGCGGAAACCCGGGATAATTAATTTAATCTTTTGTGATATAGTGAAATCTTATTATTCGTTACAGAGTAACAACTATGTGACGAGTGTCAGAATTCTAAGGTTAAAGTAATTTATGTAAATGATATAGACAAATCAATAAAACATTGTCGTCATCACATGTACGCTGATGATCTTCAATTGTATATTAGCGGACCCTCCTCTCGCGTTTTTGAACTTGCTCAAAAAATCAACGAAGACCTTCACAGTCTGTCCTCTTGGTCATCATCATTGGGGCTACTGCTTAGCCCCAATAAATCTCAGTGTCTTCTAATCGGCTCCAGAAACTCCCTAAAAAAGTTATCAATCTCCGCTCTCCCTGAAATTTGCATAAATGGAACTCCCCTACCGTGGTGTAAAGACGTGAGAAATTTAGGTGTGTATATGGACAATACTCTTAACTGGAATGTGCAAATCGATAAAATATGTCAAAAAGTCTTCGCGTCCCTGCATGTTCTAAAACGCATGCGTACATTTTTACCTATAAAAACTCGTCAGACCCTCGTAACATCCCTTCTTATGCCTCATTTTGATTACTGCGATTTCCTACTAACTGACATAAATCTAAAACAGCAACGTAAGATACAAGTAGCTCAAAATGCATGTATTCGTTTTATTTTCGACCTTCAAAAATACGATCATATTTCGACCTTTTTGCCCATTCTAAAATTCTTACCGCTATAAAAGGCGTTTACTCCACTGCCTTCTCCTCCTTCACAAGATTTTAAACAGTACACATCATACCATCCTATCACAACGATTTCAGGTTATGAAGCTACATCGTGCCCGAGCGTCACGCCTTATTTGTATTCCGCATCACAATACCACAGCGTTTAGCAAATCATTCACTGTCACTGCCATCCGTGCCTGGAACAATCTCCCCTCTACTATAAAAAAATGCAGAATATTTCACAAGTTTAAAAAAGAAGTCACTAATTGGATCCATGAAAATAATACATAACATTAGTCTCACTGCTCGCTTGCCAAAAATTAGATCTGGGTGGACGCCGCACTACGTCAGCACTGTGATATATCTTATACTTTTTCCTATCCCCACCTATCGTACAAAGTTCTACCCCATTCCTTAACTAAATACTTCCATGTCATCCTTGACACCGTCTCATCTCTCTCTCTCTCTCTCTCTCTCTCTCTCTCCCCCTCCCTATCTCCCTCTCCTTCCCCCTCCCTATCTCTTTCTCCCTCCCCCTCTCTCTTTCTCTCTATGGATAGCTGAAATCCTCGCTCTTTCTTTTTTTTGTTCTTGTTCTCTCTTAGTTTTCATCCTAGGTTACTTTATTCTCCCTTCCCTCCAATTTTCATACTATTATCTAAGTATTTAGCTTTATAAAGTAAACTAATCGTTTAGCACACAAAAATATCATTCCTCCTCCTATCTACATTTACATTTATCATAATACTAAAAAATGACAAACCCATAACCTAGCTATATGTCTCTATAATCTACTCGTACACTCTTTCAATCATTTTTAAATAACATGAACAAACCTTTATCTCATACGTCACTTTTATTGCAGTACGCAGATGTATGCGTACCTTTGTTGTGTGATTATGCATGAGCATTTGCTCATATTTGTATGAATTCAAAATATTATAATGATATGCTTTTAATTTTGTCTACATGTGTTTCACTAATTTGCAATATTTCTGTTCCAGTTCTTCATTTTTTACAAACTACGCCGTACATTTAGACATAATATTTAATTCAAATTACTGTCGTTTTTTTTCTCTTTCTTTGTAGTTTGTGTGCAGTGAAATTGTTTACTTGTATTGTGTCTTGGCCTTAAGCCGCCATCCTGATTGAGGTTTACCTGGGTTTACTCAATCGCTTAAGGCGCATGCCGGGATGGTCCCTTGCTTGCAGTCCCAGGAATAAAGGTAGAATAAATCGTTGGCTTACGGGTGAGAGATGTTGGGTCGGGTTTTCGGGTCTTGGGAATACTCTAAACGGTAAAAATTTCCTAAATTCTTAAAATTTTCCAATTTTCTAGTTTGTGGAATATTTTAACTGTTAATATTTCCTAAAAATGAATTGATTATATCCACATTTTTATTTTCTTTAACTTTATTTAAGAACCAAACAGTTTTACGACACTTAATCATATAATAATAATAATTGTTAATATTATGAAATATACGCAAAATCAGTTACCATTATCTCTTAATGCTTTCAGTTTCTCTCAGGGCTTGAACTCTTGACTTGATGTGTCTTCGCTTGTATGCTGACGAGATTCCCTCCCTTTCTAGTTTTTCTAGGGGTAATTCAAAAATACGTACGCAATTTTAGCTTCTTCAAAACCTCAATGAACCAATTAACATAACTTATTAACATTTCACTGGTTCTCTTCCTCCTTTTCTTTCTTTTTTTCTTTCCTTTCTCTCTACCGTTCCATTCATCCCGATTGTTTCCCGATTTCCTATCAAGCTCGTCCTCTCTCGCTTTCACTCCTGTCATCCATGTGAAAATCTTCATCCAAATTGCGTGCGTATTTTTCATTGAATGACTTCCTTTATTATGTACTATTGTAATATAAATTCTGAAAGTGGTCAGGCGGAAGAGCAGGCTAAATAGCCTGAGCCTCGCCACCAATAAAGACATTTATTTATTTATTTATTTATTTATTTATTTATTTATTTATTTAAAGTACCTAGGAAATAGTGAACAAATGTGCGCTTTCAGGTTAGTAGTAAGACAAGTTCTCTCATAAATCCACTGAAACCAATGTTTGTGCTAGGCAAACTATACATTTTATGAACTTTCCTAGTTAACATTCCTAACAATGACTCTTAAAAGACAAATAATATTTAAGTAAAAGTGATTAGTTTCTGGGATAAGTAGAATTGAAGAGAATCTAACACTGAAAGCTCGATAAGTCAAATATAGAATGCCTAATTGAAGAAACAGAGTTGTAATATGATATCATGTTAACAATACACGCCGATATTAAGGAAGTAGGAGTAGAAGATTTCAATCCCAGATATGAGAAGTCAGAAACTAGATATATGAATTTTAAAAGTAAATGTCTTCATTTGCAATTTTAACTGGAAAATTTAATACTAACAAAACACACAACACTTTTTACCTTCCAGTTGTCAAAATGCTAATGTTTCATGGGGCATATAAAAACAGCAGTTCAACGATAAAAATGCAGTTCAACGATATTTTCAGTACCAAGGTAGAGAATAACTCTGGGCTCAGTGAAATTAGTAAATATATACATCTTCTGTTCCACTTAAAGAAGATCCTTAAAATTTAATAAGCAATTGGAACGTGGCAGGGGAGAATTTTAAAATAGCTTGGCAACTTGTGCCCGAAATATATTCAGACAAGGAAAAAATAATTGACACTCACATTAAGGCTCTTCTGAATTTATCTCAATTAAAGGGACTACAGTCCCTAACATTGGAAGTTTCACTAAGTGAATTCTACAGCATTTAATACTCAAAATACTAGAATACCTTGGTAGCTTAGCAACTCTTTCAAATATATGAAAAATTACAAACATTACTGGATTTGTATTTTCGAAAATTGAAAAAATGTAACATTTCAAAACAAAAGAATTGAAGGCAGATTTTTGCCTTAAAATATTTTCTAAAACTTATGCCCTTAAAAAAAGATCATGTACAACTTTTTGGAAAAAACGAGTAGTTTTTGCGTAATTTGTGCTTGGAATTAATCTCATTTATAAAAAAACATTTTCTCAAAAACCCCTTTAATTTTTTTCCACAGATAGAACAAGGAACGCGTAAAAGAATGGTGCAGATCTAATTTCGTTGAAATTTCTGAATTTTCAAAAATTCTCAATTTAGAAATGTGAGAAAATATGTGCTACTGAAGCATCACTAGTTAGCTACCAGTGATCTCTCTGAAGAAAGTTCGCCGTTTTCAGGCGCATGATTACAAAGTATGTGCTGTAATAGCACCACTAGTTTGCATTTATGCCAGACATGCTTAAGTGCAAAGGCTTGCATGACCTAAAGCAAGAGGGGGGGGGCAACAACATTTACTATTATTGTTAGAGCCAGATGAGGGAAAAAGGTTTACACTTACCGGTAGAAGTGACTTGCTCATATACTTGTTTTTTAAACAAATATGTATTTATTATGCACAATACATTTATATACTACTGTTGATGGTTCAATCCTTTGTATTAATTTATTCGGTCCCTTGCTGTAGTAAGACAATTGTTTGCATCTTGTACTACACATTCATCAATACGAGAAACTTAAAAAGTTTTACATTTAATGAATATAATTTATTAAAAGATTTTCTCACTTAATAGAATTGAAAAGATGGCATAATTGATAACATGAATTGAAAATATGTATAAAAAGACATTTCGGAGATTTTTGTCTTCCAATCTTCAAGCCAGTTCTACCAAAAATTATAGTATACCATTATGATGTACAGTTTGTTGGCATTAATGGGTCTTGATTCACATCTTGATAACACATCTTGATTTTTAACTTCTTGACTGACCGGGAGACGCTGCGTTCTAGGCACCATTTCGGCCGCCATTCTGCGACCTTCCTCAGGGTGAAATGCGCGGAGATGGACTGCGCACGAGTTAATAGTTAGGAGCCCCTACATCCGTCAGCCGGGTGATCGGCCAATCCGGGAATCCCCACCCCCTCCCGGCGAGGAGGGAGAAGGCGTTACGCCCGTGGTCGAACTTCTTTATTAATTCGTGCACAGTCCATCTACGCGCATTGCGCTCTGAGGAAGGTCGCAGAATGGCGGCCGAAACGTTGGCACCTGTGTCTAGACCAAAAAATTAGTGTTGAGCTCGTATTACAAGAGAGCATCACAAAAAGGACACTTTGAATTCAAGATGACGTACAGTTCGAGACGCCACATCGATATGGCATATAACTCTTTCACCCTTTGGCGACGAACAATATACAACAAGAAATAGCTGTGTACTCATTCCTCAATGGCATGGTTTTTTTCAACATTCAAAATATTGTGCAGTGCAAGGTCGACACCTACAGGCCTCCTTACTTGCGTTTCCGTTCCTCTCAACACTTGCTAACTTCTCAAAAGGTTTTAACTCTGAGCTTATCATACTTGGTTTTTCTTGCTGGTTCCCGGCCTACAATTATTCTAACCATTACATTATTTTGAAGGGGGAAGTCATCGCTAGCTATTAATATAGGGTATTTTATTTTATTTGCTTTGCTTTGTAAAAATGCCATTAACATTTGCAACATTAACACGCAGGTTCCTAATAGTGGGCCCCAAAATTTTCATCTTGTAAAATGAAAATAATTAAGGTATTTGGCACTTGTCATACCTTAGAAGGCTGATAAAAAGCAAGAGCATACTCTGAAGCTTATCAGTCTGAGAGAACAGAAAGAAGATAGAGGTCAAGAGAGCATTTCTGAGACCCTGAGAAGTCGAAATGAGAGATTTAAGACAATTCTGCAGTTAAACAAAAAGCAAAAGGAAGATTCCATCTCCGACGAGGAATCAGCATGTCCTCTGGCTCATTCAGATTTGAAGTTCTACCAAGAATATCTTCTCTCCCAGGTTAAGAAGATGCTAAGTACATGTTTCGCCGGTGAAAAATTTTCAGAGTTGTAGAGAATTTTAGGGCGATGTGTTAAATGTTTTCTCTTCGGGCTTATGTAGCATGTGCGGGGGCGGAAAAAGATGCTGCATTTGTGATTTTTGTCGCACTTGGAAATACTATAGGCTATTTGGAAGACATATAAGACAATTTCTTACGTACAAGATGTTCAACTTGTATTTGTGTAAAATTATATTGAGTTCAATTCATTTGCAAATATTCCATTTGTTTTTACTCATTTATTAAAGCGTTTGCGGGGTGGGGTGGGGGAGCTCACATTAGGTAACCTTTTATTAAAATATACAAAATGTAATGTTTACAAAAAAAATATTCTTAAACTACTTTGCCAATAATTTTAAGCAGAATATAACATTTGTATATCTAAGTAAGGTATTTATTGCATATATTTTGATTTAATTGAGCAGAAAATTTGGATTTAAAAATATTGGAAAACAAAATGGGGCCCGAGTTTGGGTGCTTTCCTCTACAGGAATTGGTAAAAATTTGGAAGATCTAAGAAAATACGAATAAAGTCACCAGTAAATTCCTCTGTTATTTCATTTAAAAAACGTGTCTTTCAGTATTATATAAATAAATAATTGTCTAAAATTATTTTCTTTAATTATTGTTCTGGATTTTCCATATATAATTGTACAAAAAATAATATTTGAAGATGATGAAATTCTGAGGACATAGGCTCAATTTAATTTATCTTTCTTATCTGTTTCCGTTACTTCACACATCTCTGTTTTTTTTTAATGGAGCCAATATTTTAGCGTACCTTGCACGTCTTATCAAATTCTACATTCAAACGTGTTTATCAAAATTTATTTCATTTGATTATGATAGAGTATACGACAACTGGCAATAAAGAAGATTCGATAACATATCACTTTCGAAACCCAATTATAGAGCGAAAAAAGTCAGACTTCTAACTTTGAAGCGTATGCGAAATTTGCATTAAAAATGAACAATGACGGAACATGAGTCCCCAGCGTTGTCAACTGACGTAAATTGAAGTCCAGTTTTTCTTGTTACATAATAAAGGTATTTTTCTTTACATGAGACTCGCAAGGGGGATCGCAGATTTATTGCGGTAGCAGGTAATACCTGGATCCCGTATAACACAAAAATCTTTTTAAAAAACATCACAAGAATATAAGATTTTAACAATTCATCATGAATAGCGGGAGCAATGGGGAAGGTCAAACTGCTCGCATTCACGTCAGAATCCTGTCGATCTATGTGGAAATAGTGTTGGGCAAAGCGGAGATGGAGGCAGGTTTTGGCAGGGTTCTCCCGTTTCCCGTCTGTCAGATTCCATCCTTGCCCCGCCGTTATTCAAGTCATCACCATCTATCCGGCAAACCCCTCGAATATCGTATGGCAAAAGAGGGTGAAACAAACGGGATCATAATGAAGATAAAATAGTATACTACACAACTAGTCTGTTACTCTTTTTTGTATAAGCCTCTTCCTTGCCCTATCCTCATCGCTTACTTACACACACATTTACATGTACTCGTACTACACCACGACATATGTCAAGAGACCAATCGAGAGATTAGAGCTTATCCCAGCTGAGGCGTTGCCCTGCTGGCAACAGATACCTGGTTGGGAAACACACCGCAAGCCGACGGGTAGGTGGGCCCCTGATCTTGTCATCTAGCGGGCGAAAATCACTGCCAACTCCCGCAATAAAAATCTATACTACACTTACGGAATTATTGACCTTAGATGTTGACGCGCCCCGGAATCACTAATTAATCATTTACCTACAAGAGTGTTTCCAATCAGCGATTATTTTTCTCCGCGCCGAGATTCGAACTCTTGTCTTTCGAGTCAACACGCCAGCACATTAACGCTTTGCTACCAGTGGCTTACAGCTAATATCAACATTCCCGAAGCTGAACAAACTAGTGAATTCTGGCATAATCTTATGAAATGTTCGAAGATTCAGAGATTTCAATGAAAATGAGACCGCCATTTTTTCAGCGTCCTTCAAGCTCTCCGCGCCCTAGGTTTAACAAAACCTATTGATGAAATGACAGCACATACTTTCTCGCCCTTAGTAATGGTTGTGTAATTATATTTATGCCAATTACTCCGGATTAACACATCACAGACATAACTTTTTGTACACTCATTATACTGCCGTTTTTACAGAGCTGCCTCTCAATTCCACTCAAGGCCCGTCATCATGGTAGCATTATGGAACAGTATTTCGTGTCTTTGTCAGACGTGCCGCTGGGTGTCGCATGCTCGCGACCGTATCAAGCAGTGCTGCGGATGAAGCGTCTCTAGCGGCACGACCGAGAAAGGCGCGAAAAACCCTGCCATAATGCCACCGTGGTGACGGGCGTTGAGTGGAATTGAGAGGCAGCTATGTAAAAACAGTTTACAAATCGTGGAACACTTGGTGCGAAAACTTAATATTTTCAAGCGAATAACAGAAATTTGACAATTATAACTACGTTTCATGCAGCTAAATCATGTGCCAAAAAATGAGAAAAATTCACAGAACTATAGCTGCCGACTCGCGGGGCGGAATGCCGTTGTTGCATTTCAATCTGATATTTCCTGAAAGCTAGCAATTTTTCTTTCGTATTATATTTAATCGTATTTTAAGAGAGAAATCCCAATTGGCCTAATTTCAATTAAGGTTCCTTGAATCAAAATACATCAATACTTTGAGAATGCAAATACATTCCTCACAACAAGGACAAAGTAGTTTTGCTACAACAGCACATACTTTTTCGCATTACTGGACACAGCTACGTAATAGTGAAATATTGCAATATCTTCGCCAAAAACACCTCTACTGTTACTTGAAAACGTCGACTTCAAACAAAGCGCCTGTGATGCATATCTGCATTCATTTCTATAGTCACGAGCAGCAATGTTTTCTTACTTTTACAAATGAAACAGGAATAAATTTGACTGTTACAATATTCTTAGCAAATTATACAGAAGCGAGCAACACACTGTTGGCAGTGCACTGGTGTTAGCACTTTGTGCAAATCGTTTGGCATATATGCTTGGCAAATATTATTAATTTTTGACAAAAATGCTTATTTCCATCTGAATTCATATTTCAACTTGTGTATGACTTAGTCGTAGTGCATCATACACAGTTGATAAATATCACAGGCGCGCGCGCGCGCACACACACACACACACACACACACAAAGTTGTCAGATCCAAAGACTTGACACATGTTTCTCTATGTATTTCGAAGGGTAGAATCCGAATCTGAAACAAGTATTGCGCCACTATCCTCCATTTTTACTGTTTCTTATACATATGTATATACGAAGTAATATACGTGATATAGAGAACGTTATGTAATGCCGCGGAAAATCGATATCGAGATTTCAACGGAAACACACATTTTGAGGTCCTCTGATAACGAAAAAGTGTTGTTTTTTTTTCAAAACGTCTGTCTGTCCGTCTGTCTGCTTGTCTGTCTCCCTATGTGTATGACTGTCTGGCTGGCTGTCCGGGAACACTACTAGCACCTAAACCATGCCTACGATCTTTTCCGAATTGAAGAAACCCCTGTCCAACTGGATCGAGTTGAAGCTTTGAAATTTTGAAAAACTTTCTTTAACATTTGGAGGTACATTACATGAAGCCTCCCGGACATTTTCAAAATTTTCTCAAAAACGTCTCCATTTTTTTTTCTTTAAATTTCTTGTAAGTATAGAGTATAACAGAAAGGTGGCATAGGTCTTTTTTTCAAGGTTAACTCTGAATGTTCGAGCGGAAATGAATTTTCTCAAAAAGGGCTTCAAACGTTTTCTTTAAATTTTTGGTAGGGGTAGTGCCAAATGTACCCTATACGATGACATAAATTCCATATTACTGTATTCTTTTGTTGTTGTTTTTTATTCTTTTGACTTTTCTCTTACGTCGGTAATATTTATATTAGAAACGAATTCTTCACATTATTATACTTATGAGTAAATGTGCTCTAAATAATGTCATATAAAGTTTCTCGAAAACTCAACAGTTTTCTGTGGAAACGAGCTCAAAATTCCGCCTTTTTAGAAACGCTCAAAATTGCTCCAAATTTTTCTTCAAACTTTTCCGATGGATAGTGCTAATTGCACCTTTTAATATGACCGAAAGTTAATTTTGGTGCATTTTTTTCCAAAATTACACAAATGTAATTTTTTCAAATATGTCTCACGTCGTTCATATGCACATTTCCATCGATTTATATACATTATTGCATTTGTGAGTGGAAGTGCTTCAAATGATGTTTTTCGAAAACACAAAAGATTGCTGTGAAAAAGAGCTTCAAATTTCGCATTTACAATAATGCTTAATCGCTATTTTCTTAAAAACTGCTTCAAATTTTTCAATGAAAATTTGTAAATATTACGAGGTTTTATTCTTCTTTAATATTATTTAAGTAATGTTTCGGTTTTTCTATTAAGAAACCGAAAAGTTGAGAAAATTTAAAAAAAAAAGTACTTTGGGCGACGATAAATGGCAGCGGGCCACAAAATGAAGCAAGTCCTTAAAGCCAGTCCACACCAAGGAAATTATAAAAATTTGCTAGGAGAAAGTCTATGCCATTCTGTAACACCTCTAGTTTACTCTCTCGCGCTAAAGAAGGGATTTCTTAAAAAGAGAAAGATATGCAATGCTGCGCGAAAAAGGACGACTTCACCGCAGAACAACTCTTATTACAGGAACCTGGTAACGTAAAATTGGATAAATCCAGTTGCTAAAGTTAGAAACAAATCTTCTAACAGATGGTGTTGCCAGAATCAATTTTTTATGGGTCCTTGATACCGAAAAATCGACTGACGGCAAAACGTCATCTAGCGACATGATAGAGAAAGATGCAAAATGCCGTGCCGTATTCCATCATGAAGACAAGGCCCTCATGCGACATGTTATAAAAATCGAAGTATAGATATCTCGTGCATTGCTGCACTTTTGTGGATGCTTACTCCGCATTTGTGGCCGGTGCCTGAGGCGGCGTGAGAACATTGAATGGGGTGGTATCTGCTATTGCAGTGCAATTGTTCTCAATGAAATTATAGATATGCAGTAGTATATACAACCTACATAAAGCAAGTATACGGCTCTATTTCCCTGAATTCTTGTACTTAATATAGAAGAATTTTAACTCATGAAATTTTATGTATTTATTATACAATGGATGTTAATAACTGTATAAAAAATGTTATGTGATTTTATACATTTGAAGATGAGCGGACTCACATGCTCGAAACGTCGAGAATAAAGAAAACATAAAACTCAGCACAAACGTGTTAATGTTATTCTTTATAGACATTGACTTTCATAAAATAAATTATTGGTCTAAATTTTTCGATATCTCTTACCAGTCCCAAAGGTTATATTGAATAATATAATTAATGATATATTTTCTTGTTTTTATGAAATATGTCCTATCTCACTCTCAACGGGATAGCACTTGTTTTATAACTTTTATTGCTAATTATGGCGGATATTTTTGTTTCAGAAAACGAATTAACGTGTGATAGAAGAATTTTAAATAATTTCATACCTAAAAATACCTGTATTTTTAGCAGAAAACTAATTCTACATTACTGTACGATATTGGTTATCCCATCTTTTGATATTTAATGTGAGAATTAAGCAAATTTTTATGTAAGTCATTTCATAAATGAAGCATGTTCAATTGCCAAACCTCTTCACAAGGAATTATGAACACAAGTATCACAGCGTATTTCATCACCCGCGAATTTCAAAAAGTTTAATTTAGCAGATATCCCGAAGTTTTTACTTAACAGTTGGCAAAGCAGGAATATGTACCATGATGTGTGCATTTAAAATATTGTCCCAATTAAACATCTCCGGAAATACTCGTGTGAAGTGCCATTCATAAAAAAGTAAAAGTGATTAAAAAATCAACATAATTTACCCACTACGTGCAAAAAAACTATGCTAAAGTTACGAAAAAACATTTGGAATATTATACGCCATGAATACAATAATCATGTAGAGAAACTCGAATTACGTGTTTATACCTAACTACTCTCGCGGGAATTCCCAGTCGCATGATGCAACGGAAGTGATCTATTAATTGCGTTATAGAGTGAAAAGTTGTATGTTCTCACATACCAAGTTTGCGTCTTTCTGCCGGACGATAATCTTGCACACAGTTGCGTAGTGCCGTGCTTGAAAACTCCTTCTGAAACTGTCAAAGCAGGAGCTCGTAAGTGCCGAACAACAGCCTCGCCAACGCGACCAGCTCTGGCGTAGCGGAGTCGCCGAGTGGCGGGCACCGCGCCGGCCGTGGCCGCGCAGACGCGACATTCTGCGGGTGCTTGCAGCCATTGGCCACTGCGCATGCGTGACCCTGACGTCACTGCCAGCGAGTGGGAGGCAATCTGCGAACTGGTCGTTTAGTTGGGAGCACTGGAAGATAAACTTGCCGACTCCGAAAAGGCGAGATTATCATAGTTTGCTTGTGTATTGTTTGTTTGGGTATCTTCTAAAGCACACTTTCAAAGTGAAAACATGCTTTTCGCACCTACGTATATTGACAAGTGATGACACGTTTAATGGCTCACAAATAGAACGACACGAGTTTCGTCAGATTGTTTTTATAAATTTTATTTACAGTCCGTTCTATTATGAACAATAAGAAAAAAATACTGGGCTAATTATATAAAAATACACTATTTATTTAAATGTTAAGATGAAGAAGAGAAGGAGGGGAAGAAGAGAGAGAAGTTGGAGAAGAAGAAGAAGGAGAAGGAGAAGGAAAAGGAGAAGGAGAAGAAGAAGAAAAGAACAGGACGACTGATCATAAAATTGAAACAATGAACACCTATCGATGGGAGGGTCTGTATTGCCTAATATAGACCTGCAGAGAGAGAGAGAGAGAGAGAGAGAGAGAGAGAGAGAGAGAAAGAGAGAGAAAGAGAGAGAGAGGGAGAGAGAGGGAGAGAGAGAGAGAGAGAGAGCGAGAGCTGTAGCACTTGTAATCTTTTGTAGCTCTATATTGCATTGTTGCAAATTAGTGTTGTATTATTCCACAACTATCCAAATATTCTGAGAATGTAAATGAATCTTCCGATTAATTAATTAACATTTTCTATTACCCTCCTGTCTTGTCTTACACGTGTTTTTCTGTATCCTCGTGATTTACGTCGAAGTCACTTATATCAAGGGTTCATTGGTTTGTTTCCTAGGCGTATTTATTTTTTTCAAATATAAAATATTTATAATATTCACACTTGAAATGAGTATATCTCAATTCAATACTGGCCATTCAAGATAATGTAATTGCGAATACGAATGAAAAACTAATGGTTCTACAGAATGACACAGACTTTCTCGTACTAGTTTGCTAATCTCTTTGGTCTGGGTTAATTTTCGTATTGCCCTACCCTCTTCCAAGCTACCATCTATCGCCGCCCAAACTATATTTTTTCACAAGTTTTCGGTTCCTTAATGGTAGAATTGAAATACCACTTTAATAAAATTAGAGAATAGGCTCATCAGGATCTCAATAGGAGATCAGTCTGGCTCTAGACATCGTGGAGTAAGCATCATATGGCTCCGCTTATCGCTGTGCGCCGGCGCTCTGCTCAACTAGTGTTTAGTGAAAGTACAAACGGGCGCCGCTACCAGCTTTTTTGTGCATCAGTATTGTTTATTGTGCACAACAAAATATTTTTACTGATTAGTGAAAGTTTAGTGGTGCAGCGAAAGTTGTATGTTCGCAACAAGTCCCCCCGCTTTTGAGGGTCAACTTGTTGCGGCAGCCCACGTTCTAAATGGAGACACGCCAGAGCAGTTCGCAGCAATGAATGGAGGTGTGCTCCCATTCCCACCACACATGGAAGATATTCAACACACCGGACCAATTTAACACATCACAACCGTTCGCCCAGCAGCTGGACGGAGAAACACAAAGGACGCTGACCAACCTTCAATCAGTATGCCCTAGCGATGCTGATATTAACAAGTATGGAGTTGCTCCACAACAATCAATCAACAGTCTACAAGTGATGTTAATCGACATAATGAAGGTCTAAAACGTATGCACGTAGATCTGCCTGGGGAAAACAGTGTTTCTTAAAGAATTTGTGTACAATGTGCCAATAAAGAATAGGTACTAAGATTTTCAAAATATGCCCGAAGAAAATTCGCGAAACGAAAGGGAAGAAACATCCATTAAAATATCTCCCTTTTATGTTCATAAAGTTCTCGACTATCCCTTATTTATCAGTGAACTGGAATTTATTGCAAAATACAATTTTCAGCTAAATTAGAAAAAGATACTGTAAAAATTAAATTTAGCTCAACAGAGGGCTTTAGAGAAAACCGGCAATTTTGTGATAAAGAGAATATCAAACATCACACATACAGGGTCCCTACACAAAAAACATTTTCAGTTATAAAAGATCTTTCAATCACCTATTCAGAATCAGAAATATTTAACGAATTTTCGAAAAAACTTTCAAGTTTTGAAAGTGGTTAGGCTGTTCGGAAGTGAACGTAAACCGTCAACTACCGTTGGATTTAACTAATGAAAATAACCAAATAGTTTTAAGAATTAATGAATTTATATATAGCATTGTTAGAGTTTAAATTTTCTTTAAGCCTAAAACCCCAATCATGTGCAAAAATTGTCATAATTTCGGTCACTCACAGGCAAATTGCGGAAGGCGACCTAGATGTGTGAGATGCTCAAACAGTCATCATTACTCTCAATGTGATAAACCTAAACATAATAATGTACCGAAGTGTGTAAATTGCAGTGGGAAGCTCACGGCTAATTATAAAGACTGCAAAGCTTTCAAAGCTTTCAATGCATCGGAGACGAACTCCAAAACAACAGAGGAATCTTCATTCTACAAGACATCTACAACCTACAGTGGCACCAGTAATCAACAAGTAAGAAAATCTTATTCTAATGTAACTACTTCTGAAGTTTTCCCATCAAAAGAACAAGCCGCAATTATTGAGGCACAAGAAGGGCTGTCCATAAAAGACTATATTAGTAAAATTGCAACGATAGTAAATGCCACAGGCATTAGATTTATATCCAGGATATCAAACAACAGAATATGTATATTTTTCGCTAACCAAGCTATCACTGACAGATTTGTAGAACGTAACCCAACAATAGAAATTAAGAACTACAAACTAGGAGTTAGACCGTTCATCAGCAAGCACAAAAAAGTAATGATCTCAAATGTGTGCTCAGTTATACCGCACGAAGTAATAGAAAAAGAACTAAATGACAGAGGTATCACAATATCGACTAAAATATCCTTTATAAAAGCTGGTATAAGTGAACCTGGTTTCTCCCATATAATGAGTTTTAGAAGGCAAGTTTATAGCACCTGAACATATAGAGAAACTACCAACCACCACTGTAATATACTATGATAACATTTCATACAGGATATTCTTCACTACAGATAACATTTCATGTTTTATGTGTAAAGACAAAGGTCACAAAGGAGCAGTTAAAAATATAACTGGAATCAGGCTAATCATAAATTTTCAACATACAAACCGCCAAATTGGCAGTAATCCAGTCACCAACCGAATGAGAACGCTGAACCTTATCACTATGCCCCTCAAGAATTTCCACCTCTACCGCTTAACCCAAGGCCCTTACATCCTGTTGCTTATCGCACTAGCCAACTGCCTAGGCCAAATAACAGGAATTTACCTCCAGCTCTCCAAAATATGAATATAATAAACGAAAACCTAATGCAAACAATTATAAACAATATTCTTTCTACAATCATTCCTCAGTTACAAGAGGTTGAAAGACTTATTTCTAGGCATAGTAATATCACAAAATAAAATATAAAACTTTAAACTTCTCAATTAGAATGCAAATGGCGTAAAGCGCCAAGAGAACGAATTAAGATTCTTTCTCTAAGTCCATGCCATAGATGTTGTATTTCAGAAACACATTTGAAGCCGGGAGAAAAATCGCGAAGGGCGATGCGAGCACATCGGAAGCTGCAGGCCTAAAGCAGGCTCACGCTCCGACCGAGCTGTGGAACGCTCAGAGGCGACGACTGCGGGAGAGTGGGAGAATCACCCATCCACGCCGGAAAACGAGCCAACGGGGTCGTGACCCTTGCGACGAAAGCCGCAGGTGACGGCTGAGCAAGGGGATGCTGCGCCTAGGGGTATCTGCTCTACACCACCGACGCCACGTGATGAGAGAAGCGTGACCCGCCGAGAGACCGAAGATTGATTGTAGCGGAAAGTCATTTGTGTGTGGTAAAGGAAGTCTCAGCAAATTATACGAGTTTGGACTAAAGAAATTTTATGTTAAATCAATATTCTACCTCCATTTAATGGACATAACAGCAACTCTCTTCAGCGGAGCGACCTACGATTTCCATCCACTTCATTCTCTCTGGAGTGACCTAATTTCTGGTGGTTCCCTAATTTAAGGTAGTTGAATGTTGTTGAACTAGTAAGTTGCTGTATTTTGTGCCTATCTGCAGTAATTTCAATCTTAGAGTACGTTGAACTACTGTTGTGAGTTTCGTGTTCTTATCGTCAAAGCGTTAATAGTAAAAGAAGTGACTGTGAACTTGCTCGAAGAAAAATTTTCCTTTCTCATTCGTCTGAAGATTATTACGGCAAGAACAGACTTTATATAAAACTACGAGCAAAGTAATGAAGTTAAATTATTGCGCAATACAATCACGTGGAGTTTTCGACAGTGAGGCGAAAATAAGCAAAATACGACAGGTTTCCTAATTTCGAGTAGGATGAGGTTACTCAGTTTCGGATACTCGATAATTGGTACCAAAATTTACCATTTGATACTTTGAATTTGATTCTAGATGTTTTTCTAAGAAGAGACTTACGCAGAAACTAGAATCTTTGAAAAGAGACGTAGATGCTTTCCAAAAGAAAGAAGTACATTGTATTGATGTTTTAGCATAAAGCTTTAAAAACTCCATGTACCTCATTGGTTATT
Source organism: Teleogryllus occipitalis (assembly GCA_011170035.1). Taxonomy (NCBI): domain Eukaryota; kingdom Metazoa; phylum Arthropoda; class Insecta; order Orthoptera; family Gryllidae; genus Teleogryllus; species Teleogryllus occipitalis. The sequence goes on from BLKR01000032.1 coordinate 592,500, forward strand.
GGACGATTATATGTGGAGTTCTGTAAGGTGTAATCTACCGGGGGTCTTTTGCTGCGGGATTGGATGTTCAATAAAACACAAAATAAATTTCACAACACATTTAATTAAAAATTAAAATGATAATGACCATGCAAATGAATGATTTTACAAAAATTCTTAGAAGTTATGATTGAGTTCTTGCAGCTTACCTTACTGATTGAAGCTATCACAAGCAAAAACAAAAAACATAATTTGCTACTGCAAATAATATGCCGTATGGGTGGCACCTACTCACAGCTTCCTTCGTTACAGTCTTTCCGCACCTCAGCGAGGAAAATGAGCTGACGGGGACCGGATTACGGTCATTCATAAAATTCTTATTGTTGTTGTGGCGTGATGACTTCCTGAGCGGCTGGGCGCCGGCGAAGCCTGCGGCGCAGCGGCCGGCGGGGGACTGCGGGCACGCCCTTGCCGTCGCTTTCTCGATCACCCAGGCCGGACGAGACATAGGACTCACTGTGGGGTCGGCGATGTCATGTTAACGTAGCGATGGACTGTGTTCGATTTCCGAATCAGGCGAGATCGCAGTCAAAGTGCCAGTCGGAGCACATGTTAAGGTGAACTCAAAAGATGGTGTAACTAGCTCAATTCTAGTGCCGAAATTAAACATTACAAGTGCGTCTTTGAGACGTAAGTGGTCGCACGTGCGAGTTCGAGATGCATGTCACTGCGAATGCATCTTCGAAGCCCAGAGCCTAGTCTAGAAGTTCATCTTCGGAACGCAAAGTCAGAAGTGAGAATTTCGAAGCCACGTTCGAGACGCAAGTCAAAAGTATCAATTCGAAGTAAAAGTGATCATTGATCCCGGAGCCTCACGCGCGACAAATCGAAGGCTTTTATCCCCTCTTCTGATCCGAGTGCCTCACCCTGATTGCTTAAAATCAGCTACACGAGTGACACTTGAATCAATGGTGCGCTAGCTCATGCGACACAAAACTTGCCGTTGCATTTTCGGTGCGGAGGTTAAAGTACGGCCTCACGCGGTCGGTGGAATGCGGGGCATCTGCAGCCTAATGGCATTCACCGCTGCATACGCCGCAATTTTTTAAATTATTATTTTGGCAAGAGAACCGTTTGGCCAACGCGCATGTGCGCGTCGAGTACCTGGCTCCAGCAATTTTTTGGGGGAGACGGACGTCTTCCCTTTCGCACGGGTGTCTATGACACACGGCTTTTTCGGAGCATCGCGCGCGCAAATGTAAAGAAATACTAGCTTTGTTAACCGCGCGTTTGAATGCGACTCCTCGCGCATGAGACGGCTGCGCCGCGGCGTCTTTTGAACGATCCCTGATTTTTAGCGAAGACATTTTTTGACCGCTGGCATTGGGCAGGGTGGGTCGACCTTAAAAAAACGAGGATGCTGTCTTTTGAATGTATAGAATCTATTTGGCGGCGCCCCGATGCGACGTGAGCACGTGGACGACACCTTGGGCCTGAGTTGCAAAAAAAGCAGACCGTCGTATGCGGCAGATCCTTACAAAGGTCATAAACTATCCGCCCGCGCTCTGTAGGGGGCGGCGGGGGGAAGAGAGTGGCCGGGCCCAACAGGTCAGGTACCGTGCCGAAGGCCTGCGCCACGCCAAATGTTTTAATTATTAAAATGGAGGGTGAAGTTGATCAGTTCTGTTCACAGAGGGTGTGACGTTACAAAGGGGACACAAAGTCAAAAAATATTTTTTTGGTATTTTCTTTTCTTATAGATCTTCATAACTTTCTTTAAATTGGTGCTTGAATTATTCTAATACCACTCTTGCAATATATTATTTTTATTACTTATATGTGAGTTCTTTTCTCATTGAGCTTAGATCTGGCTGCAATATGTTTAGATACTGTTACACAATGCAGCGCATAAATACTGAAGGACTTAGACATGCAGAAAGTAAATTGAAAAAATTATATTGTGAAGCTCACCAACATAAAAAAGTTCTCAGAATAAAGTAGTTATTGGAAAAGTTTATTCTGAAGAAGTAAGTTATCGAGCTGGCGTGTTCGGTGGGTTGCATCTTTAAAGCCCTTTTCCAAAAACTTGATATTTTTAATACTAAATTATATTTTCCAACTTAAAGTTTTATTAGGAAACTAAAATGTTCAGTTATTGTTAATAAAAGTATCCCACACTTACCGAAACATTTTTTTCTGATTCCTTTGGTATTATCCAATCTGTACAATTTTGGTAGGAAATGGTTTGGTGTTTACATTGGCGTCACTATAGAAATAGATCTGAGGGGTTGTTTTGTCGTTAGTGTTTATTTTTCCGAAAAAATTATGAAAAAATAAACACGTGTGACAAAACAGTCTTAGAAGTTGTTTTTTAACTTTACTTTTTGGAAAACGCGAAAATTGAAAATGTTTTTCACTCTAATCTTTTGTGTTATCGAGAAACTTCATTTGAAATCACTTCAATCACTTTCACTCATAAATGCAATAATGTATGCAAATTGTTAGAAATTTCAATATTCACCGCATGAGAGATATTCAAAAAATTACATTTGTGTAATATTTTAAAAAACAAAGGAATTTTAGCAACAGCAATATGAATTTTATGTTATCTTGAGCTTTGCAATTAGCACTATCTGTACGAAACGTTTGAAGAAAAAATGTGGAATCGTTTTTGAGAAAATGTCGTTTGAGCGTTTCTGAAAATGCGAAATTTCGACCTCGTTTTCACAGAAAAGTTTTGGGTTGCAATTGCTTTTAATGTAAATATTAGCGACGTGAGAGTCTAGTAAACAAATACATTTTTCTAATTTTTGAAAAATCAAGAGTGTACAGCAATGTGGCCTTTGTCATCCTGTAGAGTACATTTAGCACTATCCCTACCAAAATTTTAAAGAAAGAACTTGGAGTCATTTTCGAGAAAATCTTGTTTTTGTTATTTTACAATATTGCACATATTGCGGGCAATATTGCGCGAAAACTAATCAATTTTTTACAAAATGTACAGGACCTTAATGAAAGAAGTAAACATGGAGAGAAAAATTATATGAAGGAAAAATCTCTATCCTCAATTTTGTAGTTGTAGCAAAACGCCAGAAAAATCAAATTATTACAATTTTCGAAAATTCAGTTAACAGTGAAAAGCTGACTTATTTCATCTTGATAAGTGTATTTTACTCTCTTCTCTCAAAAAAATTAAAGAAAAATTGGAGCCTTTTTGAGAAAATTTTAAAAATGACAGTGGGGCTTCATGTAAAGTACCCCCAAATTTTAAAGAAAGTTTCACACCGCATTCTTATGTGGGCATTAAAAGATACCATTCCCAAATATGGCGATATTTGCATTGTCAAATGAATCTACAGCAATTATTCATGTAAACATGGCCGTTTTCATAGCTTAGATGAAATATAGTCTAGCCTATTTTTACTTTCACCGATCTCCCCCTCCTCCCAATTTAAAGACAAATTTTGCTAAAGAAACTCATCACTGAGTGATATTCTCGCATCAACTAGCGACATTACTTATTATCTTTATTATCCAATGATGGGGACATACTCCGTTATGCCAATTTTTTACGTATAGTTTAATCATACATAATTTTTTATTTTATTTTTTCAAAAGTTAAGTACTAAAAATGTTTGAGCTCTATGGGGGGCACTGGGCCCATGCATTAACACGGACCTGCATGTAAGTGATTATAATTGAAGTATTTAAATCTCTACTAAATAGGTAAACAGAAAACAGTGGTAATGAAGTATAATTTAAATATCCCTGCCTCCAAACTGACACGAAATATCACATTATGTACTAAGATTACGGCGCAATTTTGAGATATCGCGGCGAGGTATTTAAAACTCCCCCAGCAAATGGTGGCTATTTCAGATAAAAAAAGTACGAGTGCGTTATTCTCGTTTCAAAAATGAAAGGGATAATGAAGTACAGGGAGGGCGCGATGAACATCGCTTACATTTAAAGAAGAATTGTTCGAATTTGGTTTTCAACACGCAATAACGATAACAAAATAGAAATCATAAACAACGATGATAAGGAAGGCTTAAAACAATTGTTACAATATCAACAAATCTAATAACATCGCTACTCAGAAATTCGGCGCACGTTACGCACTTCTAAAACACAATTACCTCACACTTGACACTAGACTTCGCTCAGCTGGGTAACCACAAGATTCGAGGCATGTGATTCATTTGTTCTCAAATTTCAGGTGACTGCAAATGCTGAAGCTTCTAATTTACTGTTCCCTAGGTTATGGCGCTGGCATCATCACGTGACCACGAAATGTCGACTACATTCTAGTTTTATTCGGACCTTTGTTCTGAAGAAACTACTTAAACTAGCTTAAGTAAAACAGATTTTAATACACGAAGCAATAACAAACAAAAAGCTCTACAACACGTGAAATAACTAAAATAAAACAAATAATTGTAAAATAATGGAAATAAAAGCGCAAGTTACTCGAAGCAATGGCAAACGATTACAATCCAGGTGCACGGTTTAAATGTTGGGCGGAATCTCTGGAAGTCATTTTTTATTGTCATCATTTAACAATTACCAATCCAAAAGTAAATGAATATACTCTATGTTGCTTTAATTTAATATGTCCATGCTACAGTAACATTTTTCACAAATCGCATTTTGGTCCTTTTTTAAGGTGTCGAGAACCGTACCTGCCCGGACATGAGTCTTGAAAAACACTGAGACTGCAAAGTTGCTGCAGTTTATAACCTGATGTTCATACCTTCTCTACAGTCCCGACCATGGACATTTTTACAGTTCCGACAAATATAGTCCCGACATGTCAGTCACGGTGCCTTGACTGGCGGCGAAGATACGCGGTTTGTGAATTACAACTAGAGCATGTGCTTCTAGACATGGGTTGCCAGATAAAATAAAGAACCCCCCGTGTAGCTGTCATCCCGGTGATAGCACGGGAAACGCTGAAGCGCGTACATACTTGATGACAATATGATTACGATAGTTACTTCTCCAAACATAATTGACGAGAAACATGTCTAGTTAATGAGTTTATATCTAATTGCTTTTATTTAGTTGATGTGTTGAGTTTTATGACTGATACTCGCTGACTTACGAATCGTCCTTCATGTTGGGCAGATGGAGCCTGAAGAGTACGCAAATCATAAATGATATGATTATATTCCTCGCTTCCCTAATCATAATTTACGATAAACATGCCTGAGTGGTAAGTTTCAAATGTGTATGTTTACTGTATATTAACAGTTCGCTAATATTTCCCATTTTGAAATTGCAGGATCACATTTCTCTCTCTCCTCGCCAGAAAGCAACTGTCACTTTATTTTTTTTTTCTATTTACTCACAAGGCATATACATGCGTTAACGTGACGATTTGTGAATTTTGAGTGAAAGTTGAAATAAACATGTGTTTTGTGTTCTTTGTTCAGTGCTTATGCTCCACTCCGATGTAAATAAAGTGATTTCTGACAGTTGTGCGGTTATCCAATTAGGACCTTCAATAACAAAAACGACGAAACTCAGCTCCCTAGTGGATTACTGCATTGAGTTATCTGTCAGAAGTCATTCAATTTAAATCGAAGAATGAAAGTGTATAATGCCACCCTCAATTTATGCCAGTGAGTGCTTGCAAACAGAACTTCTAACAGGCAGTGTTTGCACATAGGTGGCCAAAATTACTTCTATGGCGCCGTACTTGGAATTCAATCATTTACATATCATACATTGCATACATACAATACATATACATTTACATATTACAATCGTATACGTTTCAAATATCCCGCGTTGGAATTAATTTAAAAAAACGCGGGCGGGCTTCCAGAAAGAAAATCAATACATTTTTCGTATGAAACTCTTTGGAACGGCTGAGCTGCAATTTTGAAACTTTGAACTGTTTTCCAAGAATGACGTCAGATCGCGCCACGGAACGTACACCAGGAATGAGGAAAGAGACAATACTGCATATTGTCGCAATTTCGCGGAATCCTTGCTTCCTTCTACTTAAGACGCGACGCGATCGCATTGTTTGAAGATCAAGAAGCCCAAGCGGTTCCGTGTCTGACGAGCCGCCGCTCGTGTAAAGAGCTAAGCAATTGAAAGCTAAGAGTTTTACGTTGGCACTACATATAGCTCACAGCATTGCAGGTTCCGTGAACAGCGTTTTGGCGCACAGATTCTGCATAACATATGTCACGCTCGAATTACGACAGAAAACGATTTTCTTGTCGCCCAGGCAAGGTAATACTGACAACTTCTTCAAAACTCAATAATTCTTACGCTGAGGTAATAGTTCTTAAATAATTGGCTTTCAGAATTTTCCCTTGTGTCAAGGAATTAAAAAGGCGGCAGGAGTCTGATTTTTAACACGAAATATTTTTAGATGCTCTCCCAAAACAATCTCAAGCTATTTTGCAGCATCAACAGGCAGTATTAGTTAATATTCAGAATGCCGCTTACGCCTATCAAATTAAGATTTGAAAAATAAACAATGTTCCATGTGATAACATGCTCAGTTGATTTTTGAAACCTAGAGAAGGGTAAGAATTATGTGAATCAGTGCAGAGCAACTTATTGAAAAGTAAATATATGCCCGTGTTCGTGTTGCTCACACATAATTGTTCGTAAATGTATGCAAGATTATAATGATATTTAACAATTTTTTTTACAGATAGTGTGCATCTTTTCGTTACATATTACATTTTCACAAAGACGACACAAAATATTTACATATGGTTATAACCATGGTGGAAATATTTCCATGGAAATTATTTCCACCATGGTTATAACAATCACTTTGTCTTCATTAGTTTAAATTGTCAAAATGTGTGCCGATTAATTGCAAACAAATCTAATTTTCTATAAAATAAAATTCAAATGGTTATTAATACATTGTGAATCAATGATAAAGGAATAAAAGTAAAATTGACTGCAAATATGTTGAAAGTTATGAAATCAGATTGGCATAGGACTAGAATAGAACAGAGTAAGCTGTGTCCAACACATCGAATAGTTTCTGTCGAATTAAAAAAAAATCATAATATCAACTTCCTTAACTCATTAACGGTGCAGGCTTTCCTCTCTACTTTAGGGCAACGCAAAACAAAAGAAATAAAATATAGGTTAAAAAGAGAAAACACGATGACAAATCCACAAAATATTAGTAACCTCAGAATCATGGTGGAAATATTTCCACCATGCTCAGAATATTACGATGCTGTGTTTGTGCAGCACGTTCAGGCAATGCATGTAAATGACTTATACAGTTGCCAGGTGTCCACTGAGCTGACAGTCCGCTTTTTGCATATTATATTCATTATTTTTTCACTGCATTTTCTTATTCAAACGCTTTATGATGAAATGTTACGTAATATAAAGCGTAATAATACGTAACGTAATGTACAGTCTAAGACATGGTGTTATTTCCACCATGGTCTAAGAGAACAAAGATAAAAGAATCGCCTTTTGAATTTTTTTTCGTAAGTTAGAATGTGACAAAGATCGAATATCCATTGAACTCGATTCTCCGAAAAATATATTAATCATACCCAATTGTTTCACAAAACATTTAATAAAAGTATATAAACTTATTTACGTACAATTTTTCTTAACTGGCATTTGCTGATTACTTTTATATGATACTTTTTTCTTAGTTGGATAGATATGTTTTGGAACAATCAATAACGTAACATTTGAGGTTCAATGAATACTAGTCTCAAGTACGGTTGCCAGATCTATTTCCAAAAATGTAACGGACAAACGGTGGGAGGGGGTTAAGTATTAAAAAAATTAAACGTACCATTTTATCATAAAGATTTTGAATATAAAATGTCCACTATTTTGTGAAAAAATAGTGAACTTGATGTGAAAAAAGCGCTGTCTGCTCAAGTTGTGGACACCTGATAACCATAGCCTCAATATGTAGACCGTGAATTTGTCAAACATTTCTAAGATTTTGTTGAAGTATCATAAACATACAAGTTAATCATTGTTTTATGTAAATACTATTTTGCCGTGTTCTAATTAAATTATAATGTAAGAAATATTAATTAATCTTTAGTAATAGCCATCAGTTGAATCAGTTCTCAATATAAAACACAAATACATATATTCTGTGTATTTAACAATTCTCGACACTGTTACATTTGAATTAAATCTAAATAAGTAAATTATTTCCTAATTTAATTTAATCTTTTTTTACCACTCAACACCCCTCGCTGGTTTTTTGAAGCAGACCCAGCAATCCTAACTTATTTATTGTAAAAGCTATGTCATGTTTAGTGGAATGTTTATATTATTGCAAAAATGTGGAAATATGCATTCGTTTGTATGTGAAACATTGAGAATGACATGAAAAATGTTTCGATGTTTGAACTACGAATTACGAAAGTGATGTTACCTGTACGTTGCGTTGTCAGATAATTAAATGTACATCCCAGTTTCAAGCTTCAAAAATCCTAGTACTGTCATTAAAATTCCTGGTCAATTGATGTCAATAACTGATTAGAATTCTGAAATTATTCATATTATAACTAATATATTTTTAACGCGCTTAGGAAGTTCATTGAACTTATCTCGTTATCGATTCATTTTATATCGATAAACTAAAAAGAAGACCTAGACATTCCATTTCCATCATGATTCTATCCTTTTCTACAATAGCATGTGCTAGAAAATACCATCCCAGTCTCCCTGAATGATTTTACGGCAGTGTTTTCACCAATATCTGATATTTTTAATATTGATGTTAGATTTAAATTATTGGATAAAGTTATTAACTCTCCAACGACGAATAACCAAGAAGTTCTAAAAGAAAATCGACACACAGAATATTTTTAACATTGGCTCGCATCATCCAGCATCTGTCAGTTGCCACCTATACTTGGGTTTTTCTAACGAGGCATCTGATGGAAGTATCTCCAGGATGGGATATGGCACGGTTTTTCGCGTCTTTCTCGGACGTGCCGCTAGAGTCGCTTAATCTGCAGCACTGCTTGATACGGTCACGACCATGCGACATCTTGCGGTAGGACCGAGAAAGACAAAAAGTTGCCATATTCCACTTGGAGATACTTCCCTCAGATGCCACGTTGGAAAAAACAAAGTATAGAGGCGACGGTGCTCTATACCCCCAGAAGCCACGTGTTCCGGACATCTTTTTCAGAAGATAATCTAATCATAAATAGGAAAAGTAGCCATCCTAATAGCCCATTGTAAGTTTAATCGTTAAAGATTAATAAAAAGCGACGGATTATCGCAAGTTTTCTCATCAATGTACAAAATGAAAATGCTAAGAGGATTTTCTTTTGTATTACAGTAATTCTGCACATTGAAGTCTCGGAAAGTTGTCATAGTAACGATTCACTTCTGCAAAACATTTCAATTGCTGGTTTCATTTCATTTATCTGTGATTTCGATGAAACCGCAATTAAGTAATGCCAATGGATGAATCTACAATCAGATTATCCAAATGTACTCAGGAGATAATTTGTCTCATTACTTTCAGTAAGATACTGTTCCAGATCCAAAACCTATCAAAGGGTGGACAACTTATTACAATCTACGACGCATAAGTAAAAAAGGTCATGATTTACATATACTGTCTTTTGACTGTAGTGTAACTGTGAAGTGGTATGCAAAATCATCAGATAACCGGAAATAGAAATTTATTAACTATAGAGTATTTTAAAGTGTGGTTATTAAACAAGGTAATTACTAGAATTCCCTTTTCATGAAACAAGTATTGTTCATTAATTTAAGTATTGTGTAATATTCTAGCTTTTGGCCGAACATTGTTAATGATATAATATAAAGAAACTGCGATCATTTGTTTTGTGTCATCGACGACTGTTGGTGCATACAAGCCTACGAAGTTCTCAATTGGAAAAGTGCATTATTCATGCAAGAATTGAGAGTGAGTGCTTCTATCAATGAAGACCTAACCACTCGCTGGATTTTTTGATAGTTTGAAATACTGTTATTTGAAACATTCATTATTAAGAAGTGCTTGTCGAGATTATCATGTTCGATTTATTCAGTTCGGTGCGAGTTCTACTTAAACTGGACCGAGTATGCCATGATAACAACGTGTTTCGGCTGCATTACAAAGCCACATCCATTATGCTAGTCGTGTTTTCGTTGCTTGTCACCTCTAAACAGTACTTTGGCGACCCCATCGAATGCGTACTGGGTAAAGATGCAGTGCCGTCAAGGAAAGCTGTGAACAGTTATTGTTGGATTCATTCAACATTCACTGTACTCCGTCACCAAGGAGGTAAGTCAGTTGAAAACATTTAAACTACTTCTACACCGATCCTTTTATTATAATAATAATCTATTTAAACAGCTCTCAACCAATGAAACTAGTGGTTCCACAGAATGACACTGTGTATTAGTTTTCTATTTTCGTTGTGTTGTATTAGTTTTCTACTTTCGTTGGTCTGAGCTAGCTTTTCGGACTTGCCACATACTCTTGCAAGCTGCCGTCTATCACCGCCCAAACCACATTTTTTAAAAAATTTCTCAATTTTTCGATTTGCTGGTAATAGAACAGAAACATGACTAAGATTATTGAAACCTCATCCAAATGGCAATTTTCATTGACAAATTTGGAGCTGATTTTAAAAAAGTCGTTTAGCGTTACTGTAAATGTGAATTTTGAAGCGCTTTTTCACAGAAATCTTTTGAGTTTTCGAAAAGCTTCATTAGAAATCATTTGAAACACTTCCAATCACTAATGCAGTAGTGTTTACATACAAATCACTGCAAATGTGCATATTAACGGTGATATTAAAAAGTATATTATTTAAATTATTATATAAATACAATATAATAATGATATTATACATTATATATTAACGTAGATATTTCAAAAAATTACATTTGTGTAAGTTTTGAAAAAACAAAAGAATACACCAAAATTAAATTTATATCATATTACACAGAGCAATTAGGACTATAAATTGGAGAATTTTGAAGAAAAAAATCTGAAGTCGTTTTTGAGAAAATGGCGTTTGAGCGTTTCTGAAAACGCGGGATTTTCAGATCGTTTTCACAGAAAACTTGAGAACATATAGAAAATCTATATGACATTTAAAGCACATGTACTCATGAATATAATAACGTAAACAAATGACTGCTAATGTAAATATTTACGTGAGAAACAAATAAAAAAATTTTTTAATGCGTTTGCGTTTATATCACCCTATAGAGTACATTTAGCACTATCCCTACCAAAAGTTTTAAAAAATGGAGCTGTTTTCGAGAAAATCTTGTTTGCTCTTTTTTAATATTGCGCGCAATATTCACTTAATATTGCACAATATTGCATAATTTCACGCAATATTGCGCGAAAACTACTATTTTTACTATAATTTTGTAGTTGAAAATACCTGAAAAAAATTCAAATTGTTGAAATTTAGAAGTGTATTTTACTCTACTCTTAAGAAAAGAAAGAAAAAATTAGAAGCCATTTTTGAGAAAATTTTGAAAATGTCCCTGGACCTTCATGTAAAGTACCCTGAAATTTTAAGGAAAGTTTTTAAAAATCACCGTGCCGAGAGTCGAGCCAGAGCACCCGGTGAAAAAACAACAACAATAACGCTTTCTCGATATCAGTGGACCTCAAAACATGTATTCCTTTGAAATCTCGAAATTGCTTTTCCGCAGCGTTTTATAACTTTCTCTATACTATGTAAATTACTCCGTATACGAGAAAGTAAAAATTACATTTGTGTAATTTTTGAAAAAACGGCAACATAATACAGCAAAATTAATTTTATCTTTAACAGTGCAATTATCACTATCCGTACGAAAAGTTTGAAGAAAACATTTGGAGCCATTTTTGAGAAAATGGCGTTTGAGAATTTCTGAACTTGCGTTTTTTATGAACTCGTTCACAGATGTGTTGAGTTTTCGAGAAACTTTATTAGACATCATTTACAGCACGTGTACTTTTAAATACAATACTGTGAACAAATCGCCGCTAGTGTAAATATTAACGTGAGAGGATAGTCAAAAAATTACATTTTCGTAATTTTTGAAAAAACGAAAGAATAGATATAGGCGTTTATGTCATCTAGTGTGTGTAGTCATTTGTGATAATCATAAACGAACGGACGTTTTAAAAAAAAACAACATTTTTTCGGTATCCAGTTCCCACAATTTCTGAAAACTAACTACATAACGTGTTAGAGAGAGTAATTTACTACATTTTAGAAGAGGTTTTATCTACTTTTTCTGTATTAGGGTACCCACAATAGGAGTTTCTCTGTCAGAAAAATCGCCGTTTTAAAAACGCAGATACGTATTCGAGGACGAAGCACACGCAAAGGAGTAATCACAAGAATCGTCACTTTTTTAAAGAACTGTTAAAAGTTAAATTAGTAAATAGAAAAGGCAGTAGAAATTCCTAACTTTATGTGGGATACTAGTCTGTCTACCCAACAATGTACAAAGATAGTTCAACTTCATAAACGAGAAGTAATAACTATCTCACCTTTCATTTTTGGGGATTAGACCACTGTTGCGCTCAGCCCTTGTGCAAATAATTTGTGTTAACATATTTGTCCTTTTTGTCCATTGAAACGTCCAATAGTTGAACTGTATTTTCAGGCACTGTCGGAAAAGACGTGTCGCACCCAGGAGTAGCGCAGCACATACCAGGCGAAGATGAAGTTATTCATCATCGGTACTACCAGTGGGTGTGCTTTACCCTTTTCTTTCAGGCCATTTTGTTCTCCGTTCCGCACCAATTGTGGAAAATCTGGGAAGGAGGACGACTCAGAATGCTTTCTGTAGATTTAGGTAAGATAAACTTAGTACTTCTTGGGTAGAGCACTTCTAAAGAAAGGCGACCCGTGGTGTAGCACTTTCCTCAATTTTATTTATTTATTTGTTTATTGTTTGTTTATTTATTTAACGTCAAAACAATTAAAACGGTGTGTGACATGGTATGGGGAGAAGAGTATTCTGTGCACGTTTTCTGAAATTTTGGGATCCCTACCCTAACCCATATACAAGTTGAATTCTGAATACAGCTGAAATTAGCATTTTTAGCTAGAATTGATAAAAATTCCCTTCAGTGTAATAAAAACTATTTGCAAAGGCAAATAAGCTACACAGTTTGTCTATTATCCCTCTTCGTGTCCGTCGTGAAAGAGTCGTGGAGTACTTCCTGTCGTGATTAAATCATGGAGAACGATAATTTGAATAACTATATTACTCACAGAACTCGAAAAACCGTGCACAGATAGTGAAGTTACATTTTATGTTCAGAAGCAAAATAAGGGGCCATTTCAGCATCCGCTCGAAGAATCAGATAAATTGGACGAAAAACCTGACCGAGACGGGGGTTATTGATCCAAAAACTGAGGTACAATACTTGTTACAAGTTGTTTAGAATTATAGAATCCAAATGGTCATTAATGCATTCAAAACCATTGTTAAAATTAATATCATTTTCCTTTTTGATGCTCAGTAAAGTTTAATTGAATAGAAACAGTTATGCAGCAGAAAATATGTTACCTGGCACTTAATCATGTTTATCGAAATTAATCGTTTAATGTCATCTGGCAATGTGTTGTAAAATAATGTACATGTACAGTATGTGAACCGTTGGCACCGGGGTTCGATTCCTGGACTATGGTCCCAGCAGGTTTCTTCGGAATGCAGCCGTTTCCCCTGTCTCCCTCTCTATCATCCCTCTTTTCATACACACTACATCATCAGGACCATGATTTATATAGGAGAATAACCCAACACCTACATATTTTTATATTAAACTGAACTGAGTAATTGTAGAACAATATATTTCATCGTGCACTAAAATAGACATCACTGAGTTGCTGAAAGTAAGTCCCTTAATCCATTTCTTATGATTACCTAGTTCAAAGCAGAGGATTGCAGTTACAAAGCACTGTTTTGAATATTCAAAAACGAAACTCCCACTTTTATCTCTTTATATTGCTTTGTAATTACTAAAATACCGCTCAGCATCTGAAGTAATGGAGTTCCTCTTGAACCTATTAAAACATACAGATTACTAATTTCCAATGTGCGCAGAAATCAGAAAAATACGCAGCCTTCGGCCATGTAAGAGTTGTTTAAGGTTTCTTAAAATATTCAGGAACTAGGCAAAAATATAAAAATAATGAAATTCGATTTTGACTGACAAATTAAAATGTTTGATGGTGTTATTCCACTTATTCTCCTATTGCCTCCACCGACTGAATTCTCATCCTCAGTGTCGCTCTTCTAACGACGCAGCGAACGTCATACAAGTAAGAGGCCACCCGCTATTAAATGTTTGCTGTTCCCGTGTTACGTTAGTGAACAGCATTTTTTTATATTCTTAGTAGGTAAGTAACCGTTGTGCTGCGTCATTAGTTTGTTAATGTAGTGTGTTTGCTACATTGTAGAAAACCTTATTTGTGGTTTTGATCTACAGTATTCGTGTAGGCCACTAGTTATGGATTTAAATCCATATCTATGACTTAAAACGATTTACCACTTTCAAGTTCATTGGATGTTAAAAATAATCTTCCAAAAAAATAAATGTTTAGACAACCACTACTAAAAGCGGCTCTTTCGAAGCACGCCTATCGTGCTAAAAGTGAGACGATTCTCAAGGGTTCTGATAAATATGTGAATGCAACCAAGAAAACAAAATACTTTCACACATGGTAAAAGTGATTTTATTTTGCTCGTAAAATTGCGCCACTCGCCCTATCGGTCTCGTGTCGCAACCATTCCAACTCGCAAAATAAAATATCCCTTTTACCACTTGTATCATAAATAGCTATTAAAATATCACAGTATGGGCCATACGGCGGGTAAAATGGCGAAAGATGCAAAGATATGCCAATTTTTCTTAAATATGTGAAAATGTGTACTACATTGGAAATATGGATAATCAAATTAGTGTAGTCGATAATTCATTTTGCCTGACAAAATGTGAGGTAGAAGATTTTATTTTTTATTTTGTTTATATTGTTATTAGTAAGAAATTCCTAAGTTTTCAACCTCGAAATACTTTGGGAAAATGGTTGGTAGCCAAAAAACAAAAACAAAATTGGGAATTTTTTGGTTTTTGCGAAATAACGTTTTAATGATTGATCTTAGCGCAAAAGTAGTTATTTACAATTTGAAAGGTGATAAAATTCTCAACAAATTTAGATAAGTTGCCTTTATTGTTTGAGTCAGGGATTTTAAAACTAAAAAACGATGCAATTGTCTCATGGAAGAAAGCAATGTACGTTGGGACATGCCGTTGTATCGGCAGTAAGACTTAACAATATTTTCTTCCCTTTTGACAGAGCGCATATGTATACAAGAATTGTGGATCAAAGCTACTTATTGATAGCTTATTTTCTATTGAATTCGCTTCATCGTGCTTTGAAACTTCATTACTTGAAACGTCTTACGTTCAGTTAAATACTCAAAACAAAATAATGAAGCACTCTCTCAGTTCTTGTTTGACTGCTCAGATCATAATGTGTATCCATTGGATGGTCTAATACTTTCCATGCCATGGGAGGTTTAATGATAATACCCCAATCTGCAATCGAGCTTTACGACCAAATCGTCGTCAGCAATGCGTGTTATTTGGTAATCTAATTAAAATTGATGGTTTCAGCTGCATTCATTATAGATGATATCAAGGAAAACATTATTTTGTGCACCCAATTTCTGAATGTATGGGACAGTCTTTTTTTGTAATTCCATAAACTCAGTCGCATTCTCATTCCCACATAGGAAACAGTAGGTTTTGAAATTGAATATGTTGTGTTATCTAAGAGCTGTTGATATACCTGCCTGAGACGGTTCACTTTCCTTTCAAGATGATGCAAAAATTAATTTTCGATTAATACTTCCCATGATACGGTTTAGGTATAGTCACATCCTGCCACAAGAACAAGTTTTGAATTGACACGATTCATTTCTTCTTCACAACAATTACTTCACCTTCGTCCAAACTCCCCTCACATTAAAAAAATAAAAAATAAAAAAAATAACACTCCCGATACACATACCTAAACTTTTTTGGTAACGTTTATTGCGATCCTCTGATTCAAAAAGGGTCGAGAGGAAAACGAGCGATATACTAGAGGAGCTATTAGGTGCGATATCGGCGTGACCGAGATTTAAGATTTGAAAATCTGTTGTAAATAATAATCTCATAATGTACTTTCATAAAAAAATATATTTCGATAATTATGAAACGCGTGATAGTGGTATATTTACCACTAAATACGTTTTCTTCCTTCTTGGAGCATTGACAGCCGTGTTGCATGCGAGCATTCCTTAAGTAATATAATAATAATAATAATAATAATAATAATAATAATAATAATAATAATAATAATAATAATAATATTAATATAATATAATAAATAAATAAATAATATAATTAATATAATATATAATATAATAATATTATAATAATTAATATAATAATAATAATAAGAAGAAGAAGAAGAAGAAGAAGAAAATAACGAACGTCATTGTATTGTATTGAAATGCTTTTTATGTAAATAAATCGTGTTAGTGAGTAGAACGTTTTGGCCTTCTGATACTCTTTCCAAAACTTTCAAACGCGTATGTAACTTCAGTAAGTATTGATAACATGATTCGAGCATCATGAAAATAAAAAGGAAAGTTTGGTGAAATTTTAAAACCTCGAAACTCTGTTACTATTTACTTGAGAAAAATTATTTTAAAAGCAAATTTATAGAGAATTTTATGACCTTTAAAATTGTAAATAACTATGTTTGCGCTAAGATCAAACATTAAAAAGTTATTACGCAAAAACAAAAAAAATGACCGATTTTTTTTGTTTCTTTGGGTACCAAAACTTTTCCCGAAGTATTTCGAGGTGGAAAACTTAGTTTTCTTACAAAAAACAAAATTAAAAAAATAAAATGTTCTACCTCACCTTTCGCAAGGTGGACCCCCTTTTCGCTCCCTATCGACTGCAGTAAATAAGTTTCAAATCACTTCAAAAAGCCTAATTCGTAATCATTTGACGAAAGTTTTATCATAATTAATTAGATAATATTTAGTTAGGGACAAATAGTAGCTCAGTTCGTCATTAAGAAACTGCGATGGGACGGGGACACCTGGGAGTGTCCAATTCATCATTGTATGCGAAACTCGAAATAAGTTAGGAATTACCATTCCAGATTAGTTCTCGTTACAGAGTAACTTCCAATTTCATTCGACGCTAAAACTAACTGTAAACTGTAAGCAAGGACGCTGTCATATTATTACATGAGATCCTTCAGAATGAAAGACGTGTTAGATGTGAATAATACCTTCATGGTTATGTGAAAAGCACATGTTTGTGTCAACATTTTCAATGATCTCAAAACGATTGTCTCTAGCTTCGGATCTGAATCGTTTCCCTAACTCAATCAACCTACCAGGGCCAAAATTATTTCAAAATTATATAATTTTTATTAAAAATGTATAATTTTAAATATGCTAATTTTGATATTTCGGGGTAATAAGATGGTCATCATAGGTATTCCCACGAGTGCTGTGGAAATTCTCTAGATAAATTCACTTCACACTAAGCAAGTAGTGATTTTATCTGATAATTTCCAAAGCACGGGTTCAGATTTACCGAAATTTTTTCACAAATGAAATTTCATAAATATAAGGTAATATAATTTGAGTTTAACGTACTAAGAACTTATTAACATTGATTTAAGTATTCATTCGAACATAAATGTTAACGTAAGATGACAGAAAATTAGTATTACACAAAGACAGCGGAATTATATCAGCTCTGTAAACAAAGAAATCATAACAAAAGTTAACATCTTTTTGGTCGTCTCTGATTGGCTTGTAGGGTTCCAATTCTTGCACGCTATTTCGTGAGTGGAATATTCATTGTATGTTGTGATGTTGATAAAGTTGATGTGTTGATATTTTTGACCAATGTTGCGCTTTCGATGAATGACTTCTGTCTTGATCGGGAACTTTTGTCCAGTTTACACTGTTCTATCGAGACAAAGTACTCAGATATACCTCGTTTAGTTTCTGAGCATTGAATGTAAATTTTCTGTCCTTCCGAACAATTATTTTCTGGGTATCCCTCATCGCTCCCCATCTGGAGGAATCTACTCGCTACACCGAGAGAACGAAATAACCACTTGTAAATTAATTTTCTGAGAGTCCGGATTTATCGTCTGCTAATGCAGTTTCAACATCAGTGTAATGCTGCTGCTGTTGCTACCACTATTTTACGGCTCAATTGGCGCTTCGCTACTTGTGTCCAAATCGATAACAAGGCTCCGACCTTCGGCTCCCACGATTGACGGAAAACACCTTTGCATAACGCGTAATTTCAAAGCGATTTTATACCCAAATACTTTGATCCTCCGATCTCGCGTCATAAGGTGTGGATTCGTTTGTGGGCTGCGTTGCGGGAAAAGATGTATTAGCTCGTTTTGGCGGAAGTGAATGAGTGGTGGTGGTGGTGCCTAGGGGAGCCACTGGTGGGCAGCAGCGCGTGGAGCGAGGAGCGCAAGAAGGTGCTGACGTCATACCTGCTGCAGGCGCGCGGCCTCACGCACAACTTCTATGCCATACGCTTCGCCACCTGCGAGCTGCTCAATCTCGTCAACGTGGTGCGTTTTCAGATTATTATTATTATTATTATTATTATTATTATTATTATTATTATTATTATTATTATTATCTATATATTTAAAAAAATAAGGTATTCTGCAATGGCTTCGTTTAGAGCTTCTACTGAACCGATTGTTGTATTTTTTCTTTTAAATGAAAGAATATGATCCCTAGATGTGTTATCAGATATTGTTTGTGTTGATTCACCAACATTTACGGTGTAAATTAATAAATTAAATCATTCTTTAATAGTACGCTTATCAATAGTCAATTGTTTTATTTCAAAGGGTGGCAGTTTCAAAATCGATATACATGAGTCCACGATGCTTGATGTTTTGTTTTGATTGTTGAGATTTGTTTACAATTCATCAAGGTTTTGTTTCAGTGTAATAATTTCATTGTGGTGTTCGCAGTTTGCATGTATTTGCTTCTGTGGTGTATTTTGTAGAGAACACAGTGGGTTTTGCTCGGTTGTACTTTAGTGAAGTTGTTTACAGGTTATGTCGAATTCGGAATCGTTGTCCACCCGCCCCAAAAGACGCAAACGTACATTAACTGGACGCAGGGAAAGAGAAAGTCAACGTAGGTGTCGTGATAGTGAGATCATTTGGTTTTCTATTGGGTCATTGTCTATGAAATGTCAGTTTTGTTCTGCTTTGTACTTTCCATGTGAGAGAAATTCTGCAAACGATTTACTCTGTGTTGCTTAAATGGGAAAATAAGTTTACCTTCGAGTAATATGCCAGAAGAAATCAAACAGTTGGTAATAGGAGATGATGACACAACAAAAAACTTTAGAGATAATATCCTTCAGTATAATAGTGCTATATCTTTTGTGCCGATATTGCATTGCCACCTGGTCATGGGCCATACGTGTTCAAAATTTTTGGAACTCATCACCGAATATCTTCGTTGTACCCTCAAGATCCAAACAATGCAATATATTGTGAACATTAGTCTGGGTACAGTATTTTACAATTATCTCAGATCTCACCGTCAAATTTTGACGGGTTCTCACTAGTTATTATTATTATTATTATTATACCTCATATCTCTATGGCGACTGTAAATTGTACAAATGAATATAATCACAGTACAAATTATGGTTATAATTTTGAATATAATTATGTATGCTGATTTCCCACAAATTTCTGGACGATTCTAGACGTTGAGATGATGATGATAATAATAACCTTCTGAAAAAGTTTCCGTAGGGTTTCAGGAAGATCTAATTCCTTGATACTTTATTGCATGGTCTGCGGAATGGCTCCAGTATTTGATATTTTAATAGAAATTATTCTCACTTTGCCAGCATTTCATTTTTGGAGGATAGACTCTGAGAGATCCATTATACGAGGGTTATGCCGAAAGTTTTTAGCAGAATTAAAAATAATAGTTTTATTGAACGTCTAACCATTACATATTTTCAAAATACTCTTTATTATCACGTATACACTTTTCCATCCTTTGGAACCACTTACAAGAGGTGACACTCCATGTCTCTTCAAGAATAGTGTTTATAGAACCAATGTAGGTGTTTACAGCTTCTTCATCCGAAGAAAAACGCTGTCCTCGGATCTTTTGCATGGTTTGGGGAAACAAAAAGAAATCACAAGGGGCCAAGTCGGGCGAATGGGGTGGATGAGGCAACAATCGCACATATTCATTGTTGAAAAAGTCGATTGTTCTTGCAGCCGTGTGAGCAGAAGCATTGTCGTGATGCTGCAAAATATTGTTTGGATTTTGGACGCATTGATGTTCATGTTGGGGTGACTTTCGGCAAGCATTGTGTCACATACCACTAGCAGTCACAGTGCGTTGATTCTCTAGGGTTACACTAGTCAGATGACCTTTCTTTGTGAAAAAAGAAGCAATCATTTTCGTTCCGCAGCTGCGACCCCTCTTCACCTTGGTGGGCGGGACCTCATCTGGAAAGCACCAAACACATGACTGTCTTTTCGTTTCGGGCTCATAGTGGTAAATTCATGATTCATCGCCTGTTACAATGAAAACGTCCTTAGACCGGCCTCCATCCAATTTTTGAAGCTTGAATTTCCACCAGTCCACCCTTGTGGATTTTTGCTCCTCTGACAATGAATGTGGCACCCAGCG
Source organism: Teleogryllus occipitalis (assembly GCA_011170035.1). Lineage (NCBI taxonomy): Eukaryota > Metazoa > Arthropoda > Insecta > Orthoptera > Gryllidae > Teleogryllus > Teleogryllus occipitalis. The sequence continues at coordinate 613,230 of BLKR01000032.1, forward strand.
AGCACATCGCTTGGTGAGTGTCAAATGTTGATGCACAATGGTTTGTGCTGCAGTCGACCCAATATTTAGAGTCTGTTCAATATCAGCAAATGTCAAGTGCGGGTCTTCTGTCACCATTCTTCTCTTCTCAAAGCGTTTTCTTCTGTCACTGCCGTGGCTGGACGACCAGAGTTCATCTTCCAGTGACTGTCTTCCTTTCAAAAATTCTCGAAACCAAATTTCCCACTGTTGATCTAGAAGGCGCAGATTCACCAAAAACAGATGTCAAAGAACAGTGGCACTCCTCCGCACTTAAACTCTTTTTAAAATCATACAAAATCATGGCACAAAAATCACGGCGCGAGACGTCCATCTCGGAGCATGGCAAGTTTGCAACTGTGGCTGTTTCACCCCTCCGTTCGCTTGAGTCCCCCACCCCATCTCTCCAACTCTTTGGGTTCAAGGCCAATTTGGCACGGACGCCAAATATACAGCGCACTTTCAGGCCCTGTCAACCCAAGTCTTCTCAAATTCCTCGTACGTTCGCTGCTAAAATCTTTCGCCATGACCTCTGTACTTAGTCTTCTTTTCTGTGTTTTTTAACTGAAGATTGTAAGTGTTCGGGATTGAGACATCGATAATACCGACTTGCCTGTTTTCTTGAACATTACAATAATAGCTCGATTATAGATTACTTTTTCTGTGAGAATCGTTCTGTCCCAGTACAACCGATAAAAATGATTCTCCAAAACACTCACTGAGAAATACACGCAAAATGTTGGTTTACAATGAGTATTATTCATTTGCGAAAGGCACGTTATGATGATCTTATACAGTGTTGGTAGACACGTGATTGGGCATTATTTAGATAGGTCCTATCGATTATGCACCTTTAGGTGTCAAATGGGTGATACCTTGTGTAAGGAATCTGCGCATTTAACTCGGCTCTATCATAACGTGTTGATTAGTTACGCTAGTCGCATGCGGACACAGTGGAATCTCTTGTACCAGAAATTCCGGATTTTCATCAGACCCAGGAGATCTCCAATTGAAGGTGCTTGTAATCACACTTCAGATGTCGTGGGTGGAGATTTCATGTACCTGCATTTGTTGAAAATGTATTATTATTATTATTATTATTATTATTATTATTATTATTATTATTATTATTATTATTATTATTATTATTATTATAACACGACTATCTGAATTGTTACATTTGTAAAATATGGACACAATTTTCCTTCATTTTTTCTTTGACAGGACATGGCGTAATATAATTTCAATTTGATCACGAGAAACTATATTACTTATTCTTTCATTTTCCAGGCTTGGTAAATCACTATTATATTTTACCGACCAGTGTTAAACTGGCCTTGAAATTATGGATATTGCCCCTGGGTTTCGACTCACCACTACATTTACGTTGTATGCTTATAGACCGTTCCTGCGAAGCTACAATTTCTGGAGCCTTATATTCAATCAATACACTTGGATTGATAGCAATATCTCTTCCAAATAATCAGTCTTATTAATGGAAAAAATAGTATAAAATTTATTTCGTCCATATCAACAAACATAACTTGTTAGCAGGGCCGTTTTAACAGCATTGGGGCCCCTTGGGCCTAGATTAATTTGGAGGCTCCTATTCTTTCTTTCATTGATCTCCCTCCCCCGTAATTTCGATTCTTTAACACATTCAATAACAATCGGCTTCTTTGCGTAGTTTAATCTAAATGATTTTGAATTATTAAAGATTTTTTACTTCAAATTGAGAAAGATAGCTTCATCGTCTCCAGAAGATGTCTTCACGCGCTCTTCGTTTTTCTCGGATCTCGTTCCGTTGTGGCGAATGCTCTAGACTTCCGCTTTCTTTCTTCTTCATTTTATATATCCGTAGCCCGAGTTTGCATATATTATCTAGTACGTTCCCTACATGAAAATACTAATACGAATGATTATAACAATAGTGACATCTAACTATTAAACAATTTTGTTAAACGATAATTGAACAAAATATCCCGATCAAATTAATACTTCCCTATATAATCACCACGGATAGGTGACTCAACCCAATTACTTTTCTTGGCATGAATGAAATAATTCCCTTATGTCCGTACTAACTAAACGCACTAATTCCTATCACACGCCCAAAAAACTAACATTATATTTCCCGCGAATCTACTATTTGACGTCTACAAGAATACTAACTTACATAAAATTGTCTGCACAAAATCTAATATTTAAAAGCAAATCTCAAAATAAAATCACGGTATTATTATTATCATGAAATTTAACAGTATATTGCTTCTGATACTATCAATGCAAGTCAGCTATCGTGATCCCTCTTGTCACGAAGAATGAATCTGTAATTATTTTGGATCCTACTGGTTCGGTGTCTGTGATCAGAAAGAAAGTTTTTTCGAATCTTCCGGTGACAAGTATGCCGCCTCAACTACTTAACGCCGTATATATACATTTGCCTTTCTCTGCAAAATTTGTGAAGTCTGATGCGAGCATAGAGCTATGAATAGCTGTAAACACCAGAAGCTTACAACCATAAACGATTTGCAAGGGAAAGTTCGTCTAAGTTGGTCATAAGTTGATCTTTTGGCTTATCACAATAGTACAAAGGGAAAGAATTGGAATTGGTGCAAAAATACGAGATCGTGACTCCGATAGTGAAATCCCTTTTGAGGGTCCAGGTAACGAATATAGCCGGAATCCGTGAAGGGGACAGTCTTAGCATTTCTGGTTACTGTGTTGTGTCGTCTAGTTATAAGCTACACTCATCAGGCGAATAAAAACCCTTGGAAATGAATGCTCAAATATTAGCTTATCTATAGAATAATTTTATTTTAATAAATACTCCTGATTTAAATGCTATCTCCAAAGAACATATGTGTTGTAGAATTGTTCATACAATGCAATTCTTGTTTGTTTTAGGTTGTTCAAATCTATTTTTTGGATGTCTTTCTGGGCGGGTCATTTTCAACATACGGTCCAGCTGTCTTCGTGTCTAGAGACAAGATTATGGATCCCATGAATCGAGTGTTTCCCAAAGTGACCAAATGCTTGTTCCGCTACTACGGTCCCAGCGGCACCATCCAAGTCCTGGACTCTCTGTGCGTACTTTCCCTCAACGTGGTGAACGAGAAGATTTTCCTAGTGCTGTGGTTTTGGTATGTTTTCCTGACTGGATTATCCACGATGGCCATCATGTATCGAATGGTGGTAATGGTGAGCACTACTGTTCGCATTTACCTGTTGATGGCCCAAGTGAGATTTATGCCTCGAGGGAAGTTGAGCGCTTTAGTCAAGAACGTAAGTTATGGTGACTGGTTCTTTCTGCGACAGCTAGGGAAGAATCTAAATCCAATTGTTTTTCGTGAACTTTTAATTAATTTAGAATGTCAGTTAAATGATAAAGAAATACTGTAATAAGAAGGTTTTTCGCCAATATTTTCTCTTTTTTTTTTCTTCGTTTTTGGGAATTTTATCCTTAACTCTTACTTGCAGCGCGTTGAAATCGTGCAACATTTCTTAATGAGTATTGTTATTTTAACCATGCAAATCTCCGGTTTCTTTATTTTCAATGAGGAAAATTGAAAGTACTTTTATGTTCTTTCATAAAATTACTTTGGACATTTACTAAAGAAAAACTGCTTGCTGTTGGCTGATGTCGGTTCGTGGTCGGCGCGTGGAATTTTAGAAGATTGGATTGCAAGTCATTTGTTCATTTCGTTGCCAACACTTCAGTGAAGTGTGTTTTCTTGCCGTTGGTTTGGCATTCATGGAGCGTCGTAAAGATTTGTCATGGCGACTCATGGTTGAGGGTGTACAGATCTGAGTTTTCGTAGAGATTTGTTATGTTTCATGGTGAAGTAAAAAGGAGTTAATATTATCACTGTGTTTCAAATCGTGTTACCATTATCGTAGGTATGATATAGGTACCATGATGGTTGTACAGCATGCTTGAATCTGCTTGTTCGTGGCATGAGGCGTGGCCGGTGGGTCTCCAGTTTTCCTTAGGCAGTTGATACTCTGTTTTGCACAAGTATTTAAATCTGAGAAAACCTCTTCTGTGATCTAAAGCTATTCTTACGCATGCTATCATTATGGAAGATGTTTCTGTGAGCAAGAGTGCAATATTAGAATCTATAGATGAAGCAAAGAAGTATGCTTCAAAGTTAGAAGATCTTACAATTGCTGTTGAAAAGGCGAAAGAACAGGTATGTAAACTACGTACAGAAAACTGTTCTGCGACATAGCCCCAAATTGTGTCATGAGAAATTGTAATAAAGTCTGGAAGTGGGTGTTTGCTCTTATTTGAGAAAATTTCCTCTAAACTAACTGCTGTTTGCCTTGCAACAGTTTGTGTTAAAATATTAACCACCTTTTGGTCGTTCTGATAAATGTGGAATGATTTATTCTGTACTCAATACAGTTCTTAAAACAGGTAAAGTTTGTAACTTGATAACATGCTTGAGTATTTTGCTTTGCTATTTTCTTTTGACAGCTACAGTGTTCATTAAGAGAATGACAATAAGTCAGAATATGATTGTATCTTCTCATTCTGTTGTTAAGTGAGCTGACTTAGTCACTTGTAAACCTGCAGTAATGCAAATAAAATTGGTTTTGCCTTTTGTGATTGTAAATGTATATTTGTCTTAGTGCCTTAATTTTTCCCAACTAGAATTCTATTAATTTTTTAATCATATTTATTTTTTTAGTTGTAGATGTAATTTGTTTGTAGAGCAAGAATTGTGTTGCACGATTTAATAGATAATTCAGCACCAGTGTATATATTTGATAGATTTTACTGTGATTTCTCTAGCTGTGTGGTGTGTTAAAAATAATACAACAAAAATAAAATTAAATATGTGTAATATAAATAGATACACATGTAAATTTAAGCTAATTATTTATAAATTATAAGGACATTGCATTTTGTAGATACTAAACAGTGCTCTGGAAGCTGATGCAGATATCGACCGTTCATTCGATGTACTGTCAAGGACTTTAGTGGATACCTTAAACAGGAGAAAGAAGACTTTAAAAGAAGAAGTAGAAAGAATACGTAAAGATGGACTGCAACCTTTAATAGACTGTGAAAAAATTATTCGTAGTAAGATATCAGAGACAAAAGACTATATTAAGGAAGGTGAAGAGCTTCTTGACAAAGAAGCTACTCAGTCCTCTGGTCTGAATTGTTTTGCAGAGTTTAGCGAACAGTCGGTATTCCTAGGCAGGTGAGTACCCAAAGAGAGATACCAGGTCCAAGTAGTTGAGATTTTGTTTTTGCAATCTTGTATTTTCAAAACAATAAGATAGGTATAAGGGTTGTATGTCAGCCCAGTCATGTCAAGTTATTATGTTGTTCTTTGGCCATGGACTAGACAATAAAATCTTTATGTGAATGTTGCAGTCTGCCTGCAGTACCCCAACCAGAAGAAGTTCCTGACATATCATTTAGTATTGCAGTAGAACCTCTGCAAGAAGAATTAAGACAAAGATTTCTTAGTGCGGGTCGTGTGTCAAAAATGGGACCTGTTCAGGTCGTGCTTGTGGAAGAAAAGCCAGGAGCTCTCCTTGTGCACTGGGAGGAAGTATGTATTTCCAGTCTGAGTTTCTGTACTTTCTATATTGAATTGATAATTTAAATCAACACAAACTATCTCACCAAACATTCTACAAGTTGTCAAATTTATTTACTGATGTCAGTTATGTTTTCATGGAGCACATTCTCCTCAAACTGAAAGATAAGACATAAGCTGTCATTTCTCAAAATTTTCATACTGTATTTACCCAATTATAAAGTCTACTTTCTATATAAGACAACTTCGTAAGTTTGAAGAGGCATCCTGAGAATTTTTTAAATTTTAAACTAATTCTTACCGTTTAGTCAAAATGGAATTGCAAATTGTCTTATTGACTAGAAAATTGCCTTGTTGATGAGCATTTTAAGATTTATCAAGATTTCATTTCATGCTATGTTTTGCGTCAGTGCTTCCAGTCCTTCTGTGCATGCAGGATGGCATTCAGTTGCAGAATTAAATGTCCCAGGTGTAAAACACTTTTGGACCATGTTCAACAGCTTCATGCTGCAATTTATTTCCTATAGCTGCTAAAATAGATATTTCATTGAAATGAGCCATTGTTAATGTAAGATTATGTTAGGAAATTAAATACCGCAGTGTGAAATTGCATATGATTTTGTAATTTGAATGGTGGAATACCATTCATGTGAAATCGAATGCAAACTTAGAATTTTCTTGAGTACGAATATCGAGAATACAACGATGCATTTCCAATACGAATTGACATCATTTCATAAGCGAAAAAGAGCATTCTGATTTCGAGAATAGACCCTCAAGGTCATTTTAAGAGCTTTAGGGGCCCTTGAGCCTGTGTTAATTTGGGGGTCCCTTGATCTTCCTTTCACTGATCCCCCCCTCCCCCACACACACACCAAATTTAAAAACAAGTTTTGTTCAAAAAAAAACAAAAAACTAACTTCTCATCACTAAGTGACATTCTCTCATCAACCAGCGACATTTCATATTATAGGTAAATATTATTCAATGAAAAGTTGACACACTACTCTTTTATTCAATTTTTTGCATATAGTTTAATCATACACTATTTTACGCGGCTGCACATCACTTCTTTTTACAGGTTTTTATCTTTTGAAAAATTTAATATTAAATCATGATTTTGAAGAACTATCGGGGACCTTGGGCACTGATCCTGTAACAATTTCTGCATTCATTTTCACATTACGGTTCGCTTGATACAATACCATTTGTTTGAAGTTCTCTCTTTATTGGCCCATATCGGTCTGGATTGCCTGACAAATTCTTGATGGATGCCGAGAATTCAACCGCCAATATAATTTTGTATTGTAGATACGCGCAATATTTCTACCATCTTCGCAGTTTATTTTTATGTCAATATTTATGAGTTTCGTGACATAGAAAGGCAATGTAAAACCGTAAGCCTCTATCGATTAGGCTTAACCCGGGAACACTTACGGTATTTCGGTCTCCTCTTACACTTATGGGATGCCTGTGCACCCCAGCTGGATTAAACATATTTAAATAAATTATAATAAATAATAATTTAAATATGTTAATAATAAATATTAACATAAATGACAAAAATCTGTTCAGGCATGGTTCACAAATATATTTTTGCAATTTGATTTAATTTTTAACTTGAAAATAACTATTGAAATATTTTTAATTTTGAACATAGGACAGATGTGAAAGAATAAAGTAAAACATAGTATAAAACAATGACAAAAAAATAACAACACTAAGAAAATAATGTTTTCGAATTTAACTCTTATTGCATATTGCTGGCACAACTAGACTTTGTTCTACACTCACTGGTTTCTTGCATCGAACACAGAAAGTTTTTGCTTTCCTGCCTCGTTAATGTGAACATAAACTGCAACGTCCTTGTTTTGCAATTTTTTGCGGTGAATTGGAAGGAATTTCTGACAAATTGGGTTGCTTGCTGTTTTCCAAAACTTTCTCAATTAAAATTCTTAAATTTAAACTAAGAGAGTTTCTCATGTAAGGAGTAGTGAGTACAATCCCCACCAATCTCAGAAAATTCCTCCTTGCATAACACATGCTTCTTTATTCAAAATATATTTTTTATAAATTGTTTCACTTGCTTCTATTAGGTCAATTTCACTATTCTTATAAGCATCTTCCTCGTCGCGAGAAATTTCACTTCCTCAGAATGTACTTCAATAGTGTCCTCACATTCCGATATAATCTCGCTTATTTTAGAATCCTATTAATCAGATTCAAGCAACATCCGGTCAACTTTATTTTCAAAAGTGGAACTCCTTTCTCTTGCTGTCATAATCTCAATGCCAAATGAATATTTTCTTCAAATATGATATATCCACACTAATGTAAAACACGTACATAGATGAAAAAAACGCACATGCTACCACTTATGCGCTAATCCACCACTGTGTGCATACCCCACTACGACGACACAAAACTTTCTGATTAGCTCTAGTTCAATACCGCCCCATTCACAGTCATAACAATTAAACCGTTGAACAGGGGAGGAAATACGCGGAAAGTAGATACCAGAAAAAACGCCTAGGAATCACGAATATATTTCTAGAAATCAATGAAGAGATGTCTGCGGTGCCTGTGGACCCTGTAAGTGTTCCCAGATTAATCTGCAAATAGAAGGACCCCACCTTTTTTGACAGATATTTAGGTAAAAACCTTGTCATATATTGGGTAAATATGCTGATCTTTATATTAACTAATAGTGCTACAACAGCATGTACTTTCTACCAGTAGTAGTGGGTAGGTAATACTATTTATACCACAATTTCTTTCTGAATTAACACATCTGTCATTATTTTTTGTAAAACTTGTTAAAAATTGTAGAACATTTGGTGCGAAAAATAAATATTTTCAAGCATATATCAACAAAAATTTGACAATAACTGCTTTTCATACCGCTAAATCATGTCCTGACAATGAACAGTAATTCACAGAAATCTGTGAGTAGCGATGCGGAATGCCATTGTTGCATTCCCATCTGATATTCTCTGAAGGCTAGCAATTTTTCTTTCATATATTTCAAATAGGTTTTAAATAATTTCTAAAAGATTAATGTGTAAATGTGTGACAAAAGCTCAAATGTAAAAAACAAACAAAGAAATATGAAATAATATACAAATTCTAACTTATGTAGTATCCAATTGCCTGGAATCACATGTAATATTAAGCGCAGGATTGCCGGAGCAAGCGACTTATGTTTGACTCCAAATTACTCAAATAATACTTATATTTTTGAAAATTTCAACATGACCTTTTTTGAAGACTAGTTTTTTAATAAAGAAAAACGTTGTAGTAGTAGGAAGACCCCAAAAATATTGAATTTTTTCAATTTTCAAAAAATCAGTGATTTCAATGAACATGAGACCTTAACAGTTCTCTTAAGCACCCTTTAAACTAAGGTTCAAATTTAATCAAAAAAATGTGTGCTGTTTTTAAGAAGAAATGCTTTAAAGAAAATAAAAATTGCCCTTGTTTGACAAAAATTTCACAAAAAAATTCTCATTTTTGAAAAATTGAACGAGACATTATTTTAAGAACTGTTTTTGATGAACACGTTTCATTAAGTAAAAAATGTTTATCTTCATAATTGTGGTTGTAGGAAGACTTTGAAAAAATTTTGAATTTTTGCTCTTTTTAAAAATCAATTGAGCGAGTTTATATTTGCAATAAAAATAAATAATTCTAAGAATCAGGAGAAAGTTGCATGAAGCAATGTGGAGATGAAAATTGAGAGAGCTAAGATTTTTGAATTATTATTTTCTTAGGTTGATATGGAAAGAGTTGTAGATGTAAGCAGTTTTCGTTTGCAAATGGCATACGGAGATATGGCCAGTCGGAACTCTCTTCTTGAAAGCAATTTTCATGATGTATATCAAGGTCCTGAGACGCAGCACCTTGTCAGAGACTTACGACCAGGGGAGCCTTACACTTTTCGAGTATGTTGTCGAGTAGAAGGAGATTCGGAGTGGAGTGCCTGGTCTCTTCCTCATGTTGCTTCTTCAAATCAAGAACCATTTTGTAAGTACATCTATTTATAATTGTTGTTGTTGTTTTTTTTATCATTGTTTTCTATTATATAAAGAAAAATATTTGTGTTTATTTTTGTATACAAATCTACAGATGTATTTCGATCTTATTGAAATTGCTTGCACTTGATCTTCAAAACAAGAGAAAAGCTATTGTCTAATGAGATTTTGTAAAAAAAAAAACTACCCATCACTGTTTATTACATCTACAAGAAAATTAAGTAAGCATTCTTTAAATTTTTCACTAAAATATTGAAAGCAGTGAGAAAATGCAGTAAAAAGATTTGAAAGTTTTTAAAAGTTCACATTTTCTATAAAGTGCTTCTTGATTCATTCCAATAATGGCATTGGGCTTTGAGAAATTGGAGATAAAAATTGTGACTGGAAGTTTGCTGGGAATATGCAACAATGTATTGGGCTTATAGCTGGCTGGAGAAATGATGGTGAGAGCAGCAGTGATCATAATGAACATGGCAGGGCAGAATTGGGTTGGTTAGATTGGAGAAGAGTAGTGTGGCGCAAAGCAGACCAGGCAGTAGATAAAATATTATTCCTTTTCCTGTCTATAGATGGTTGTGAAAAATACCCTGGCAGTATCAGTTACATGTATTTTTACTTGCAAAATGCAATGTTTTGTTTAAAACCTTTTCATTGTGATGTGTTTTTTACAGGTTGGGATCAGAATAATCCAAATTATGCAATAACTAATGAGAATAAATTAGCAACCAAAGTAACTGCAGATCAGTCTGTTCTATTCTCACATAATGAGCAATTTGGACCTGGACATTCTATTGAATTTACTGTGAGTAAAGAAGTCATAAAATACCTTTGGAAGAAAGAATTATTCCATAGTTATCATGATAGATACACATTCTTATACTTCATAGATACTGGAATGTGGTGTTGGCTGTAGTGATGAGGGACTTGGCCTGGTGGATGTGAGAATTGAAGGAGAGAATTTGCTGCAGCCTGGAGCTCTGTTTCTGAATTCTCAAGGTAAAAAAATCCAAAAAGTGAAAGTTAAATTGTGTTTCATACTTTGATTATTGTATTGGATGTTTTTTGTAATTTGCAAAGCAAAGGTGAAGTAAAATAACTGTATCTGAAGAATACAGGAATAATGATTCAAGACCAGTTTGAATGAGTGAGAGAATAGATTTCTTATGTTTTTGTAGTATTTATTATTCAGTGCCTAATTTTAAATAATTATGAGCAGGTGTGCCGTGGACATGTTACTGAAATATCTTTATTTTCTAACGAAGTGTAAAACAATAATGGAAAAATATATTACTACAATAAAGCAAATCCACAACTGCCTCATTTCTCCTTCATCTCATCATAATCTCTCTTTGTGATAATGACCAACAATGTTCACAATTGCTGATTTTCTTGACTTCTAAACTATTTCAGAACTGCAAATTATTTTTGGCTTGATGGATATCTATTAGAGCCAGTAGGTCACTTTGCAGATGCAGAAGCATTGGAATTTCAATGACCAGGTTTCATACGAAACAAAGTATGATCACCACGAGTCAACGAAATTATCACTTTACTTAAGGAGAAATTATTATATATTACAAGATGATTTTTGTGCAAATTCAAGTTTTGTTTTGAAGATTAGTAGTTTTTCTAGTGAAGAAAGGTTTCTTGGCTGCAGTTTGTCATAACAAACTTTGTAATCTTCTCATTCGTCCCTCACCCTGTAAGTTTGAAGGGTTTGATTCCCAATGATGGCAGATTTTGACTTCAGCTATATAGCTGTGGCAAATTCAACCACTCCAGACGAGAATTCTAGTAACTGGCTTCTCTGATCAGTAGTTTTCTGTGGTTTCTCTTATCAATACCAGTTGCTACATGCAAGCCCTACCGTACCAAGTGAGTCACAGACTGAGTGTAATCTATCCTTCCTCATTCTTGTCTCCTCCCCTCTCCTTACACACGTTGTTTTCTTAACTTCAAGGGAGAAATAGTTGTACATGATCTTATTTAACATTTTCAATTGTTGCAATTATTCTGAAACTAAAAGCACTCAGTGTTTTGTTTTAATATTGTTGCTGAAAAGAGCATTTTGGTTCATGTACTTGGATTGGATACTTCTATTTCCAACACAAACACACATTTTTGTTGCCTGACCCTTTCTCTAATTTTGCGTTGCATGAGCAGGTTTTAAGATCCACAAAAGGGGTTCAAATATTGAAAGTGTGATACCAGGTGAATTAATTTTGACATAAGGTTAATTATATAAATTGCGAATTATTCAAGAATATCAATAAGAAAATGTAATATCAATGAAAAAAGTAATCTTGTTGCTAGAACTCTTTAACTCATTAAGAAAGGTCTTAATAATTGTGTTGGATGAGGAAGGGATTCCCTTGAAATCTTGTCTTTGGATATATCTTCTTTTCCTAAAATAATTTTTGACTTAACTGTATTTTGTTATATCTGAGGATTCTTTTTTTAAAAAAAATTTCATGCTGTAATAGATATTTATCAATCACATGTCGTGTTAACATGCAATCCTGCAGGTTTGTTAAGTGCACTTGAACCTATCTGTATGTTAAGAAATTTAACATCCTTAGCAACGTAAACAATCATCAATTCATCGCAAGTCAAATGTTGACAAAACATGACTATGTTCAAAACAAATCAGATTCAAACAATTCAAAAGTAATTCACATTGATTTGGGGGATAATTATTTTTAATTGTAATATTATTAATAGTACAATTAGAAAAATGTAAATTATGTAAATTAACCTCCTTTTCCTCAAATTCCACCAAATGAAACTACTTCAGTAATTGTATTTACTGATGATGTGAAGATGTCGCCACTGGAAGTCAATGCGCCAATTTCCTAACCGAACATTGTTTCTTTAGGAATCTTTAGGTTCAGGAGAATTATTTGTATCCATCTTTCTCAAACCACTGTATACGAATATTGTTTATATAGATAGATCACAAGCAACACCCCACAATATTGTACTAACATGCCGCAGCAACAGAATTCGTGTGTTTACTCTAGCAGTAGTGTCATCTATTTTCGCATAATTAGTGAGATTTTAGTGACCAATAAAATGCTGAACCTACCATGAATGTGACAGTGTTTTTACTGCCTTGTCCAAATTAAAATTCTCGGCTCTGTCTCGTTTTTTAACTTTTGGCCTCAGCAGTAATAACATGACTGGGTATGTTCATAGCTTTAACATGATTAGGCCATTAAAGAGAAAATAATGGATTTGGTTGAAGTTTGTAAACTGAGCCGTTAGCCAAGCAATCAAGTCCTTTGTGGTAATGGTCCTTTGTGTTATTCCATACTTTTCTTAGTGCCACTTTATAGGAAAACACCTTTTCTTTGAATAGGAGCATGCCTGTGCTGTCTTTTGGCACAGTTTTGAGATTGTTATTAATAGATAGCAGACGGTCTAAATTCTTAGCTGAAGCTGGATTTCCATTTTACTGGTTGCATTATGTCAATATAACACTATGGGATTGTGGATATATAACATTTTAATTTTGATATTTTCATGTTTTAGGTTGCGTTTTTGTGGATGGTATTGAGAAAACTACAAAGCTGCCACCATTAGAGAAAGGATCCAAAGTTTGCTTTACTTGTGAACATATACGTGACAACAAGATACGTGTTAATATTGATAGTAACAATAAAACAGTGACTTATGACTGGAAAGTTAGTAGCCCTGAGCTGAAAGTATATTTTGCCGTCTGTTTTGGTCAGAAAGGCTGGAAAGTGCTTGTTGAGTGACTAGAAAAATTGTGCATTTTTTGCTTTATTGATATTAAATTGAATCTCTTGAATGAATGTACCCATTTGTTATAATTCTTATTAAGTGATTATCAAGGAGGTAACTGACTTCATGAAAATTATTATAAATTTTAATTATTCTTATTTTTGTTAGTTCTGTATTGATTTGCCTGATTTTAAGGAGCATCACAGTCAGAAATAATTTCATTGCTTTGCCAATTTTCATGAAATGTTTTTCTAGTCAAAGAAAAGTAAAACTTATTTGAGAATACAATTTGGAAAAATGAATGCTTGTTTTGAGACAAATATGTTTGTCATAAAGAATATCTTTGAAATCATTTCAAAGTTGCATAATCAGTTTCATTCATATGTTTTAGGTAAAACTTTACATACATATTTCATAATTTTCTATGAAAGAACATTGAAAGGAATTCATATGAACATATTTTTGATAATTTGATTAAAATATCATCAGAAAATCCGGTGACATACACCAAATTTTCCAATGATTTAGTGAACGTAGACATAACTGATGCTCTTTTATTTAATCCTTTAATGTGCCACATTTTTTGAGGTAATAACATTTTGGTTTTCTTTGAGAGTTTAATGAAACTATAATGGCTACCATTTTTTCATCAGCTCTTAAATGAAGAAAACAATTAAAATATTTTGTTGTTTTTATTATTGTGCATTTATTATTATGTACATTGTCAGCATATTGATGTAGTATGCAGTATCAGTTGTTCTCTAGTGTAATGCTTTAGATGATTTGCATTACATGTGGAGAGAAAGAAGCACAAGCCCATCAAAAAGATATTGAATTCGTTATTGTAGAATGCATGTTCTACATAAACTCTTAAATTGAATTTATTTGAACTTAAATATAAAGTATCAATATAATATTTCTGAAAACTAAGATTATGAAATGTTAATATATGCAGTTAAAATTCAGGAATAGTGAGTTGGGTACTTTCAGAACAGAAGAAAGAATGTTGGGTTGTTCACATGTGCAGTGTGTGGTGCAATCTGAAATTTACTTGTTACATTAGACCCTTGGAAGGATCTTTTTCTATTTGTTACATCTATAGTCATTAGTCACACTTTTAATACATGAAACCAGATTATCAGAAGTTAAATTATGAAATGTTATATTACAAACATATGTTAATTTCTGATTACAAAATGTTTTTAAGATATCCAGGATACCAAAAGCACAATCTCTCTCTCTATATATACAAAGGTGCAAATGCCGTCGGTATGCAATGCCTGCATTTTAAGGATCTTGAATGCAAGTTCTGCTGGTGCTTATTCTTTCATGATCAATGTGCCATGTATTCAAGTGCAGGTTAAAATTAACAAACTATCTTTTGTAATTGATAAAATCCAACAAAAATTGTTGTAAATAAGTTCTTCACAATTCAAGTTTGGCTTGCATTCCATTTAAAAAACCTTGTATATTAAATGAAATTTTAAAGTTAGTGTTTCAAATCATATCAAATTAAGATTTAGTGAATTGTCTTTGACTACTTAATGAGGAAAGTCTGTTGAATTTGTCTATGCTTAAGACATCTTACAGTCGCTATGCATGCATGGTTTTTGAGAAACTGACTGATCTCTGGAGGAAAAGGTTACATGTGATGAAGTTATGAAAAAAGGGGTTCTCAAACTAGCTTTTAGATAGGTTCCCATGGGTTGTCCTAAAATTCAGTAATGAGTCCGCAATAGGATTTCCATCCCTCCCTTTCTTTAAAATTATGGACTTATATCTCTAATAGTTTTGGAGAAGTCTCCAAATTTTTTTGTTAAATGGCACAAGAGGTCACTAAACCAAGAAATGCATTGAATAATATGTTAATGCCCATGCACATGTGGTCTGAAAATGTGTTCATGTTATATGTGATGTAAAAGTGCTGTAAATATACCTGCTGCTTAAAGCAGGTCCTCCTTTACTACTTAAGCATGTCCATGGAAATTGGTGGCCTTCATTGAACTGCTCTCTCAGGGAACCATATGAACATTTGTTTGAGAAACCCAACTCTTAGTCTTCCCAGAACTGGTGTTTGTGGGAATGTTATATCTATCCAAACTAGGAATATCTGGTCAGCTAGATTAAAATTTTTCAAATTTCTAAAGTCAGATTTTATTGGCTTTCAATTGAGTCTTTGTTGATTCATGTAATGTACAGCGAGTGATTATCATAGTTATAAAATGCTGCTACATAATGTAATATATTGACTGGTTATTATCAAGTTTATTATACAGTTACGTTGAAGATAGTATTTATATGACCTTTAGACATTATTGTTCTTAATCTAATTGCCTTGAGAATTTATACAGAGACAAGTGCAAAATGAAAATTGCACAATGGTTTTTATCTAGTCTCTTGGGATATTTCTAAAATTTTTAATTTTTTATGCGAATTTTTGTAAGAGGTTTTTTGACTGACGTGATTTGCAGGGACAAGTAGTTGTCAATTACTTTGTAAGTGGAAGATTTCTTCAGGTAATTTTGGAATATGTCATTATGAGCTTTGTACTTTGAAATACAAATGCATGCTCTTAATAAGTATATTTATGAAGTCTTGCACAAATTAAGTAAGAAGTGGAAGTACCAGTGCTTAATATAAGGTGGTCAGTCCGCAAGTGTTCAATCTTTGGTAAATGTGACTGAAAAGTAGTAGTTTTATGATTGCATGGCTCGATCAGCTTTTCTTTCCTCTAGGAATGGAAAAAATCATACTCAGATGTTGTGGGTTTGTCTTTGTGACTTACCAAATGTGACATGGTAGTAGTAGATATTCTAAAATCAGTGTGAGATAGAAAACACACATTTATCAAAGTTTACCAAGTATCATTTATTATGTACTGACATATATACAAATGACTGTCTACAGTATTCCAAGTTACAAATAAAATAATTTCAGAATTATTTTGTCTTACTTTTAACAACCTCACAAGCAAAGTCATTAGTGAGAAATTCTGGAACACTTTATGAAAGAAAGAACAACACAGCACACGTTTTCACTTAAGTCCATTTCCTTTACAAAACAAGCCTGCAAGTGTATTATTTTATCCTGAGCATCCTCTGCAACCGCAATGAATACACTCAACTATACGTCCCTGTGAAAGAAATCCAGACAATTATTATTCAAAAACAATAGTACTTACAATTTTCAACATGTCATTTGCATAATACATAATATAGTACTACAAAAGAGCAGACCTTCTTGCATAAGTTTTGTAATCTCTTTAGTCTAGGTCAGCTGCTACTTAACATTGATTTTATCTTTTAAGTGGCACAATTCTACGAGCAAAATAAAATCATTTTTAGCGAGTGTCATGTTAAAAATGATTTTATTTTTTATTTTGGGCAGCCTTACTAACTCATTGTAATTCAAGTATACAAATCAATTAGTGGTACATTAAGGTCAGTAGTAGATAATGAAGTGAGATGACTTCGTTTTCTCTGTTACATTCAGAGATTTATCTGAACACTTGAGCATCGCCTCACTTTCAGCGCTAATGTTAACAATTGGATGCTACACATACCCTGAAAGAACTACTTTTATATGAAAAGACCCTGAAATATGACTAAGAATATTAAAGAGCTAAGTTTCTTTGGAAAATTTGAAACTATTCTTCAGAGAATGTCCTTGGAGCATTTATTAAAATCCACAATTTCAAGCTCACATTAACAAAAATTTTTGAGAAACTTTATTAAAAATTCTTAGATGCACTTATGCAATAAAGTATTTTAAAAAAACTGCCCAGAATACGATGTCAAAGAATAATACATCAGACTGACATTTATGCCATAAGTGCCCTGCATTCATTTCGTACATTTTAGCACTTCATACAAAAAGGTTACAGAAATAATTTCAAACAGTTTTTGAGAAAACTTTGCTTTTAGTTCATGCAAAAACACAAAAAGTTATTCCTGTATGTAAATCACATTTAAAGATAATTCTTAAGAACAAAAACATTTATTTTCAATATTGTTGTAGGAAATTATTACTATTTTTTGCAACTTTTGAAAATTCAGAGAATACAATGATGATCAGATCTGCCACTTTTGTAGGCATACTGTTTCATGTCAACACCAAAATTTTAAATTAGCCGTTTCAAGTTCATTGAGTTGCATCATCAGCCATATCAATCAGGGAATAGCAATTTTGATGAAAATTCTGGGTATGGTTGAAACTACCGTTCATAGACATTTTGACGTAAACCAATTTGTCAGTATCAAGGACCCACAAAGTATTGATTGTCTCTACAGAATGAGTTAGAGGAAGTAATTTACTACAAACAGGAACAAGAATTATCCACATTTGTGATATTAGAGCCCCACAAAATAAGTTTTTCACTGCAGCATTACATAATTCTCTTTAGCATGTATGTTAGAAAGTAAAATTAATTCATTTATTTACAACACACATGCAAGTTATGTTCCATTTGAATTCTATAGAAAGGTTAAACAAAATACTTCACCATGGCAACAATGCCATATGTGACACTGATAGAAAAATGAAGCGCTTTCGCACTAAAAAATATTCAGAATATATGGAAATATTATCAAGAAAATGAAAATTTGTAGTTTAAATCAAGAATGTCCTTTTTTTGTCTGTTAAAAATGTTCTTTTTTTTTCTCCCTTCTTTCTTCTTTACTACACGGCATAGACAATGCCTGATCCTACTTTACACAGTTCTCATCTTTTCGAAGGTCTTCTAACATTTTCCTTCCCTCTTGATTTGTATTATTTTTGGCAAATCCTTCATTCATTGGATATGTTTTTTTTTCCCTGTATTCAGCCACTCTTTCTCTGTTTATATATCTTTTTGGAGAGAACTTCATTCTTTGCTCTATTCAAACATAGCACCTATTAAAAATAATTTAGTAGGGTCAAACAGAAATAACGAATTATTAATGTATCGTACAATTAAATGATGGAAAACAGTCCCATATGCATTCTAAATAGAACCAATCTTTATGGATATTACAATCTTTGTTGAAAGTAGTATATAGTATGCATATTTGGTAGCCACTAAATTCCCAAGAATTTGTATAGATCATTTTACATGTTTTCCATCATCATTCATTTCTCTTCTTTTTTTTTTTTTGGATAATATACATTCAACCATCATCCACACTTAGCTTACAAAATGGATATTTCCCAATGAAAATTTCATGTCAAAAATATAGTTTTTCTCTGTCTTCCAAACAAAAGTAACATTTTCAGTCTATTTCATTACACTATAAACAGAATGATTCCCTTGTCAGAGATGTGGGAATTGGCAAGTGGATAAGATTTAAACGTATTCATTCGATGTTAAGGGAAATACTTATTTTTCACTGAACTAAGCGCCTTTAAATAAGTGTATGAATTGTGAAAAATTAAATATTTTGAAGTTTTCTTTTTACTTTATATTTTTGTATGCCCTTTTCTTAAAATTTATTAATATTTCCTTCAATTTTTGGTTAAAAATACACCAATAAATCACTATTTGTCTGACACATCACAGATCTACAAAATTACAAATCTCCATTTTTGTTTGAGGATGGTTTGCATATCACATTCCGTATCTTTGGAGCTCAAAAGACTCATTCTTTGCACAGATATATACACATATAAAAAAAAAACACATTAAGTGATAAGGCTTCAGTGAGTGCTTGGCTCAGATTCCTGATGCAACTATGACATTCGGGTTGATAATCTTGACATAAGATTTCTTGCCACATCAATGGTTTTTAAAGAATGAATCTATGCTCTATTAATTTGCAGAATGAAACAACCACTTTCACTTCCTCTGTGCTTCAATACAAACAACATTGGACCAATACATTTAACATAACATTTTTTTCTATTTTACAGTAGATCAAACTGTAGGGCTTGTATCATCCCTCAGAACAATCATTAAAAATGCCAATTTAAACCCACAAGGGAACTTCGTTCTGACGTTTGACAGAAGGATTCCCACTCTTTAAAACTGAGATAACTGTATTTATGGGCCATATCTACAATAAAAATGAGTAAAAACAAAATTAAAAAATAATTCACCAGATGTTAGCAAGAGAAAGTCATTTTTCTCCTGTTTCAAAATATTGTAAAGTATAAAAGCCTTTTCTCATTAAAATTTAATAGGCCTTTTCCTGCTTATTTTAATTTTTTCGTGTCTTTTTAGGCGCTTCAAAAAATGTTTTTAGTCCCTTAAGTTCAGATTTCTAGTTATTACATTAGACATTCATTATGTACTCTAATTAGTTTCATATCACAGAAATTAAATATTGCAAGAATTTTTTTCCACAAATCATGTATGATGTATTAACCTCTGCGTTTTCAAATAATGTAATTATTTTAATAAGTGCACATTATATTTAGTTCCCCCTTTTAGCTTTCAATTGGTTATATACAAAAATTGCTTACTATTTTACAAAACAATTATTTGATACTAAAAGAAATGTCAATTTTTGCAACATTACTCTCAAACAGAAGGCATACTTTAATATCCAGGCATACCTCTTCCAATTTTCCCTTTGGCACTCTGCAAATACAATTCGTCCCAAAATTTGTGTCACGTGTTTGAATGCATCGGAGACAACACAAATTCTGATATCCTTGTTTCTTCCATTTAGCAATGAGGTTCTTATCTGCTATATTTTCTCTAAGGCAATATTCATAGAGCTCTGAAAAATGATAAAAGATACAATAATATAATAAGAAATATTTAAAAGCATTAAATCATGAACATGACTGACATTTCAATCAACTAACCTCTACTGATAGCTTTACGTCTGTAGAAGAGATCGTAGATATACCTCGATTTCTGATGATGAATTTTGAAAATTGGCCACAATGCCTCCACTTTACGTTTCCCTTCATGAGGTTCTGTCTCAGCTGAAAATATAAAACATTTTGTATACTATATCTTAAAAAATGCATTGATGTCGGAAAGTCGTCGTCTTACCTTCTCTCATCTTCTGCTCCAATTCTTCTAATGTAGGCTCAATTAGCTCCCATCCTTCAGGGGGTGCCCGTTTGCTTCTTCGAACTTTAGGCATTATTGTGTTCTAAATAGAAACAAGAACTGTGAACAGCTGATTGACGATAATCAAAACTCCCAATCGAGACGCCACAGAATACACATGTCAACTCGAGAGGCACAAAATATTGAACTTTCGTTATCTTCATTCGTAAGTTTTCCTGAACTGCATAACATGTTGTACAACTCACAGAAGTGATTGTGTGAAAAACCAATTACCCTGTGCGTAAATCTATGAAATGTGTAAAATTATTTTAAATGGTATCATAGTATTGCGTGATTGTTAATAAATATATTTGTCATATTCTAATTAAATTTACTAGTTTATCAATCCGAGAATTTGCCATGAAATTGGTGAACCTGCATGTTCGTTCTTCAACTGTTTGGAGCAGATGCAGAGAAACCTGAGAATCTGAAACGTTGCAGGGTTGCTGGATGCGAATCATGTTGACAGATACTTGCTCTATGTCGTTGAGTATATCTGCCGATACTGACAGTGGATGACGCTGGCAGCAAGTTGATACGGATGTAGTGATTTGCACAAAAAAAACTGTGTCTAATTAATATAAGAATATTTTAATTTATAGTGATTCACATTTAATTATGTTGTATATTGCAAATCGTTAATTATGAAATTGAAGAAGGCGTATGTTCAGAAGTCTAGAAAGTGGAAGAAAAACTTGTACGAAAATCATGGCTTCTTGGATAATTATACGGACATATCCTTTTTAGAAGAGTTACGAAAAAATTTAAATGTGAAAGATTCACCTCTTCCGACTATTATATTAGGCGCAGGTAGAGTGACTCACGAATTATGTATTATTGTTTTGTTTACTGTAATTTTTATGTACCTCTACAATGGTTGGGTTGAGCCTGAAGCAGTGTTCATGTACAGTGGTTGTCTGACTTGTTTGGGGTACATATTATACAGGTTTTTTCTGACAGGTGCAATGCCTTATACAACATTGTTGAAAGATCTTCGAACTGTTCTGGTCTTTCTTGGCTTTGGATATGTTCTTTCACCAGTACTTAAGACATTGACAGATACTATTAGTACTGATACAATTTATGCAATGTCAACATTTATGATGTTCATTCACCTTGTTTTTTTTGACTATGGTATTTCTGCAAGTATTGTTTCTAGCGCTCTGTCATTGAATGCTGCTCTTTTTGCATCAGTATGTCTTGCCTCTCGCCTTGCAACTCCTTTTCATGCTTTTGTTCTTCTGACAAATACTGTGGAGTGTTTTGCTCTTCTTCCCATATTAGTTGCGGAGATTGAAGATTCTGCAGTTATTCTTTCAACAGTAATTCTTCTGTCATTGGTGGCACTTTGTACTGTATCTGTAACCATGACAGTTTTATTTTCATGTGTTGTTGTATTTGTTACCATAATATGTCCATTACTTTTTAAGAAATGGACACGGTACAAAGAGAATATATATGGCCCTTGGGATGAAGCAGTTGTGCAAGACCAAGAAATGTGAGGCAATGTTTTTTTTTGTAGTTTACACATATATTTTTCAAAATTTTGAGCAATAATTTGTGCATCACTGTCATGGTAGGCTACTTTGTATATGAATATTACAATTGTAATTTATCCTATGTAATTTATGATTGTCTAGTCAGGATACACTTCCTTGTGGAACAGATAAAGTGTATCCGTTGATAGATTTTGAAGATACACCACAATGCTTCTATTGCATGTTTCCCTTTATGTAGAGAATATTTTATGTATAAAAAATTCAATATTTTCTGATGCTTGTTCAAGTTATCCTGCAAATTTTTGTAAAGATGTAACTTGAAAGTAAGTAAATATTTTATTTTACAAGAAATGCAGATTGCAGGATCAACATTTTTAGGACCGTAAAATTTTGTAAAAGAAGAAAACAAATGCATACAATCCATAATTTCCCTGAGTGCCTAAGAAAATCAGTGAAATGTGAAAATCTGAGACTGAATCTGGGCTTCATGAATTTCATCTATGTATTTTAGTGCATATAATAAGACATTGTGGTGAGGTGCTTGTGAATGTGTGAAGCAAGTCATTTTCTTAGTCAACACAATTATTTTTTGAGTGCTGACTTTTGGTGACAAAGTTACCAATATTGAGAAATCCAAAGACCAAAAGAAGCAGTAATTCAAGTAGTATTTTAGTGCACCATAATTGTCTGATAAACATATTGAATTAGCACATTAAATTGATAATATAGAATTCAATACATTAAAATTAACCCATTAATGCACAAATTAATTTTGTGCACATAGCACTTGCCCAGTCATTGCACAGTCATTGTTGGAGCCCTCTGGTAGCATGATTTTGTAACTTTTAATGCTAACCAATTGTTGTGTTGCTAAATAATTGCTATTAGAGCGCTCCAAAATGCAAACCTTTGATTATATGAGCATATGTGCATTGATATACACCACTCTTTTTATTTTGCATGTTTTGTGCAAAATAATTGTTAATTCAAGAAGCTCAGATCTAGATAGGCTTTTAGAATTTTAGTTAACTATGAGGCTAGAATCGTGAATTTGACCTATAAGTTAATGTATATGCAATTTTATATCAATTTGTTCAGAATAAAGTGCATAGAAAATTGTGATGTCAAGTAGGTGCTAATTGTTTTGAAAATGGTGTCCTGTGTTAAAGATGAAGTATTTTAATGAATTGTAATAATATGTACTATTTGGGTTGATTGGAAGAGGTGAATACAACTTAACTTGTTGACAGCCCCTCCCCCTGCTCGTGCTGAAAATAGTAACCTCATTTAGATATTTGTTCAGAATTACTGTGGAACAAAATAATGGTTACCTAACTATACTCTATTGTTGATAAATATAGTCAAAATATAGCATACAATGCTAGCGGCTAAACTGTAAGTAGGATTTTCCCCAAAATGACCGAGCTGGCTGATGTCACGGCACCTTGAATTTGAAACCAATTTTATTTTGGGAGGTATTTTACAGGAAGCCCTTGGGATATTTGAAAAAAATAGCACCAATTTTTATTATTCAATTTTGACATCTGAAAGCATAAAGGACGTTTAAAAGTGGCGCACGTCTTATTTTCATTGAAATTCCTGACTTTCGAAAATTGCAAAAATTCAAATGTGTTTACAACTAAAATTATGAAGGAAGAATTTTTTTCTTAATGAAATGTGTTCATCAAAACATTTTCGAATAAGATCCTGTTCAATTTTTCGAAAATTTGAGTATTTATATCCTAATTTTGCGTGAAACATACGCAATTGTTAAATTTTAAACAATTATTTTCTCAGAAACGGCTCCAATTTTTGTTCTCGTATGTAGCAAAGAATAGTGAAGAAAGAGGAGCTGGTCCCATTTTCGGCGCACTGCATTTTCAAGAATTTGAGAAAAAAATCGAAATGTCAAATTCAAATTTGCCGCGCTTCGTTTGACGCCTTGTAAAAACGTTCGCAAAATGGCAACACGGCGACTGGAAATTCGTAGGATTTTTTACTTTATCGTATTCGTACGTATGTACGGAGTAATATACATAGTATAGAGAAAGTTATGTAATGCTGCGGAAATTGATTTCGAGATTTTATCGGAAATATACGTTTTGGGGTCCCCTAATATCGAAAAAGTGTTTTCAAAAGGTTTGTCCGTCTGGGAACACTGCTGCCGAAACCATACGTAGGATTTTCCATAAAGGATATTCCCCGGTCGGTTGGGCTCGACTCGAGGCGCTGCGATTTTGGAAAACATTCATTAAAATTTTGAGGTATTTTACATGAAACTCGAGGGACATTTTCAAAGTTTTCTCAAAAATGGCTCCATTTTTTTTAAAAAGAAGAGTAAAATACTATACTATAATACTAATATAATACCATAATATTAAAAAGAGTTCTTTAATTAAGGTCATGGACATTTTTTTGAAAATTTTGTAGTGTTCGCGCAATATTGCATTCAAAACACAAACAAGATTTTCTCTAAGATGACTTCAAATTTTCTCTTTAAAGTTTTGGGAGAGATAGTGTTAAATTAACTCTTTAAGATGACATAAACGCCACATTGCTATATTCTTTTGTTTTTCAATAATTACAAAACTAATTTTTTACTTGTTTCTCTCGTTAATATTTATACTAGCGTCAATTTGTTCATTGTGTTACTGTATACTGTAAGTACATGAACTTTAAATAATGTCATATAAAGTTTCTCAAAAATTCAGTTTTCTGTGAAAATGAGCTCAAAATTCCGCATTTTCAGAAAAGCTCAAACGCCCAAAAAGGGCTCCAATTTTTTCTTCAAACTATTCCAAAGGATAGTACTTATTGTACCGTTTATTATGACATAAAGTTCATTTAAGAGGTTTTTTGTTTTTCGAAAAATACACAAGTGTATTTTTTAAAAATATATTTCACTTTCATTTTGTTAAATATGGCTCCAAATTTTTCAGTGAAAATTGCCACTTAGGACCCAGTTTTACGCTTGTTTAATATTATTAGAGAAATATTTCGATTCTACTATTAGGAAACAAAAAAATTGAGAAAATTAAAAAATAATGTACGAGTACTTTGGGCGGCAATAAATGACGGCTGGCAAGAGTATGTGACAGTCCGAATAGGTAGCCCGGACCAAAATATAAAAACTAATACAAGAAAGTCAGTACTACTCTGTAGCACCACTAGTTATTGTTGCCGGTTTTGCGATTATAGAGATAAGTTTTATGGAAGGAAATAGATTTAAGGAAAGGAATTTAACCTAGAACTGTCAAATACATTTCTCTTACTTTAAGAAGTTTTGATCGGTGATTATGGTATTCAGGAATTGTTACCTTCGATGTAATCAAGGACAACTTGTGTGAAATATTCTTTCTTTTCTGTATAATGTGCTGCAAGTACTGTAATGGTTAAATTTATTCATGTTTGTTTCATTTGTGAAAGTTACAAATAACTACTGTTCCTGGCAGATGCGGTTCGTTTGAATTGGATTTTTTCAAATTATAAGTGAGTTTTTAGTATGGCAGAAATGTTGGGGGTCATTGAAACCGAAAAATCGATTGACGGCAAAACGTCGAAAAATCAACGATTTCAATGAAAATGAGGCCTGCACCATTCCTTTAAGCGTTCTTTGCGCTGAGGACAAAGTGAAATCCAACAATTTTGCGGCATTTTTGAGAAAATTTTGAAAATGTTGAGGCTTTATGTAAAGTACGGGAGAGTTAGGTTAACTGGTCCACTTTTTTTAAAAAATTGCTTTAAAATGTTCTTTACTTGACGCTCACTCGTGAAATTTTGCATGATATTTCAGTGAGGCTTTCTCCTTATATTGTGAGAACAAACATGCCTACAGTTGTCAAATTTGAAATGTTTTATACATTTGCAATAGGACCAGTTAACCTAACCGGTAAGGTTAAGTAGACCGGAAATTGAAATAAATTTTGAAAATAACATTGACGTTTTAATAAAAAAAAATTGTTTTACGCATTGCCATAACCCTTTTCTACACAAATGGAGAAAATGCTTAGCGAAGATTGTACTCTTCCAAATTCACGTTAAAATAAATCGTGTCTTTTAATATTGCCCTGCCATCGTTCAGCTGGCATGGAAACTTTGTAAAAATATCCACCATTGAAACAAAAGCATTTTGGTTGGTCGGGGAGAGATAGCTCAGAGCATCAACTGATGTCATTGTTAATTGCAAGTACTAATTTCGAAAAAAATAAAAGGGTTTACTGGATCGGTCCACTTAACCTAACGTCCCGGCGGTCTAGGTAACACGACAGCACAAATTTTCTTTATATGCCCGAAAACATACAAGCCGCGACATTTAAAAAAATACACTATTATAAAGCAAAATACTAACAATTAATCTAGTGTGAATATTTTTCTTGTTGATATTCAATCGCAATAAAATTACAAAGCAGATGAGTGGTAGAAAATACTTCTGACCTTTCAGAAAGAAAAAAAATGCCTTACCGTACTCAACAATGAAGGCCTGCAACTTATGAGGGTGGCTTAGATTATCAGCCCTGTCATTCTTCGAATGCCATCCAGTGGAAAAAACAGGAATCACTTTCCACCAACATTGAAAAGCATGGATCACTTATCCTAACCGATCCAGTTAACCTAACTTTCCCCTACCCCCGAAATCAAAATATCAGAGGCTCTCGAGTTCATTTCGATCGATCAAGAAATATCACTGTTGGGAAAATCGGCAGTACGGTTTTGGTTAGGCGCTAGCTTTGTTCACAGACGAACAGATGTTTTGCTGTCAGTTAATTTTTTGGTATCAGAGACCCACAAAACATGGATTGTGACTACACAATGCGTTAGAGGAAATAATTTGCTATATTCAGGAACACAAAATGTTCACTTTTTCGTTACCAGGGCAGTGGCGTAGCTCGGGGGGGGGGGGGGGCAGTGCGCCCCGGGTGATACCAATTAAAATATTTTATAATTGGAATTATATAATTTAATTATTTACTTAAAAATTATATACATATTGAGAATTTTGTTAGTTTTAATAATTTGAAAATTTTATTGCTGGAATTATATAATTTGTATGGTTTAGTTAAAAATTATTTATATTAATTTAATAAGTAGGCTTTTAAATCAATGTAATCGAAGATGAGATAACTGAAAGAATTGTTGCAGGGAATAGAGCTTACTTTGTCAATATAGATTTGTTCAGAAGTAAGCTACTCCCAAAAAGTGCAAAACTTCGACTTTATAAAGTCGCAATAAGACCTGTAGTAACATGCGGCAGAGACCTGCATAGTACGTTCAAGGATTTGCTTTGCCAACGACGTATTTTTCTACAATAACAAATTGAAAACTTTCACAACGATGCGCTTTTCGCCACTTCGAAGAAATATTCCTGAAGGGCCAGTCACTCCCTTAGTCCTGCCCTCGGCTGATATCAGGACTTGTGTCTCGGGACAGCGAATGCGGAGCCACAGAAGTAAGGCCTCATTCACAATGCAAACTTAAACGTAACCGTAACGTAGCCGCAAAACCTAGAAATGGGTTATAAAGCGAGATCATTCACAATGCCTTGACGTAAACGTAGACGTAAGACGTAAACTTAAGAGCTCGCAAGCTCCAAGCTTCTACGTTTAAGTTTACGTCGAAATTCTACCGAAGACCAATCAGAGAGCAGCATGAAAAAAACAAATGCACAACAAAATCCGCGAGAAGGAAGGTCGACTCCAGATCGATTTTTGTTTATGCGTGTGTATTGGTGTGTATAGTCGAAAGGTAGAGCAGAGAAGTTTGTGGAGTTTGCGGTACACAATTTAAAGCTCACTGCTCGCATATAACCTCAATAGGTAGGGGCGCAACAGCTGCTCGCAAATGCAAAAGGCGAAATCGATAGGAGAGTCGAAAAAAATGCTAGCAACGAATCGATCAATATGTTGAGTTCTGATTGGTTCAGGCAAAACCTACGTTCCAGCTTACGTTTGCCATTGTGAATGCTCGTTTTTACGTGAAAAGTTTACTGCATAAGTTTACGTCTTACGTTACGTTTAAGTTTGCATTGTGAATGAGGCATAAGCGAAAATAGTCGAGCGGAACCGAGCCGTGGAGCGTTGATTTTCAGCGCGAAGCATTTGAACGATTTTAAAATGTTCGAGCGGATATCATTTCCACACTACTTTATTGAGGTACAAAACTTTGGTTCAGAGTGGATCCACTGTGTGTGTGTGTGTGTGTATGTATGTATGTATGTATACATACATACATACACACACATACATGTGTGTGTGTGTTTAACAGATGTTGAATGTTTTTCAATGTATTTTCTTCAATACGTAATTAATCTGACAAGGTACCTGGCTGTTTTGGCCACCTAGTGCTTTGCAACATGATTAGGCTTGATAAGGCCGACAGGTCCGTTTATGAAGCAACATCAACCTCTCAGAAATCACAGGCCGGTTGGTCCATCAAGGTTGGTCTATCAAGGTTAGCAATCTTAGATGCTGTTGTAATTAGGAAAGGGAGTAAAGCACCAAGGTCTCTGTTTCGCATAGGAAGGTTTTGTGTAACTATTGAAATCTTGTTGGGAATTATGGTATCCTTTTTTTTCAGTGTGGACCTTAAAGGAAAATGATATTAGAAGACTAAATGTATTCGAAAGAAAAATAGAGAAAGATCTTTGGCCTAATAAAGGTTGCGAGCGACCTCTGGAGGATAAGGTATAATCATGAAATTGAAGCCATCATAAAATCTAAAAACATTCTAAATCATATTATCTCACTTCGGCTTGGCTTGGTTTGGACACCTATGTCGAATGCAAGAAGAATGGCCAAGAAGATTTATAATTGGCACTCGACTGCTACAAGAAAGAGAGACCGAAAATCAGATGGAAAGATGATCATTAAGAGACAGATGGACATTAAGAGACTAGGGATTAGGAATTGGCATGAGGTGGTTCAAGATATAGGAAAATGGAAGGCAGTTGTGTGGCAGGCCAAGACACCCAAGAGAATGTTGTAGCGCCTTAGAAGAAGATACATTTAAACCATAAATACTAAGAAAACAAAGAAAAGAAATAATGTAAACTATAAGCGGTAAGCACCTATTTTTCAATGCTCAAAGAATCTCAATTTTAACAATATTTTTACATTTAATTTGTGTGTGGAAGGGGGGGGGTGATGGGGTGATACTATTAGTTTTGCCCCGGGTGACACCATCTGAAGCTACGCCACTACCAGGGCCACCTGGTACCTACGCCACTGCCCAGCAAAAAAAGTTTGTGTGTCGAAAGTTTGCTGTTTTCGCACACGATTATAATACTATCTTTTCGTAAGAAGCGAATGCGAGAAAGTAAAAATGAGTAATTAAAATTTAACGTTTCGAAATTACTTGTTTTAGTCATTTTAGGCAAAAAGCAACAATAAAAGGCATCAATCACCCTTTTAAGTACTATTAGATGCTTTCAGTAGATCCATTTTTTCATGATTCGCAAACGAGTGCAAATTATTTTCCACAACCGAACCGCTAGGAACCAAATAGGCATTGTCGTAATATCCGAGGTCTAATAATAAGACACTAATAAAACTACACCAACAGAATAACTTCGTACAAATACAACTTTAAAATTTATTTTCAGAGAAAATATAATTTAGTATTACTTTACTTATACAAACGTAATTTTTCGAACTTACCTCTAAAGCGGTGCCTTGCGGAGCATTTTTGGGCCGCATAGTTCAGTTTTCGCGGCCAAGGGTGAACAAGTAATATGGCGGACGACCAGATGACCATAGCAACGTAATTCAAGTCAATATACAGTTGTGAAATAATTGTAACTATTGACAATTTCAGTAAATTTAACAATTGTGACTAACAACTTCAGAGACGTAATGCAGATGATGATTGCAATTACGAGACGAAAACGTATGTTTCTTTCAAAACTTGAATCCCAAAATTGGGGGGGTGGAGTATAGGAAAAATAATCGCATGCACCTCTGGCCGAAAATGAATGAGAACTGATCTACAATCTCAGCTCCGCTACTCTCCACAATCTAAACAATCTAAAATCGTTGTTTTTATCCTTGATGTATTATCAACCATTATGACACTTTAATGACTTTTTCCCCATGAGACGTGGGGCCGCCATTGATGGGGGCCCGTAAGCAACTGCTTTTTGTTTGCTTTTAGTTGTATTTGGCCTTGGTTAGAGGTGTAGTTTCCAGCTGACTTTACAATACCCTTTAAATAACTTTTCATTTAAGCTGAAGTTAAAATTTATTTTTATATGTTGGTTTGTAGTTACTTAAAACGAATTCAGTTAAGGTATTCAATGACTTTAATGTCCATAAAAAGTAATTAAACATATTTTTAATATGTATCATCGGTCGTGTAAGTATACCACTGTACGAAAATCATTTACCACCATACAGAATTTTGAACGAGAAACTGAATTTTACCATCTTCGTTTTTTAGTATTTCATGTGTTAAATTAAAATTCTTAAACTTTGAAAGTGATTGATTTAATGTATTTACTTGCTGAGAATAATAGTTTCGTTTAACTGTCAAATATTTTATCGCTTCTGATTAAGCAGTTTAGAGAAAGTATTGTAATGTTACGGGGAAAACGGGGAATTTTCGATACTAAAACTCTTGTTGCCGGGCCCTGGTAACGAAAAAGTGGGTAAATCTTGTTCTATATACGAGGGTCTTTTCAGAGGTCATTGCAACTTTTTTATCAGTCAATAAAACCACAGGAAACAAAAATCAGGATATAGGATTGAAAGTCGTAGGAATATTCTTCGCTGGTTATTAATGGTGTATGGTTCGCTGGTATTAATGCTGGTACTTAATTGGGATCCGAGTAAAAGGTGCTATGGTTAAGGGACATTGAAAGATGCGCAAATAGAAATCACTGTTTTATTCGTATTACTTATGTACAAAACAGTAAATACGCGTAATACTCGTACTCTTACGAGCTAACAACCTTCAAAATAATACTCCCAGGTGACCACATCTTTGCCAAAGATGAGGAAGGCGCTGAATACCATCAGCTTCAGCTGTGTGTGATGCATGTATGCGCGCCACCTCTCGTCGATGCGCTGTTAGGATGTCCTCCCTGTTTGCAAACCGCTTTCCACGCTACAGCATCTTCATTTTTGGAATGTGATCAAACTTCCACCACCGCAAAAGTTTCAAGACTTTCTGCATTTGATTGCTTTGATTTGTTGTTGAGAAGTCCTGGACGTTTCCTCCGCAGTGGACGATGCAGAATGAGCAGCAGGAATTATGTGGTACTTGGCCGTGACACTTTGACGTTTACGAAGAGGATGACATACGATAATACCTTGACTGTTGTAAGCCAAAATTAGCATGACCTTCATGGGTGATGAATTCTGTCGAAACTTGTATTTTTGTGGTGAACCACGACGTCCCCATTCATTTAATTGCCTCTATACTGCTTTTCACGTTGCGAAGGCATAATATGTCTTATGGAGAATCCGAGCGCTGTTGACACGTTCGCTTCCCCGCTCGCTCCAGAAGAGTCATAATCACGGCTACCTTTCACAATATATGCATCTACTAAAAATACCGCACACTTTATTATTATCATTATTATTATTATTATTATTATTATTATTATTATAGCCGTAATATTATTATTAGCGTAAGCATCTATTACACAGGGACCCTTACCATTTATTCTCATATAAAATAAAAAATAACATTGTTGATTTTACTGTCAAAATATTGATTAATTAATTTACGCAATAAACGAAACTTTATGGCTATTATATATCCAACTTTCATCTTAATACATTGTTTGATTTGATTTCTTTGGTAAAAAAAGCTGTAAAACTCATTTATGACGTATCGAAGAGAAGATTATCTGCGCATGTTTACTTGGGTACAAGAATCCCATCCCAACATTTTGACTATAAATAGTTGAATGATTAATGCAAGTTAAAATAATAATAATAATAATAATAATAATAATAATAATAATAATAATAATAATAATAATAATAATAATAATAAGAATAAGAATAAAATGTAAAAGAGCGCGAGATTAGCGCTTGGACATTTGAATCACCAAACATTTTCGTTCCCGGGTTATAAACGTATTTGCAACGGTAAACGAACTGCAGAGTTGATTTTTTGCTTGCTAACAATACAGTAACTTACCCTCCTACCACTAGAAGCAAAAGGAGACCTCAACAAAACGTGCGCATATTGAAGCTATATATGTCCAGAAACAAAACAAGGGGCCATCTCAGCAGTTGCTCGGGTCAGGGAAACTGGACAAAAACCTGATTGAGATGGAGTCATTGAGCCGGAAGCTGAAATACATTATTTGTTGCAGGCATATTAAGACTTTTGTATTTATAGAATACAAATGTAAACTAATCCATTATATATCATTATCTTGTTAAAATAAACGTTTTCTTTTTGACAATCAGTACAGTCTCTAATGGAATAGAAACAGTTATGCAGCAGAAAATGTTTTACTTATAACTTTAATTTTGTACCATTTTAATTGTTTAATGTCATCTGGCAGTGCGTTGTAAAGTTGTAGATTTCTTGTAGTGAGCTGTTGATACTGACACTTGTTGAACATTATTTCTACGACGTGTATTGTCATTATAAATATCAGTCTTGCTTGAAAATATGTTCCCACCGTTAAGTAAGTCAGTTTTGACAAATGTTACAGATCCGCAAAAAAGTAGGCAAGCCAATGGTAAGATTCCAAGCTCAATGAAAAGAGGCTTAACAGAGATCACGTGGATGACATTTTTTACTTTCTTGTATTCCTACGTATATTCTGAGTAATATACATAGTATAG
Organism: Teleogryllus occipitalis; assembly: GCA_011170035.1. Taxonomy (NCBI): domain Eukaryota; kingdom Metazoa; phylum Arthropoda; class Insecta; order Orthoptera; family Gryllidae; genus Teleogryllus; species Teleogryllus occipitalis. The sequence goes on from BLKR01000032.1 coordinate 645,915, forward strand.
AGAAAGTTATGTAATGCTGCACGAAAAACGACCTATTTTCGACAGAAATTTCATTATCGGGCCGTGAAAAGAAGAAAGTGGATAAATCTAGTTGCTAAATTAAGAGAAAAAAATCTTCTAACACGTGTTGCAGTCAGGATCCCAGTTTTGTGGGTCCTCCATGCCTAAAAACCAATTCGAAGCGAAGCGAAACGTACGTCCGTCCGTCAACTCTGCTAGCGCCGAAACCATGCGTAGGATTCCAAATTGAAGAAACCCCTGTCCATCTGGCTCTAGTTGAAGCTTTGAGATTTTGAAAAACATTCTTTAAAATTTGGGGGTACTTTACATAAAGCTCCTCGAACATTTTCAAATTTTTCTCAAAAACTGCTCCAAATTTTTTCTTTAAATTTCTTGTAAGAATATGGTAAAATACACTTATAAAGGTTTATCGTAAATAGCAAAAGTTTGAATTTTTTCGGCGACTTCCTACAGCTACAAAATTGAAGAGAGAATATTTTTCCTTCAAATCAAATTTGTTGTCCATAAATATTTCTTTCATAAAGGTCATGTACAATTTTTGAAAATTTTAGTAGTTTTCGTGCAATAGTGCGTGCAATATTTGCAATTTTAAAAAATTACTAAAACAAGATTTTCTCAAAAACGGGTCCAAATTTTTTTCTTAACATTTTTAGTAGGTAAAGTACCAAACAAACCCTATAGGATGACATAAACGCCATATTGCTCTATTCTTTTGTTTTTTACAAAATTACAAAAAATAATTTTTTACGTTATTGTAAGTATGAGTACATGTGCTTTAAATGTCATGCAAGGTTTCTCGAAAACTCAACAGTTTTCTATTAAAATGAGCTCAAAATTCTGTATTCTCAGAAACGTTCTAACGCCATTTTCTCAAAAATGGATCCAAATTTTTCCTTCAAACTTCTGCAGGGGATAGTGGTAATGTCACTGTTTAATATGATTCATTTTGTTGTACCCGTAAGTTTTGTTAAGTTAATTTTGGTGTACCCTTTTATTTTTTTAAAAATTACACAAATGTATTTTTTTAAAATATCTCTGACGCTGCTAATACACACTTTTCAATAGATTTGTATACATTATTGCATTTGTGAGTAAAAATGCTTCAAATGACGTTTTTCGAAAACTCGATACATTCCTGCGAAAAAGAGCTCAAATTTCGCATTTACAGTAACACTTAACGTCATTTTCTTAAAAACTGCTCCAAATGTTTCAATGAAAATTGCTATTTATGATGAAGTTTTAACCTTCTTGAATATTCTTAAGTTAATATTTGGGTTCTTCTACTTGGAAACCGAAAAGTAGAGAACATTTCAAAATGTAATTTGGTCGGCGATTGATAGCAGCAGCCAAGAATGAGGGGCAAGACTACAGTACCTGTTCACCGAAAGGAAATGAGAAAACTACTACGAGAATGTCTGTGCCATTCTGTAGAACCTCTAGTTTCTTTCTCGTACACATACGTATATATGGAGTAATATACGTCATATGGAGAAAGTTATGCAATGCTGCGGAAAATCGATTTCGAGATTTTAACGGAAATACACGTTCTGGGGCCTCCTGATACCGAAAAAGTTGTACTTTTCAAAACCTCCGTCCGTCTGTGTCTGTCTGTCTGTCTGTCTGTCTGTCTGTCTGTCCATTCATCCGTCTGTGAACACTGCTAGCTCCTAAACCATATGTACAATCTTTTCCAAATTGAAGAAACCCCTGTCCATCTTGCTCTAGTTGAAGCTTTGAGATTTTGAAAAACATTCTTTAAAATTTGGGGGTACTTTACATGAAACCCTAGGAACATTTTCAAACTTTTCTAAAAAACTGCTCCAAATTTTTTCTTTAAATTTCTTGTAAGAATATAGTAAAATAGACTTATAAACATGGCATAGGTCCGATTTTCACGGTTAACTCTGAAGTTTCAAAAATTGCAAAAGTTAAATTTTTTTCGGCATCTTTCTACAATTAAAAAATTGAAGACTTGGATTTTCCTTCAAATGTAATTTGTTGTGCTTATAGTTCACTTGCAATAGTTTTTTCAATTAGGTCATGTAACAGTCCGGAAATTCATTTAAACCAAAAGAGTATTTTTTAGTTTACTGATCATCCTGAGGATTTCGTTGGAAGAAGTTCCGGAAAGAAACATTGTATCAGAAATTTTTTGGGCAGCATATGATGTTGAATTTTGTGGATTTAATCCCTTCGTGAGATCAGCCGCGATTCTAGAAAAGTGTAGGTTGATGAGATTTGCAATTTTTTCCGGATTTCTTGCTTCTCTTTCATTATTCTTTATAACATCATTCTCTACAAGGTATCGAGATGATGTGGTTGTATTTTTCCCGATATTCCACATTGCTTTTTAGTTTTGTTACTAGCGTTCAAAGTATCCCGATTATTTTGTCGGAACTATTTCTTTTCTTAAAATTCTTTTGTATTCTCGGAAGTAGACATGTAAACCGGGTGATACGACATGATGTTTAGAAATAAAGTAAAGCGTGCGTTTGATTTTACTCGATGTTCTAATTTCTTGTATTAACAAGTATTACTTTTCCGTGAAATGTTTAATTTTCTCTTTTTAAGAGGAAAGCACGCGTTTAAGTGAAATGAAAGCTTTGAGAAACATAAATTATATTTTTGTGTGAACAACGTTATAAACTGCTTCCCATGATTCCGTCAGCAAGAAGTCCGTAATAATTTTATGTTCTGTTTCTTTTCTCTTTTCTACACTGTCGTATTTCTCGTATTTATAACATTTTGATGATATTCTTATCATTTTTTCTATCAATTCTGTCTTTTTTTCGTTTTTCAAATTAAAATCCCATTTCTATCTATAAGCGATAAAATGTAGAATATTTTAAATTTGGTAAATGTCTGTTATCAACATCTTTCATTACACGCACGATTGTTGCAGGAAGATTTTAAAATAGACACGCATGGAATTTATGATGTACCCTATTACAAAGTTGTCATACCTCATTTCCCTACTGATTCTATGCTTCAGTTCAGTTAACTTTATTTTTTTTCGGGGTCTGTTTTTCTCCATTCTCATTTTCCTTTTACATTCCAAAGAAAGAATGCCTGTTGCTCTGCAAAATTCATTTACACGATTGACTCCGTTTTTAGGTGTTTTCCTTTTATGTTCTCGAACACTTTTAAAATGTTTTTTTACCACTTTTAATTATTTCACCCTTTTCCTGCGATCCATTTTGATCTCTTAAAAATAACACTCTATACGATTGACTGAATTACGAATCTACTTTTTTTTTTATCACTGCACATCCACCAGTAAAAATCGACTGACCAGAATACCCAGCAAGATGAAATTCCCGAAAGAGCTTGTCGTAATCATTCGAGTATTGATTTGGATGGTCCCATTCGCTGATATCATTTAAACAAACTCTTCTGACAAATATTAAAGAATGTTTTTCAAAATCTCGAAGCTTCAACTAGAGCCAGATCGACAGGGCTTTCTTCAATTTGGAAAATATTGTACACATGGTTTAGGTACTAGCAGTGTTCACAGACAGAAAAACAGACAGACAGACGGACGTTTTGAAAAAAAAACAAGTTTTTCGGTATCAGGGGACCCCAAAACGTGTATTTCCGTTCAAATCTCGAAATCGATTTTCAGCATTACATAACTTTCTCTATACTACGTATATTACTCCAGTATATACGTATGCTTACGAGAAAGTAAAAGTTAGAGCTGTTTTTTAGAAAAAAAAATCCGTAAATTTCAAGCGTAAAAACTACTCATTATTTCAAAAGTCGTACATGACCTTTCTTAAATGAGCTAATTTTGTACAACAGTCTTTGTGTAAGGCAAAAATCTCTATCTTAAATTTTGTGGTTTTGAAATGGTTTTATGCAATTTTCGAAAGAACTGAGCGATACCCGAAAATAGGACTAGCGTCATATTTTTTTACCGATCCTTATTACATAAGTGAAGAAAATTTAAAGAACAAAATTGGAGCAATTTTGAGAAAGAAAATATTAGTAAATTTCAAGTGCAAATTTTGAAAAAACTACTCGTTTTTTCAAAACATTGTACATTACCTTATTTAAAGTGCTAATTTTGTTCAACCCACATTGTTTAAAGCAAAATCTGTCTTCAATTTTGTAGTTTTTAAATTGTTTTTTGCAATTTTCGAAAAATCGGAGATATCAGCGAAAATGATACCTTCATCATTCTCTCAAACATCCTTCGCACTATTCAACTACAAAATTTAATAAAAAAAAATTGAAGCCATTTTTTTGAAAATTTGGAAAAGGCCCGATGGGCTTCAAAGTACCCCCCCAAACAGTATTACTACAGTTTTCCATACCTATTCATCTGCAGCTTAATTATGAGTTGAGACAAGATTTCCATGCAAAGATATATTTTTAATTAAGCTTCTTAGAGCTTGTAAACTTTGAAATTATATCTTTCTTGGCAAGCTCATTTTAATAATGCATACTTTTTCCATGCATGTTTGCATGTTTTGATGTGTTTTGAGAAATTCATGCATAATGCATGTTTGGACTTTTTTCAATTAAAATGAAAACCTTATAATGTACTATGTCTAACCCAGAAACAAGTTGAAACCTGAATACAGATGAAAATAAGCGTTTTTCCCAAGAATTGATAAGAAAATATTCAGCTAACATAAATGCCAAATGAATCTCCTAATGTTGTTTTGATAATACCACTGGTAGCAATGCCTTGCTGGCTGTGATCATAGCTCAATGTAATCAAGGCAAACATGCGTAAAATTATTCTTGCTTTCCTGTATAATTTGTTTCAAGTACTGTAACAGTTAAATTTATTCCTATTTGTTTCATTTGTAAAAGTAATAAATGATTGCTGCTTCTGACTATTGAAATGAATGCAGATATGCATCCTAGACGCTTTGTTTGAATTGGTTGAATTGGACATTTTGAAGTATTAGTTGTGTTAGTAACCCAGAAATTGAAATATTTCAATATTACACTACTGTTTCCAACGATGTAAAAACGTATGCGCTGTTGTAGTTCGTAGTTTTGCCTTCAATATGGTTGATGCACTCCTGGAGTTAATTTCCTATCCAGTAGTAGCCTGTATGTGTTTTTCTGGCCACAGCCTCTAATAAAACATGAAGGCCATCAGATTTATTAGCTTTTTATTAGAGATGTAGGATTTTAGCCCTTACTAAAAATGCGAAATGTTACCCCCCCACACACACAAAACAACTAGAAAAACTACCTGAAAAAGATATAGTAATTTTATGTTTGACGGTTGGTGTAGTATATTTCTGAAGGTTTTCAATCTGTGATAAAATGCAAAATCTATCTCAAAGTGCAGAATCGTGTAGAAAGTGCACAATGGTTGTGAATCTACAGTACAATTGCTAAATTGCATTTTATGGTTTCCATTGTGTTTGCTCTCTAACTAGGGATGCGACATTGACAACAGCACATCAATGTGTGAAAACATTTAATTTGGCAGTTGCCAACAGTGTGGAAGCTGAACCAATTATATCTCACCAATTAGTCAATATAGCTTAATTGTTACTGATAATCAGTCAATATTGCTTAATTGTTACTGACAGTCGGTCAATATTGCTTAATTGTTACTGACAGTCGGTCAATATTGCTTAATTGTTACGGACACGTTTAAGGAAGCCAACATTCAAATATGCTCTCAGTTAATTTTCCACTGATTGTGTTACATATTGATAATAAGTATTTATTCAAATTAGTTTCTTTTACCAAAATACACGGCATTTTGAAAGAATGTTGTGTTGTTGTAATGCGTATTTACAAACAAATTCAAGGCACTTCTTTTCCTCTCCTATTCCTCTGTTGATTATAGTTGGTGAGCCTGGTATAGTAGCTTTTCCCAGTTGGGTGGCTGACACATTGCGATGGTGCTTTTCCTCTCCTTTGAATAGTGTAATATACAAACTTTTAGTTCTATGCAAGGCAAGAATCGTTCTTTAAATGTTTGTTGAAGTTCACAAATGGTGAAATATTAAATTAGTTATCCTTATTTCCTCATTGAAATCTAAAAAGCACGATAATGATTTTTTATCTCAAAGTGATCTCTTTTAATAGTAATGTTCTCAACAAAGCTACAAAATGCTAAATATCAATTTTTAAAATGCTATATCCTTGTTTTCCAAATGCATTTTTTTTCAAATTTAAAGTGCTAAATTCTACCATCACTAGTTATTATAAAGAATATGTGTTTCGCTATCATTTCCATCAGAGTAATTCTCTTCTTTACCTAAGATGGAAATGATACAGTAGATTGAAAATGTTTTCATTAATTTTTCATTCATCAGTATTTATTTTGTTTGTATCACCTGTGAAGTTCAATCAAGAATGTTGAATAGAGAATTTATTGAGCTAAGTGAACAAAATACGGTATGTGAAGTATTTCAATAGAATCTAATATAACTTGGCCATTTTAGATTGTAAATATTGTGAGTTCAATAGATACAGTAGAGGAATGTTCTTCCAATATAATTTTTTAAAATGTTGATTTACAAATGAAAATCTAGAGAAGCAGTTATATCTTCTGTGGTAACAGGTAAGGGTTTAGAAGTTAATGTAAGAATACAGATTTTATTGAACTCCATTTGGTAAAAGCAAACATCTTTTGTGAGATACGAATGTGTTAGTTATTTAAAAATTCCTTCATATGCAGGGGCTTTAGGATTGGGAAGGGTTCGTAACCCTCTGCCATCTCCCCTATCCCCTCCCATTGGATGTGCCACTAATCATTATCATCATCATTATTATGATACAATTATTATATTGAATGTTATCCATTTTATTCTGACAACTGAGGAGCAGTTGCTGTGTACAGAAAATGTATTTGATATTCTGAGGCTATTAATCAGTTTATATTTTTTCTTGTTTTCCTGGTTAGATTTTTTCTCCACGACAACAAATAGTGATGAACATTTTATACATTATTTTTACTAGAAAACTGTGTAATATATTTGTATTTATTCAGTCAAAATGTACACAAATATTTACAAAATGTTGTACAGTGAGTACAGTTTCTGTGTGCACTACTTAACATTACAGAGTAACAATTGCTTTTATTGGCATTTAAAGGATTTGAAGGTAGGATAGAAATTGGAAAGAAACATTTACTGATATGTTGGTTGTCTTGGCATGGGTGACAAAATATTAATGAAAATGTCAATAAAATATTACATGCTTATTGTTAGTGGTAATAAGGTGTGAGAATATTTGTCAACTGCACAAAAATTCATCAAAAAGATTTTTTCTTGCAGAGTATTCTTGTGGGCCACGTTCAAAACACAGTCATAAGTAGTGAACTAGGTTGAAACTTCAAATGTGTGGTTAAGGTTTTTATTATGAATATGGATTTTAAGCAGTGCTAAATGATATGTTGGTTGTCTTGGTATGTGTTTGTGGAATAAGAAAGTTAACGGTGAAGACAATTCTTGTGGTTTGTAAATGTTAATTAACAAGATGGAAATTTTTGTAGTATATTGACAACTGTGTGAAGAACCTGAAATGAACACTTCAAGCAATTCAGCATCCCACTCTTTGTGGAAGCATTTTGGGTGACATAAATGAGAATATAAGTTTTTCAGTTCATTGTCTTATGTCTTTTATATCACTTTGAACCACTTGTGAAAAAAAAAAAATCACACAGTAAGAAATTGTATTATAAAAATTGAATTGTCCTTTATTATCAATTTTCATGCTGTCACTTTCTTCTTTAATTCACCTTAAAATCTACCTTCCAATGATAGTGGGTTCATCAGCCATGGCGAGTTCTTCTGTGGGTGCTTTATCTCCTTTGCGTTTACGAGAGAATATCATGAACGAGAAACCCGAGATCAGGATGAAAGTAAATACAAACCAGGCCAAGTAGATGGAATACCCATAGCTGTAATCAGCTGCTTTGGGGAAAGTTACTGGTAGATGTTTTCTTTCATAGGCAATCGAACTGATGAGCACTTCAATTACTGCCAAAACTGAACCACCTGTTGATAAAAAAATATTTCATTATTTTATTCAATGCAAATGTTATTCAAGAATAATTGTTTATTTCACTTAGGAAAAACTTTTTTTGCATTATTATGAAAACATTTTGTCTTTTGGACCTTATTGTGCACTTCCAGTTCAAACGCAGTGTAACATTAAATGTTGCATAAATATTTTTATTCATTTCACCATCACTTTCATAGTTGAATGTTTAACAGTTATATGGAAATACATTTCCTGTTTTGCAATTGTTGACTACCATTGCAATCACATAGCTACTAAGCATGACGTAATTGTTATTAATTGTTTTGATTGAGAAAAAAAAGCTGAGAAGCAAACACAGATCTCCTAGTATATGTCCAGTTGCTTTAATCACTTGAACTCCTGAGACAGTTTCTACTCACAATACTATACACAAGGGAATCAGTGCCCCTGACAGATATACATTGCACCTCCTGGTCGCAGTTGGAAGTTTAACAATTATATGGGATATTATATTCCAGTTTCACAATTGTCAACTTCTATTGCAAACCAAGTGGTTAAATGTATGGTGAAATGTATAGTATATTCATCAGGGGCTCTTATCTCCTTAAGGCTGATCAAAGAGTTGACTGTCTCGGTATCTCGAGTGGTTAGAGAAACTGAGTGTAGTATTCTGGGAAATGTAGGTTCAATTTCCTTCTGGGGCAGGGAATTCTTTGAACAGTCAAAACATAATTTGTGTTAAATATTTTTATTGACCTAATGGAATGAAACTTTAAGCTCTTGAAGAGCAGTGCATCTTTAAGATTTGAGAATTTCTCTTTTAAGTGAGCATTACGGCTAGTGTTGAGTGAAAGTTTTCGTTGTTTTGTAAACCAATGAATGCCTCCTGATATCTATTCTGTGGAATAGGATGTCAGAAGCACTTCCAGGATTTTTCTCCAGGGTGTGTGCTACAGGTGTCCATCTGACTTAGTGTTTTCTGATAATGAGTTTTTTGTTGATGAATGTAAAACATGTTTCTATTTGTTGTTTTACAGTTATAAATATTAACAAAGACAATTAATTTTTTTAATAACTTTCCTTGGTATAAAAAATCCGTAAAAAACATATTTTTAATATGTCTCATTGTCTTCTGAGAGGGGCTGAGCACCCTCTCTTGGGTGCTCCACTAGGAATAGTAAATGATTTTTAATTCTTTTGAAGGTAACAGTGGATGCAAAAATTTGCTTTAAGCAATCCCCTCTCCTCCCCAAACAATTATCCATTTATTTGATCATTCATTTAGAATTTGACATTGACTCAAATTTGGAATATTAGTTTCTCATAATGGAATTACTGTAGATATAATTTGTTTCCCAGTTGAAACAGAGTTTTTGAGTGTTTAAAATCTCATTTACTGCATCATGTGTGCTCATTATAAAGTTGAAATTATTCGATTGCTTTTTCTATTATGATGTACAGATGTACTTTCATATTTCACTTTTTGAAAGGTATACAAATTTAGAGATATTTAGCATAATATTGAGATGAATATTGATCTACAGTTAAAAGAAATGAAATATTAAATTATGATATATTTTAATTAATTTTAATACTTTATTGTTACCTTTCTATTTTTCTATAACATAGTAAAAAGTTCTCATACTTACATGTGAGAAAGTGAATACCCCCTGCAAGGCGTTTAAACATGTAACGAGGATTTCGGAAAGTGTAAACTGAGAAGAAGAAACCCATCAACATGAGGAACAGACTGATGATGGAAAACGATATTTCTGTCCGTGTGTAATCTGGAAATGGAAGCAAAAGCATTAATAACTTGGTGTGAAGGAAATATGTATATCATTGAGAATTTGAAGTAGGAGTCATGAACGAGGAAGAATACTTACATGACATTGAGTACAAAATTATTTTTTTCTGTTAAAACAGTTTTCTTTAAGAGTAAATGAAATATCTATTGAGCCTTATCAGTGGTATACGTAGAGTTGGTCAGACTCTCAGACACATACACATAACACACTTGCCCCATTCTCACCCACTTCAACATAAACATTTGTTTTATAGAATAGAACTAAAAATGTGCGTTTTTAATAAGAATGCTTAAAATGTCGATTAAAATTATTTTGTACTTTTCGTACTTGGCTACTTCAAACAATACACACTAAATACTTATGGGAAGTACCAATAATCGGCTAAATTTAATGGTAATAAAATTTATAATAGTCTCCTATAATATTGTTTCAGTCGTGATACTTGCTTCAAACTACTTCATTGTATTTACGAGATGCAACAAATAGTCTCCACGGAATTCCTATGTCTGGTAGCCTATTCGATTTCTTCCCTCAGAAGTTGTAATGTCAGCCATTGTGAGTACGTAATCTAAAGTTTCTGTTACACCTGTCAGCGCCATTGGCGGTTCAGCCGATTTCGGGATAACTAAAGACAAGTACGTAAGGTAAAGAATAGTCCAAATCAAAATTTTGAAAGCTGAGTTCAGTTGAGAAGAAGCCCCAATTACATGAGTTACGTATCCAACAGCTTGAGTTGCTCATCCGAACTGGTTTTGTTAACATTTTTATGTCATTTTTCTTTGCGAGCTTTTTATTTATCTTTTTTTTTGGCTATGTTTTAGGTCTTCAAAATCCGCCCTCTAGTCATGAATAGTATGGTCTTCATCGTTATATGAAACGAAAACGGACATTTTGTAGGTACTGCACCATTGGGGTTTTCTTAGAGTGAGCAACTCGTGTGTCAACGCCCAAGAAAATAACAAAATAATTTTTTCCTTTGAGTTTATGAGGATTTTTTTCATTTATTCGGTCTTCCATGCGATCGGCGTCATAGATCGGCACCAGCGCGTTCATGCAACGAAGGCAATGTGCGAGCGCAGTTCAGGTCGTTGGCGAATATCTCCAACGTCTTAAGGACAGATCGGGTGGCGGCAGCGCGTGCGCGCGACGTTCCCTCACTCATGGACGAAGCGTGCGAAGGCGTTGGATCGCGATTCAACAGCCTGCTAGTGAGCGAGCGTCCGTGATTGTGATATTTTCCTTTGCCTGTTGCAGGAGATGCCACTGTATGGCACTTAACAAATTCATGTCTTGCCAAACGTATGTGCCTTTCTGCCAACCTTTCATTCGAATTTCATCACTGAAAATACCCTATTGTATTTGATCTATGCTTCTTACCACCTTTTTTTGAGGTTTGTGAACCAGGTATTTTTTCTCTGAAAACTTGAAGCTGAATCACAAAAATAAACCAAGCCAGTGACGAAAATTAACAAAAGTACAGAAGTAGCTGAAATTTATGTCTTTTTAGCTTTCAGCCCCCCCCCATGGAACTGATATCAAATCGATTTGATGTGTCCAGTTGATGTTCTCAGAAAAATATACTGTAATGATTTACACGATCCCCGATAGTATGCGTTTGGATAATAAACAATTTGAAAACATTTACAGCAAAGGCGCCATAATAAATAAAAACCGATTGGGGAAGAAAATAAAGTGAACCCGATACTTGTGCAAGTTTTGACCATAGACATTAGATCCGGCTTTAATTTAGGAACATTTTAAAAGTTATCCCAGTAAAATCGCGTCAGGCAATAAGAAGTAATTGAAAATTCTGTATTTCGTATATTTGTGTTAAGGAGAATATTAATGGAGTCCATTGTTGGAGCGATGAAACGCTTATAAAGAAGAGGGTTTTTCGAATAATGCAAGAGAACGCGATAAGATATCAAATTCAGACTTTCGGGGGGAAAAGAAGAAAATTAGCGGCATCATGCAAAATTTATCCCATTTAAATATCTTGACGGGAAGTATCGAAATTTTAATAAAACAAATAAATTAATTCAAGCAAAAGTTTAGCAAGAAGAAGCAATTAGCGAACAATTGCAATGCGTTCCGTTTCACATCCAAAAACGGAAAATAGGGAAAATAAAAGGAATTTGACCAAAGGAAAACAAGAGGAAAACATCGAATTTTAGGAAATTGCCGGGAGAATTTTATTAAAACAAAAACGGAAATAAAGTGTTTCGGGAAACGTTAAAAATTAAATATTTTGTGAGAACCAAAGTGACGCGATCGTCAGTTATCAAGCGATCGGGAAAAGTGTTGAAGCAAAAATAACAATGCTAAGTTGGAAAAATTTCATCAGAGTATGCCTGAACTTGGTGGAGGCAAGACGTGTGTTCGCGTAGGCGATGTTTGGAAATTTTTTTTAAAGTGCGGAAGTAATGGACAGAATTTGCTATAGTAACTGGGAATACTTCATGTAAATTATTTAATATTTCGTGAAAAAGAATTTCATAAAAAAGGAGTTTTCGGAATTACTGTGAAATTCGGCAACGCCCGTTGGACTCGCGAGAGCGGGCGATAATGAGCGTGGCCATATGAGAAATTTTGCAACGGTGGGGAGCGCGACGTTGCATTTACGATTAGTGGCGCGGAATTCAATTCGGGACTCAGAGATTTTCAAATAACTTGGAATATTTATGAGAAAAGGTGGCAGCGTGAATTCCGACATGTTGCGTGAACAGTGATGCGTACGCGAGTGTGTTCCGTGACTGGTGGCGACAACGGGAGGCGCTGTTGTGCGTGGATAATCGCACAAAACACCCGGATTCTTCGCGGAAGCAGCATCATACGTGAGCAAAAGTATTTTGACATTTGTTTCTTGTTTTTTACGTAGTGAAGAACGCTCTGTCGAAGATCAAGTCATGTGATTAATAGATATTTAATACGTAAATTTCGACAGAATGCATTCTGGGGTTTTAGTCATATGTGTGAATGGCATTTGTTTTTGTTTGTTGTAAATAATCTGTGTGAATGAGAAAGTATATGTCTATGTTTCGTGTATTGTGGGAAGGGAATTATCTATTTGTTGTTGTTTCTTTTGTTGCTGGGTTATGTCAATGTGTGCCGTCAGAGGCACCAGTGCTATTACAGCACTAGATATTGTGAATTGAAAGAAAACACGAGAAAAGAGGAAATTTGAATAAATTTCATGGCCACCTTTGGGGTCATGATTGGTAAAATCAATATGTGTTCGTAGTCATTCACGTAGCACTAGAACTGATCCACGCACGTGAGCGCAGTACCTTGCTCGCGTCTGTACAGACGCACCGCAGATCACGCCCAGGTGAGTCAAAAGGCCAGGTAAGCTAGCAGACGGGCAATTGTGAGTAGGAGAACGGGAAGATTATTATATGTGGCAACCCAACGCGAGGCTAGTGTTTGTTTGTTTATAAGAAGGGCTAGAGTAGGGCAATCTATTACAAGTAGCAGTTTGACGTGCCGGGCTTGTAGAAAGTATTACAAGTGGCCGCACAACGGTGGGCTCGGGCTAGGCCGGTGTACGGACACGCCACCGCCGCCCCCACCCGTTACAATACAATAAAAATATAACAAAGGGCACCAAAATATTTGACATTTTTAGGAAGGTGTAACGAAAATTTGCCCAATATTTATAATGAAAGGATGTAAATATGCGTAGCATGGTGTCCATTGCTAAAGCAGAGGCTCTAATAGTATAAAATAAGAGTAATCGATGAGTATAAAATAAACTAGATGTGCTATAGAATGGCACAGAATTTCTCGTAGTAAAGTTTTCTAATTTCCTTGGTATGGACTGGCATTATGGACTTGCCCCATCCTCTGGCTAGCTGCCATCTATCGTCGCCCAAAGTACTTTTCTTTTTTTTACATTTTCTCAACTTTTCGGTTTCGTAATAGAACGGAAATGTACCTTCAAGAATATTAAAGAAGAGTGAAACCTCGTCCTAAATAGAAATTTTCATTGAAAAATTTGAAGCCGTTTTTAGGAAAATTGTAAATGCGAAATTTTAATTTTTCGCATTGCTGTAAATGCGAAATTTGAAGCTTTCTTTCACAGGAATCTGTTGAGTTTTCGAAAACTTTCATTGGTAGTCATTTGAAGCACTTTAAGTACAAATGCAATAATGTATTCAAATCGATGGAAATGTGCAGATTAACAAAGTGAGATAGATATTTAAAAATTACATTTGTGTAATTTGTGAAAAAACTAACTGAATACACCAAAATAAATTTTACGTCACAATACAATTTCCCGTATTCATTTGAAAGTCGGAAGAAAAAATTTGGAGCCATTTTTCAGTAAATAGCGTTTGAGCGTTTCTGAAAATGAATGAAAATTTTGAGCTCATTTTAAAAGAAAACTATTTGATTTCCTTGATACCGTTCCCTACCAAACATTTGGAGCCGTGTTTTGACAAAATCTTGTTTTTGTTATTTTAAAAAAATGCAAATATTGCACACACTATTGCACGAAAAATACTAAAAATTTCAAAAACAAATACATGACTTTAATGAAAGAACTTTTTATGGGCAAAAATGACATTTGAAGGAAAAATCTTTCTTCTAATTTGTAGTTGTAGGAACACACTGGAAAAAATCAAACTTTTGCAATTTTCGAAAATTTAGAGTTAACCGTGAAAATCGAACCCATACCACTGTAAATGTATTTTACTTTATTCCTACAAGGAATTTAAAGAATGAATTTTGAGCGGTTTCTAAGAAAATTTTGAAAATGTCCGGGGGGGGGCGCTTCATGTAATGTACCTCCAAATTTTAAAGAATGTTTTTCAAAATTTCAAAGCTTCAACTAGAGCCAGATCGACAGGGGATTCTCCAATTTGGAAAAGAATGCACGGATGGTTTAGGCGCTAGTTGTTAGTGTCCACAGACGGCGGACAGAGAGAGAGACGGACGCTTTGCTTTCAATTAGTTTTTGGGGATCAAGGACCCATCAAACAGGAATTCCAGTTACAGCACTTGTTAGAGAATTTAATGGACGTGTTAATTTAAGAACTGGATTTATCCACATTCTTGTTATTAGGGCACAGAAATGAATTTTTCGGCGTTTTTTCGCGCCGAATTACATACGTATAGAGTTCCTCCGTCTATACGTACGGAGTACCGTACCGTGCGTATACGAGAAAGTAAAAACTGATAAAGCAGAGCTTTGCCCGAAAGGCAACGTACCCTTGGTCGGTGACTTTAGACCTTGTGTGGACGGTGCTAGAAGTCTGTGAAAAATAAAAAAAAACAACTTGCCTTTAAGCGCTAACATCAAACCAGCGATTTTTTGTGCATTTGTCGGTATTAAGTTGGGTTTTGTTTTATTCGAGTCGACACTTCTCCCTCCGGTTGATAGAAGGGTAACGGAATGCGCAAGAATTCCGTTAATTTAGGAACTGGATTTATCCACATTCTACTACACTACTGTACTCTTTTCGCTTACATATTTAGAGTAAAATTAAATTATGTAAACAAAATCCTTATTTATTTTAAATTATAATGTTGGAAGAATGAGGGAAAGATAGTCGCCAAATAACAACAATGGGTATGTTGCATTTTCTATTGCAAATATTAGAATATTACATTTCAAAGTATTTAAAAAGACATGCTCGACGCTTTTCCCATTCTTCGGTTCTCGTTTTAAAAATTAAATTCTGAACATCAGGTTAAGACACGATCGCCCATTACTCAATTACTTGTTTCATTTCTTCATTCGAAAGGGAAGGAAAGTAATGATTTAAAACTATTGTTCCACTTTTTCACTATCATTATCAAAGAAATAACACTCATTTCTTGAGTATCGCTAAAGGCTGCAACGCGCAACGTTGAATATTACAATCACTGACGCTCGCTCTGTCTCCAGATAGAGATCCAACGCCTTGGCACGCTTAGTCCTTGTGTCCTTGTAGCCGTTGTGCACATGCGCTTCAGACTCCCGCTCCGACCTGAAGACGTTGGAGGCATTCGCCTACGGCCTGAACTGCACTTGCGCACTGCCTGCGTTGCATGGACGCACTGGTGCCGATCTATGACGCCGATCGCATGGAAGACCGAAAAAATGAAAAAATCCAAATAACTCAAAGTAAAAAATGTTTTTCTTTTACTTCCTCGGGCGTTGACGCACGACATGCACTCTCAAAGAAAACGCCTCTGAATTGGAGTAGGAGTAAGTGTAATACTAGTTTGCTTCAGTCCGCAGAAGCTCTTATAAGGTTTCA
Source organism: Teleogryllus occipitalis (assembly GCA_011170035.1). Taxonomy (NCBI): domain Eukaryota; kingdom Metazoa; phylum Arthropoda; class Insecta; order Orthoptera; family Gryllidae; genus Teleogryllus; species Teleogryllus occipitalis. The sequence goes on from BLKR01000032.1 coordinate 661,954, forward strand.
TGGCTCTCATTATCAAACGTTTGGAGACTTCTGACTTTGATATGTATCTTGCCAGAAAAATTAGAAAAAATTGCGGGAGGTGCAACCAATGAAGTCTGTCAGCGATAAAAAGCCAATGAAGTGTTGGGGACGTGATGCGAAGAGCACTTTATGGGAAGCGATAAGATTTTTAAAATGTTAATTAGAGTTTGAGATGTAATAAATTCTTACTTTGCTGCGATGTTCAATGCTCTTTTGTCATCACGCTGTTAAGACTAAATGTACCAATACTAATTTAGTTTGTCGCCACCACAAGGCAACAGCATAATTTACATTCCCAATAACGTCTGAATCTAAGACCCGATTTTGGATCTCTATCGGCATTTGACTCGTTTTCATTCAGAATTATGCCACGTTGACATTTTCTCAAATAAGATTAACTTAATTTATTTCGACTTCCACGCGCTGCCATTGGTGATGCGATCACGCAGCAAGACATGGCATGGAGTTTGAACACTTCCGTGCTCGACTTCAACTTACATATTTTTATTTGCGTCTAGTAAATAATACATGTTTTTTTAGTAAATCATAAGTATATAGCGAAACCAAATTCGTGCAGTTGAGCGGAATCGGTGAAATGACTGTGTGTATGACTTTCTGTAAAGATATGATAAATGTTACAGTGCTAGTAAAACCTATCAAAATCATGCCAACAAGTTTGTAGGAGTCTCATTTTGTTCTTTAAAATTAAATCTTAGCATCTTAATGTGCGATTTGTCCTTAAGTTAGGTTAGTAACCGTATTATTCTCAATGTACAAAACCCATTGAAAATGTAAACATTTATTATAGCCAGAACTTCGAGTTGGAAATTTAGTTATAGGTTTTATGTGGAAGTGTCTACAATTTAGGTCAATAGTTTATATTATTTTAATTTTGCTTTTGGATATTGGTACTTTTTTCCGAACATTAGTACATTGGTACTCCTATGGTTGTACGGATTTATGTGAGCTTTGAATTCTTTTTTATAAATAATTAAGATGTTATAACATAAATACTATACTGTACTATAGATATGTTATAATGTCACACGTCTCGAAGTTCTAAAGAAATTATTACTAATGATTGCTTTAAGGATTTATTTGCATTACAATATCAAGATCTAAGTAATAATGAAAGTGTTAAAGTACTATACTTACTCAAAATAGTTTTGTCAATCATAGGATCATTCTTCACTTTTGCGTCAGTTGGCCATGTTTCATGGTATTTGCATTTTCCTGTAGAAAAAAAAGTTCATGAGCAAAAAGGTCTCACTTATATACACACAATCAGTACAATAAAAACTCATCACCTAATGATATTAACTGTTATTTTCTTAGAGGATAGGAATAAAAAGTAGTTCAAAATATGGTAATTTGTAACAATATTGTTTTCTTCATGTAACTTAACAAGTTCAAGATTAGTTTACTCCACTGTGTAATATTATCAAGCCAAAGTAAAAAGCAAAATTCATTAAGGGAGATAAATGGTAATAAAGAGATATGTTGTTAAATCTTGAAGATCTTTGTAGAAAGCTGATTGATAATTTCAAGGATGAAAAGGTTTTCCAAGAAGTTGGAAATGTGTTCATAGATTGTTGGTTGATTTTAGTTCTGCTTAGTTGAGATGATTTTTTGTCTCTCTCAATTACTTGTGTCTTTAATCAGATGAACTGCTGTCATTGAAAAAACACCATCTGATCTACATGGAAACAATGATTACTATAATAGTCTGATGATATAACGGCTTATCTACATTAAAGTTGACAAAAAACAAAAAGGTATCCATCTGTATGTAAATCCAACTATACTTGTTTGATTCAGTGTTGACTCTTACGTACCCATCAGGCAGTGGTGGGTACATAATTCTGAACTTCAATGTTTGGATTTGTAGGGATGATATGATAATTTCCGAGACGTGCTCTTATGGATATCATAAGATGTTCAAATATGGCGAACATGTTAATAGATTTATTAGTGAACTCGCGTAACATAAACATTCATCTACACTAGAAACTAGAGGATCTTCAACAACACATACTTTCTCATTATTTGTAATTGGTACGTAAATCATATTACAAATTGTATCTTATTATCTTCTTCAATTACCTCTTGGAACTTATTCTTTAGCAGAAGATATAGTATTTAATAAAAATCGTATTTATTAGCGCACGTTGCTCTAGGAAAAAAGTTAGACTAGCGGTTTCCCAGGAATTGGCAGAAATCCAAACCCGCCCTCCAAATTGATACGGCAGCGTTTTACCTTCTCATTCATTCTGCAAGCGTGTTCAAGAACGTACTTTTTCGAAATTTCCGACATTTTAATGAAAATCGGGACAATGCCTTATTATTAAGCAATTTTTATTTCTTTAAGCAAAAATAAAGCCGTTTTGGAGAAAATTTTTTTTGCATCTTTTAAAATTGCCTTTATTTCATCCAAAATTACGAGATAACTACTCATATTTTAAATTCATTCACACGTTCATGACGTCACTAAGAAATTTTTATAAACATATTTCATTAATAAAAAATCTAAATTCAATAATGTAGTTGGTGAAGGGAGTTCGAACTGATTTTAAAGGTTTGCACTTTGGCTAATGTAGAGTTTTAATTTTACAGTAAATATTTTCATGTTAAGCAATTTATTTTTACAGGGGCCGTTTCTCGCGCGGTTGCAAGTTTGAAACAGCAGGAACCAGATATATTGGTTTCATTGATTCTCAAATTCATTAACAGTGTATTTTAAACGAATGGATGGTGAATTTATGACAATAAATATTATTATCATTATTAGAGACCGGATTTCCATGAAAATGCATGTTTTTATTTAAGCTTCGAAGAGATTTCAAACTTTGTCACTATATATTTCATGAAAAACTCGTTTAAAAAGTTCATACTTTTGCCGTGCATGTTTGCATGTTATGGTAGTTTTTTGGAGAAATTCATGCATATTGCATGTTTGGGCGTTTTTAAGATTAATGCTGCTAATTAGAATTCTATCTAGCATATTAAGTACTTTCTTACTATTTCTC